>ML662442.1:12429484-12519985 GCA_007570785.1 Antilocapra americana
TAAAGACTCTACGAGAAAATTACTAGAGCTAATCAGTGAATATAGCAAAGTTTCAGGATATAAAATCAACACACAGAAATCCCTGGCATTCCTATACACTAACAGTGAGAAATCAGAAAGAGAAATTAAGGAAACAATTCCATTCACCATCGAAACAAAAAGAATAAAATACTTAGGAGTATTTCTACCTAAAGAATCAAAAGACTTGTATATAGAAAACTATAGAACACTGATGAAAGAAATCAAGGAGGACACAAACAGATGGAGAAATGTACCGTGTTCGTGGATTGGAAGAATCAATATAGTGAAAATGAGTATACTACCTAAAGCAATCTATAGATTCAATGCAATCCCTATCAAGCTACCAGAGGTCTTCTTCAAAGAATTAGAACAAATAATTTCCAGGAGTTGATTATGGACAGGGAGGCCTGGTGTGCTGCGATTCACTGGGTCACAAAGAGTTGGACATGACTGAATGACTGAACTGAACTGAACTGACAGAGTCACATCAGTCCTGCATTATAGGAAATGTTAAAGCAAGTTCTTCAGTCTGAAGAGAAATTGGATCTATAGAAGGGAAGGAGTGGCACAAGAAGGAGTAAATATGTAGCTAAATAAAAAAAATCTTCTTTTAATTTCTTTTTATCAAGTATTTAAATAGAAGTTTAATTACTTTAAAATTTTGTAGATATTTCTCATTATTTAAATTTTTAAAAACTGAAGCCAATCAGGCTTTGATCTCAGCAGTATAAATTATAAAATCAGAGAAATTCAAAATAGTTTCATTAATTTTAGAAATATGGGATTCTTTGTTACAAAAGTTCACATTTTAGAAAATAAGAGGAGATAACAACCTGTATTTACAGTTTATTCTGTCCTGAGCTACTGCTTCCCTGCATATCTAATCAGTATTTATCTTATTGAGTATGAGATCAATCAAAGAATTTTTCAAATACTGAAAAACACTTACACAAAACTTACTTTGTTTTTGACACATACAAAGAGCATATTTGATATTCAGAATTTTACTATTTTTTTTGGAGATTTTGGATTAATTGTATTTTCAAGTAAGACTTTTTTTCAGTTTTTTTAATATATTTAATTGTGAAAGCATGGTAACACATTTATAGGAGACTTGGAAAATATATATGAAGTTTACATATAGTTCACTATATATTACAATTGTTGTTTAAGTAGATAAATTAAGATTTTTAGCTGTAGTTTCAATATCAAACTCTCAAAAATTAATAGAATGAATATATAGTGAAGTGGAAGGATATAGCAGAGTTGAAACAGCCCTATGAACCAATTCAACATAATTAATACAATTAATTATACAGTTTATACAATTTATACAGTTCTCACACAACAGCAGGATACAAATTCTATTCAAGTTTCCATGGACTAGGAGACACTGGAACCTTTCCAGGGACATAAAACATGCAACTTATTTTCTTCTAATTTCCTTAAAAGACATATAACTATTTAAGGGAAAAATTATAACAGAGGAAGATGAAGTTTAAAATTAATGTACATGTAACATAAATGACAATAATAACACAAAGTTTGAGTGGGGAGAGTAAATAGAAGTATGTAATTTTTACATTTGATGTGAAATAATATGACATTAACCCTCTGTAGATCATGACAATTTAAGGATGAATATTTTAATCCTTACAGATTCACAAAAAATAATGTAGATATATAGTTTTTTAGCCAATTAAAATTTTAAAGTAGAATACTAAAAATATTCTAATCATTTAAATGAAGGCAGAAAAATAAGAGCAAAGGATGACAAAAAAGAGTACAAATAAAATTCATAGTAGTAGATCTAAATGCAACTGTATCAATAACCACATTACTTATCAATAACTATCATTCCAGTGAAAAGAGGTTGTAAGACTAGATAAAAAGACAAAACTCAATAATACACTCTCTATGAGAGACACATTTTAGATATAAAGATTAGATAAGCTGAAATTTTAAACTTTATTCTCTTTTATTACCTTCTCCTATTTGGATGGATGAAGATAAACCATTAAAACGTTAACTATAAGAATCAGTTCAATTCAGTCGCTCAGTCATGTTTGACTCTTTGCGACCCCACACACTGCAGCATGCCAGGCTTCCCTGTCCATCACCAACTCCTAAACTCACGTCCATTGCATCAGTAATGCCATCCAACCATCTCATTCTCTGTTGTTCCCTTCGCCTCCTACCTTCAATATTTCCCAGCATCAGGGCCTACTTAAATGAGTCAGTTCCTCACATCAGGTGGCCAAAGTATTGGAGTTTCAGCCTCAACATCAGTCCCTCCAATGAACACTCAGGACTGATCTCCTTTAGGATGGACTGGTTGGATCTCCTTGCAGTCCAAGCGACTCTCAAGAGTCTTCTCCAACATCACAGTTCAAAAGTATCAGTTCTTTGGCGCTGAACTTTCTTTATAGTTCAGATCTCACATCCATACCTAACACATGGAAAAACCATAGCTTTGACTAGATGGATCTTTGTTAGCAAAGTAATGTCTCTGCTTTTCACTACACTGTTTAGATTGATCATAGCTTTTCTTCCAAGGAGCAAGCGTGTCTTAATTTCATGGCTGCAGTCAACCTCTTCAGTGATTTTGGAGAACAAGAAAATAAAGTCTGTCACTGTTTCCATTGTTCCTCCATCTACTTGCCATGAAGTGATGGGACTGGATGCCATGATCTTTGTTTTTGAATGTTGAGTTTTAAGCCAGCTGTTTTGCTCTCCTCTCTCACTTTCATCAAGAGTCTCTTTAGTTCCTCTTCAGTTTCTGCCATAAGGATGCTGTCATTTGCAATTCTAAGGTTATTGATATAAGAATAGTATTACACTAAAGGGATTTCAAGTCAAGGAGTATCAGAGATAGAGAGGAACAAGTCATAATGATAAGAAACTGAAAAGTGAACATGAAGTCTCTCAGTTGTGTCCAACTGTTTGTGACCTCTTGGACTGTGGCCCACCAGGCTCCTCTGTGTATGGGATTCTTCAGGCAGGAGTACTGGAGTGGGTTGCCATTTCCTTCTCCAGGGGATCTTCCACATTGTGGGCAGATGCTTTACCATCTGAGCCACCAGGGAAGCCTAGTGCTGATAAGGAAAGCATAATGATAAAAGGGAAGCATTATGATACCAGGGAAACAGGTGGCTCAGACGGTAAAGCGTCTGCCCGCAATGAGGGAGAGCCGGTTCGATCGCCAGGTTGGGACGATTCCCTGGAGAAGGAAATGGCAACTGACTCCAGTACTCTTACCTGAAGAATCCCATGCACAGAGGAGCCTGGTGGGCTACAGTCCAAGGAGTCACAAAGAGTCAGACACAACTAAGTGACTTCACTTTCACTTTCAAGAGGAAGACTTAATATTTGTAACTGTGTGTGTACCTAAGAGCTAAAGAAAAATGTAAGTAAAAAACTGAGAGAAGAAAGAGGATAGTAGGAAAATTTACAATCACGAATGGAGACTTTTTTTAAACATCAGTCTTTCAGTGATATATAGAACAAATAGGCAAAAAATCAGTCAGAACATAGAAGACTTGAGCAACACTTTCAATCATTTGAGTCTATTATCATTAATAGAACATTAACTCCAAAATATGAAGAATATAAATTTTCAAGTGCCCATATGGTGATCAAAAGTGTTCATCAGAACAAATTATTCCTAACTATAAACAAGTCTCAGTATATTTTAGAAGATTAAAAGCTTACAAAGTATGTCCTTGATGGCCATGACGTTACACTAGAAATCATTAACAATGAGAAGTTTAGAAAATTGCAAAATATTTTACAATGAAACAATATACTTCTAATAACCCATGGGTCAAAGGAAAAATAATAGGGGATTTGGGGACAGTTTTTAAACTAAATGAAAAGGAAAAGGTAATACTTAAAAACTTGTTGGATTGCATCAAAAGCAGTGTTTTGAAGAAAATTTATAACGTTGAATACTTATATCAAAAGATAAAAAAGTTTAAAATGAAAGATAAAAAATTCAATGCAATAGAAAACAGATAAAAATAAAGAAATCAATAAAGAAAAACGTTAGTTCTTTGAAAAGATTAGCAAAACTTCATCAACTCCTAGTGAGATTGAGCAAAATAAATAAGTAAAGAAATATATAAGAAAGAAAGGAAAAGAGAGAGAGAGATATTACTAAGGTGTTAATACCAAGAATTAAAGATAGGACATCTCTACAGACTCTGTAGACTTTAAACAGATAAAAAGAGAATACTACAAATAACGTTATACCAGGAAATTTAACAGCACAGATAAAATTAACAAATTCCTTGAAAAAATGTAAAATATCAAAATTGACACAATGAATTATAAGAGTGATTACAAGTGAGTGAGTATAAGAAGGAATAGCTGTATATATACTAAAGAAATTGAATTTGCTATTACACATCTTCCTATTAAGAAAACTTCAAACCTAGATAGATTCATTGGTGAATTCTTTCGACTGCAAAATAAATAAATAATTCCAATCCCAATCTCTTTCAGAAAATAGAGGAGGAAGAATCACTTCCCTACTGGTTTTATGTGATCGGAACAAACTTGACACCAAAATATGGAAAACAAAAACAGAAAAGAAAATTGCTATCCAATATTCTTCAAAGAACATAGTTGTAAAGTCATTGATATACTACTAGCAAACTAAATTCAGTAACATATAAAAAGAATAATACATCATGACAAGTGAGGTTTAGATATGTTAGATTTAACATTTGAAAACCAATCTAATTAATCACACTAATAGAATGAATGAGAAGCGCCATATAATTATCTCAACAAAAAGAATTTCCAAAATTCAGGACCCATTCATTATAAAAACGTTGAGCAATTATGAGAAGATAATTTCCTCAGTCCAAGGAAGAACACCTATAAATCAGAAACTAGAGCTAATTATTTTAGATGGTGCACAATTTTGTAATTTTCCCCTAGGATGAATAACAAATCAAGAACACTTTACTCACCATTTCAACAATGTTCATCATTTTAGTTCAGGACTGTACACAACTTCAACAATGTCATAGAAGTTGCAGTGAGTACAAGAGGGCAAAAGAAAGAAATAAAAAGCATAAAGATTGTAATGGAAGGTGTAAAATAATTTTTATTCACAGAATACATCATTATCTATGTAGATATTCCTAAGACATCTAAAAGAAATATTTGAATTCCTATATATTCCAAAAGAAATAATGAATGAATTTAGAGATTTCATAGGTATGAGATTAATCTGAAAAAATCAAAGGTATAGTTATACTATACATAAATAGGAAACAAGTTAAAACCACATTACATTTAAATTATAAAAACTTAAAATATTCTGGAATAAATTTAATAAAATAAATGAGTTTCTTCTGTACTGAAATCCACAAAATAATGCTGAAAGAAATGGAGTAGCAAAATATACCATATTCATTAATTGGAAGGCTGAATTTTATTAATATGTTAATTTTTTCAACTTAATTTGTCAATTCAGTGAAATCCCAATCATAATATCAACAGAAAATTTTATACATATTATTCAATTCATTATAAAATTTATATGAAAATGTGAAGTCTTGGAATATTCAAAACAATTTTTAAAAGAATGAAATTGGATGATTTAAACTTCCTTATTTCAAGGGTTACAATAAAAAACTGTTATTCAAGAGAACGTGATATTGGCATAATACTAGACAAAGAGATCAATGAAATCAAACAGTAAGTCTGAAAATAGACACATATATATAATCAGCTGATGTTTGATGAAACTGCTGAAGCAATTCTTGGAAGGAATGGATGATATACTTAAATGTGAAAGCTAAATCCCTGACATTTTTAGAGAAAATATAACCTGTGATTGGCAAATACTTCTTAGAAAGCAATACAGAGTAATCAAAGTAAAAATTTTCTTCAAAATTAAAAGCCTTTTCCCATCAAAATACACAAAGTAAATTAAAAAATAAGATAGACTAGGAGAAAGTATGTACAAAGCACCTATCTGACAAAGAACTTACATTTAGAATATATAACAGAATAATACAATACATATAATAAAATAGTAAATATGACCAATCTAGCAAAAATAGCAAAATTTTGAACAGAGAATTCATCAAAGATTTCTCACATAGCCAATAAGCATATTTTATAATGTATTTAATACCCATAATCATCATGGAAATGCGAACTAAAACCACAAAAACATAGTACTATACAGTCGTGAAACTGACCCATTTCAACCGGATGAAGTCATATGACAAATTCTGGCCAATGAGTTGGGACCTAAAGTGACCTGTGTTACTTCTGGGCTGGCCCATTTAATTGTCAACGTAAAGCCAGTAGATCTTTCTTTTCCCCTCTGGTATGATAATTTGCAACCCTTGAGATGGTTACAAGCATGATGGTTAGTTTTATGTATCAGTTTGGCCCATGGAGTATCCAGCTATTTGATTAAAATTATTTCTAGGTGTGTCTGTGAGGGTGTCTTTGGATGAGAGGAACTTTTCTAGAAACGAAGTTTGCCCTCCTTGTCATGGATGACCTCATCCAATCTCCTGAAGGCCAGTATATAATACAGGTCTGAGTAAGAAAGAAGACTCCCTCCCTGTCTAACTCCCTCCCTCTTTACCATTTTTAAAGTTAGACATTACTTTTCGCTTCCTTTCAGACTTGTATCAGAATTTACATATTAGTCCTCCGGGGTCTCCGGCTCGCCAACCATAACTTTTGGACCTCTCAGTCTCCACAATTACAAGAGCCAATTTCTTACTATATACTATATATATACTATATATATATACTATATATATATATATACACACACACTCACATATATATAATGTGTGCTCAGCTGTTCAATCACTCAGCTGTGTCTGACTCTTTGTGATCCCATGGACTGTAGCCCACTGGGCTGCTCTATCCACGGGATTTCCCAGGCAAGAATACAGGAAAGGGTTGCCATTTCCTTCTCCAGGGGATCTTCCCAACACAGGGATCAAACCTGGGTCTCTGTGTCTCCGGCATTGGCAGGCAGATTCTTTAACCACTGAGCCACCTGGGAAGCATTTTCTTCCTATGGAGAATTTGCACTGATAAACTAGGAAGCGGAGCTTGGCTGTAAAAAATACCAAAAATATGGAAGCAGCTTTGGAACTGAGTATGGTAGGGGGAGTTTTGAGGTGCATGCTAGGAATAGGGACGTTTTGG
Organism: Antilocapra americana; assembly: GCA_007570785.1. Taxonomy (NCBI): domain Eukaryota; kingdom Metazoa; phylum Chordata; class Mammalia; order Artiodactyla; family Antilocapridae; genus Antilocapra; species Antilocapra americana. Next base: position 12,436,700 of record ML662442.1, read on the forward strand.
AAGGGGGACACATGTATACTCATGGCAGATTCATGTCGATGTATGGCAAAACCAACACGATAATGTAAAAAAAAAAAAAGGGTGATTGTGGTGAGAGCTCAGAAATAAAAGAGAACTGTAGAAAGCGCTTCCATCTTAGAGAATACATGGATAATTATGAATAAAATGTTGGTAGAAAAATGGACATTAAAGCCTGTAATGATAAGGTCTCAGGCAGAAATAAGGATCATGCTACTGTAAGCTGAAGGAAAGATGATCCTTCTTATATAGTGGCAAAGAATTTAGCTGAATTGTGTTCATATTCTAGTGTTTTGTGGAAGGTAGAACTTGCAAGTGATGAAATAGCTAAGGCTATTTCTAAGCAAAATGTGCTTGGTTCTTCTTAAATACTTATATTAAAGTGTGAGAAGAGAGAGATGAATTGAAGAAGGAATTGTTAAGCAAAAATGAAAGATTTTGAAAATTCCCAGGCTGTCTGTGTTGCAAAAAATGAGGAAATATGCTTAGTAGATAATGTTAAAGGTTTGACTGGAGTATCACTTGATAAAGATATAGGAGCAGAAAAACTATCATTTTTTAAATGGAGCAAAAGGGGCAGAATATCATAGGTTAAATACTTATGTACCCTCACAACTAGTCCCCCCAAATTACCATTTTTAAAGGTTACACTCCATTTACAGCTATAAAACATTTGATATATTCCCTGTGTTGTATTAATACAATATAACCATGTAGCTTATTTTTTAACTATTAAACCTAATGGTTTATAGCTGTTAATCCCCCTGTATTGTCCCTTCCAGTTTTTATTGAAGGAGACAGAAATGGAATGAAAGGAAGAAAGTGAGTTATAAAGAAAGGAAGGAAGTTATTGGAATTCTTAGATCTTATAGAACAAGACCCCACAGCTATTTGGCTGTGAATTCATGCTGTTCTTCAAAACCGGGGAAGATTGGAGCCTTAGGGTGCGACCCCTGCCTGGCAAAGTCTTGCGGACATGACCTCACCTAGCAGCACCTTGGATATATGACCCCATCTGGCAGAGCCTCAGCAGTGTGACGCCTGCTCAGCAGGGGAGGAGTTGTGTGGAGTTGGATCTGCTGCTTCAGTGAGTCCAAAAGGGAGAGCATAAAACCAAAGAGGAACATTTTCAGGCCTTAAGATCTTACGGAATTTGCCTTGTTAGGTTTTGAACTTCCTTGGAACTTGTCACCTCATTCTTCTTCTGATTCCCCCTTTTGGAATGGGAATGTCTGTCCTCTATCTGTCCCACCATTGTCTTTTGGAAACATAACTTAGCTGGTTCTTCAGTTTCACAGTTGGAGAGAAATTTTGCCTCAGGTTAAATTGTACCTCAAATCTCAGGCATATCTGATTTAGATGGTATCTAGATGAGATTTTGGACCTTAGTGTTGATGCTGGAATGAGTTAAGACCTGGGGGTTTGGATATGGAATGAATGTATTTTGCATGTAGAAATATTTGAATTTTGGGGGCTCATGGGGTAGAATATCATAGATTAAGCTTTATGTTCTCCGTGCAATTCATACATTGAAGCCATAATCCCTACTATGATGATATTTGGAGGTGAGGCCTTGGGAATATGAGTAGGGATCCTCTGTGAAGGGGTTAGGAAGAAGAAGAGAGACCAGTGCTTTCTCTCTTTCTCTGCCCTGTGACGACACAGTGAGAAGGTGGCCATCTGTATAATTTTTCCTACACTATTAGTGTTATGCTGATACACTGTTAACAGGTTGTATAATGATGCCTATTGTCAGTTGGTATACAGCATCTTTGAAATGTTGACTGGTGTGTCCTCATGCCATTGTTTCCTGTGATGAAAGGCCTGGGACATACCAAATATCAATTTCAGCCCTGGCCAGGGACTACTCCTGAAAACAATTTTCTCACTTTTTGTTGTGAAAATAGGTCATCATACCTGTTGTAATTTCTAATAAGATTATTTCAGTAACACAGTGCTGTGCTTAGTTGCTCAGTTGAGTCCAACTCTTTGCGACCCCATAGATGGTAGCCCACCAGGCTTCCCCGTCCCTGGGATTCTCCAGGCAAGAACACTGGAGTGGGTTGCCATTTCCTTCTCCAATGCAGGAAAGTGAAAAGTGAAAGTGAAGTTGCTCAGTCGTGTCCGACTCTTCGAGACCGCATGGACTGTAGCCTACCAGGCTCCTCCATCCATGGGATTCTCCAGGCAAGAGTACTGGAGTGGGGTGCCACACTGGTGCTCCTTAAATAAATCACAAAATCCAAGGATGTCAATATTTTAGATCAGGCTGATTCTTACAGAGTCAGCCCTTCACATCCACATGGCAGATCCATGAATAGGGTTTGCTGACTGTAAGAAACGAGCATGGGCGGATTTTGGTTCCCATAGGATTCCAGATGCCCTCTGGACATTGAGGGATGACTGCATTTTTTTAAAACTAAACTCTTTATTTTGTTTTGGAGTACAGCCAATTAACAATGTTGTGATAGTTTCAGGTGGACAGCAAAAGGACTCAACCACATGTGTATATGTATGTAGTCTCCCTCAAACTCCCTTCCCATCCAGGCAGACACATAACAGTGAGCAGAGTTCCCTGTGCTGTACAGTAGGTCCTTGTTGGTTATCCATTTTACATATAGCAATGTGTACGTCCATCCCAAGCTCCCTAACTAACCCTTCCTCCCATCCTTCCCCTCACCAGCAATCATCAGTTTGTTCTCTAAGTCTGTGAGTCTGTTTCTGTTTTGTAAATAAGTTCATTTGCATCATGTCTTTTTTTTTTTTAAATATTTTCTAATATTACTATTTTTCTCTGAATTGTGTATATCTACCATACATACTTTCTTTTTTTATTCTTTCTTTTTTGCTCTATATAATATAATAAATTGGGAAATAAGTAGAGCAAAGCTGTATATCGTCACCTTGCTTATTTAACTTATATGCAGAGTACATCATGTGAAATGCCAGGCTGGATGAAGCACAAGCTGGAATCAAGATTTCTGGGAGAACTTCAATTACCTCAGATATGCAAATGACACCACCCTTATGGCAGAAAGTGAAGAGGAACTAAAGGGCGTCTTGATGAACATGAAAGAAGAGAGTGGAAAAGCTGGCTTAAAACTCAACATTTAGAAAACTAAGATCATGGCATCCGGTCCCATCACTTCATGGCAAATAGATGGATAAAAAATGGAAACAGAGAGGCTTTATTTTCTTGGGCTCCAAAATCACTGCAGATGGTGACTGCTGCCATTAAATTAAAAGACTTTTGCTTCTTGGAAGAAAAGCTATGACCAACTTTTTTTAGCATACTAAAAAACAGAGACATTACTTTGTCGACGAAGGTCCATCTAGTCAAAGCTATGGTTTTTCCAGGTGTCATGTATGGATGTGCTAGTTGGACTATAAAGAAAGTTGAACACTGAAGTGATCCTTTGAATTGTGATATTGGAGAAGACTCTTGAGAGCCCCTTGGACTTCAAGGATATCCAACCAGTGAATCCTAAAGGAAATCAGTCCTAAATATTCACTGGAAGGACTAATGCTGAAGCTGTAACTCCAATACTTTGGCCAGCTGATGTGAAAAACTTACTCATTGGAAAAGACCCTGATGCTGGGAAAGATTGAAGATGAGAGGAGAAGGGGACGACAGAGGACGAGCTGTTTGGATGGCGTCACTAACTTCATGGACATGAGTTTGAGCAAGCTTCAGGAGTTGATGATGGACAGGGAAGCCTGGCATACTGCAGTCCATGGGGTTGCAAAGAGTTGGACATGACTGAGCGACTGAACTGAATATAATAAATGATATCCTAAAAAAAGAGTGGTCATATCTAAGTCTTTATTTTATTAACATAAGTTAAAGTAAATAAGCCTTTTGACAATTGTTAGTCTGCCTATTTAGTTTGAAAATTAGAACTGACTGTTTTTTGAACTTTAGCCTTATATGTATGCTTCAGATGTTGTTTGTCTGAAATATTGTTAAAAGTAGTTTAATTATTTGTAGCAGCTGAGATTTCCACTTTGATTTGCCAGAAATTTAGAAAAATGTTTTGGAATGAATCCAAAGCTCCTATCATTAAAAAATCTTCCCAAGGAAAAACCCTTTCAAATTTATCATATGACTTAATGTGATACAACATAATTAAACACAATTTCATTTTCTCTTCTTTATCCTACCATGTGATGGTATGTCACATTAAACTGATTTCTCTTGGAAGAACATCCAACTTCGGGAGTTTTTTTGGTATGAACCAATAATTATTTTGTAGCAGCACAAGGCTACTTCTATCCTAAGACTTCTGAATTTTGAAACACATCTTTTGAATTTCTAAGCATGGTAGACAGAATTCTGTCATAGGGAAGCTGGGATCAGCCCCACAGGAGCTTGTGATGTACTGTGTGATATCTGGAACGGAAAAGAGATAGTGCAGGTCGCTTGAGAGGCAAAACATTATGCACAATATTAAGTTCAAAATAGCTGATATTTCATGCTGTGTAGTATAGATATATTAAACTTAATTTCAAGCAGATTAAAAAAACATTGACGTGCAAACGAAAGAGCTCCCTTTTTAAATTATTTCAAATCCTATTTCTCAAGTTTGATAATTGTTACGTTTCTTGTGATGTTTTATGGCAACTGATTCATATTTTTAAAGAGGTTGAGAGCCAGAAAATGACTTTTTGAATACAAAATACTAAGTCACATTTTTGCTAAAGGAAGCCTTGTGTAAGCACAAGCTCCTTCATTTTATCAGTCCTACCAGTGTTATTGGTGAGCATGGATACGAGACACCCCTAATTGTAACACGAATGCTTGTGGCCCAGGCAGGGTGCATTGCTAGCATGCTTCTGGACAGAAAAGGGAAACTGAACCCATGAGAACTTGTCCAAACTTCCCATTTCTTAAGCAAGGTCTATTATTTCTAAATAACTGGTTTCTACTTAAATCCAGCATTCCACTCAGAGCACATCATGACATCTCTGATTTATCGATCCGTTTATTTCGGAGTTTATATATGGTGACTTTTGTCCAAGTCTCTAGACACTGAATAAACTTCAGAAAGAGATGGTTCTTAAAAACCACTCTTTGAACAACAGGCATAATATAAAATGATCTAAAAAGAACTTCATGTCATTAGTTCACCACAGTCCTCTAAAGATCAATTATGTGGTTTCATTTTTGTGGAATTACTTAAGAGTATAAATGCATCCATTTTAATCTATAGCTGTATGTGATGAAAAATTACTAGTCCATTGCTGTGGACATGAGCTGGGGAATTAATCTTTCTATTTCAAGCTGAGTCTGTGCTCTGGGCAAGTTAATGAATGTCTCTGAGCTTAGGTTCCCACTCTGAGTTGCTGAAAGTATATGGGGCTGTACCAACATCAATTTCTTGTTTTCTTCTCTGCCTTACCCTTGTCAAACGCTATGTACTTTTCCATTTCTCTGTTTTGGATATCACGGATTCCTCCCTCTGGAATGCCTTCTCCTCTTGCCAGAAATTCATGATTTGTTTTAGAGCATCAGTAAGAAAGGAAATGCTCCAGTGAGAAAGTACAAATTATATATGGACCATTGGGAGACAAGAGAATAAGTTAACTAGACATTTAGGCCCTGCACTAGTGTCAGTTAAATATCAAATGCTTACTGAGTAATTGCCATGATACGACTGGAAAACCAAACACCAGCCTTCATGCTTTCCAGGCAGTGTGGACAACAGTGAATGAGTCAATAGTGTATATACAGTTCCTCTGTAGCATCTTAAAGGATGATATAGACAATATTTTCTGAAGTGATGAAACAGGAAGAATCTTCTGATAGTCAAATACAAGATATTCAATGAAGTCCACTTTGACATTACAGAGATCAAGTGATGAGTTATTACTTGTGTCTCTATCTTCACCAGGCAGAATGACATTTTAATCTGAATTAAACTGCTTTTTACTGCATCTAAGCCGGGTAGACCATCTAATCCAGTATAGCAACTGAAAATTGCTTACATTTTTATGCAAGAGATAAATGTGCAGAGTTTTAAAATCAAATTATGTTCTGAAGTTTATAAGGAAACACAGCAGACTCCTACCAGATCCTACTTATCATCTCATTTCTCTATTAGAGACAACTGTGGTGAACACTCTCACCTCTTAAAACAGCTTTTTCTGGTATTTTTCTACATATTTTAAAATAACGTACTCATACTGTCATTTATTTATTTATCATTTTAAGTATTATATTGACTAATTAAAGAAATGAAGTTTGCTTTTCTAGTAATACCACTTTGTTTCACCTTCCACATAGTTATACCAAAATTATTGATTATATCAATATCCACCTTTTACATTCTTATGACGTTATAACATTACTGCTAAGTAAAGTGATGTGTTCTACTAAAGACATTTCTTTTTTTTCCTAAAAAAAAACTAATTTTTTTACTGAAGGATAATTGTTTACAGAATTTTGTTGTGGACATTTGGTTTTTTTAAACAACTTTGTTTTCCCTGGAGTTAATTGCCTCAGATTTTATAGTTCATATTTATTTTGCTAAGTTTTCTATGTATATATTTCTTCCTATAAATTTAGGAAAGTTTCAGCTAGAGTGACATAAAAAAAAATAGCAGTGGCCTAAAAAAGTTGAAGTTTATTTATCCTTGGAAAACAGAGTAACAGAGTCTGTAGGTGAGCCGCTGAAAGCTGTCATGGAAGCACTGTGGTCATCAGTGGTTAAGTCTTTTTTTATCTTATTAGTCTTCCATCTTCAATACATGGCTTGTATCTTATGATTCAAGATAGCTATCAGGTTCCATCTAGTTGCCCGCCTTATATTCAGAAATGGAGAGAAAGAAAAAAAAAAGCATACATCCTTTCTCCTTTCTTCTTTTCTTTTGTGATTTTATGACTATCTTTAGTGTTGGGTTCAGATTCTTTTTTCGTTTTTGTGTGCATATCTATGACAGATTTTTTGGTTTGTGGTTACCATGAGGCTTTTGCATAGCAGTCTATCTATGTATGTGCTGAAGTTGCTGATCTCCTAGTTTCAAATGCATTTTAGATACCCTCATGATTAATGTTTTTGATATTACATTTTGCATCTCATTGTTTTGTGTATCCCTTAACTGCTTATTGTGGGTACAAATAAGTTGGCTACTTCTGCCTTTTAATATCTCCACTAGCTTTGTGTATGAAAGATTTCCTACCTTTATTCTATGTTTGCCTTAACCAGTAAACTTTTCCATTTTGTAATTTTCTTTTTTCTAGTTGTGGCCTTTTCTTTTCCTCTTAGAGAAGTTCCTTTAGCATTTGTTGTGAATCTGGTTTGGTGGTGTTGAATTCTTTTAATTTTAACTTTTGTCTGTAAAACTTTTGATTTATCCTTCAAATCTGAGTGAGAGCCTTACTGAGTAGCGTATTCTTTGTCTGAAGTTTTTCTTTTTCATCACTAAACTGCCACTCCCTTCTGGTGTGCAGAATTTCTGCTGAAAAGTCAGCTGAAAGTCTTATGGGAGTTCATTTATATGTTATTTGTTGCTTTTCCCTTGTTGCTTTTAACATTCTCTCTATGTCTTTAATTTATGTCACTTTGATTACAATGTGCCATGGTGTATTCCTCTGTGGGTTAATTCTGTATGGTACTCTGTGCTTTCTGGACTTGGGGGACTATATCCTCTGCCAGGTTAGGGAAGTTGTTGCAGTTAACTCTTCAAATATTTTCTTAGGCCCATTCTCCCTCTCTTCCCCTTAAGGGAGCCTAAATGAGGATGTTAGCCCATCTGATGTTGTCCCAGAGGTCTCTTTAACAATCCTCATTTATTTTCATTCTTTTTTATTTTTTTATGCTCTGCAGTGGTGATTTCCCCTACTCTGTCTTTCAGCTCACTGATCCATTCTCTGCTACATTTAGTCTATTGATTTCATACAGTGTCTTTTTCATTTAAGTTATTGTATTCTCAACTCTGGTCATTCTTTATGTTTTCTAGCTTTTTGTTAAAAGTGTCTTATTTCTTGCTCTGTGTATCCATTCTTCTAAGTTCCTTGATCATTTTTATGTTCATTACTCTGAACTCTCTCTTAAGTAGATTGCCTATCTCCACATCACTCAGTTCTTCTTCCGGGGTTCTGTCTTGTTGCTTCATCTGAAACATACTTCTCTGTCACCTCATTTTGTCTAAATTGCTATTTGTATTTTTAGGTATGCAGTAAGTTAGTTATGTTTCTTGACCTTGGAGAAGTGTCCCTCTGTAAGAGACATCATGTGCATCCCAGGAGGGCACTTCTCTCTTGTCACCCAAGAGCCAAGGGTCAGTTGGTCTGGCCTGCATTTGTAGACTCACTCTGCAGTCTTCAGAACTGTATTCTTCTTGCTGCTGGTATTTGTCCCCTGATGGGTGAGGCTAATCTAGAGATTTGTGCAGACTTCCTGGTGGGTGGGGCCAGTGCCTGCCCATTGGAGGGTGGAGCTGTCCTGGGCACTGTGATGGGCAGGGTCATGTTAGGGGCATGTGGGCTCAGGAAGCCTTTAGGTAGCCTGTCCAGTAATGAGTGAGGATGAGTCTCCACCCAGTTAGTTGTTTGGCCTGAGGTGTGCCAGTGCTAAATCCTATAGGCTGTTGGCTGGGACCAGGTCTTGGTGATAATGACCCAAGCAAGGTGCCAGCCTCCAGGAGAGTTCCTGCAGATCAATACTCCTGATATATTCACCACCAGTGTCCATGTCCCCAGGGTAAGCCACCACTGCTCTCCTTTACCCTGCAAGACCAGCAGGTAAGTCTGGTCCCGGCTCCTATCAAATTACTGCTTTTGTCTTTGCTCTGGTGCATGTGAGATTTTCTTTACACCTTTCCAGAGTGAAGTCTCTATTTCCTTCAGTCCCTTGGAGCTCCTGTAATTGAGCCAGGCTGTCCTTCACAGCCAAATATTCTAGGGGCTCATCTTTCCAGTGCTCAATGGCTGGGATAGGGGTGCTGACATTAAGTTCAGAACTCTCATTCCTGTGGGAGAGAGTCTGTAATGCAATTATTCTTGAGTTTATGGGTTGCCCATTCAGGGAGATATGAGATTTGATTATATTGCAGATACACCCCTCCCACCATCTTGTTGTATTTCCTTCTTCACACTGTTAGCTGTAGAAGATATTTCCTGGTAGGATTTAGAGTTTTTCAACAATGATTGTTTTGCAGATTGCTGTGATGTTGGTGTGTTCATGAGAGGACATGAGCTTGGGGTTCTTTTACTCTGCCATTTTGGCTGCTCTCCCTGAGCATATCTCCTTTTTTTTTTTGAGGATAATTTCCAGGAGTTTCAGCATCACTTCCACATACATTCTGTTGTCCAGAGTTTTGTCTTCTAATTTCCCCTAGATGCAAAGAAAGCTAGGAAACATTCTTCTTATTCCAAGAGGATATGTGAGTAAGAAAGGAGGAAGGAAATTGTAGGACACTTAGAAGTTTCTGCCACATGTCCTAAGCAGGCCAATAATACTGTAGAACCTTCCAACATAATATTTCACTGACATGAACACATTAAGTAACCTGTCAGTGTTAACCTCTAAAAAATTGCCTCTGGGAGATTTCAATTTCTTCACTCCACATTGGCCTGATTACTCTCCAGGCTTGGTAGTAGCCTGGAACTTTCCTCTAGAATTTTCTCTGCTAACATCCCATCTGAGAGCTTTTGTTTCCTAGAATATAATCTTCTGTTTTCTTGTTTATTTTGGCAAATTATTTTTCTGGGAAAAGGTACTTTTTTTGAGATTTGGCACATAGGGCCATGTTATTATTCTAACACCATATTTGATTATGAGTTCACTGTATACAATATTATAAGTTGAAAAATATTGTTAGTTAAAGTTTTGAAGAGAAAGAGAAGGAAATAAAATTAAGCTCACAAATTTTTGGAAGTTGACAGGAATAAGTGAGAGTGAAAGGATTTGTCACTCAGTCATGTCCAACTCTCTGCGACCCCATGAACTGTGGACCACCAGACTCCTCTATCCGTGGAGTTCACAGGAATAAGTGAGACAACCTATATGTTGAATTTTAATTGAAAGTACTAATGGTATATTACTGATATATTATATTATGATGTATTTTGTCTGAAAAAATTACTTATAACAGTTATAGAGGAATTTTTTATGTAACGATTCTAGATAGTAAGTGAAGAACAAGAAAAAATAGAACAAAAGTTGTTGTGTTTTGCAGTCACCAATGAATGAATGGATGCAGGCAATGCTCACCAATGGCCACTAACATCTTTATTTAGTTCTGGTTGAAATAGAGGACATAACTTATAAGGTATTCCAGACCAAAAAAGACTTGAACCTAAATCTGTAAAAACCTCATAATCTCGTGACCAATTTACAGGAATTATAAGAGAGAGAATGTCTTCATGATAACTGACATGATAGAGAGGCAATCAGCAGAATCTAGGCAATGAGAAAATTTGAAGGAAAAATGATTCAGTCTCCTCAACAAAATATTTGTAAGATCTCTTTTATCCCAAAATTTTGCAAGATCTATTTTATCCAAAAGAGGGATGGAGATAAACTCATTGAATAAAAGCAATCAGAAATATGTTAACAATGGATTTCACCTATATCCAGACTTAAAAATTGCTGAAAACAAAACAAAACAAAAAGAACATTTAGAGGATAATCATAGAAATGTGAACATTGACTTGTTGGTTATTAAAGAATTTAGTGTAATTATTTGGAATGGAATAATAGCATTGTGATTATGTTTAAAAATAGGTTGTTTCTTTTTAGAAATGCATTGATGTATTTACAAATGATGTATTGCCTAGATTTTATTCAAAATATTCAGAAAGAAAGGAGAGCTAAATGGGTAAAAAGAGACAATATTTGCAATGAATAAATAATTGTTGAATGGGTGATAAGTACATCAAGATGCCTTATAGCATACTCTCTACATTACATATATCTGAAATTTCCACAATCAGATTTTAAAGCAAAATTTGTGACTATTTTCCATTGTTTTCCAATTTCCGACAATGCCTTGATGAAGTTTCACCCTATTGTTGCCATTAGTACTTCATATATGACCTTTTAAGTTTCTCTCTGCTTACGTGTGGTATCTTTTAAAAAAAAAACTGTGATGTCCTTTGGTCTGGGTCTTTGTTCATCCATTGTCTTGAACATTAATTGAAGCTTCAATCTAAAAACTCATTTTTCAGTTCTGGGAAGTTTTTTTTTTATTATTTTTTGATAATTTAGTTTTAATTGTTATCTATTTTTATGACACTTATTAGTCATGACAGATCCCTACCTTGATCTGCTTATATTTTTCATTTACCTGCTATTAATCTCTGGTTCTTTAACTTTTTAGAAAACTTTTAATTTTGATTTTCATTCCTTGTATTGGATGTTTTTCTTAGCTTATCATAATTGTAATTTTCAAGAGTTTTTGTTTTTATTTGGTACATTTATTGTCTTCTTCTCCTTTTCCTCTACAAATGCAATAATTAATTCTATGTTTCAGAGGTTGTTTTAGAAGTTTTCTTCTGCTTTGCATAGTGCCCATTTTATTTGAGTATTTTCCTTTGGGATAAAGGGTAGGCTTTCCTCAAATACTATACCAGGCAATCTCTGCCATTCACACCTGGGAATGAGAAACTAAAATTCATGGGATTCATAAGACCAAGAATGTTGCTATTTCATTGTGGGATCATTGGATGTCAATCTTGGTAGCATTTTCTTTTGAATCCACTAGTTTCTTCCTGAATTATATTACCTTAGCTCATGCATTCCAGAAGCCAAAGGATGGTTGGTGAGTAAGGAAGCTAGGCATCTCCCTCTCCTGAATGTTGACTTTCATTAAATCCCCTGAGTGTGGTAGATGTGCTTCCTTCAGTTCTTGATATTTTCAAATACATAGTCCTTATTTTGTATACTCTCCAGAGAATCATCATCCTGTCTCCTGGGCTAGGGGTGATGGTCGTCTAGATCCTTGAGTGCATATCTGAAACTTTCAGCTAACCTCGCCTTACCTGACTTGAGATGTAACCAAATCTTCCAATTCCTGAGACTTTTGCCTCCACCTTTTTTTTCTTTTCAGAGGAACTAGAATCCTTGAATTCCTGAGCCTTCTAAATCAGGAATAGTAAATAATTTTCAACATGCACATGCAACATTTTTTTTCACTGTCCTTTGTCTTCCTCCCACCTGTTTTTATTTTTATTTATTTATTTATTTATTTTTTATTAGTTTTGCCATACAATGACATGATATCGCCATGGGTTTACATATGCTCCCCCTCCAGAACCCCCCTCCCTCCTCGCCCCCTCCTCCCTCCCCCCGGGAAATCTTGATGCACCAGCCCCGAGCATCAATCCTGGGCTGGCGATTGATTACACATATGATAATTAACATGTTTCAATGCCATTCTCCCATATCATCCTACCCTTGCCCTCATCCATAGAGTCCACGACTCTGTTCTATACATCTGCGTTCCTTTTGCTGTCTCGCATGCTGGGTTCTCGTTACAGTCTTTCTAAATTCCATATATATGTGTTAGTATTGTTGTTTTTCCTTCTGGCTTACTTCACTCTGGATAATGGGCTCCAGTTCCGTCCACCTGAGTAGAACTGATTCAAATGAATTTTGTTTTAATGCTGAGTAATATTCCATTGTGTATATATACCACAGCTTTCTTATCCATTCGTCAGTTGATGGGCATCTAGGTTGCTTCCATGTCCTGGCTATTGTAAACAATGCAGCGATGAACATTGGGGTACATTTAACTGATAATGCTTCTCTCCAAAACTATGTTGATATAGATTCTGTTTGGGTAAGGTTCACGGTATGATGGTTTAGGCCCTTCACTTGTCGGGTAAAGTTTTCAAAGAAATTCTTGGAGAGGGAACAGTGATTTCATGGTAATCAATTGGAAAGTAGAGTAGTTTGATGTTCATCTATTTCAGTTCCTATTTACCTTCTGGGCAAAAGTTTCTTGGAGTAGTAAAGTGATGTTGAAGAATACAGCCCAAGAAGAGTGCCATATTATTGAAGACAGTACACTGAAAGGGTGTGGATGTTTTCATTTCTCACTAATAATAGTAAGAAGAGAACTATGGAAAATAATCATTCTAGAAATCTGGAAGAAAAAATACTGATTAATGCTTTCATTATGGACTTCCCTTGTTGCTCAGCTGGTAAAGAATCCAACTACAATGCAGGAGAGCCTGGTTCAATTCCTGGGTCAGGAAGATCTGCAGGAGAAGAGATAGGCTACCAACTCCAGTATTCTTGGGCTTCCCTGGTGGCTCAGCTGGTAAAGAATTTTCTTGCAATGTGGGAGACCTCGGTTCAATCCTTGGGTTGGGAAGATCCCTGGAGAAGGGAATGGCTTCTCCAATATTCTAGCCTGGAGAATTCTATGGACTGTATAGTCCATGGGGTCACAAAGAGTCAGACACAACTGAGTGACTTCACATTCAACAGCCACCTTCAATGCTTTTATCAGGCAAGATTATTTTGGTTATAGTGTGATTCAGTTCAGTTAAGTTCAGTGGTTCAGTCATGTCCAACTCTTTGTGACCCCAGGGAATGCAGTATGACAAGTTTCCATGTCATACTGGAACTCCCAGAGCTTGCTAAAACCCATGACCATCAAATCGAGGATGCCATCCAACCATTTCATCCTCTGTCATCCCCTTCTCCTCCTGCCTTCAGTCTCTCCCAGCATTAGGGTCTTTTCCAATGAGTCAGTTCTTAGCAACAGGTGGTCAAAGTATTGGAGCTTCAGCTTCAGCTTCAGCATCATTCCTTCCAGTGAATATACAGGACTGATTTCTTTTAGGACAGACTGGTTTGATCTCCTTGCATTCCAACTGGTTTGATCTCAAGAATCTTCTCCAACACCACAGTTCAAAAGCACCAGTTGATGGACATCTAGGTTGTTTCCATGATATGGGAGAATGGCACTGAAACATGTAAATTATCATATGTGAAATGAATCGCCAGCCCAGGTTTGATGCATGATACAGGGTGCTCAGGGCTGGTGCACCAGGATGACTCAGAGGGATGGAATCAGGAGGGAGGTGGGAGGGGGGTTCTTGAAGGGGAACACATGTATACCCATGTGGATTCATGTCAATGTATGGCAAAACCAATAAAATAATGTAAAGAAAAAAGTCTTTCTTGAATTTGTTACAATAAAACAAACAAACAAACAAACAAAAAACCCCAAAAGAACCAATTATTGACTACTTATCTACTCTCAAATCCACATGTGACTACTGGAAAAACCATAGCTTTGACTAAATGGACCTTTGTTGGCAAAGTAATGTCTCTTCTTTTTAACATGCTGTCCAGGATGGCCATAGGTTTTCTTCCAAGGAGCAAGTGTCTTCTAATTTCAAGGCAGCAGTCACCATCTGCAGTGATTTTGGAGCCCAGGAAAATGAAGGCCATCACTGTTTTCATTATTTCCCCATCTATTTGCCACAAAGTGATGGGATTGGATGCCATGATCTTAGCTTTTTCAATGTTGAGTTTTAAGTCAGCTTTTCCACTCTCCTCTTTCACTTTCATCAGGAGGCTCTTCAGTTCCTCTTCATGTTCTGCCATACGGGTGGTGTCATCTGCATATCTGAGGTTACTGATATTTCTCCTGGCAATCTTGATTCCAGCTTGTGCTTCCTCCAGCCCGGCATTTTGCATGATGTACTCTGCATATAAGTTAAAAAAGCAGAATGATACAACCTTGACATACTGCTTTCTAAATTTGCAACCATTTCATTTTTCCATGTCTGTTTCCAGCTGTTGCTTCTTGACCTGCATGCAGATTTCTCAGGAGGCAGGTCAGGTGGTCTAGTATTCCCATCTCTTTCCAAATGTTCTGCAGTTTGTTGTAGTGAAGAAGAACTAAAGAGCCTCTTAATGAAAGTGAAAGAGGAGAGTGAAAAATTTGGCTTAAAGCTCAACATTCAGAAAACTAACATCATGGCATCTGGTCCCACCCATCACTTCATGGGAAATAGATGGGGAAACAGTATCAGACTTTATTTTGGGGGGGCTCCAAAATCACTGAAAATGGTGAATGCAGCCATGAAATTAAAAGACGCTTACTCCTTGGAAGGAAAGTTATGACCAACCTAGATAGCATATTGAAAAGCAGAAACATTACTTTGCCAACAAAGGTCCATCTAGTCAAGGCTATGGTTTTTCCAGTAGTCATGTATGGGTGTGAGAGTTCGACTGTAAAGAAAGCTGAGTGCCAAAGAATTGATGTTTTTGTACTGTGGTGTTGGAGAAGACTCTTGAGAGTCCCTTGGACTGAAAGAAGATCCAACCAGTCCATCCTAAAGGAGATCAGTCCTGGGTGTTCATTGGAAGGACTGATGTTAAAGCTGTAACTCCACTACTTTGGCCATCTGATGGGAAAAGCTGACTCATTTGAAAAGAACTTGATGCTGGGAAAGATTGAAGGCGGGGGGAGAAGTGGATGACAGAGGATGAGACGGGTGGATGGCATCACCGATCAACAGACATGAGTTTGAGTAAACTCCGTGAGTTGGTGATGGACAGGGAGGCCTGGCGTGCTGTAGTCCATGGGGTCACAAAGAGTGGGACACAACTGAGCGACTGAACTGAACTGAACTGAACACTGTTAAAGTCTTTTGCATAGTAAATAAAGCAGAAGTAGATGTCTTTCTGGACCTCTGTTGCTTTTTCTATGATCCATCAGATGTTGGCTATTTTATCTCTGGTTCCTCTGCCTTTTCTAAATCCAGTGAACATCTGGAAGTTCTTGGTTCACATATTATTGAAGCCTGGATTGGATAATTTTGATTACTTTGCTAGTGTGTGAGATGAGCGCAATTGTACAGTAGTTTGAACATTCTTTGGCATTGCCTTTCTTTGGGATTGTAATAAACACTGACCTTTTCCAGTCCTGTGGCCACTGCTGAACTTTCTGAGTTTGTTGGCATATTAAGTGCAGCACTTTAACAGCATCATCTTTTAAGATTTGAAATAACTCAGTTGGAATTCCATCACTGCAAGATTCTCAAATCTGAAATCTCAATCTTAATGTAAGTTAGTGATGCTTCATTCTCATGTAGGTTGGTGGGAGGCTCTGCCAATGGACCTTGGCTGATAGAGGCTACACCATCTTTCAGTTTTCCCTCCTAAACTCAAGGAGAAGGTGAGAAGAGGAAGAGAGCTTTGCACCTTCAGTTAGGTCATTCTTTAGGTCAGAGATGGAAGCATAACACTTTAGACCATAGCCTACCAGCTGAAACTAGTTACATGGCTCTGCCAAATTACCAAGGAATTGAGAAATGTACTGGTTCATGTACTCACAAAGTAGAGATAAACAGTGGTCAGTTTATCACACTGCTTAAGAAATGGTTAAAGAGCAACCATACTGATAGAACTTTAAATATTTTTACATTTTTAAAGTACTGGGTTGTGTTTTTTATTGATGTCCAATTCTCATGGATTGCTGTTCACGTTAAAACCCCAGTCTCCGCTTTTACAGGCAACATTCTAAGAAGTCTTTATTTTCCTGTCCCATCGATGAAGACATAAGGGTAACAACCCAGAGTTATTTATTCATTTTTAATAATACTGTCCTTCCTAGGCTTGGGAATTAGATATTTTGCAATAACTGGAAAGGTAGGACATGGAAAGAATGGTGAAATTTATACCGCAAAGTATCTGAACTTGGTTTGTTCTCAAAGGACCCTCCTATCTCCAACTCTCACACTAAATATTCTTCTCTTATGGCATTTCCTCCATTGGACCAGTAAATGTTTTTGCTTCCATCTGGACTCAATTCTGAGCTATGTCACAGATGACACTGTCCAGACTATAACGCAGATGGGATTAGAAAAAAGGAATGTCTATAATCACACACTCAGGCACTCTTACACAACAGAAAACCTATAATCCAAGTAGTCTTATGTAATTTGTTCCATGTGTTTGAGCACAGTATGATATGGGTATTATCGAGGATTTACCTACTTGTTTTTGGAGCAGTATGAATTTTGCATGCTGTCTGCTAACAGTGTATATTTTTGAAATTACATGGTATTAGATTTTAGTCTGTTCTTCCAGACAAAAATTAAAACATTTCCCTTTTAGAGAAGAGCTAACAGCTAAAACGTTTGAGTATTTACTATATGCCAGAGAGAATAATTGTTTTATAATTCACTAAATTCCCAACACAGTCTGTGATGTTGGTAATATTGTTACATACTCACCTGGAGGTAGGAAAATAGATTCAGAAAGGCTGAGTCACCTGCCCTGGCCACAAAGTTAAAGTGGGGTTCTGGCTTAGGCATCTGACTCCAGAACTGGGACTCTTAGCTGTGGTCAAGGCTACTTCAAAGTCAAAACTTCCTCATGCACTTCTTTGGTAGCTGGGTGTTCCACTGAAGTTTTATGAGAAGTGGAATTAGTACAGAGCATGGCATTTAATTGTAGAGAACACTGAATGTTTAATAATATTTTCTAAAGTTCTGTAATTATAAGATCCCATAGGAAGCCTAAAATGGATTATCTTTTTATCCATGACCCTAATTCAAGGTAAGAAGATTACAAAAACAAAAACAAAATCACAGGTTTGGTTTGTAAAGTTAGAAGCTGTACACGGAGATAGATGTTTAAGGTCCAAATGCTACTTAAGCAAACAAGCAAACAAGAAACTCTTCTTGACTTGCCTGGTTTTCAATTCTGACTCTGTAATTCTCTTTCTATATAGTCTTTGGTAAGCTAAATTCACTCAGCTTTTGTTTTCCTGTCTGAAAACTCAAGTTATAGCTGCCTTAAACATCTCACTGAATTGCTGTTGTTGTTTAGTGACTCAGTTGTGTCTGATTCTTTGTGACCCCATGGACTGCAAAACATCAGGCTTTCCTGTCATTCACCATCTCCCAGAATTTGCTCATACTCATGTCCATTGAGTCGGTGATGCCATCCAACCATCTCATCCTCTGTCGTCTCCTTCTCCTCCTGCCCTCAATCCTTCCTGGCATCAAGGTCTTTTCTAATGAATCAGCTCTTCCATCAGGTGGCCAAAGTATTGGAGCTTCAGCTTCAGCATTAGTTCTTCCAGTGACTATTCAGGACTGATTTCTTTTAGGATTAACTAGTTTGATCTCCTTGCTGTCCAAGGGAATCTTAAGAGTCTTTTCTAATACTACAACTTGAAAGCATCAATTCTTCCATGCTCAGCCTTCTTTATGGTCCAACTCTCACATCCATACATGACTACTGGAAAATCCATAACTTTCATTATATGGATATTTGTCAGCAAAGTGATGTCTCTGCTTTTTAATATGCTATCTAGGTTGGTCATAGCTCTCCTTCCATGGAGTAAGCATCTTTTAATTTCATGGCTGCAGTCACCATCTGCAGTGATTTTGGAGCCCCCCAAAATAAAGTCTGATACTGTTTCCACTCTTTCCCCATCTATTTCCCATGAAGTGATGGGACCAGATGCCATGATCTTAGTTTTCTGAATGTTGAGTTTTAAGCCAACTTTCCTCCTCTCCTCTTTCACTTTATCAAGAGGCTCTTTAGCTCTTTTTCACTTTCTGCCATAAGGATGGTTTCAGCTGCATATCTGAGGTTATTGATATTTCTCCTGGCAATCTTGATTCCAGCTTGTGCTTCTTCCAGCCGAGTGTTTCTCATGATATTCTCTGCATATAAGTTAAATAACAGGGTGACAATATACAGCCTTGACATACTCCTTTTTCTTATTTGGAACCAGTCTGTCGTTCCATGTCCAGTTCTAACTGTTGCTTCCTGACCTGCATACAGGTTTCTCAAGAGACAGGTCAGATGGCCTGGTATTTCCATTGCTTTAAGAATTTTCCACAGTTTTTATGATCCACACAATCAAAAGCTTTGGCATAGTCAATAAAGGAGAAATAGATGTTTTTCTGGAACTCTCTTGCTTTTTCGATGATCCAGCAGATGTTGGCAATTTGATCTCTGGCTCCTCTGCCTTTTCTAAAACCATCTTGAACCCAGTTAACAAATAATGTTGTGACAGTTTCAAGTGAACAATGAAGGGACTCAGCCAATACATATACATGTATCCATTCTCCTCCAAACTCCCCTCCTATCCATGCTGCTACAAAATATTGAGCAGAGTTCCATGTATTATACAATAGATCCTTGGTGGTTATCCATTTCAAATATAGCAGTGTTACATGTCCATCCCAAACTCCCTGACTATTCCTTCCACTCAATCTTCCCCTCGTAATTATAAGTTCATTCCCCAAGTCTGTGAGACAGAAAAGTATGTTTTAAAGTCAGTGAATAGTTTTTTAAAAGCTTAATATGTATTTCTTCAGTTTATGCTGATGTTTTCTAGTTCATATTTTCAATAATTTTTCATTTTGTCAAAGTTTTAGCATTTCTATGTCTTTATCTTCAATTTACTAATTAGACTATCAATCTTGATTTATGATTTATAGTAATTAACTGCTAAAAGTTTGTTATAAATTCCTAGTACATTTTGAATTTTATCCTTCTGCATTTGGAGATTTTTAAATAATTTATTTTTTGGAAATCCTTTTATCTTTTTATTCATGATTATCAAACATAAAATTTTACATGCCAATAAAGCAATTATTTCATTTCACTTCTTTTCCTTTGGGTTAAATATCTCATACGTTGTATTTGATCTTCGAGTGTATCTGCTGGAATATAGAAACTCTTTTAAAGCTGCTATGGAAGCTTCTGAAGTTTAGACCTTTCTGTAGTTTTCAATTTGTCTTTTTCCCTGTGATATGCTCCAAGATTACCAGAAGAAGCTATCACATGATATAATTTTTATAATGGTCGTTATCATCACAGCAACTAACCACTGCAGTCATTTGTCAATGACTTGGTCTCCACCTACACTATCTTCCATAACACTGCTGATAATTTAAGTGATCATGAGGTTACTCCACGCCATGGATTACTAATGTTGGCCATTCACTAAAGGGCTTCCTAGGTGGCAATAATGTCAATACAGATGTGGGTTTGATCCCTTGGTGGAGAAGATACTCTGGAAGAGGGTACGGCAATCCACTCCAGTATTCTTGCCTGGAGAATCTCACAGACAGAGGAGCCTGGCAGACTGCAGTCCATAGGGTCTCAAAGAGTTGGACACAATTGAAGTGACTTAGCACTCACCAACCAAGAAATAAGATTATCTGTTATGCCTACTAAACATCCAAGCAAACTTACTCTAAAACCCAATTTTGAGGTTTCATTTCTTTGGGCCTGTTCTGGTAACAATTACTATAAATTTTAGAATCCTGAAAGAGAATAGATGCTGTATGCAAAGAGATATTTGCAATGTATTATTCTGGATTCAAATCTGGTCCAGGATATTTTTCTTCTTTTTTGTCTGTAGGGGATATTATTAGGGCAATTGGAAAAATTTGAAGAAGATCTACAGTTTAGAAAACAATATTACATTAATGTTCATTTTTTCTTGTTTTCATAATCATTCTATGGATATGTAAGAGAATGTCCTTGGTCTTTATTTTTAGGAAATATACACTGGATTTTTAGGGTAAAAAGCTCATCAAGCATTAGCTTATGCTTTTTAGATAATTGAGAAAAGTAGTAAAAGTTTTATACAGAGAGAGAGAGAGAACCAATATATATAATGCTGAACATTGAGAAATCTGGGTGAAAGGTATAAGGGAAATCTTTATATTGTCTTTGATATTTAAAGATATCTTTATATAAAATAAGATTAAAAAATTAGAAAAGGAGAGGTTAATTGAAGAGAATTTAATAAAGGGACAAAGACAGGACAAGATCGGGATGGTAAAGCATCCAGGGTTGGCAATAGGATGAAACTGTTACCTGGAAAGAACAAGTTGACTTAGCAGTTACCAGAACCCAGAATACCTGCAGCTGTTAGAGAGCAATCTAACAGGAGCTTCCAACCTGTGACCCAAGAGGGAAGAGCTCAGGGAAATGAATACCCTTGTCTTCTTCTCTTTTATCCTCTATATTGGTTCAGAATCTTCAAGAAACAGACATCAAAATGGAATTAGTCATACAGTAGGTTTATCAGGGAAATGCCTGTGAGAGAAATAGAGGGTATTGGAGGAAGCTGTGAGTCATTAGACCACCATCTAATACCTGTAGTGAGAGGGAAAGAAGGAAGATTTAGTAGGAAAAGTCAGACTGGGATGCAGTTTTAATAAAGCCTTGAAAATGCCACTGGGAAGTCCTCAAGTCAAATCATCCATCAGAGGAATTCTAGGTCTTTTAGGCATGCACCTCCTTTAGGTTCTCTGTTATAGCCAATGACTGCCCTAGTAGCACATGGGAAGGGGGTGATAGATTTTAGAACGCACCAATTGGCCCTTCTGGAGAAGGCGATGGCAGCCCACTCCAGTACTCTTGCCTGGAAAACCCCATGGATGGAGGAGCCTGATAGGCTGCAGTCCATGGGGTCTCAAAGAGTCGGCACAACTGAGCGACTTCACTTTCACTTTTCACTTTCCTTCATTGGAGAAGGAAATGGCAACCCACTCCAGTGTTCTTGCCTGGAGAATCCCAGGGATGGGGGAGCCTGGTGGGCTGCCATCTATGGGGTCGCACAGAGTCGGACACGGCTGAAGCGACTTAGCAGCAGCAGCAGCAGCAGTTGGCCCTTCAGTTTAAGATCTCATTGCCCAAGCAATTGAGAACTAGAGGACCGAGGAGTCAGGTTATTATTGTTTATAAAAGTCAAATTTTCTAAAGAAGACTGGGGAAAGTTTGGATAGGATGAAGCTGAGTGGATCTTCAGGGGTCCAACAGAATCCACTGAGGCAAAAAGAGAGAGATTTTCAGAGAGGTGTAGGGCCCAGAAGACAACTTGAATAGCTGTTTTTAGAGGTTGGGTGTGATTGAAAGGTCAGACAAGGTACAACCAACCCTTTGCAATTGAGGTTTGCAGGACAGAAGGAAAGTTGCCTAATCCTGGCAGTGATGAAGTCTACCGGGAAGCAAAGGGGACAAATATTTCAAGTGCGGTATGGCTGGCACCCAGAGAATCGGCTACATGTGAAAAATTTTAAAATAACACAAGAGCTAAGATTTGTGACACTGAGAATCGAAGTGAGGTCAGCTTCCTTGAGTGAGCCAGACAGCAAAGAAATGGAGTGTCCTCCCTCAGACATCCATGGAAAACCTGTGACAGGGGATGGGCCAGGGAACCTTCAGATTTGAGCATATTCTAAATCTATTAGCATCTATTTTGCTAAGGGGATGAGCTTAGAATATGACATCCTTAGGACACACGAAGAAATAATAGTGGTGAGCTGATTAGAATCCAAGCTCTTCTCAGCTGTCTGAAATGCTGGGTTACTTCATCAGCACTGGTCAGCTTGTCTGGGGTTGATTTCAGAGCAATACTGAGCCCTTTATTGCTCTAAAAAATTGTGAAAGTAATAGACAAATTTGGCTGCAAAAATATTTATATCTTATGCTCTACCTAAATATAATGGTCTCACTTCCAGAGATAGACTGGAAGAAACTTCTCAGAACTTTCCTCACTTTTCTTACAAGAAGTCTGAAGAAGAAGAAAAATAAATAGGTAACAAAGTAAGTGGCAAAGTCAGTTGATAAACTGAATTTCACGAGGGAGGTAGGATATGATTGTTAGAAGGGGGACAACATATAGTTATTATGAGAAAGACTCAAGGAGAGAAAGAGGAATAATTGATTTGTCTAAGATATAATTAAACAGCAAGAGACACAAGTTGAAAAGAGAAAGACCAACAACAACAAACTCCAAAAACCACATCAGATGCTAGAAGATTTTTTCTTCCATGAAAAGAGCCATGATAGAGTGTTTCCAAAACTCAGCCCTTTCCTTTAAGAGAAAGAAAGATAAATGTAAATCCTCTTGTCTTAGCACTGCTGTGGTGATGCATTAACTGATTTCTAAAGTTTTCTACTGACTAGGGGAGAAATGTAGGGAAATAAGCATTTTTTATAACAAATTTTATGATATTTCAATAGTATCATTTTGAGAATTAGTGCTATTTTGGCAGCTCTTTCATTAATAAAAAAAGGATTATCCAGTGAATATTTTCTAAGATTTATAACAGATGGGAGTTGCAAAATATTAAAATAATTTAGTGTCCTAACAAAAATACCTATGAAAATTTACAGCTTTGATGTTCTATGACACTTGTTTCTTGGAGGAGAGGGTGTAATATAACACACATACTTCTTTTGTTTAGCAAAATTCCTAACCATAATTTTTCCTAGCTGAGGACTTCACTTAATTATATATACAGATGGCTTTTCTGATAGGTTGCCTTTTTATTCTAAATATTACGCTTTTTTGGTTGTTATCTTCTGGGTTTCCAGTCAGTCCAGGCTTCCTAATGGTGGCATATGCTCCTTCATTCCATTTAGCCCAGATTATGTGGCTGGAAAACGATGGTGCTGTTAAATGAATGATGGTGTGAATTATTTCATTACTGTTGTTATTTAGTCACTAAGTTGTGCCTGACCCTTGTGACCTCATGGACTATAGTAGCCCTCCAGGCTCCTCTGTTCATGGAAAGAATTTCCAAGGCAAGAATACTAGAGTGGGTTGCCATTCCCTCCTTCAGGGGATCTTCTGACCCAGAGGTTGAACCCGCGTCTCTTGCATTGACAGGCATTTCTTTACCACTGAGCCACAGGGAAACCCATGAGTGAATGATTATAGAGAAAAAAATAATATGCTTAAATCTATTGCATTAGTAGAAATAAGAGTTTTAAAATATTCTATACATCTAGGTTATAATCTCCTTTAGGCATTTAGTCTATAAAATGTTTCACTGACATTATAATTCTATCTTTATTTATAGACTCAGAGTTCCAATCTTTTACTCTTTAGACAGTTTCCACATTAACTTGAATACTTCAAATCATTTAAAGTAAGACTGAAATGTGCAAAAAAGAGTTTCTCTGATATGGTATTTTAATTACAAATAACGATGTTTTAGGTTAAATAGTATTACTGATTCAATGGACATGAGTTTGAGCAAATTCCAGGAGACAGTGAAGGGACAGGGAAGTGGGTGTCCTGCAGTCCATGGGGTCATAAAGAGTTGGAGGTGATTGAGGGACTGAACTATATGGTTTTATATTTTTGTGTAC
Source organism: Antilocapra americana (assembly GCA_007570785.1). Taxonomy (NCBI): domain Eukaryota; kingdom Metazoa; phylum Chordata; class Mammalia; order Artiodactyla; family Antilocapridae; genus Antilocapra; species Antilocapra americana. Next base: position 12,460,825 of record ML662442.1, read on the forward strand.
ACCACATTAAACAGGTGAAGTTTTAAAGGAACCATGTCATGGTAATTATCATTTAAATGATAAATAGTTGAGCATTTCCTTTTAGGATATGGAATCAGTCAAATTAGTTTTAGCAGTCAAAACACTAGCCTATTGTGTAAAAATAACTTTCAAACTTGTCCTTTGACTTTACTTATGAATTGATCATTAGTTGATTCTTTGAACTTTGCAGTTGAACTTTGTAGTTCTGTGTGGTCTTAAATCTCCCATTTTGGCACAATTCAGTGGAGAAAATATTGTGGAATTTTTAGGTCCAGACACTTAGCTCTTTTGAACTATTATACTAAGAAGAAAATCTTAATAATATAACATATTGATTTAGAAGTATGATTATTATAACTTGGAGTATTATTTAATGTGGGCATTACTACAGCTGCAATTACAATACTATATATTAACTATTGCCAAGCCCTATAACTGTGCTTTTGTTGTAGTTCCTCAGCCTTGCCGGACTCTTTGCGGCTTCATGGACTGCAGCATGTCAGGCTTCCCTGTCCTTCACCATCTCCCCGAGTTTGCCCAGACTTTATGTCAACTGAGTCGGTGATGCCATCCAACATCTCATCTTCTGTCATCCACTTCTCCTGCCCTCAATCTTTCCCAGCATCAGGGTTTTTTCGAATGAGTCAGTTCTTCGCATCGGGTGGCCAAAGTATTAGAGCTTCAGCTTCAGCATCAGTCTGTCCAATGAATATTCAGGGTTGATTTCCTTTAGGATTGACTGGTTTGATCTTCTTGCAGTCCAAAGGACTCTCAAAACTCTTCTCCAACACCACAGAAGGAAAGCATCAGTTCTTCAGTGCTCAGCCTTCTTTATGGTCCAACTCTCATCCATACATGACTACTGGGAAAACCATAGCTTTGACTATGCTAACCATGCTAGCAATAACCCAAACCATTTTCAACAAATATTATATTTATTCTCTATGGTTTTTATGGCCTTTAGTCCAAAATTTATAGTAGTGACCAATAAAGCAATCTAAAATATTTTAAACTGTTGATTTGGCAGAATGAGACATGTTGGTTAACCCTAACCCTAACCCTAATTTTTAAAATATAAACAGGAAAAAAAAAATCTCTCCAGAAAAAAAAATTATATGGACTTTTTTTCTATAAACTTATTTAACTTTTTGATGAGTTTTGGAACAAAAACTAAAATAAATTATTGATTCTGTGTAAAAAGTGCTTTATAAATGAGTCTGTACATCTATCTCTAGGCTGAGGAGATTTAGCCTTTGTTTAACCCCTGCTCTGTGTCAGAAATTGCACTGAGTTGTGTATTTTATGGATTCTTTCAATTTGGGTTCTTTTTGGTGAACTTTTGTAGATAATTTCTAGCTCTGACACTATGCTAAGGATATGACCTTAGTTCTTCACAGATAAAATAATTTCATTGTTAATTTAGTTATAAAGCGTAAATTGAACTTAAGTGGTAATGGCTTTAATACTTGAACAAATAATTTTAGGTAAGGATAAATGTATTTTAAAAAATATAAAGTGGCCACTTGCCCCCCCCCTCCCCTGGAGCGGGTGGAACTAGAAGACCAAAGAAAAAGTTTTTGAGGTCATTCTTCCTGATTCTGTTTAGCTGTAAGCTGAAATGGATTAAAAATAACGTGACACTGACATTTATAGTTAGGATTAAGTCTTCTAGACCTTGACTGGTGAATAGAAGGGGAAATTGCAATTTTGCTAAGAACTTTATGTATGATTATTTATATAAATAAGGCAAGAATCAGAAAGAATTTTGCTAATTTATGTGAAGAAAACCAGTTGAAACGTGATAATATTTCTAGTACTGTAAATTTCTTGGGTTTATTTATTTTAGTTCTCAAGAAAACACATATTTACTTTTAGATGGTGCCACCAATCACCAATAAAATTCTTTTTAGAGTAAGTGTTTGACTCCTTCCACAAGGGTATAATGTGACAGAATAAGTGAGTGTACAGTGAGCTTTCTTTCAACCAATGCAGACTATGTAGTACTATAGTATCTACTACTGAAAAAAATCTGCCTATAAGTGAACCTATGTATGCAGTTCAGACCTTTGTTGTTCAAGGGTCAACTGTGCTTGTCACAGAGCTCAGACACAACAGACACATTATATCTTGTTTCTAAGGGTATGTGCTTGCTTATGTTTATCTCTCATGGTGTGTCACCCTAGTCATGAATCTTCATCTCAGGCATCATGAACTAGTCTCTTTGTTTTAATTAATTTATTTATGTTAATTGGAGTATAATTACTTTACAACATTATGATGGTCTTTGCCATACATCAACATGAATCAGCCACTGGGATACATGTGTCCCCCCATCCTGAACCCCCTCCCTCTCCCTCCCCATTCCATCCCTCTGGATTGTCCCAGAGCACTGGCTTTGGATGCCTTGCTTCATGCATTGAATTTGCTCTGGTCATCTATTTACATATGGTAATGTGTATGTTTCAATGCTATTCTCTCAAATCATCCCACCCTCGCCTTCTCCCAATGAGCCCAAAAGTCTGTTCTTAACACCTGTGTCTCCTTTGCTGCTCTGCAGATAGAATCATTGACCAATGATCTTACATGAACTAGTCTCTTTACTTTCTTTTCTTGTAATTTAAAAACGTGTTTATATCCCCCCAATCCTTAACACACAGACTGCAATCTTCCTCTGTTTGAATTTATCTTTGTTTCTCTCCTGTAACTTTCAGCTTTTTAGTACTCTTTGTCATCAACCATTTCTTTTTCAAATCTGCAGACTGGCTTTGGCCACCACCACCTGGTTGAAATGCCCTCTGAAGGCTTGCAGTGCCCTCCTAGTATTTTCCATCTTTTTTGAAACCTGTGAGTTTCACAAGAATTTACTCCTTCTGGATGTTCTATGCTGCCTCTCAGTCTTGGTGACACCAGGCTACATGCTTTGGTTTTCCAGTTGCTCCTTGCCATTATTTTTTGCTCTCTCTTATTTTGCCACTTGTAGGGTTACCCATCATCCTATTTTGCCAGGAACTATCGCGTGTTTAGTATCCAAAGCCCCTTCTTCTAGGAAATCCCAAACCAAGAAATTTTGTCACCCACAACTTGTCCCATAAGTGTTGTTATTCTACAGACTTCTGCCCTTAGTTCTCATCTCTTTCTCTACTTTCTTCCAGTACTTATTGGTCAGTGGTGACCAATTCTATGTCTCTAGCCATAAATGCTCTACTGAATCCAAACACTGTTTCTGAAAAAGAGATATAGGCTCTAGACTGGGCTCCCCAAATCCAAAGCATATTAGCTACCACGTGTGACTCTTGTTTAATTTACTTAACTTTGCACATCATAGTTTACTAACTTGTGAATGAGGATAATGCTTAATTTGTTGTAAGAATTAAAACTAAAAAAAATTAAAGCTTTCAGTGCAGTGTTCTTTTGGTACAAAATAGATTTCACACATTTTGCAGCTATTTTAATTTATTATTATTGGTGATATATTTTAATCTAGTGACTTTCAGCATTTTTTCCCACCTGGATAGTACAATGGCTCATTATGGCAAAAAGTTTTCAATGGGTAATAGAGAAAGAGACATGGGTAGCTTAGAAAAAGGACCCTGGGTGGGTGATCCTGGTATTCATGCTCTAGAGAGGTCAGTGCCTCTCCAATTCCCCTCTCCCCATGCCCTTGTTCTTGCAAGTTCAAAATATTTTATTACATATGGATATGCATTTAAATAACATAATTCAAAATAATCATTTTATTGTATCCTCCTTAAATTCCTGAATATTTCTTTATCCCATTAAGACACTTAACATCCATTAGTTAAATCCATCCCATTTTCACTACAGTAGTAGTCTTAGTATTAGACAGTAGAACTTACAACTTAGTTGTAGTCCTTAAAGTTCATTGTGCATCAGAATCACCTTCAAGTTGTATCAACACAGAGTCTCCCAACCAGGGTTTCTGGGGTGGAACTTGAGGATGTACATTTCTATTAGGTACCTAGGTGTTGCGGGTCCACAGAATATATACTTTGAAAATTATTATCCTAGAGTATTCAAATGGCATAGTGGTTTTAACTTAATTTTAGCCTCAAATAAACATTTTCTTTTCCCTCCTATCCTTCTCCTCCCCCTCTATATTTTGACTTTTCTTACCTGGAGATCTGATTTTTCTTCTCCACTCCTTGATATTTTAAGTTGGTATCAGGATTTGACTAATTTTCATTTGTTAAATATAACCTTCATTTGCAAATGCAATTTATTAACAGGAATCTAGTATAGCATACGAATTCCGTGTCATCTCTAGGTCTTAACCATATTTAGAAACATGACACCTGACAGTCAAGAGCTTCAATCAAAGTGAAGATTAGTTATGATTCAATAGCTTGAATTTCAGCTTTTCTTCTACCTAATTTTCTTGATTTTTTAATAAAGCATTTCTTTGGGTAAAAATGGTCACTCCTTTGTTTTGTAGACTTGAGCTCAAAAATTTTAAACGACAGTCTCAAAGTCACACAGGTAGTTAATGGAAGCTCAAGGAAAAACATTTTGGATTTCTTAGTTTAGTACATTTCCTACTTGTTTGCATCATCTCTTCATGTAACAGTTCAGGTTATGAATGGTGTGATGTTTAGGTCACTGTTAGAGCTATCTTTGGATTTCTATAGACTTAGAATTATTGACTATTCCTAGTTTTTTAAGAAGCCTCTATACTGCTCTCCATAGTGTCTATCAATTTACATTCTCACCAACAGTGCAAGAGGGTTCCCTTTTTTTCACATCCTCTTCAGCATTTATTATTTGTAGGGTTTTTTTTTTTTTGATGATAGCCATTCTGACCAGTGTGAAGTAGTATATGGAATCTAGAAAAATGTCACTGATAAACCTCTTTGCAGGGCAGGCATAGAGATGCAAATGTAGAGAACTGACTTGTGGACACAGCATGGGGGAAGGAGAAGGGGGGACAAACTGACAGCAGCATTGGACTATGTACATTACCATATGTAAAATAGATAGCTAGTGGGAAGTTGCTGTATAACACAGGGACCTCAGCCTGGTGCTCTGTGATGACCTAGAGAAGTGAGATGAGGGTGAGGTGGAAGCGAGGCTCAAGAGGGAGAGGATGTATTTATGTTGTCGTATGGCAGAAACCAACACAACATTGTAAAGCAATTACCCTTCAATTAAAAAAAAGAATTAAAAAAAGAATTATTGATTCTGCTTTCCTTGCATAGAGACCTCCAGCTAGGTGAAATAAAATGAGCCACTATGTTTTTCCCTATGATCAAAATGGTGGATATTTGAACGTCAGTGTTACTAATGGGAAGTTTTGGTTTTCTTCTTTCTTTCTGCCTTTGAACATAACCAGTGTTTTTCATCTTTTTTTTTTTTTTAGAAAAAAAAAAAAAAAAAACACTACAGAGCAGAGCAGTGTGTGGAATGTGTGTGATCGTCACATGGGGAACATAGGACATTTTGCCCAGTGAGAATACTCACTTCTCAGGGTGACCTATTTGTACTCTGGGCCAAAAGACCTCTAAGAGGCCTACAGCTGCTTTCATTTTGTCATTTCAGACGTGAAGTGCAGCCCCCTGCAGCAGCTGCAGAGGCCCCTACCACCTGCTCTGCACACATTCAGGAAAGGGGTTCTTTAATCTCTGGGCTTGGGAAAAGCATTTATTAAGGAAAGAAATGGGGCCACAGAATTCCTGGGGTGAGCCTCAGGAATACAGCAGGTGGTAGCCAAGAAGCCATGGCAAAACTAAGGAAAAAGATTCAGATTCTTTTCAAGGCTATGCGTGATTAGGAAAGTACATGTGGGTTACAGCTGTCCCTTAGAGAAGACCATACTTTTCATCTCCAAGAATGAAGGATAATTTTCCATCTAATGAACTTGGAAGACTCTCTTGGCAGGTTGCTTGTTTATAAGCTAGTTATCTCCAGTTATACTTTGTTTTTATTGTTTTCTGAAACCAGCTCGATGCAGAGTAGTGAGTCTGAAAGTTCTTATAAAGTTTACAATAGGAAATGAGATTTCTTTTCTTTCTTACTCCCCTTTCATTTCATTTCTTTTTTCTTTATTAAATGTGCTCTGTATTAACTCCTGGACAAGGCTGCTTTCTTTGTTTCACTGCTCTCAAGAGGATCTGCTGGTGATGGCTGTCTGTCCTTCTGCTTCCAAGGTAAACTCACTGGTACTGACACAGAGGCACAACAGTTCGATTCAGTCACTCAGTTGTGTCCGACTCTTTATGACCCTATGGACTGCAGCACACCAGGCTTCCCTGTCCATCACCAACTCCCAGAGCTTGCTCAAACTCATTTCCATCATGTCAGTGATGTCATCAAACCATCTCATCCTCTGTTGTCCTCTTCTCCTCCCACCTTCAATCTTTCCCAGCATCAGGGTCTTTTCAAATGAGTGAGTTCTTCACATCAGATGACCGAGGTATTGGAGTTTCAGCTTCAGCATCAGTCCTTCCAATGGATAGTCGGGACTGATTTCCTGATTTTAGAATTGACAGGTTGGATCTCCTTGGAGTTCAAGGGACTCTCAAGTGTCTTCTCCAACACCCCAGTTCAAAAGCATCAATTCTTCAGCACTCAGCTTTCTTTATAGTCCAACTCTCACATCCATACATGGTTACTGGAAAAACCATAGCTTTGACTAGACGGACCTTTGTTGGTAAAGTAATGTCTGTTTTATAATATGCTGTCTAGATTGGTCATAGCTTTTCTTCCAAGGAGCAAGCATTTTTTAATTTCATGGCTGCAGTCACCATCTCCAGTGATTTTGGAGCCCAAGAAAATAAAGCCTCTCACTGTTTCCCCATCTATTTGCCATGAAGTGATGGGACTGGATGCCATGATCTTAGTTTTCTGAATGTTGAATTTTAGGCCAACTTTTTCACTCTCCTCTTTCACTTTCATCAAGAGGCTCTTTAGTTTTCTTTACTTTCTTCTATAAGAGTGGTGTCATCTGTATATCTGAGGTTATTGATATTTCTCCTGGCAACCTTGATTCAGCTTGTGCTTCATCCAGCCCAGCATTTTGCATGATGTACTCTGCATGTAAGTTAAATAAGCAGGGTGACAACATCCAGCCTTGATGTACTCCTTTCTCAATTTGGAACCAGTCTGTCATTCCATATCCAGTTCTAAATGTTGCTTCTTGACCTGCAGAACAGACAGCACAAAGGCTGATGCCAAAGAAAAACGGCAACAGTGCCAGCAAGTTTTAAAAATTATCAACAACACTGGGGATTTTTAGGGACAATTGACTAGAGAAAAGTTACCAACATTCTGAACACCTTACAACCATGGCATTACCAACGATGTGCATGATTCCCAATCTGTCATATATAACGATAGATTAGAGGAGCTTGATCTTATTCTTCTAAGTCCTGATCACTTTTTTCTCTTTCTTATAGATGTGTCATGTGTTTGCATCCTGGAGCATCAAGTAATTAAAGTGGCATAAACGTAGTAATATCTCTGATGGAAAATGCTACTGCATTTATTATTCACTGCACATCTTACCCAAATATTCTTAACATTGATTTGTTTGCATCCATATATCTGCCAGTGGAAATAATTGGCAGCAAGTAAAATGATTTATGTTATTTATTTAGCAAATGAAAGTATGCATCAAAATAATTTGACCTGATATGTTATACAAATTAAGGAAAAAAACAAAAAAGGGAAAATAAAAAGAAAGCTAAACAAAAACTCCACTGACTTTTGCACAGAACCTTTATATTGCTTGTTGCTTTCTTTCCCTGACAGGAGAATGTGTGGGAGTTACGTGTGTTGATGCCTCTGAACATTTGGTCAGATACTAGACCCTCCCTTTCTCAAGGTGACCTACTCATAGTTAGTGCCAAAAGTTACTTGCATTTTTCCCATTTCAGACATAAAGTATAGATGCTGCTGTAGCTATGGGTCATCAAATTCTACTCTGGAAGCTGCCTTTTCTTCCCATTCAAGGCCTGCCTCTACACCCCAGGCTCATGACCGTCAGAATGACTGATTGTTCCCCACACCTACTGTGTTGCCTCACTGACTAGAACCTTGACCTCAAATGCCCTTCCCCTCTTCTTCAGTTGGCTAACTCCTACTCATCCTTCAAAATGTAGCTTTGATATCACCTGCTCCTGGAAACGTTCTTTGATCTGTCACCTTCTTAACCCCCAATCTTGTATGATTCCTCCTTTGTGCTTGTACAGCAAACAAGATTGTGTCTTCCAGCTATTGGCATTGTTTGCTTATTTCCTTTTCCAATCAGTTTCAGAATTTATTGGTGACAAAAAAAAATATATTTTACAAATTCCCCTATCCTTTGTAACTATTGTGATGAGGAGCTGAAAACAGTGCTATTGAATGAAAAGTAGTTGATTGACTCCTGGCAGATATTCAAATTGCATTTAAAGAGTGGTACTTTGTGCTATGAATAGGTGCCCTGTCAAATATACTCAAAATGTGTGTGGCTCAAACACAATAGAAGTCTATTTATTTCTCATATAGCAGTTTGAGGTGACCCTTCTGGTCAGAGAGACCAGAAATCCTCTATGGGGTGAATTGATAACCCAAACTGACAGAGGCTCACCATCTTCCATGCACGGCTTCCAACTGCTGTGGTGGTCTCAGCCCCAGGCAGCCGAGAGTGGGAACAGCTCTGTGAAGTGCTCCAAAAAGCAGAATCCATGCATGTAAGAGGCTCTTGTGGTCCAGGCCAGGAGGGGCACAGGCCTTCCACTGCCTGGACCTCAGTCACTTGGGAAGCACAGAACTCTTATCAGGCTAACACACTAGTACATGCGTTTAGTAAAACAGCGTGACTCATTTTCATACTTTGCCAATCATTAATTATACTTTTATAAAACCATGAAATTGCTGGTTTCTGAATGTTTTACTTTACGTCTTCAAAAATAAAGCTGTTTTGGTCTATTATGAAACACTTTCCAAACACTAAGATCATAACAAAAGATAACTCATTTTATTTCATTTGCCCAAGATCCCACCACATGTTTCCCTGTTCTATTCTGGATTCGACTGTCAAATCTAGGTCCGAGAGAGAAAGAAAACAAGAAAGTATGCTCATTGTCCTGGTTACTTATTCCGATTAGGTAACAGGTATCATGCCCCTTGCTAAGAAACCAATATGAGTGAGATAGTATCTGCTTTCACAGTTCTAGTGGAATTAATATAAGTAGAAAATTAGCAGTGTGCTAGGCAGGCTTCTATCTCCCCATTATTCATTTTCAATCTATTTCTTGACTTATTTTATCCTATCCATTGTTCCCAAAATTGAACTTCAAGTTTCCAGGCTTGTGCATCTATATCTATATAAGTTCTGTTTATATCCTATCCCAAAAGAGTGGTCATTTTATACAGTCTCTTCAAACAAATACTAGTGATTTATGAGAGCTACTATTGGACATTTTTATTTTATATGTTCTTTGTATAGAGGAAATAAATCTTATTTAATGTCTTTTAGAAGCCTTGAATGTTAGACAGTTAAAGAATATGAACATTACCAATCATCAGGAGAATGCAAATCAATACTACAATGAGCCATCATCTCATACCTGTGAGAATGGCTATCATCCAGAAGACAAGAGATAAGTTCTGGTGAGGATGTGAAGAAAGGGAATCTTTGTACACTGTTGGTGGGAATACAAATTGGTTCAACCACTGTGAAAATTAAAATAAATCTATCATAGGATCCATTAGGGGGCTTCCCTGTTGACTCAGCAGTAAAAGAATCCACCTGTAATGCAGGAGCCACAGGAGATGTGATCCGATCCCTGTGTTAGAAAGATCCCTCTGAGAAGGAAATGGCAACCCACTCCTGTATTCTTGCCTGGAAAATCCCATGGACAGAGGAACCTGGCGGGCTACAGTCCATGGTGTTGCAGAGTTGGACATGACTGAAGTGACTTACCATGATCCCGCAATCCTACTTCTGGGTGCATGCCCAAATGAAATGAAAACAGGATTTTGAGGAAATATATACACTCCTCTGTTGATTGCAGTATATTTATAATAGCCAAGATATAGAAACAATGTAAGTGCCCATCAATGGGTGAGTGAATAAAGAAGATGTGGTGTGTATATTCAATGGAGTGTTATTCGGCCACAAGAGAGGAGGACATTGTGCCATTGGCAATGGCATAAATGAGCCAAGTCTGGCAGAGAAAGCAAAGTATTACTGTACGGTATCACTTCATGGGATTTTCCAGACAAGAATACTGGAGTGGATTGCCATTTCTTTCTACAAGGACAAATGTTGTTTAAGGGTTCAAATTTATAGTAGTAAATAGGCCCTAGAGAGTTAATGCCTGACATGGTGAATATAGTCAAAAATACAGTATTATCAAAAATCTTGCTGAGATACTAGAACTTATTTATTTCAACCACTAAAAAAGGATAATTATGGAACGTGATACAGGTGTTATCACTACAATGATGGTTGTATTACAATATGCAATTGCAACAAATTTTATACTTTAAATTTACATAATGTTATATGTCAACTATATTTCAATAAAAGTGTGTTCATTGCATTTACACAGACATAAGATTTTCAAATAATTTTGAGAAATTCTAAAATATTTCATTTCTTTTGCTTCAATTTAAAAGAAATTACAGAAAAAGAAACTTCACCATTACTCATATTAGCTTTGATATAATTTTTTTGTATATCCCAGAGAATAATTTTTTTTGTAGAAAGCTTTCTATGCATATCTTTTTCTATGCCAGTGTCAGATTGGCCTAGGTGAAAAAACAGAAACAGCAACTTCATATAAGTCCTGGGAAAATGTGGGTGAAACATTTTTTCCCTCATATGGATTCATATAATGCAAATTTGAATCACATAACATGAAATGAAGCATTATGCTAAATGTTGACTAAATGTTTATTTTGTCTCATCATTCAGATTTAAAGCATCCTGAGGACTGAAGTCAATATTTTATTTCCCTCTTCAACTCTATCATAAGGGTATATCTCATAATTACTGATTATTGAGTCACATATTAATTGTTTTATGTGATATATGCTGCTAAAATTTTTGATTTTTATTTTATGCTTATATTTGTATTTTTAAAAGTTTTGTTGATAATTACAATTTAGTATTTACTTACATGGTTATGTTGATCCTATATTCAAAGATGTCATTTACAAAGTAGAGAAAGTTTGCATTTTCTTTACTTCTCTCAGAAGATTCTTAGATAATTTAAAAATAATACATTGCAAGAGTAGCTGTGAAAATATTAAATAAATCATTTAAGATATAAAAAGGAAATAACCCATTATCCAGAGTGAAGTAAGCCAGAAGCAAAAACAACAATACAGTATATTAACACATATATATGGAATTTAGAAAGACAGTAACGAGAACCCAACATGTGAGACAGCAAAAGGAACGCAGATGTATAGAATAGACTTGCGGACTCTGTGAATGAGGGAAAGGGTGGGATGATATGGGAGAATGGCATTGAAACATGTTAATTATCATATGTCTAATCAATCGCCAGCCCAGGATTGATTCTCGGGGCTGGTGCATCGAGATTTCCCCAGGGGGGGGGAGGGGGGAGGGAGGTGGGAGGGGGGGGTTTCTGGAGGGGGAGCATATGTAAACCCATGGTGATATCATGGCATTGTATGACAAAAACAATAAAAGGGAGAAAAATAAATAAATAAATAAATAAAAGGAAATATGCATATAAAAGCAGTAAACTATTCTTAAGACTTACAAAAATGGAGAGAATTAAAAAGAAAGTGAGTCTTTGCAAACGGAGATCAGATGTTTCAAACTTCACCAGAATCTTTAGAAATAAAACAAGAAGGGCAAAGAAAGAAACCGAATGTCCATTTTGGACCCATCTATGAAAAGTATTATATTTTTTACAGTTTCAACAATGGTACTAGAATAATAAAATGATCACTGTTTCAGTAGGACTCACAGTGAAAGTCAGAAATTACAGAACTGCTTGAAAAAATAGTGGTTCATTTAAAAACTAGCAGTTAGGGTATTTTGCAGTCAACCCTCTGATTCTAAATGATTCAAAAAGATACCCTTGAAAACTTGCATTTTACCAGGCTAGGGTTGCCTGATACAGAGTTGACACCAGCCCAACAGCTCCAAGTATAAGCTATGTGATCTTGTGACATATAAGGGAAGTGCTGCCAGAAGTCCTCAAGCTTGAATTTGAAGGGGCCAGCACAAAGTAAGTTTGGAGACCACTTTGCAGGGCACTGCTGCTGGTTTCCTCTATCTATCTATCATTTAACTCAGATTTATTGAGGTATAATACAGTTTTGCATACAGTTTTCTTGAGTTATGATTGATACACAACACTGTATTTATTTAAGGTGTGCAGCATAATAATTTGATTTACATGCATCAGGAAATGATCTTCATAATAATTTTAGTGAACATCCTCCATCTTACACAGATACAAAATAAAAGAACAATAAAAAATGTTTCTTGTGATGAGACATTAGGATTTATGCTTAATAATGTTCTTATATGACAGAAGCAGTATTAATTATATTGAGCATGCTGTATATTACTTCCTTAATACTTATATATCTATAAGTTAGAAGTTTGTACCTTTGAACTACTTTTCTCTGAATCCTACTCCCTCCTAGCTCTGATAGCCAGAAATATGATTTCTTTTACTATGAATGTCTCTGCTTGTTTTTCGACTTATATTTACCTAGAACACTATGTTTATTCCTAGAGCATGCTGGTAATTTGATATTTCCATAGATAACAAAACGATCAGCATGATAAGTCTAGTTACTGTCTGTCACCGTACAAAGGCAATGCTGAAAACTTTCCAAACTACCATACAATTGCTCTCATTTCACATGCTAGCAAGGTTATACTCAAAAATCTTTAAGCTATGCTTCAGCAGTACATGAACTGAGAACCTCCAGATGTAGGTTGAGAAAAGATAGAGGAGCCAGAGATAAAATTGGCATGGATCATAGAAAAAGAAAGTTCAGTTCAGTTGCTCAGTCCTGTCCAACTTCTTGCGACCCCATGGACTGTAGCACACCAGGCTTCCCTGTCCATCATCAAATCCTAGAGCTTGCTCAAACTCATGTCCATTGAATCAGGGATGCCACCCAACAATCTCATCCTCTGTCATCCCTTTCTCCTCTCCCTTTCAACCTTTCCCAGCATTAGAATCTTTTCCAGTGAGTCAGCTCTTTTTATCAGGTGGCCAAAGTACTGGAGTTTCAGCTTTAGCATCAGTCCTTTCAATGAATATTCAGGACTGAGTTCCTGATTTTAGGATTGACAGGTTAGATCTCCTTGCAGTCCAAGGGACTCTGAAGAGTCTTCTTCAACACCCCAGTTCAAAAGCATCATTCTTTGGCACTCAGCTTTCTTTATAATCCAACTCTCATATCCATACATGGCTATTGGAAAAACCATAGCTTTGACTTGATGGACCTTTGTTGGCAAGGGACTGTCTCTACTTTTTAACATGCTGTCTAGGTTGATCATAGGTTTTCTTCCAAGGAGCAAGTGTGTTTTAATTTCATGGCTGCAGTCACCATCTGCAGTGATTTTGGAGCTCAAGAAAATAAAGTCTGTCACTGTTTCCATTGTTTCCCCTTCTATTTGCCATGAAGTGATGGGACCGGATGCCATGATCTTAGTTTTTTGAATGTTGAGTTTTAAGCCAACTTTTTCACTCTCATCTTTCACTTTCATCAAGATGCTCTTCAGTTCCTCATCTATGCCTTATCTTTTCATTTTTTAAATAATGCCTTACAAAGAGAAAAATATTTTAACTTTGATGTTAAAAACATTCATAATTTGTTATTTTAGGTGTTATTTTTTTGAATTACAAATTCTTCTTGTTTCTATTATGCAAGCATTCATTTGGCTTTTGCATTTGATCTTTATCCTGCAAATTTACCATATTGACTTGCTATACTTAATAGTAATGTGTATTTCATAAGATTTCTTGCATACATGGTCATGTTACCTATAAATAGTTGCCCTCCAGCCATCTGGATTCCTTTTGTTTCTTTTTATTTTATTGCTTCTGTCCAATGTTGAATAGAAATGGCCAGAGCAAATATTACTGTTTTGTTCCTGATGTTAAGGGGACATCATTCAACTTTCACCATCAAGTATGATATCAGCTGTAGATCTGCTTTTTATTATGTTGGGGTTCTCTTTTATTGCTAGTTTGTTAAGAGTTTCTTTTTCACTCTCTTCAAAAAATGACAGATTTTGTCAGATGCTTTTTCCATATCTACTGATATGATCATATAGTTCTTTTCACTTGCTTAAAAAACATTGCATTTGTAGGATAAAACTCAATTTGTCATGATATATTATGTAATTTATGGATTGGATTTCAAAAAAATTTAAGAAGTTTTACATTTTATTTTATTTTCTTTACATTATAGTGTTGGTTTTGCCATACATTGACATGAATCTGCCATGGGTATACATGTGTTCCCCTTCCAGAACCCCCCTCCCACCTCTCTTCTGATTCCCTCTCTCTGGGTCATCCCAGTGCACCAGCCCCTAGCATCAAACCTGGGCTGGCGATTTATTTCACATATGATAATTAACATGTTTCAATGCCATTCTCCCATATCATCCCACCCTTGCCCTCTCCCATAGAGTCCAAAAGACTGTTCTATACATCTGCGTTTCTTTTGCTGTCTTGCATACAGGGTTCTCATTACCATCTTTCTAAATTCCATATATATGTGTTAGTATACTGTATATTTGTTTTTCCTTTTGGCTTACTTCACTCTGTATAATAGGCTCCAGGTTAATCCACCTGTAGAGCTGGTTCAATGAATTCTTTTTAATGGCTGAGTAATATTCCATTGTGTATATATACCACAGCTTTCTTTTCCATTTGTCTGTTGATGGACATCTAGGTTGCTTCCATGTCCTGGCTATTGTAAACAATGTGGCGATGAACATTGGGGTACACGTGGCTCTTTCAATTCTGGTTTCCTTGGTGTGTATGCCCAGCAGTGGGATAGCTGGGTCATATGGCAGTTCTATTTCCAGTTTTTTAAGGAATCTCCACGCTGTTTTCCATAGTGGCTGTACTAGTTTGCATTCCCACCAACAGTGTAAGAGGGTTCTCTTTTCTCCACATCCTCTCCAGCATTTATTGAATTTTTAGTAAGTTTAGGAGATTGTGAGGCCCATTTGGATCTAAATGAAGCCCTTGTTCTGAGGTCAGGTGCCCCAAATAGCAAAAAAGTTTGAGCAAACTGAATTTCTTTGGAGTCTGTATCCTTTTAAGGTTAAATGTTTTAACAGGTGGTTAAAAATATTGTTTATGGCCCAAAGATTCTATAGAAATTTGTATCTATAGTCATTGGGTTTTCTCACAGACAAAATAAAGGTATTGCAGGGATGAGTGCGGGGGATAAACTGATGCAGTGCCTTATCTATTGTGTGCTTGTTGTCTTGCAGCTGCTCCATTATGGAGGAATGGTTGGTATCCTTAAAATTAATTCTAGTGTGGTCAGAGAAAGGGCAACTAAAATATGTTGAAGGGTCATTTAATTCACCTGGTTGACTATTTGTGTTGCTGCTATCAAGTTCTAGATTTTTGTTTTCCTCTTTCAAGTGGAAGTAACTCCAACATGATGTTTCTTGAATTTAAAAATGAATAGGGGTGGAGGAGCTAAGAAGAGGATGAATATCACTTAGAGAACATAAACAAAAGGGAATAGGTTTATAGGTAGAAAGTTGTAGTGACTTATTAGAGAACTTCCACAATTTGTACTATTTTAGTACTTCAAGGCAGGAGTTGTCTAATAACAGTGGGGTTGAGCACAGAGTGTAGCTCTGGTGTTGATAAGGATTCATTCCCAATCTGGAAAGTTGGTTCTCCAAACTGGTTAAGAGGAAGGATAGGAAAATTTTCTGTTGTTCCTTAGAGCCTTTTAATTAGGAATTAGGAAGGCATCGGAAAGACTCGTCAGAGGACAGAGAATGCCTGGAGTGCTTAAATTTATAATAATCTGTCTTCCAATATCCTGGCTTTTCACAGTAATAACAATGACAGAGGGTGGGGAGAGCTTTGTTTTTTCATTGGAAGGAGTAATGCTCCAGTACTTTGGCCACCTAATGTGAATAGCCAATTCATTGGAAAAGACACTGATGCTGGGAAAGATTGAAGGCAAAGGAGAAAGAAGGTGGTAGAGGATGAGACGGTTGGATGGCATCACCATGGACATGAACTTGAGAAAATTCCTAGAGATGTTGAGGGGCAGGGAGACCTGTCGTGCCAAAGTCTGTGGGGTCACAAAGAGTTGGACATGATTTAGTGACTGAACAAGAAAAGGTACAAGTGAGCTGATTTGCTAAATTAAAGCTAGAGTGGACGTGGTTCCCTATTCCATTTTGGTCCTTTTATCTAGAATGATTCCAGTTCTGCCCTTTACTGAACAAACAACTGAAGGCTACCTGAATGAATTCAACATTAATAGGAAGGCCAGATTTTGCCTTAAAAACAATTTGGAGAAGGTATTTTAATTATTTATGAGCTCACTGGGCTTCTCACTTCT
This sequence comes from Antilocapra americana, assembly GCA_007570785.1. Taxonomy (NCBI): domain Eukaryota; kingdom Metazoa; phylum Chordata; class Mammalia; order Artiodactyla; family Antilocapridae; genus Antilocapra; species Antilocapra americana. The sequence goes on from ML662442.1 coordinate 12,477,400, forward strand.
CATGTAGTCACTGAGTATTAGCTTGAATTTTTTTCCAATGGATAGGGGATGCCTGGTGAAGTCACTTAGTGATTGCTGAGCCCAATCATGTAACAAGGCAGGATATTGGTCTCATTTACAGTTCTATTTTTAAAATAGATTTTTTATTGGAGTATAGTTGCTTTACAATGTTATGTTATTTTCTTCTGTACAATAACGTGAATCACCTATACAGTGCATGAGATTTTTCAGGATTATCCCAATCAGTTGTTTTCTATCATTGTAGAGTTTGGCCTATAGCAGTGAGCATATGAACTAGCTGATATAAATCTGAGAAACCTGGTATGTAAGTCTCAGTGACTATATTAAATTCCTTGGCAAATCTATGGGAATCCTCAGCTACTTTAGGAATATCTCTGACTAAGGACAGCCTTAGTTGGGAGACAGTGAAAATTAGAGGTTTAGCATTAGGGTCTTCAGAGGAGTTAGAAGCATTAAGATCCTCATGACTTTGAATGGGTAGATTCTAGTGGATTTTGGGGAGAAGGTTGTGGGGAGAGGTTCAGAGAAAAGGACGCCTATGGAGAGAGGAAGTAGTGGCTGCACCAGAAGTCGACATGGAGAGGAGGACAGGGAAGAGAAGAAAGCAGCCCAGTTTCTTTCAATTATCTGTTTGCCTCAGTTACTTTCAGTTCAGTCGCTCAGTCATTTCTGACTCTTTGTGACCCCATGGACTGCAGCACGCCAGGCTTCCCTGTCCATCACCAACTCCTGGAGCTTGCTCAAACCCATATCCATTGAGTTGGTAATGCCATCCAACCATCTCATCCTCTGTCGTCCCCTTCTCGTCCTGTCTTCAATCTTTCCCAGCACCAGGGTCTTTTCCAATGAGGCAGTTCTTTGCATCAGGTGGCCAAACTATTGGAGTTTCAGCTTCAGTATCAGTCCTTCCAATAAATATTCAGGACTAATTTCCAATAGGATTGACTAGTTTGATCTCCTTTCATTCCAAGGGACTCTCAAGAGTCTTCTCCAACACCACAGTTCAGAAGCATCAGTTGTTTGGCAGTCAGCTTTGTTTATGGTCTGAATATCACATCCATACATGACTACTGGAAAAACCATAGGTTTGACTAGATGGACCTTTGTTGGTAAAGTCATGTCTCTGTCTAGGTAAATATGCTGTCTAGGTTGGTCATAGCTTTTCTTCCAAGGAGTAAGCATCTTTTAATTTCATGGCTTTAGTAACCATCTCCAGTGATTTTGGAGCCTCCAAAAATAAAGTCTGTCGCTGTTTCCATTGCTTCCCCATCTATTTGTCATGAAGTGATGGGACCAGATGCCATGATCTTAGTTTTCTGAATGTTGAGCTTTAAGCCAATTATTTTCACTCTCCTCTTTCACTTTCATCAAGAGGCTCTTTAGTTCTTCTTCACTTTCTTCCATAAGGATGCTGTCATCTGCATATCTAAGTTTATTAATATTTCTCCGGGCAATCTTGATTCCAGCTTATGCTTCATCCAGTCCAGCAATTCACATGTTGAACTCTGCATATAAGTTAAATAAGCAGGCTGACAATATACAGTCTTGACGTACTCCTTTCCCTATTTGGAACCAGTCTGTTGTTCCATGTCCAGTTCTAACTCCTCACCTGCATGCAGCTTTCTCAGGAGGCAGGTCAGGTGGCCTGGTATTCCCATCTCTTGAAGAATTTTTCAGTTTGTTGTGATCCACACAGTCAAAGGCTTTGGCATAGTCCATAAACCTGAAGTAGCTGTTTTTCTGGAACTCTCTTGCTTTTTCTGTGATCCAGCAGGGGGGGCAACTTGATCTCTGGTTCCTCTGCCTTTTCTAAATTCAGCTTGAGCATCTGGAAATTCACGGTTCAAACACTGTTGAAGCCTGGCTTGGATAATTTTGAGCATTACTTTGCTAGCATGGGAGATGCGTGCAATTGTGCAGTAATTTGAGCAAAGAAAGGCATTGCCTCTCTTTGGGATTGGAATGAAAACTGACCTTTTCCAGTCCTGTGGCCACTGCTGAATTTTCCAGATTTGCTGGCATATTGAGTGTAGCACTTTCACAGCATCATCTTTTAGAATTTGAAATAACTCAACTGGAATTCCATCACCTCCACTAGCTTTGTCTGTAGTGATATTTCTTAAGGCCCAGTTGACTTCGTATTCCAGGATGTTTGGCTCTAGGTGAGTGATCACACCCTCATAACCCCCACTTGCTGCAACTAGAGAAAACCCATGCAAAGCAATGAAGGCCCAGGGGAGTTTAAAATTCACATCAATGTATGGAAAAACCAACACAATAATGTAAAGAAAATAAATAAAATAACAACAACAACAAAATAATAAATAAATAAATAAAAGTTTTAAAATAAATAGTCATTAGAGACATGCAAATAAAAATTACAGTGGGCTGTTACTTCATACCTGTTGAAATGGTTATTATGAAAACAGATAACAAGTGTTGATGTGGAGGAAGAGAATGCTTGTGGGAATGTAAATTGGTTCAGCCACTAAAGAAAATAGTAGGTTGTTGTTGTTCAGTTGCTAAGTCATGTCCTATTCTGCAGCACGCCATGCTTCCTGTCCTTCACTGTCTCCCAAAGAAAATAGGTCTATTCCTCAAAAATTAAAAATAAATTATGATACAAACCAGCCGTATGACTTCTTGGTATACATCTGAAAGTTTTGAAATCATTTTCGGAAAGATACCTGCACTCCCATGTTTATTGCAGTGTTATTCACAGTCACCAAAATTCGAAAGTGAAAGTGAAAATGTTAGTTCTGAGTCTTTTCCGACTCTCTGCGACCCCATGAACTGAAGCTCCCCCAGCTCCTCTGTCCATTCAATTTCCCAGGCAAGAATACTGGAGTGGGCTACAATTTCCTTCTCCAGGGGATCTTACTCAGGAATCGAACTCAAATATCTGTCAAAATATGGGAACAGCCTAAGTGTCAATCAATGGATGAACAGATAAAAGATATATTTAAATATCACTCAACCATAAAATTAAGGAAAGCTGGTGACCTGTGATACATGAATAGATCCTGAAGGCATTATGCTAAGTGAAAGAACACAATTATATGTGGAATCTAGAAAAGTTGAACTCATAGAAACAAAGAGGAGATTGGTGGTTGCTTGAGGCTGAAGGATGGGGGGTAGGGAGATAATTGGTCCAAAAATACAAACTCCCAGTCATATTAAGAGTAAGTTCTGAGGATCTAATGAATACTTTGGTGACTTTAGTTAACAATTCTGTATTGTATACTTGAAAGTTGCTAATTGATTAGGTGTAATAAAAAATAAACATGGGTTAACTAAATCTACTGGAGGAGACTTTTCATAACACACATTTGTCAGGTCATTATATTGTACACTTTAAACATTAGCTATGTTATATATTAATTATATCACAATAAAGGTGGAAAAAGTATTGTCATCTTTTTCCAGCCTTCTGCTTATGTGAGAAAAAGTCCACAATTGTTTGTTATTTTCTGAAACTTTAGGGTGACTATGAATCACTTGGGGATCTTGCTAAAGAAATGATTTTGATTCAGTTGTTCTAGGATAGCACATTGGACTTTGCATTTCTAGGAAGTATTCAGGTGATCCTGATACTGTTGTTTTATGGACCATTCTTTGTGCATAAGAAATAATGTCATTTTAATCAGAAGCTATAATACATAGTTAAAACATCCTTAGCATTTCCCTACTGCCTAATGGTGAGAGCAACTAGGCCATGACAGTAAAAATTTCTGGCGAAGAATAACACTTAATAAGTTTTAAGGAATTTAATAATAGACTTGAGAGTTTAATGTATTTTGCTAAGGCACCATACAACTGTGTGCCTGTAAATGTGTAACAGTTGGCTCTTCAGGAAAAAAAAAAAAAAAGAAAGGCCTGAATTTTGAAAAATCAGCTCCAAAGGGAAATGAAAGCCATGCCAATTCCCTTCATGTAAATAATCCCATGGCTGATCACAAGCTATTAATGACATTGTTGAGTGTAGAGTTGGAAACTGTGAACCCCTATGGTCTTGTACCAGCTAGCCCAACCATACCACTGGTTCTATAAACCATATTTCATTACATTATACACCAAATAAAGATCTTAAGTAGAAACTATTACTTTTCTCTGATTATAAAATGATGTATATTTAAGTGTGCTTAGCTGCTCAGTTGTGTCTGACTCTTTGTAACACTATGGGCTGTAGCCCACCAGGCTCCTCTGTCCATGGGAATTCTACAGGCAAGAATACTGGAGTGGGTTGCCATGTCTTCCTCCAGGGAGTCTTCCCAACCCAGGGATTGAATCCAAGTCTTCTGCATTGCAGGTAGATTCTTTACTATCTGAGCCACCAGGGAAGGCCATACTTATGTGAGTAATAATCAAATATAAAGAAGAAAGTAAAATGAGCTCATAAACTTTTCAGATAAGTTAATTTTTTGGTATTACTCTAAGAGTTATTAATCATAAGCAATAGAAGTTGATACTGGCTTAACTAAGCAGTAGAGGAATTCATTGAGTGAATACTGAGTTGCTTAGAGAGTTGTTGGGCTTCTCTGGTAGCTCAGCTAGCAAAGAATCTTCCTGCAATGTAGGAGGTCCTGATTCAATACCTGGGTCAGGAAGATCCCCTGGAGAAGGGATAGGCTACCCACTCCAGTATTTTGGGCTTCCCTGGTAGCTCAGATGGTAAAGAAACTTCCTGCAATGTGAGACACCTGGCTTCGATCCCACAGTTGGAAAGAGCCCCTGGAGAAGGGCATGGCAACCCACTCCAGTATTTTTACCTGAAAAATTCCATGGCCAAAAAATCCTGGTGGGCTGCAGTCCATGGAGTTGCAAAGAACCAGACATGATTGAGCAACTAAGCACATAGAGAGTTGTTGGGAGCCCAAGAGAGTCAGATTTACTAAGCAGCCAGGGCAAATGGCTCAAACCCAGGACTAGTTGTTCTGAAGGAACTCTTCTTACTATGCCAGGTAGAATACTCTGTCTCTCATCTCTTGGGTCAGTAGTTCTTAAGTCAAAATCTGTGACAGTTGCACAAGCTGATTTATATGTCTATGCCTTAACTGTGAAGGAGTGTGTGAAAAACAGTATTAGCTTCTGGAATTTGGATGCCACTCTTCTTCCCACTAGGACATAAAAGGCAGAAAATTCTCCAAATGTAGGAAAGATATTGAGTAGTCAGAAAGAATAACACATTTTCACCATTATATTAAAATTGGGATGATATAAAATTTATAGTTATATATTTTGATTTTAAAATTATTTCACCTTGTATCATGGGTCTTTTCTCATTATTAAGTGTTGCTTAAGAGGATGCTTTCAATGATTGCATAATATTCCACCATACACCTCTTCCACACTGCAGAAATCCCATTTTTTCCTGAAAATACCAATCTCTTAAAATTTTTACAACTTTTAATTTTGAGAACTTACTAAAAATTTAGAACTGGACATGGAACAACAGACTGATTCTAAATGGAAAGGAGTACATCAAGGTTATACATTGTCACCATGCTTACTTAACTTATATGCAGAGTACATCATGTAAAATACCGGGCTGAATGAGTCACAAGCTAGAATCAAGATTGCCAGGAGAAATAACAATAACCTCAGGTATGCAGATGACACCACCCTTATGGCAGAAAGTGAAGAACTGAAGAGCCTCTTAATGAAAGTGAAAGAGGAGAGTGAAAAAAATTGGTTTAAAGTTCAACATTCAGAAAACTAAGATCATGGCATCTAGTTCCATTACTTTATGGCAGATAGATGGTGAAACAATGGAAATAGTGACAAACTTTATTTTTGGAGGCTCCAAAATCACTGGAGATGATGACTGCAGCCATGAAATTAAAAGATGCTTACTTCTTGAAAGAAAAGCTATGACCAACCTAGACAACATATTAAAAAGCAGAGGCATTACTTTGTCAACAAAGGTCCATCTAGTAGAAGCTGTGGTTTTTCCAGTAACCATGTATGGATGTGAGAGTTGGACCATAAAGAAATCTGAGTGCCAAAGAATTGATGCTTTTGAACTGTGGTGTTGGAGAAGACTCTTGAGAGTCCTCTAGACTGCAAGGAGATCAAATCAATCAATCATAAAGTAAATCAGTCCTGATTTTTCATTGGAAGGACTGACGTTGAAGCTGAAACTCCAATGCTTTGGCCATCCAATGTGACAAACTGATTCATTTGAAAAGACCCTGATGCTGGGAAAGATTGAATGCAGGAGGAGAAAGGGCTGACAGAGGATGAGATGGTTGGATGGCCTCCCCAACTCGATGAACATGAGTTTGAGCAAGCTCCAGGAGTTGGTGATGGACAGGGAAGCCTGGTGTGTCACAATCTATGGGGTTGCAAAGAGTTTAATACAACTGAGTTACTGAACTGACTGACCATAAAGTTGCCTTCCTACAATTTTTCAAACCTGGGACTCAGCTTTGTTGGCTACTTAGTCCAGTGGTTTGTAGCATTAAAAATTTCAACCATCTTAAGATTGGCATATGAAGTAGTGTCAGTTTCCAAGAATGAAATATACAAAGATACTACAATGTCACTCTACTGGTATGTATTCAGTGGTCCATGGCAAAGTTCTGCCAAACTCTAGATTTCTTCACCTATTATGGAGTAGTTTCTCCTCCATATTCTCATTCATCAGGCTTTTATTACTGAATAGCTTGGTAAGAAACCTTTTATTTTTATCTGTAATATTTCTAAAAACTATGGCCTTAGAAATTCTTGCATTTGAATTTTAAATTCATGCGTAGTGTGAGTAGTAACCACATATATCTAGAGAAGTATAAGGTCAGCATAACATGTGGCTGCTAGCTGCTAACCAAACTAGTCTTGTTAGAAGCCTTACTGTTTGATCACCAGTGTGCTCTGGAACATCTTCCTTCTTTATTTTCACTTGTTTACGTAGACTTATTAAAAAAAACTTTCTCATGCAGAAAGCTAATATTCTGTCTTTTCTAAAATTCCATCATATAGCTCTGCTGACTTGCTGTTAAACTCCTTCAGTTGCTTACACAAAGTGGCTATGAAAGTGAAAGTGAAAGTGTTAGTCGTTTAGTTGTGTCCAATTATTTGAACTGTAGGATGCCTGGCTCCTCTGTCCATGGAATTCTCTAGGCAAGAGTACATTTCTCTAGGCAAGTTGCCATTTCTTCTCCAGGGAATCTTCTCCACCCAGGGATCAAACTTGTGTCTCCCAACTGCAGGCAGATTCTTCACTGTCTGAGCTACCAGGGAAGCCCTCAGAATGACTGTATTATGGTTGGAACTAATGTTAAAAGAAGAAGAAAAACATCAGTTATTCTGTGACTTTTGACAAAATTCAACAAGTATGCTTAATGTATGTCAAGAAGCTGAATTCATATGAATAAATGTCTAATTTCTTCTTTCATAGTCTCCTTTAGTCTAATTTCAATAAAATTTCATTATTTTTAATTTATATAATTTTTTTATTGTTTTGTTGAAAGTTGCTCAGTTGTGTCTGACTCTTTGCCACCCCAAGGACTATACAGTCCACGGAATTCTCAAGGCCAGAATAATGACTGGAGTGGGTAGCATTTCCTTTCTCCAGAGAATCTTCCCAAACCAGAGATCGAACCCAGGTCTCGGGCATTGCAGGAGGATTCTTTACTAGCTAAGCCACAAGGGAAGCCCTTGTTTTAATAATGACAATTTTAGCAGAGGTTCCCCATATACAATAACTTCTATCATCAAGTCAATAAATTCATGCTTCCCTAATTTTTTGATCTGTACATAACTTTTATAATTATACTTTGTGTAAAGTGCTAACATTCATATCAGGAAAACAGCAAATTATTTTAAAAACCATAAAGAAAACAAAACATTTTGTTCAAATGTGGAAAAGTTCTGGAAAACTAGAATATTTTTCTGAGCTTATGGGATAAAAACTCACTCATTGAATTAATAGTACTTTCCATTAATTTGAATATTAAATATTTAAAATGCTAAGATATGCTAGCATAATTAAGGCTAATTTTATTTGGAAAAGAAATGGCAACCGATTCCAGTATTCTTTCCTGGAAAAACCCATGGACAGAGGAGCCTGGAGGGCTACAGTCAATGGGGTCACAAAAATTTGGCCATGAGTTAGCGACTGAACAGCAACACAAGCTAATTTTAGAAGACACTGCAGCTGCCTAGTGTAGCATAAGGAGAATATACATAAAAATATCAGTCCAATTCAGTGGCCACAGGAATGAAAAAGTTCAGTTTTCATTCCAATCCCAAAGAAAGACAAAGCCAACGAATGTTCAAATTACTGTTAAATTGAACTCATTTCACATGTTAGTAAGATTATGTTCAAAATACTTCAAGCTAGGCTTCAGCAGTACATGAACCAAGAACTGCAAGATGTCCAAGCTGGATTTGGAAAAAGTAGAGGAACCAGAGATCAAATTGCCGACATCCATTGGATCACAGACAAAGCAAGCGAATTAAAAAAAAATCTGCTGCTTCATTGACCACATTAAAGCATTTGACTGTGTGGATCATGATAAACTGGAAAATTCTTTAAGACATGGGAGAACCAGACAACCTTATCTGCCTCCTGAGAAACCTCTATGCATGACAAGAATGACAGAATGGACATGGAGCAACAGACTGGTTCAATATTGGGAAAGGAGTCTGTCAAGGCTGTACATTTTCACACTGCTTATTTAACTTATATGCAGAGTGCATGTGAAATGCCAGGCTGGATGAACCACAAGCTGGAATCAAGATTGCCAGGAGGAATATCAACAACCTCATACATGCAGATGATACCACTCCAATGACAGAAAGAGAAGAGGAATGGACTGTTGCACTCAATGGACATGAGTCTTAGCTAACTCCTGGAGATAGTGAAGGAAGACTGGTGTGCTACAAATCACAATGTCACCAAACGTTGTACCAATTTAGTGACTGAATAAAAGAAGAGTAGGCCCAATTATTCAAGTAAGAAAATTCTATTTCCAGAAAGGAGGAAATTTCAGAGAAACGAGTAATAATGGTGTGTCAGGGAACATTTGGCAGGAGGCTTCCTGTGTGCTGTTTTCTGATGTCCCTAAACCATTCCTGAATATTCAGAGATGAGTGGAGAGGCACACCTCTCCCAGGGACAAAAGAAATGCATACATTCTTAAAGTAAAAGTAACCATTTACAGCCTTCTTCCCTCTCTGATATGGAAAGTGAGTTTTACAACTCCCTCTCTTTGAGATGGATTCTAGCCTTATGTTTCCTGGATAAGTTGTAAGATTTTTGATCTTTATCTTTGCTGAAAAGGCTATCTTGTAAGACAGTATATATATGCCCACATTATGCTGAATAAACTCCTTTACTCAATCAGAGTCTTGGTCCCCATGTCTCTCTGCATTTTTCTCTCTCTCTCCTTTCTCTCTTCCTTTATTTTCTTATCGTCAACTCTGCATCCCCAAGCCCTGGCCCATTAAAGGGCCATAACAATGGTGCATCAATTTCTTATTTCTGAGTTGATTTTTTTTAAGTTGGAGTATTCAGTTCAGTTCAGTCTCTCAGTCATATCCAACTCTTTTCAACCCCATGGATTTCAGCACACCAGCTTCCCTGTCTATCTCCAACTCCCAGAGCTTGCTCAACTCATGTCCATTGAGTTGGGGATGCCAGCCAACCATCTCATCCTCTGTCGTCCCTTTCCCCTCCCGCCTTCAATCTTTCCCAGCATCAGGGTCTTTCCAATGAGTCAGTTCTTCGCATTGGGTGGCAAAAGTATTGGAGCTTCAGTTCCAGCATCAGTTCTTCCATTGAGTATTCAGAATTTATTTCCTTTAGGATTGACTGGCTGGATATCCTTGCAGTCCAAGGGACTCTCAAGGGTCTTCTTTAACACCACAATTCAAAAGCATCAATTCTTTGGCACTCAGCTTTCTTTCTAGTCCAACTTTCACATCCATACGTGACTACTGGAAAACCCATAGCTTTGACTAGACAGACCTTTGTCAGCAATGTGATGTTGCTGCTTTATAATACGCTATCTAGGTTTGTCATAGCTTTCTTCCAAGGAGAAAGCATTTTTTAATTTCATGGCTGCAGTCATCATCTGCACTGATTCTTGAGCCTAAGGAAACAAAGTTTGTCGCTGTTTCCATTGCTTCCCTATCTATTTGCCATGAAGTGATGGGACCAGATGCCATGATCTTCATTTTTTGAATGTTGAGTTTCAAGCCACCATTTTCACTCTCCTCTTTCACTTTCATCAAGAGGCTCTTTAGTTCTTCTTTTCTTCTTGCCATAAGGGTGTCATCTGCATATCTGAGGTTATTGATATTTCTCCTGGCAATCTTGATTCCAGCTTGGGCTTTATCCAGCCCAGTATTTCACCTGATATACTATGAATATAAGTTAAATAAGCAGGGTGACAATATACAGCCTTGATGTACTCCTTTCCCAGTTTGGAACCAGTCTGTTGTTCCATGTCCAGTTCTAACTGTTGTTTCTTCTTCCTCAGGAGGCAGGTCAGGTGGTCTGGTATTCCCATATCTTGAAGAATTATCCACAGTTTTTTGTGATCCACACCGTCAAAGGCTTTGACATAATCAATTAAGAAGAAGTAGATGTCTTTCTGGAACTCTCTTGCATTTTCGATTATCCAGCAGATGTTGACAATATGATCTATGGTTCTTCTGCTTTTTCTAAATACAGCTTGAACAGCTGGGAGTTCTTTATTCATGTACTGTTGCGGCCTACCTTGGAGAATTTTGAGAATCACTTTGCTAGCGTGTGCCATTTGTGGTAGTTTGAACATTCTTTGGCATTGTCTTTCTTTGGGATAGGAATGAAAACTGACCTTTTTCAGTCCTGTGGCCACTGCTGGGTTTTCCAAATTTGCTGGCATATTGAGTGCAGCAATTTCAAAGCATCATCTTTCAGGATTTGAAACAGCTTAACTGGAATTCCATCACCTCCACTAGCTGTGATCATAGTGATGCTTCCTAAGTCCTATTTGACTTCAGACTCTAGGATGTCCGGTTTAGGTGAGTGACCACACCATTGTGGTTATCTCGGTCATGAAGATCTTTTCTGCATTGTTCTGTATATTTTTGCCACCATATCTTAATATCTTCTGCTTGTTATTGTTTTCCCCTATTTCCTTGCATTGATCACTGAGGAAGGCTTTCTTATCTTTCTTTGCTATTCTTTGGGGCTCTGCATTCAGATGGGTATATCTTTTCTTTTATCCTTTGCCTTTAGCTTCTCTTCTTTCCTCAGCTATTTCTAAGGTCTCCTCAGACAACTATGTTGCCTTTGCACATCTTTTTCTTGTGCAAAAGAAAAATGGTCTTGATTGATGGTCTTGATCACTGCTTCCTGTACAATGTCACGAACCTCCATCCATAGTTCTTCAGTCACTCTGCCGATCAGATCTAGCTCCTTGCATCTATTTATCACTTCCACTGAATAATCATAAGAGATTTGATTTAGGTTATACCTGAATGGTCTAGTGGTTTTCCCTACTTTCTTTAACTTAAATATGAATTTGGAAGTAAGGAGTTCATAATCTGAGCCACAGTCAGCTCCTGGTCTTGTTTTGGCTGACTGTATAAAGCTTCTGCATCTTTGGCTGCAAAGAATATAATCTATCTGATTTTGATATTGACCCTCTGGTGATGTACATGTGTAGAGTCTTCTCTTGTTTTGCTGAAAGAGGATGTTTGCTATGACCAGTGTGTTCTCTTGGCTAAACTCTGTTAGCCTTTGCCCTGCTTCATTTTGCACTCCAAAGCCAAACTTGCCTGCTACTCCAGGTATCTCTTGACTTCCTACTTTTGCATTCCAATCTCCTATGAAAAGGATATATTTGGTTAGTATTAGTTTTAGAAAGTCTTGTAGGTTTTCATAGAACCACTCAACTTCAACTTCTTCAGCATTAGTGGTTGGAACATAGACTTGGATTACTGTGATACTGAATGCTTTGCCTTGGAAATGTACAGAGGTCATTCTGTCATTTTTGCAACTGCACCTAAGTACTGCATTTTGGACTCTTTTGTTGACTACATGGGCTACTCCATTTCTTCTAAGCAATTCTTGCCCACAATAATAGATATAATGATAATCTGAATTAAATTCACCCATTCCAGTCTGAATTAGAGTATAAATGATTTACAATAATGTGCCAATCTCTACTGTACAGCAAAGTGACTTAGTTATATGCATATATACATTTTTATTATTATTTTTCATTACGGTTTATCACTGGATATTGAAAAAAGTTCCCTGTGCTATATATCAAGTCTTTGTTGTTTATGCATTCTAAATGTATCAATAGTTGCATCTACCAACCCCAAGCTCCTAGTGTATCCCTCCCTCTCCTTTCCCCACTTCCGCTTGGGAACCACCAATCTAATGTCTATGTCTGTGGGTCTGTTTCTGTTTTGTAGATTGATTCATCTATGTCTTATTTCAGATTCCACAAGTAATTGATATCATTTCCCTTTCTGACTTACTTCACTTAGTATGATAAAATGTAGTTGTATCCATGTTGCTACAAATGGCATTGTTTCATTGTTTTTTTTATTTTTAATAGCTATATAGTATTCTGTTGTATATATCTGTACTACATCTTCTTTATCCATTCTTCTGTTGGTGGACATTTAGGTTGTTTCTGTGTTTTGGCTATTGCGAACAGTGCTGCTATAAACACAGAGATGTATGTTTTTGAATTATAGTTTGTTCAAATATATTCCCTGGAGTGGAATTGCTGGATCATATGGTAATTCTATTTTTATTTTTCTTAGGAACCTCCATACTGTTCTCCCTAGTGACTGTACCAACTTACATTCCCCCCAACAGCATAAGGAGGTTTTCTTTTCTCCACATCCTCTACAGCATTTGTTGTTTGTAGACTTTTTAATGATGGTTGTTCTGAATGATGTGAGATGGTAGCTCATTGTAGATTTGATTTGCAATTCTCTAATAATTAATGATTTTGAGCATTTCTTCATATGCCTACTGGCCATATGTATGTCTTATTTGGAGAAATGTCTATTAAGGTTTTCTGCCCATTTTTTATTGGATTGTTTGTTTCTTTGCTGTTGGGTTGCATGAGTTGTTTGTATACTTTGGAGATTAAGCCTTTGTCTATTTCATCATTTGCAAATATTTTCTCCCATTCCATAGTTAGTCTTCTTTCTTTAAATGGTTTTCTTTGCTTTGCAAAAGCTTCTAAGTTTAATTATGTTCCATTTGTTTATATATGTTTTTATTTCCACTTCCTTGGGAGACTGACCTAAGAAAACACTGGTACAATTTATGTCACAAAATGTTTTGCCTATGCTCTCATCTAGTGGTTTTATTGTGTTATGACCTGTGTTTAAGTCTTTAAGTCATTTTCAGTTTATTTTTGTGCATGATATAAAATTGTATTCAGACTTAATTGATTTAGATATAGCTGTCCAACTTTCCCAGCATCACTCACCAAAGAGGCTGTTTTTCTCTCATTTTATATTCTTGCCTCTTTGTTGAAGATCAGTTGACTGTAAGTATGTTTATTTCTGGGCTCTCCATTAGTACACACTCCTATTTTTATATTAATATCACATGATTTTTATTACTGAAACTTTGTAGCATTGTCAGAATATGTATTTTATGATTCTTGGCATATGAGTCTTTCATCTACTTGGTCAGGTTTATTCCTATGTATTTTTGGTGAAATTTTAAAGCTATTGTGTTTTTACATTCCATTTCTAATATTTCATTGTTAATATAAAGAAATAGAACCAATTTTTGAATGTTATTTCTGTTCAGTTCAGTTCGGTCTCTCAGCTGTGTCCAACTCTTGGTGACCCCATGAACTGCAGCTGTCAGGCCTCCCCGTCCATCACCAACTCCCGGAGTTCACCCAAACTCATGTCCAGTGAGTCAGTGATACCATCCAACCATCTCATCCTCTGTCGTCCCCTTCTCCTCCTGCCCCCAATCTTTCCCAGCATTAGGGTCTTTTCCAATGAGTCAGCTCTTTGCATCAAGTGGCCAAAGTGTTAGAGTTACAGCTTCAACATCAGTCCTTCAAAGAACACCCAAGACTGATATCCTTTAGGATGGACTGGCTGGATATCCTTGCAGTCCAAGGGACTCTCAAGAGTCTTCTCCAACACCATAGTTCAAAAGCATCAATCCTCTGGTACTCAGCTTTATTTATAGTTCAAATCTCACATCCATACATGACTACTGGAAAAACCATAGCTTTGACTAGACACACCTTTGTTGACAAAGTAATGTCTCTGCTTTTTAATATGCTGTCTACGTTTGTCATAACTTTCCTCCAAGGAGTAAGTGTCTTTTAATTTCATGGCTGCAGTCACTATCTAAAGTGATTTTGGAGTCCAAAAAAATAAAGTCAGCCACAGTTTCCCCATCTATTTGCCATGAAGTGATGGGACTGGATTCCATGATCTTAGTTTTCTGAATGTTGAGTTTTAAGTCAACTTTTTCACACTTCTTTTTCACTTTCATCAAGAGGCTCTTTAGTTCTTCTTCACTTTCTGCCATAAGGGTGGTGTCATCTGCATATCTGAGGTTATTCATATTACTCCTGGCAGTCTTGATTCCAGCTTGTGCTTTCTCCAGCCCAGTGTTTTTTGTTATGTACTCTGCATATAAATTAAATAAGCAGGGTGACAAGATACAGCCTTGACGTACTCCTTTTCCTATTTGGAACCAGTCTGTTCCATGTCCAGTTCTAACTGTTGCTTCCTGACCTACATACAGGTTTCTCAAGAGGCAGGTCAGGTGGTCTGGTATTTCATCTCTTTCAGAATTTTTCACAGTTTGTTGTGATCCAGGAAGTCAATGGCTTTATAATAGCCAATAAAGCAGAAATAGATATTTTTCTGGAACTCTCTTTCTTTTTCAATGATCCAGCATATTTTGGTGAATTCATTTATTGGATCCAGTAGTTTTTGTGTGGAGTCTTTAGGGCTTTCTATATATATAGTACCATGTCATCTCCATATGGTAAAGGAGGCAAAATGTGAAAAAATTGATGCCTTCAAACTGTGGTGCTGGAGAAGACTCCTAAAAGTCCCTCAAACAACAAGGAGATCAAATCAGTCAATCTTAAGGGCAATCAACCCTTAATTTCACTGGAAGGACTGATGTTGAAGATCCCGTATTTTGGTCACCCGATGTGAATAGACAACTCATTTGAAAAGTCCCTGATGCTCAGTAAGATTGAGGGTAGGAGAATATGGTGTCAGGGTATGAGATGGATTGAAAGTATCAATGATGCAATGAACATGAGCTTGGGAAAACTCCAGGAGATGATGAGAGAGAGGGAGGCCTGGCATGCTGCAGGCCATGGAGTCCCAAAGAGTTGGACATGTGTGGGTGACTAAACAACAACAATATCTGCCTAGAGTGATAATTTTACTTCTTCTCTTCCATTTTTCTGTTTTCTTTCTTTTCTGATTGCTGTGGTTAGAACTTCTAACATTATGGTGAAGAGAAGCGGTGAGAGTGCATCCTTGTCTTATTCCAGACTTTAGTGGGAAAGCATTCAGCTTTTCACTGTTGCATATTATATTGGCTGTGAGTTTGTCATAAATGATTTTTATTGTGTTGAGATGTGTTTCCTCTATTCCCACTTTTATTATGAATAGGTAAGAGCTTTTATTATGAATAGATACTGAATTTTGTCAAATGCTTTTTCTGATTCTATTGAGATAATATAATTTTTTACTTTTCTCTTGTCAATGTAGTGTATTACATTGATTGATTTGCACATTTTGAACCATCCTTGTCAATCTGGGATGAGTCCCACTTGGTTGTGGTGTAGCTTTAAATTTTTTTTTGCATATGTTGTTGGATTCGGTTTGCTAATATTTTGTTGAGAATTTTTGCATCTATATTCATCAAATATATTGGCCTGTAATTTTATCTTTTGATGGTATCTTTTCTGGTTTTGGTATCAGGGTGAAGGTGACTTCATACTATGCATTTGTGAGTGTTCCCTCCTCTTCAGTCTTTTGGAAGAGTTTGAGAAGAATCATAAGAACTTCTTTGTATTTTTTTGTAGAATTTGCCCATAAAATCATCTGGTCCTGGACTTTTGTTTGTAGGAAATCTTTTAAAAAGTTACAGATTCTATTTCATTTCTAGTTATTCATCTGTCCAAATTAACTATTTCTTCTTGATTCAATTTTGGTGATCTGTATGTTTCTAGAAAGTTCTCTGTTTTTTCCTAGGTTGTCAATTTTTTGGCATATAGTTGTTCATAGCATCCTCTTATGGTTATTTGTTTTCTGTACTTAACTGCAGTATCAGTTAAGATTTCTCCTTTTTCATTTCTTATCTTGTTTACTTGGGTTGTCTCTCTTTTCTTTATTGGGAGCCTGGCCAGCAGTTTATAAATTTTGTTTACACTTTCAAATAACCAGCTCATGTTTTTATTGAGTTTTTAATTTTTTTTACTCTATTTAATGTATTTACTCCTGATCTTCATTACTCTTCCTTCTGCACATTTTAGGTTTTGTTTGTTTTTCTTTTCTTATTCTTCAAGGTAGTAGTTTAGATTAGTTACTTGAGATTTTTATTGTTTTTTGATGAAGGCCTATGTTTCACATGCTAGCAAGGTTATGTGAAATGCCCAGCTGGATGAATCAAAGCTGGAACCAAGATTGCCAGGAGAAATGTCAACAACCTCAGATATGCAGATAATACCACTCTAATGGCAAAAAATGAAGAGGAAGTAAAGAACCTCTTGATGAAGGTGAAAGAGAAGAGTGAAAAAGCTGGTTTGAAACTCAACATTCAAAAAATTAAGATCATGGCATTGAGTCCCATCACTTCATGGCAAATAGAAGGAAATCAGTGGGGAATTTTCATTTCTTGGGCTCCAAAATCACTGTGGATAGTGACTGCAGCCATGAAAGTAAAAGACACTTACTTCTTGGAAGGAAAGCTATGATCAACCTAGACAGTGTATTAAAAAGCAGGGATAGCACCTTAATGACAGTGATCAGTATAGTCAGAGTTATAGCTTTCCCAGTAGTCATGTATAGATGTTAGAGTTGGACCATAAAAAAGGCTGAGCACCAAAAATGTTGCTTTTGAATTGTGGTGCTAGAGAAGACTCTTTGAGAGTGCCTTGAACTGCAAGGACATGAAACCAGGTAATCCTAAAGGAAGTCTACTCTGAATATCCATTGGAAGGACTGATGCTGAAGCTGATGCTACAGTACTTTGGCTGCCTGATGTGAAAAACTGACTTATTGGGAAAGGTGCTGATGCTGGGAAGATTGACAATAAAAGGAGAAGGGGCAATAGAGGAAATAGTTAGATAGCATTATACACTCAATGAACATAAATTTGAGCAAACTCCAGGAGATAGTGGAGGACAGAGGAGCCTGGCATACTGCAGTCCTGGGTTGCAAAGAGTCAAATATAATGTAGGGACTTAACAACAACAACGGTAACAACCATCTTTCATTTAAACACTGGAGTGTTCACTGTGCTAGTTTTTTTGTTTTTTTGCTACACCTCACATGCACATGGGATCTTAGTTCCCCAGTCATGAATTGAACCCATCCCCTCTGAAGTAGAAGCTCAAAGTCTTAACCACTGGATCTCCATGGAAATCCCTGGCTATTTTTACAGCTCTTCTAGTTGGAAACAATTCAGTGTATGGGTTACTACTGACTGGAGATTCTGGTCTCATGTAGGTTTTCTCTGAAGTATAAATATAGCAGCTATGAGTGAGGTTCCAAATCTGTTTTGGTTTATATTTTTACTGGAAAATTCTAGTTAAGAGATTCCTATCAGTCTAAAACCATATTAAAACTTTTTAATTTCCATTTCACACTGAAATCTCACCTACTAGCCTATTTGTAACGTCTAATGTAAAAGGTCAATTCTGAGTCAGACATGGCTTAGCAACACAACAATAACAAAATTGATATCAGCTTCCTTCTAAGAACTGCTTTTGTTTCACCGCATAGATTTTGTATAGTTGGTTGTACTTTCAGTGTTGTTTTTCTTAAGGCATTTCAAAATTCATTGACCCATTGGTCTTTTAGTAGCATGTTGCTTAGTTTCCATGTAGTTGTTTTTTTGTTTGTTTATTTCAATTTCTTTTACAGTGGTTTATTTCTAGTTTCATACCATTGTGGTCAGATTATATGCTTGAAATAACTTCTGTACTCTTAAATGTGCTTATATTCGCTTTGTGCCCTAGGTCGTGGTCAATATCCTAGAGAATGTTCCATGTGCACTTGAAAAACATGTATATTCTGTGTTTTGGGTGACATATTTTACTGAAAATATAAATTGAATCTAACTGATCTATTATATCATTTAGAACCTCTGTTGCCTTATTGATTCTCTATCTAGAATATCTCTTCATCTATGTGAATGGGATGTTAAAGTCTCCCACTATTAATGCATTCTTTCAATTTCTCCTTTTATGTCTATTAGTATTTATTTTATTTATTTGCATGTGCCTATATTCAGTGCATATATGTTGATATGTATAAAAATACTGTTTTTGTATTGATCCTTTTGTCATTAAACAGTGTTCCCCTTTATTTCTTTATAGACTTTATTTTTAAAGTCTTTTGTTTGATATGAATATTGCAGAGCCTGCTTTTTTTAAAAATCATTTTCAATAACATGAATTTTCTCTTTCCATCCCTCCACTTTCAGTCTATGTGTATCCTTTGCTGCAAGGCAAATCTTTTGTAGGCAGAATATTTTAGGCTCTTGCTTTCCCATCTAGCCTACCACTCTGTGTCTTTCGACTGGAGCATTCAGTCCATTGACATTTAAGTTAATTACTGATACATATGTATTTACCGTCATTTCAAACCTTGTTTCCCAATTGATTCTTTGTTTCTTCTTTGTTCCTTTCTTTTCTCTCTGTGGTTTTTCTGATTTCCTTTCTAACCTTCCTATATCTGTTTTCTTTTGACTGATAGTCATATAGGTTCGAACACATCCTAAAAAGAAGATTCTGCGTTTTCTTACTCTGCTTCTTTATGATTTTATGTCCCTTTTTACATCTTCGTGTAAATGCTGTTCCTTGCATTTATTGTTGCTTTAACAAACAGGTTTTTTTTTTTTTTTTAATCTGTATACTGGCCAATTTAATTCATTTACCTTCCATTTGTGATTTACTGCTTCCTGTTTCTTCTTGATTCTTTTCTATTAGGAGATAACCTTTCAATATTTCTTTTAGGATAGGTTTAGTACTGCTGTATTCTTTTAGTTTTGTTTTTCTGAAAAATTCTTTATTACTCCTAATATTGTAAATAATAATCTTTCTGGTTAGAGTATTCTATGTTTCAGATTTTTCCATTTCAAGACTTCAAATATATCTTACCATTCCCTTTTGGCCTGGGATGTTTCTGTAGAGAAATCAACTGATACCCTTATGGAGGTTCCCTCATAAAGAATTTTTTCCCCCTCTTGCTTCCTTTGGAATTTTCCTTTTAAATTTTGCCAGTTTTATTATGACATGTCTTGGTGTAATTCTATTTGGTTTCACCTTGTTTGGGACCTCTGTGTTTTTTGTATCTGGATGTTTGTTTCTTTCTTTAGGTTTTGGGATATTTTAGCCATGATTTCCTCACATTTTCGATTCTCTATTCTTTTCCTTCTCCTTCTAGAATCCTTATTATGAGAAGATTTGCTTGCTTTATATTATCACATAGGTCTCTTATATTGCTTTCATTTTTTTTTCAATTTGAGTTTCTGTCTGATGTTTTGATTGAGTAATTTCTGTTTAGTCTGTCTTCCAGAGCACTTATTCTTTCTTCTGTTTTATTTATTCTGCTATTCATTGCCTTAAGCTCAACTTTTGTCTTATCAAATGAATTTTCTAACTATTCTTGGCTCCTTCTTATAGTTTATAGTTCCTTTTCAGTAATCTGTATTTCTGTCAATAGCCTTTAATATTTCTTTCAGTATTTCCGTTAACTTATTTTTGAATTCTTTGTCTATTAGACTAAAGATATCTGTTTCATTGTATGTTCCTTCAGGGGAATTTTTTGGTCTTTTAACTGAGAGTGGTTCCTCGGCCTTTTCATTTTGCTAATGTTTCTCTTAGTTTGTGAGTTTAGGAGAAAAAGTTACGTACTTTAGTCTTAGAAGGCTGTTTACCAGTGGGAGGATCTCTGTGCAGCTTTTGCGGGTTCAATATTTTTTGGTGTGAGGGCTGTTTTTGGTTTGGAAGCTTGCCATCTCTCCCCAGCATGTTCTGGCTATCACCCCCTTCACAGGGGGTGTGCAAGCGCATAGGTGCACAGCTCCCAGGCTCCCAGGAAGGCAGCAGCAGCAGCAGTTGGCTCCCCTCTGTGCATTCCTCTGCAGCCACAAGTCATATAGCCCTGGGGAAGCTGTCCCCAGGTCGCGGGACTCTCAGCAGTGGTGGGCTGTGCAGGTTTCTGGGGAGATGGGGCCTGCACCTGCTCACAGCGTCCCCAGCAGTGGTGACGGCAGCAGTGGCAGGTGGTCTGTACCTGCGTCTGGGGTCTGAGATGGAAGCCATGGCTCCTATGGCGGGCCCCCCTCTCCTGTGTGCCCCCCAGGAATGGTCCCTTACCTCTCTGGTAGGCCCAGGCTGCTCCTCAGACTCCCGCAGCTGCTGCACACTACACCCTCGCCCCTGTAGGCTGTCTTCATGCAGTCAGTCCCGGTACTGTCCTGGGATCAGAACTCCAAAGCCTGAGCCACAGTACTCAGCCCCGACCCATGCCGACAGATGTAGACAAGTGTCTCAGGCTGGACAGTGCTGGTTAGCATCAACCCTCTGTGAAGGTCTTTCTCCACCTTGCCTTTAACACACCTGTTGTACTCTCCTCTGAGAGTCCGAGGCTCACCCTCTGTTTCCACCATTGAGGGGAATTCCCAGTATATGGAAACATTTCTTTCACAGCTCTCTCTCAGAAGCTCAGGTCCCATCCCAATTCCTTTCTTTTTTCTTTTGCCCTACCCAGTTATGTGGGGGGTTTCTTGTCCTTTTTGAGGTCTAAGGTTTTCTGCTAGCATTCATAGATGTTTCTTGAGAGTCATTCCACATATAGATGTATTTTTGATGTATCTGTGAGGAGATGGTGAACTCCAGATCTTACTCCTCAACCACCTTGATCCAATCCTTGATGTATCAATTTCTTTAATTCAAATTTTCCAGAGTTGGTATTTAGACACTATAAGAATAAAATATTGTTAGAACAACCTTTATTATCATTAAACTTTTAGATAGGAAAATGAGGCAGATGATATGGCAAAGATTGAGGTATTAAAAGTTTTCATTTGAATAATTCTGCAAGCCATTTTTTAGTGACTTTTATGGAAATCCATGAAATCTGTTCCCTCAACTAGCTACTGTGCTTGGATAGTGGCTGGCACCAATTGATTAATATGACATGAAAACTGAATTCTATGTTCTATAGCTCCAACTCTTAGTAAGTAAAAGGAGTGACTTTAAAATGTGTTCTATTTTATATATCAAAGTGACACTTGACTACCATCTGTGAGGCATGTGTTCTGAGATTTTGCTGACACTGGGAATAACTTTACAATTCAACCACATTTCTTGCCAAGACCCCACTTATGACCAACAATTTGGCCAAGATTAGAGAACGCTAGCTACAGACATAGATCACAGAAAAACTTGCTGCTTTTCTTGGGTTCAAACATTTCTTTTAACTCAGAATTATGATCAATCAGTGTCTTTATAAATACAAACTTGCCCAATAGGGCAAGCCTCGGCCATAGCTATGCAGGTATACCATGCCTGTGTCAAGCATAGTCTTTTTGGCATAACTTCTGAGAGTGTAAAGATACACCAGAGAATATCTCAGTGCAAAAATATTTTCAAGTCTGTGAAGCTATACTGGGCATTAATAATCCCTGTCAGCCTATCATCAACACAAATGATTTTAGAAGAGTTTGACATTTTAAAAGCAATTCCTAAAAGAAAACCATATGATGGTAATTGATAATAAAATGCATAAAGAATACACATGTATGAGCACACACAAGAATGACATATGCTGTACTAAATATTTAGTTGAAAATAATAGCTATGTATGGGCATTACTTAACTTTCAATAAATATATGCCAGGAATATTTCTCAGTAATTAATATTATTAACCATTTTTATTCAATGTTTAAAACAAGGATAATATAAATGTTGGACTCTATTTCAGATAAGATTCATATAGAACACTTCTTCAAACTAATCTCTAAACTATAATAAAAATAAAAGTTAAAAATGATCTCACGCTTCTAACATATAAACCTACTGCCTACCATTAACTTCTGTTCCTTAGAGATTGTACAAAAATGTCCATCTCTCCAACTGTTGATGTTCTATGTACTCAGAAGGTTAAGATGTTCTTCATGCCCTCTATAACATAGTTAAGTTTCCTGGAAGATACATTTATGCCCAGAGAGTGAGGCCCCAAGAATCAAACATTTGAAGTCACTAACAAAATATTTTTGTTTTGAAAACGTATTTGCTACTGTTCTTATCTGGGAAGATTTCTAAGTAGTTTGAATAAGTATTCAGAATTTATATTTTTTCCTGAGCATGTGAACAATAAACCTCAAAAACAATTATCACAGGTCTCATATTTAGGAACAGAACAGCTTGTCTTTGTGACTTGTATTAATTGTACTTAGATTTTTGTTGCTGTTGTTAGTTGCCAAGTTGTGTCCAACTCTTTGTGACCCCATGAACTGCAGCATGCCATGCTCCTTTGTCCTCTAGCATCTTTTGTCAGTCTATTGTACTTTATTTTTGTTGAACTGTTTTGATTTTGCTTATGGATGTACGTGTGTGTGGGTGTGTGTGTGTGTGTGTATAAGTATATTCAGCCACAATTTTTATGGTTGTTATAAATCTCTGGATCTATATTGGGCTTTTAAAGTTCTGTGGAGTTTTCCTTTTTCTTTCTTCTTCCATTTTTTATTTTTAAATCTCTCTTTTTATAATTTTAACTTTTAATTTTTTTAACCTATTATATTTTTTCTACATTTATTCTTTTGTTTGCCTTTCCTACTGTTTTCCCCCTTGCAGTTAATCTTTAATACATATAAATCTTCTTCATCTACCTCTGTTTAACTTTTCATATATATTCTTTCTTTATTTTCTTTCTTTCCTTTCCTCTCAATGTATTTGTTAGTTTTGTAATTATTGCTTTATTCCCCACTTGGCACCTTGCTTTAATTTTGTTTTCCAGTTTGTGCTTTGGTTATTTTGTTCTTAACTGGTAAATATAATTTTTTATTTCATTTGCCAAGTCAATCTATCATACTTTATTTTTGTTGAACTACTTTGACTTTGCTCATGGGTGTATATGTATATGTGTTTATTCCATTATTTCAATTATTATCTGCCTGATTTTGTAACTGCCATTTGTCTGGGGTTCATCTTTTGTTTCTTGTTTTTCAATATTTGTTTTAATCTCATTTAATGTCATAACAAACCACTTGTGGAATCTTTGTTCCTGACCAGAGATCAAGTCCCGAGCCTTTGGAGTGGAAGCACTGATTCCAAGACCCTAGACTACCAGAGAACTAACCCTAGGGCATATCAAATAGTAAGAACTCACACAAAGGAAACCACTGTAATACAAGACCTGGCATTACCCAATAGCACCCTGTGCAGGATGCCTCATCTAAACAACAAACAAAACAAAAATACAAACCCAATCATTAGCAGACAGGATTACCACCTCATTCAGCTTTGCCCATCAGAGGAAAAACAAACAAACAAACAAACAAAAACAGCACAAATCTCACCCTGTAAGAAACTTACACAAACCACTATACCAACCTCACAGGGCAGAAAACAAAAGGAAGAAAGAATTCAACCTTGAAGCCTGGGGAAAGGAGACCTCAAACACAACAAGTTAAAATAATAATAATAATAATGAAAAGAGAGAGAAATACTACACAAATGAAGGAACAAACCAGATACACAGATGTCCAAATAAATGAAGAGGAAATAGGCAAACTACCTGAAAAAAAAATTTAGAATAATGACAGTAAAGATGATGAAAAACCTTGAAAGCAAAATGGAGAAAATGCAAGAATCAATTATCAAAGAACTAGAAGAATTAAAGAATAAACATGAAGAGACAAACAACACAATTACTGAAATCAAAAACACTCTAGAATGAATCAATAGCAGAATATCTGAAGCAGAAGAATGAATCAGTGAGCTGGAATACAAAATGGTGGAAATAACTTCTGAAGAGCAGAATAAAGTAGAAAGAATGAAAAGAACTGAGGATACCCTCAGAGACCTCTGGAACAATATCAAATGCACCAACATTCGAATAACATGGGTTCCAGAAGAAGAGAAAAAGGAAGGGTATGAGAAAATTTTTGAAGAGATTATAGTTGAAATTTCCCCAACATGAAAAAGGAAATAGTCAATAAAGTGTAAGAGGCACAAAGACTCCCATACAGGATAAAGACAAGGAGAAACATGCCAAGACACATACTATTCAAATTAAGAAAGACTAAACACAAAGAAAGAATATTAAAAGCAGCAAGGGAGAAACAACAAGTAACATATGAGGGGAAACCCCATATGGTTAACAGCTCAGCAGAAACTCTGCAGGCCAGAAGGGAATGGCAAGATATATTTAAAGTACTTATAGGGAAAAATCTACAACCAAAATTACTGTACCCAGCAAGGATTTCATTCAAAATTGATGGAGAAATAAAAAGCTTTTCAGACAAGCAAAAATTAAGATAAGTCAGTACTCCCCAACCAACTTTACAACAAATGTTAAAGGGACTTAGGTAGTCAAGAGATACAAGAAAAGAAAAGAGATCTACAAAGTCAACCCCAAACAATTAAGAAAATGGCAATAGGAACATATATGTCAATAATTACTTTAAATGTGAATGGATTAAATGCTCCAACCAAAAGACACAGACTGGCTGAATGGCTGCAAAAACAAGACCCCTATATATGCTGTCTACAAGAAACTCACTTTAGACCTTAAGATACATATAGACTGAAAGTGGGAGGATGGAAAAATATATTCCATACAAATGTGAAGCCAAAGAAAGCTGGAGTAGCAATCTTCATATCAGACAAAATAGACCTTAAAATAAAGAAGATTACAAGAAATAAGGAAGGACACTACATAATGATCAAGGAATCAACCCAAGAGGAAAACATAATGATAGTAAATATCTATGTACCCAACACAGGAGCATCTCAATACATAAGACAAACACTAACAGATATAAAAGGAGAAATCGACAATAACACAATAATAGTAGGAGGCATTAACACCCCATTCATACCAACAGACAGATAATCAAAACAGAAAATTAATAAGGAAATACAATTCTTAAATGATCTTATTAGATGAGAGGGATCTCATTGATATCTTCAGGACATTCCATCTAAATGCGGAAGAATACATCTTCTCAAGTGCACATGGAACATTCTCCAGGATAGACCACATCTTGGGTCACAAATCAAACCTCAGTAAATTTTAGAAAATTGAAATCATTTCAAGCATATTCTCTGACCACAATTCTATGAGATTAGATACCAATTACAAGAAAAAACTGTAACAAACACAAACACATGGAGATTAAACAACACTTTTCTAAATAACCAACAGATTGCTGAAGAAATCAAAAGGGAAATCAAAAAAATTCTAGAAACAAATGAGAATGAAAACATGACAACTCAAAACCTATGGATGCAGCAAAAGCACTCTCTGACATAAACCAAAGGGGGATCCTCCATGACCCACCTCCCAGAATATTGGAAATAAAAGCACGAATAAACAAATGGGACCTAATTAAAATTAAAAGCTTCTGCACAACAAAGGAAACTATAAGCAAGGTGAAAAGACAGCCTTCAGAATGGGAGAAAATAATAGCCAATGAAGCAACAGACAAACAATTAATCTCAAAAATATACAAGCAAATCCTGCAGCTCCATTCTAGAAAAATAAACGACCCAATCAAAAAGTGGGCCAAAGAACTTAACAGACATTTCTCCAAAGAAGACATAAAAATGGCTAACAAACACATGAAAAGATGCTCAACATCACTCATTATCAGAGAAATGCAAATCAAAACCACAATGAGGTACCACTTTACACCAGTCAGAATGGCTGTAATCCAAAAATCTACAAGCAATAAATGCTGGAGAGGATGTGGAGAAAAGGGAACTCTCTTACACTGTTGGTGGGAATGCAAACTAGTACAGCCACTATGGAAAACAGTGTGGAGGTTCCTTAAAAAGCTGCAAATAGACCTGCCATATGACCCGGCAATCCCACTGCTGGGCATATACACCGAGGAAACCAGAATTGAAAGAGCCACGTGTACCCCAATGTTCATCGCTGCATTGTTTACAATAGCCAGGACATGGAAGCAACCTAGATGCCCATCAACTGACGAATGGATAAGAAAGCTGTGGTACATATACACAATGGAATATTACTCAGCATTAAAAAAAAATTCATTCGAATCAGTTCTACTTAGGTGGACGGAACTGGAGCCCATTATCCAGAGTGAAGTAAGCCAGAAGGAAAAACAGCAATAGAGTATACTAACGCATATATATGGAATTTAGAAAGACGGTAACGAGAAGCCAGCATGTGAGACAGCAAAAGGAACGCAGATGTATAGAGCAGACTCGTGGACTCTGTGGATGAGGGTAAGGGTGGGATGATATGGGAGAATGACATTGAAACATGTTAATTATCATATGTGTAATCAATCGCCAGCCCAGGATTGATGCTCGGGGCTGGTGCATCAAGATTTCCCGGGGGGGAGGGAGGAGGGGGCGAGGAGGGAGGGGGTTTCTGGAGGGGGAGCATATGTAAACCCATGGCGATATCATGTCATTGTATGGCAAAACTAATAAAAAATATGAATAAAGCAAAAAAAAAAAGAATTAAAAAAAAGCAGTTCTAAGAGGGAAGTTTATAGCAATACAACCCTATCTCAAGAAACAAGAAAAACATTAAATAGACAGCCTAACTTTATACCTAAAGCAACGAAACAAAGAGGAACAAAAAACCCCCAAATTAGTAGAAGTAAAGAAATCATGATGATCTGAGCAGAAATGAATGAAAAAGAAATGAAAGAAACAATAGTAAACATTGATAAAACTAAAAACTGTTTTTTTGAGAAGATAAACAAAACTGACAAACTTTTAGCCATATTCATCAAGAAAAAAAGAGAGAAGAATTTAATAAACAAAATTAGAAATAAAAAAGAAGGAGAGGTTACAACAATGCAGAAAGACAAAGGATTATAAGAGACTGTTATGAACAACTGTATGGCTATAAAATGGATAACCTGGAAGAAATGGACAGATTCTTAGAAAAGTTCAATCTTCCATGACTGAACCAGGAAGAAATAGAAATTATGAACAACCCAATTACAAGCACTGAAATTGAAGCTGTGATAAAAAAAAATCTCCCCCAAAACAAAATCCCAGGACCAGATGGCTTCACAAGAGAATTCTATCAAACATTTAGAGAAGAGCTAATGCCTATCCTTCTAAAACTCTTTCAAAAATTTGCAGAGGAAGTTTCAAACTCATTCTAGGAGGCCACCATCACTCTGATACCAAAACCAGACAAAGCCAACACACAAAGAGAAAATTACAGGCAAAAATCACTGACGAACATAGATGCAAAAATCCTCAACAAAATTTTAGCAAACAGAATTCAGCAACACATCAAAAAGCGAATGCACTGTGATCAAGTTGGGTTTATTCCAGGGATGCAAAGATTCTTCAATATAGGCAAATCAATCAATGGGATACACCATGTTAACAAATTGAAAGATAAAAACTATATTACCATCTCAATAGATGCAGAAAAATCCTTTGAAAAAATTCAGCACCTATTTTTGATTAAATACTCTTAAAAAAATGGGCAGAGAAGGAACCAACAATGGGGCAAAGACAGCCTCTTCAATAAATTGTGCTGGAAAAACTAGACAACTACATGTAAAAGAATGAAATTAGAACACTTCCTAACACCATACACAAAGATAAACTTAAAATAGATTAAAGACCTAAATGTAAGATCAGAAACTGTAAAACTCTTAGAGGAAAACATAGACAGAACACTCGATGACACAAATCAAAGCAAGATCCTCTATGACCCACCTCCTAGAGTAATGGAAATAAAAACAGAAGTAAACAAGTGGGACCTGATTAAACTTAAAAGCTTTTCCACAGCAAAAGAAACTATAATCAGGGTGAAAAGACAGCCTCAGAATGGGAGAAAATAATAGTAAATGAAACAACTGACAACGGATTAATTTCCAAAATATATAAGCAGCTCATACAACTCAATGTCAGAAAAACAAAAAATCCAATCAAAAAGTGGGAAAAAGACCTAAGCAGACATTTCTCCAAAGAAGACATGCACAAGGCTAACAAAGGCATGAAAAGATGCTCAACATCACTCATTATTAGAGAAACGGAAATCAAGGCCACAATGAGATATTACCTTACACTGGTCAGAATGGCCGTCATCAAAAAAGGCTACAAACAATAAATGCTGGAGAAGGTATGCAGAAAAAGGAATGCTCTTGCACTGTTGGTGGGAATATAAATTGATACAGCCACCGTGGAAGGCAGTATGGAGATTCCTTAAAAAGCTAGGACTAAAACCACCATATGACCCAGCGATCCTACTCCTAAGCACATATATATCCTGAGGAAACCAAAATTGAAAACGACACATGTATCCCATTGTTCATTGCAGCACTATTTTCAATTGCTAGAACACGGAATCAACCGAGATGCACATCGACAGCTGAATGGATAAAGAAGTTGTGGTACATATACACAATGGAATATTACTCAGCCATACAAAGGGACACATTTGAGTCAGTTCTAATGAGGTGGATGAACCTAGACCCTATTAAGTAAGTAAGTGTTAGTTGCTCAGTCGTGCCCGACTCTTTGTGACCCCATGGACTGCAGTCCACCAGGCTCCTCTGTCCATGAGATTTTCCAGGCAAGGATACTGAAGTGGGTTGCCATTTCCTTCTCCAGGGGATCTTCCCAACTCAGGGATAAAACCCAGGTCTCCTGCACTACAGGCAAATTATTTACCAACTGAGCTACAAGGGAAGCCCATGGACTATAAAATCCATGGAATTCTCCAGGCCAGAATAGTGTAGTGGGTTGCCTTTCCCTTCTCCAGGGGATCTTCCAAACCAAGGGATTGAACCCAGGTCTCCCACACTGCTGGCAGATTCTTTACCAGGTGAGCCACAAGGGAAGCCCTAGAACCTATACAGAGTGACATGAGTCAGAAAGAGAGATAAATATTGTATTCTATTGCACATGAACAGAATCTAGTAAAATAGTTCTGAAGAATTACAGGACAGCAAAGGAGAAACAGACATCGAGAATAGACTTATGGATATGGGGAGAGGGGAGGAGAGGGTGAGATGTATGGAAAGAGTGATATGTAAACTTACATCATCATATGCAAAATATATAACCAATAGGAATTTGCTCTATGGCTCAGGAAACTCAAACAGGGGCTCTATATCAACTTAGAGGGGTGGGATAGGGAGGGAGATGGGAGGTAGGTTCAAAAGGGAGGGGATATATGTCTACCTATGGCTGATTCATGTTGAGGTTTGACAGAAAATAACAAAATTCTGTAAAGCAATTATTCTTCAATAAAGAAATAAATTAATAAAATGAAAAAAATATTTATCAACGTTTTCTTCCATTTTATGATGGGCAGTATTTGCTTGATGCTCTGTATATAATGAATAAACAATCTCTTCATTAGAATACTCATTGTAAAACAATAAACAAATCAAGCAATGCTATCAAATAAAATAAACCCTCTACTTCATCACCAATTGCCACTATTGAAATATAAACTCTTTTAGTTGTTTTTATGCTTTCCTTTATGGTGTTTATCTCCATAACTTCAAAAAAATTTAGGTATTTATTTCTAAATTTTAATATGTGAATCGATATTTATAGATTCCAGCTAGAAAATATGCAACATTTTACTTGTTATGCTAACTCTCCCTACACTTTATGATTGTTTTATTTGTAATTATTTTCAGTTCTATATTTTATATCTTATACTGATTACTTTTAAACATTAAATAATATACATAAAACTGCAAATTTCTGCGTTCAACTTTCCACTTACAGTTATTTAAAAATAATGGCTATATTTCCCTGTGCTGTATAATATATATTTGTAGGTTATTTATTTTAAACATAGTAGTGTGTACCTCTTAATCCCATATACCTAATGTGCCCTTCACCCCTTTCCTTTCCTCACTGTAACCACTAGTTTGTTTCTGTATCTGTAAGTCTGTTTCTATTTTGTTAGTTATTTGTTGTTTGACATTTTAGATTCCATGTATTAATAATGACATTCAGTATTTGTTTTTTCTATTTGACATTCCATTTAGCATAATGTCCACTAGATCTACCCTTGCTGCAAATGGTAGAATTTTGTTTATATTCAGTTCAGTTCAGTTCAGTTCAGTCGCTCAGTCGTGTCCAACTCTTCACAATCCCATGAATCTCAGCACACCAGGCCTCCCTGTCCATCACCAACTCCCAGAGATATATGTTATATATGTAACATTTTGTTTACCCACTCATCTGTTGATGGACATTTAGATTGCTTCCATATCTTGGCTATTGTAAATAATGCCACTATGAACATTGTGGTATATGTATCTTTTCAAATTGGTGTTTTCATGTTTCAAGTATATATACAGCAGTGGAATTAGTGGATCATATGGCAGGTCTAGGGGCCTTCCTAGGGGGCACAAGGGTAAAGAATCCACCTACCAGTGCAGAGGATGCAAGAGATGTGGGTTTGATCCCTGGGTCAGGAAGATTCCCTGGAGAAGGAAGTGGAAATCCACTCCAGTATTCTTGCCTGGAAAATTCCATGGACAGAGGAGCCTGACTGGTTTCAATCCATGGGATCACAAAGAGTTGGACATGACTGAGCGGACTGAGCAGCTGAGTGGTGTGCATGTACACACACACACACACACGGTAGTTCTAGTTTTGTTTTTTTGAGGAATTTCTGTACTGTTTTATATAGTGGCTGCATCAAGTTACTATCTTACCAGCTGTATGCTAGAGTTCCATTTGCCTTTTTATTCCTTGTGTTTTTGATAAGAACAACTTTAATAGGTATGAGTTGATATTTTGTTGTGATTTTGACTTATATTTCTCTGATGATTAGCAACATTGAACATGTTTTTTCATGCACCATTGGTCACTTTTATATATACTTTGGAAAAATGTCTATTTTGGTCTTCTGTCCATTTTTTAATTGGGTTGTTTACTTTTATGATATTGAGTTGTAGGAGTTGTTTATATATTTTGATATTTTATATAAAATTTTATAAATTTTATATATTTATATATTCTGATATTTCTTATCAGTCATAATCATTTGCAAATATTCTCTCGCATTTGTAGATTGTCTTTTCATTTTATTGATAGCTTGATTTGCTATGTAAAATGTTTTAAGTTTAATTAAAAGCCATTCGTTTGTTTTTGCTTTTCTTTCCTTTGTCTAAAGATCTAAAAAAAATTAGTTATAATCTATGTCAAAGAGTGTTCTGCCTATATTCTCTTCTAGGAGTTTTATGGTTTCTGGTCTTATCTTTAGTATTTTAATCCATTTTGAGTTTATTTTTGTATATTGTATGAAGAAGTACTCTAATTTCATTTTTTCTGATACAGTTGACCAGTTTTCCCAGCACCTCCTATGTTATTGAAGAGATTGTCTTTGTTTATTATACATTCTTGCCTTCTATGTAGTAGATTACTTGATCATAAATGTGTGGGTTTATTTCTGGGATCTGTATTCTTTTATTATTTAGTTTTTTATTAGAAATTTTTATTTTGTTAATTTATTTTTTTAAAATGTTGAAAGCTTTTTATTTTATGTTGGAGTATAGCCAAGTAACAATGTTGTAATGGTTTCAAATGCACAGCAAAATGACTCAGCCAGACATATACATGTATCCATTCTTCCCCAAACTCACCCCCCATCCAGTCTGTCTGAGCTCTTTACTGTTTCATTACCTATGTGTCTGTTTTTGTGCCAATAGCATACTGTTTTGATTACTGTAGTTTTTAGTGTCATCTGAAAACAGGGAGCATGATAATTGCAATCTTTGTTCTTTTTCTTCAAGACCATTTTTGACTATTTGGGGGTCTTTCATGGTTCCATATAAATTTTAGAATTATTTGTTCTAGTTCTTTGTAAAACATTATGGGTATTTTGATGGGAATTGCATTAAATATGTAAATTTCCTTGGGTACAATTGATATTTTAACAATATTAATTCACCAATCCATTAGCATGGACTATCTTTCTGTTTGCTCTGTATTAATTTACTTCATAATGTTTCATAGCTTAGAGCATATAGATCTTTCACTTCCTAGGTTTAGTTTATTCCTAGATATATTACTATTTTTGATGTGATTTTAAAAGGAATTGGTTTTTTGCTTTCGATTGCTGGTAGTTCATTATTAGTGTACAGAAAAGCAACAGAATTTTTTATATTGAACTTTAACCCTATAACTTGACTGCATTCATTTATTAGATTTCATAGTTTTCTGTGGACATTTTAGGTTTTCTATGTACAGTATTATATTACTTGGAAATAGTGACAGTTTTACTTCTTCTCTTCCAATTTGGATGCCTTTTATTTCCTTTAAAGGTATTTATTTCTTTATCTTTTCTTATCACTGTGACTAGAACTTCTAATATCATGTTAAATAGAAGTGGTAAAACTGAGTATACTTGTCTAGTTCCTTATTTTAAGGGAAAAGATTTCAGCTTTTCATGTGGTATGGTGTTAGCTGTCAGATTATTGTATATATTATGATATGCTGAGATATATTTATTATATTGAGATGTTTTCTATCTATGCCAACTTTGATCAGAGTTTTTATCATGAATGGATGTTGAATTTTATCAAGTACTTTTTCTGCCTCTATTGAGATGATCATGTGATTTTTTTATTCTTCCTTTTATTAATGTCGTATATCATAATTGGTTGATTTGTGGATGTTGAATCATTCTTTCATTCCTGGATTAAATCCACTTGATCATGGTGTATATTATGTCTTATGTATTGTTAAATTCAGTTTGCTATTATTTTATTGAGAATTTTTACATACATTAGATTCATTAATATAAACTTATTTTTAATACAATTATATTAATACAACTTTGTAGCATCTTTGGTTTTCATATCAGAGTAATGGTGGCCTTGTAGAATAAATTTGAGAGTGTTTCCTGCCCTTCACTTTTTTGAAATAATTTTAGAAGGATAGGTATTAGCTCTTTTTCATATGTTTGTACATTTTCCCTGTGAAGCCATCCAGTCCTGAGTTTCTATTTCCTGGCAATTTTTTAAACTACAAATTCATATTCACTGAAGAGTTTGTTTAGATTGTTTATTTCTTTCTGACTCATTCTTTGAAGTTTATAAGTTTCTAGAAATTTGTCCATTTCTTCTAGGTTTAAATTTTTGGGCATATGCCTGTTTATAGTTTTGTTCTCATGATGTTTTTTTATCTCTGTAATATCAGTTTTATTTCTCTTCTCATGTCTTATTTTGTTTGCTTGGATCCTCTCTTTTTTGGTCTTAATGGAGCCTTGCTAATGACATCAATTTTGTCTATCTTTTCAAGAAATCAGCTACTGGTCATATAAGGTTTTTTTTGAGGGGGTTTCTATTTCCTTTCTGATCTTTATTAGTGCCTTCCTCTTGCTTATTCTTTTTTTCCCCCAATTCATTTAGATGGCAGTTAAGTTGTTTATTTGAGACTTTTTTTTTGTTTCTTGAATCTTGTTGCTTAGCTTCTACAAAGTTACTTTCTATGATTAAAGTTTAGAGTATTTATATTTTTCCCAATTATAATCAATATTTTTTGTTTATACATTGATTTCATAAATTGATAATTAATAATAAGTGATGTTAATTTATTTTAATATTATCATTTGCTTATAATATCAGTCACTGAGGACAGAAGTAGTATAACTTGATGTTAGAAATGCAAGTTTAAGATATTCTACTCTTTGCCATCATGAGTAAATAGTTTGGATGAACACTCCCATTTAGAACAACTGAATAAGGTGGACAAAACATTAAGGACTTATGAAGGTACCAACACAGTAAGGAATTGTGAAGCCAATATCCAGGAGAGGTGAGAACCATAAAAAATGTGATCCCAGAATTTGAGGCTGCTTTTGTCCAGAGAAATCTTCTGATTCTGAAAATGGTGGCTGAGAAAATAAAAAGCTAAACAAATCCTCCAACAAATTTCTTAGGCCAAAAGGGCAAAACTGGGAGTCAGAATCTTATGAGAATAAGTATCATGGAAAAAATAAAACTTTTTGTTTGTATTCCCAATGGGTACCCTTTAGGAATAAGAATAATCCATCAAAATAGCACCTTTCAAGGAATTTAATTCCAATTTCAAATTATCTCAGTACCTAATTTGATTAAGATAATCTAAAATTTCTACTTTTCTTAGTCTAGCTTCTTGCAAAAAATAAATCCTGTCAGATAGACTTGACATAATTCAGAGTCTAAAATTGTTTCTTCAAATTTTCAAATATAATATCTAACATTCCATGAGAAAGTAACTCAGCTCACCTCAGTCACTCAGTCATGTCCGACTCTTTGCAACCCCATGAATTGCAGCATGCCAGGCCACCCTGTCCATCACCAACTCCTGGAGTTTACACAAACTCATATCCATTGAGTCGGTGATGCCATCCAGCCATCTCATCCTCTGTTGTCCCCTTTTCCTGCCCCCAATCCTTCCCAGCATCAGGGTCTTTTCCAATGAGTCAACTCTTCCCATCAGGTGGCCCAAGTATTGGAGTTTCAGCTTCAACATCAGTCCTTCCAATGAACACCCAGGACTGATCTCCTTTAGGATGGACTTGTTGGATCTCCTTGCAGTCCAAGGGACTCTTTAGAGTCTTTTCCAACACCACAGTTCAAAAGCATCAATTCTTTGGTGCTCAGCTTTCTTTATAGTCCAATTCTCATATTCATACATGACTACTGGAAAAACCATACCCTTGACTAGATGGACCTTTGTTGGCAAAATAATGTCTCTGCTTTTTAATATACTATCCAGGTTGATCATAACTTTCCTTTCATGGAGCAAGTGTATTTTAATTTCATGGCTGCAATCACCATCTGCAGTGATTTTGGAGCCTCCCAAAATAAAGTTTGACACTGTTTCCATTGTTTCTCCATCTATTTGCCATGAAGTGATGGGACCAGATGCCATGATCTTAGTTTTCTGAAGTTTGAGCTTTAACCCAACTTTTACATTCTTCTCTTTCATTTTTATCAAGATGCTTTTTAGTTCCTCTTCACTTTCTTCCATAAGATTGGTGTCATCTGCATATCTGAGGTTATTAATATTTCCCCCAGCAGTCTTGATTCCAGTTTGTAGGCAAGTGAAAAAAAACAAAGAATAACTTAAGTCAAAGAAAAACAATACAATCTGAAAGTCACTCACAGGGAATTCAAATAGTTATGTGTTATTATGGACAGATTTAAAAATAATTATGATGAACATCTTCAAGGAATTCAAGATGTGACTGAAAAGTTTTCAGAGACATAGATATAACTAAATTATATCAGAGGAAAATAGGATAGTAAGAGAGAAAAAACCGCAATGGATGAATTGCCTGAAGATTAGAAACCATTGAAAAGAGAATATATGACCTAGAAGAAGGATGGAAAGCCAGATTCATAGTTAGAAAGACTGAGAAACAAAAGACAGTATGAGATATGATTTAAATAAACATAGAAGGCAATGGCACCCCACTCCAGTATTCTAGCCTGGAAAATCCCATGGATGGAGGAGGCTGGTAGGCTGCAGTCCATGGGGGTCGCTAAGAGTTGGACACGACTGAACGACTTCACTTTCACTTTTCACTTTCATGCGTTGGGGAAGGAAATGGCAACCCACTCCAGTGTTCTTGCCTGGAGAATCCCAGGGATGGGACAGCCTGGTGGGCTGCCATCTATTGGGTCACATGCTTCAGTTGGACATGACTGAAGCAACTTAGCAGCAGCAGATATATTTGAATAGCAGACAAAGTGGAGAGAATTGGATAATATCAATATTTAATAATATGGTGATTGAGAATTTTCCAAATTTCATGATATCCACCCCAGGCATATTATAGAAAAACAATTAAAACTAAAAGGGGGGAGGGAGGAGGGAGGGGGGTTCTGGAGGGGGAACATATGTAAACCCATGGTGATATCATGACATTGTATGGCAATAACAATTAAAAAAATAAAAAATAAAAAAAAATAAAATGTAGGATGGCAAAATAATCCTACTTAAGATGAAAAAAAAATAAAAGGGGAAAAATTGAGAAGAAAGGAGACAGGGAATACTAAAAGCACTGCAATTAAGATAGACAGCTAAATTCTTGACTGAAATTATGGATGAAAGAAAACACTAGATTTTTAAATCTTTAAAGTGCTGAATATCTGCAGCCAGGTGGAGAGAGAGGGAATTCCAGTAATAACTTTAGTTGTTATGAGACTGAGACCCCCAACTGGTATTTGGGCTGAGGACCTTGATTCTGGAGGAAAAAAATTACTACCAACCTAGAAGTCTATATCCAACCAAAAGAGTCTTCAAAGTGAAACTTAAATAGGAAAGTTTCTACGTAAAAAAGAGAATTGTCACCAGGAGAACTGCGCTAAAGGATTTTATCATTGCTATCTGCCATGTGGCAGATGTGAAATAGTTGTAACATGAGAAAACATGTTCACAGCTGTATAAAAAAATTGTTTATGTTCTGATATTATGTCAAAAGTCCTATTCAGAATGGGTGTCAATATCTTGGAAGAAAACTGTGACACAACATTGAAACACTTTTATATGATATACTGCTTCACTAATTTTTTTTTTGATATGTGATGATAAATTGGACTTTTTATTTATTTATTTATTTATTTTTAAAAAAATTTTATTTATTTATTTATTTTTACTTGTTTTTGCCATACAATGTCATGATATCACCATGGGTTTACATATGCTTCCCCTCCGGAACCCCCCTCCCTCCTCCCTCCCCCCCCGGGGAAATCTCGCTGCACCAGTCCAGAGCATCAATCCTGGGCTGGCGATTGATTAGACACATGACAATTAACATGCTTCAATGCCCTTCTCCCATCTCATCCCACCCTTACCCTCATCCACAAAGTCCACAAGTCTATTCTATACATCTGCGTTCCTTTTGTTGTCTCCCATGTTGGGTTCTCATTACTGTCTTTCTAAATTCCATATATATGTGTTAATATACTGTATTGTTGTTTTTGCTTCTGGCTTACTTCACTCTGGATAATGGGCTCCAGTTTCGTCCATCTGAGTAGAATTGCTTCAAATGAATTTTTTTTTAATGCTGAGTAATATTCCATTGTGTATATATACCACAGCTTTCTTATCCATTCGTCAGTTGATGGGCATCTAGGTTGCTTCCATGTCCTGGCTATTGTAAACAATGCAGCGATGAACATTGGGGTGCACGTGGCTCTTTCAATTCTGGTTTCCTCGGTGTATATGCCCAGCAGTGGGATTGCTGGGTCATATGGCAGGTCTATTTGCAGCTTTTTAAGGAACCTCCACACTGTTTTCCATAGTGGCTGTACTAGTTTGCATTCCCACCAACAGTGTAAGAGGGTTCCCTTTTCTCCACATCCTCTCCAGCATTTATTGCTTGTAGACTTTTGGATGGCAGCCATTCTGACTGGTGTAAAGTGGTACCTCATTGTGGTTTTGATTTGCATTTCTCTGATAATGAGTGATGTTGAGCATCTTTTCATGTGTTTGTTAGCCATTTTTATGTCTTCTTTGGAGAAATGTCTGTTAAGTTCTTTGGCCCACTTTTTGATTGGGTCGTTTATTTTTCTAGAATGGAGCTGCAGGATTTGCTTGTATATTTTTGAGATTAATTGTTTGTCTGTTGCTTCATTGGCTATTATTTTCTCCCATTCTGAAGGCTGTCTTTTCACCTTGCTTATAGTTTCCTTTGTTGTGCAAAAGCTTTTAATTTTAATTAGGTCCCATTTGTTTATTCGTGTTTTTATTTCCAATATTCTGGGAGGTGGGTCATGGAGTATCCCGCTTTGGATTATAGCAGAGAGTGTTTTGCCTATGTTATCCTCTAGGAGTTTTATAGTTTCTGGTCTTATGCTTAGATCTTTGATCCATTTTGAGTTTATCTTTGTGTATGGTGTTAGAAAGTGATCTAGTTTCATTCTTTTCCAAGTGGCTGTCCAGTTTTCCCAGCACCACTTGTTAAAGAGGTTGTCTTTTCTCCATTGTATATTCTTGCCTCCTTTGTCAAAGATAAGGTGTCCATAGTTGCGTGGATTTATCTCTGGGCTTTCTATTCTGTTCCATTGATCTATATTTCTGTCTTTGTGCCAGTACCATACTGTCTTAATGACTGTGGATTTGTAGTATAGCCTAAAGTCAGGTAGGTTGATTCCGCCAGTTCCATTCTTCTTTCTCAAGATTGCTTTGGCTATACGAGGTTTTTTGTATTTCCATACAAATTGAGAAATTATTTGTTCTAATTCTTTGAAGAAGACCTCTGGTAGCTTGATAGGAATTGCATTGAATCTATAGATTGCTTTAGGTAGTATACTCATCTTCACTATATTGATTCTTCCAATCCACGAGCACGGCACATTTCTCCATCTGTTTGTGTCCTCCTTGATTTCTTTCATCAGTGTTCTATAGTTTTCTATATACAAGTCTTTTGATTCTTTAGGTAGAAATACTCCTAAGTATTTTATTCTTTTTGTTTTGATGGTGAATGGAATTGTTTCCTTAATTTCTCTTTCTGATTTCTCACTGTTAGTGTATAGGAATGCCAGGGATTTCTGTGTGTTGATTTTATATCTTGAAACTTTGCTATATTCACTGATTAGCTCTAGTAATTTTCTCGTAGAGTCTTTAGGGTTTTCAATATAGAGGATCATGTCATCTGCAAACAGAGAGAGTTTTACTTCTTCTTTTCCAATCTGTATTCCTTTGATTTCTTTATCTGCTCTGATTGCTGTGGCCAAAACTTCCAAAACTATGTTGAATAGTAGTGGTGAGAGTGGGCACCCTTGTCTTGTCCCTGATTTCAGGGGGAATGCTTCCAGTTTTTCACCATTGAGGATAATGTTTGCTGTGGGTTTGTCATATATAGCTTTTATTATGTTGAGGTATGTTCCTTCTATTCCTACTTTTTGGAGGGTTTTTATCATAAATGGATGTTGAATTTTGTCAAAGGCTTTCTCTGCATCTATTGAGATAATCATGTGATTTTTATTTTTCAATTTGTTAATGTGGTGTATTACATTGATCGATTTACGAATATTGAAGAATCCTTGCATCCCTGGGATAAAGCCTACTTGATCATGATGTATGATCTTTTTGATGTGTTGTTGGATTCTATTTGCTAGAATTTTGTTGAGGATTTTTGCATCTAAGTTCATCAGTGATATTGGCCTGTACTTTTCTTTTTTTGTGGCATCTTTGCCGGGTTTTGGAATTAGGGTGATGGAGGCCTCATAGAATGAGTTTGGAAGTTTACCTTCGTCTGCAATTTTCTGGAAGAGTTTGAGTAGAATAGGTGTTAGCTCTTCTCTAAATTTTTGGTAGAATTCAGCTGTGAAGCCATCTGGTCCTGGGCTTTTGTTTTTTGGAAGATTTCTGATTACGGTTTCAATTTCCGTGCTTGTGATGGGTCTATTAATATTATCTATCTCTTCCTGGTTTAGTCTTGGAAAGTTATACTTTTCTAGGAATTTGTCCATTTCATCCAAATTGTCCAGTTTATTTGCATATAGTTGCTGATAATAGTCTCTTATGATCCTTTGTATTTCTGTGTTTTCTGTTGTGATCTCTCCGTTTTCATTTCTAATTCTGTTGATTTGGTTCTTCTCCCTTTGTTTCTTGATGAGTCTGGCTAATGGTTTGTCAATTTTATTTATCTTCTCAAAGAACCAGCTTTTGGCTTGGTTGATTTTTGCTATGGTCACTTTTGATTCCTTTGCATTTATTTCTGCCCTGATCTTTAAGATTTCTTTCCTTCTACTAGACCTGGGCTTCTGCATCTCTTCCCTTTCTAGTTGCGTTAGGTGTAAAGTAAGATCTTTTATTTGATTTTTTTCTTGTTTCCTGAGGTGAGCTTGTATTGCTATGAACTTTCCCCTTAGCATTGCTTTCACAGTGTCCCATAGGTTTTGAGCTGTTGTGTTTTCATTTTCATTCGTTTCCATGCATAACTGAATTTCATTTTTAATTTCTTCTGCGATTTGTTGGTTATTCAGCAGTGTGTTGTTGAGCCTCCATACGTTGGAAGTTTTGAGAGGTTTTCTCCTGTAGTTGATATCTAATCTCACTGCATTGTGGTCAGAAAAGATGCTTGGGATGATTTCAATATTTTTGAATTTATCAAGGTTAGATTTATGGCCCAGGATGTGATCTATCCTGGAGAAGGTCCCGTGTGCACTTGAGAAAAAGGTGAAATTCCTTGTTTTGGGGTGGAATGATCTATAGATATCAATTAGGTCTAGTTGGTCTATTGTTTCATTTAAAGTTTGAATTTCCTTGTTACTTTTCTGTCTAGTTGATCTATCCATTGGTGTGAGTGGTGTATTAAAGTCTCCTGCTATTATTGTGTTGTTGTTGATTTCCCCTTTCATATTTGTTAGCATTTGCCTTACATATTGTGGAGCTCCTATGTTAGGTGCATAAATATTTATAATTGTTATTTCTTCTTCCTGGATTGATCCTTTGATCATTATGTAATGTCCATCTTTATCTCTTTTCACTGCCTTTATTTTAAAGTCTACTT
The DNA here is from genome assembly GCA_007570785.1 of Antilocapra americana. Lineage (NCBI taxonomy): Eukaryota > Metazoa > Chordata > Mammalia > Artiodactyla > Antilocapridae > Antilocapra > Antilocapra americana. Next base: position 12,518,333 of record ML662442.1, read on the forward strand.
TATCAGATATGAGTATTGCCACTCCTGCTTTCTTTTGGTCTTTATTTGCATGGAATATCTTTTTCCAGCCTTTAACTTTCAGTCTATATGTGTCCCTAGGTTTGAGGTGGGTCTCTTGTAGACAACATACATAGGGGTCTTGTTTCTGTATCCAATCGGCCAATCTTTGTCTTTTGGTTGGGGCATTCAGCCCGTTTACATTTAAGGTAATTATTGATAAGTATGATCCCGCTGCCATTTATTTTATTGTTTTGGGTTCCAGATTATCTATCCCATCCGTGTTTCCTATCTAGGCAAGTTCCTTTAGCATTTGTTGGAGGGCTGGTTTGGTGTTGCTGAATTCTCTCAGTTTCTGCTTGTCTGAGAAAATTTTGAATTCTCCTTCAAATTTGAATGAGATCCTTGCTGGGTACAGTAGTCGGGGTTGTAGATTGTTTTCTTCCATGACTTTAAGTATGTTTTGCCATTCCCTTCTGGCCTGAAGCGTTTCTGTTGAGAGATGAGCTGTTATCCTTATGGGATTCCCCTTGTGAGTTATCTTTTGCTTCTCCCTTGCTGCTTTTAATATTTGGTCTTTGTATTTGATATTTGCCAATTTGATTAATGTGTGTCTTGGGGTGTCCCGCTTGGGGTTCATTCTATTTGGGATTCTCTGTGTTTCTTGGACCTGAGTGGCTATTTGCTTCCCCAGTTTAGGGAAGTTTTCTACAATTATCTCTTCAAGAATTTTCTGATGGTCTTTCTTTTTGTCTTCTTCTTCTGGGACTCCTATGATTCGAATATTGGTGCGTTTAATATTGTCCCTGAGGTCTCTAAAATTGTCTTCATTTCTTTTAATTCTTTTTTCATTTTTCCTTTCTGTTTCATTTATTTCTGCCATTCTGTCTTCTACCTCACTTATTCTGTCTTCTATCTCTGTTATTCTACTGTTGGTTCCCTCCAGGGTGTTTTTGATCTCATTTATTGCATTATTCATTGTATTTTGTCTCTTTTTCATTTCTTCTAAGTCCTTGTTAAAGCTTACCTGCATCTTCTCAATCCTTGCCTGCAGGTTATTGAGCTGCAACTCCAACTTATTTTCCAGGTTTTGGATCATTTTCACTATCATTATTCGGAATTCTTTGTCAGGTAGACTTCCTATCTCTTCGTCTTTTGTTTGGTCTAGGGGGTATTTATCCTGTTCCTTTACTTGCTGGGTATTTCTCTGCCTTTTCATCTTGTTTATCTTGCTGTGTTGTCCCTTTATTGTGGGGATTCCTCTCTATGGGAGGGGTTGGATGCGTGGTTTGTCGAAGTTTCTTGGATGGAAAGGCTTGTGTGGTTTTCTGGTGGGTGAGTCTAGGTTTCCTCACTGTTACTAGCAAGAGATAAGAATGGGGAGAAAGCAGTCAAGCCAATGATCTCACTCCCAGGTAGCAGTGGGTACTGGAGCTTGGATCTTAAAAGGTACAAAGTTGATACCAGGTACTAATGAGCAAAGATTAAAAATCTAGAGTAAAGACTGGGTTCTCAAAAATACTTTAAAAAAAAAAAAAACAAAAAACAAAAAAAAAACCGAAAAAAAAAAAAAAAGGAGAAAAAAGAAATAAGAAGAAGAAAAAAGAAAAAAAAAAAAATAGCAAGGTCATATGGGACTTAAAAATTCTAAAAAAA
>ML662442.1:12520085-12637798 GCA_007570785.1 Antilocapra americana
CAGCCAGCAGCTGCCCAGCCTCTCCACCTCACCACCCTTTGTTCGGTGCTCGGGCCTGGGGGAGGGGGTGCTTTTCCTGGGAGGTTAGGTCCCTCTGGCTGCTCCGTTCCCTGAGCCCGTGGCCCGCCCCTCCCTGAGCAGGAGCAGTCCGCTTCGGCTAGTGGGGGGTGGGGCGCCCTGCCGCTCGGCTGTTCCTTGTAGCCAGAGACGAACCTTGCAGGGCTTAGCTATTAATCTGCTTCTGCTCTCAGCTATATTGCTCTCCAAGATCCACCGCAGATCTGCCAGAGAGAATGCTCCCTGGTATTCGGAAACCTTTCTCCTCTTTTTTTTTTTTTTCCTCTTTATTTCAGCCTCCCCTTCCGGGACGGAACCCGTCCCCCAGCTCTTTGTCTCTCCCTCTACTTTTTTTTTTTTTTTTTCTTTTCTTTCTTTTGTCCTACCTCCTCACGTCGGCAATGGGTCGCCTCTCCAGATGCCCAATGTCCTCTGCCATCATTCAGTTCCTGTTTTTTGGAGTTTGCTCAGCCTTTAAAAGTTCTTTTGGTATATTTGTTGGGGAGAGAGTGTTCTCCCCGTCCTATTCCTCCGCCATCTTAGTTTCTCCCCCTGCTTCACTAATATTTTTGATAATGCAGAGGATAAATGATGTGGAAAAACATGGATATTGATGGCTCAGTTAACAATGATTATGCTGGGCTAGGAAATATATGAGTCTGGAGAATCTTATAGCAACAGTGAATAAAGAAGTACTGGAAAAAACAACAGCAACACAATGATAAGAGTGTGTTAATGAAACACTGGGGCCAAATGAAGAGCTCCAGTCAAAACTGGAATAATTTGAATAGTTTGAGTAAATAATAATGGAATTGGACTATAATCCATAGTATAAAATAAATATCTGTGAGTCCATACTGAAATTAAATAAATGACTGGATAAGTAAATAAATGGGATTTCCATGATAACTCAGTTGGTAAAGTATCCCCTTGCAATGGAGGAGACCCTGGTTCGATTCCTGGGTTGGGAAGATCTGCTGGAAAAGGGATAGGCTACCCACTCTAGTATCCTTGGGCTTCCCTTGTGGTTCAGCTGGTAAAGACTCAGCCTGCAATGGGGAAGAAGAGACAAATTTCTCTGTAAAAGAATTTAAAATACTTTACATAGATACTCCACCCTGAAGGAGGTGGAACATAAAAGTATGGGTGTATCTCTGGCTAGTTCTTGTTGCTGTATGGCAGAAAACCACAAAATTTTGCAATGTAATTATCTTTCAATTAAAAAAAATTAAAAAGAAAAACAAAAAGAATGTTTTCTTCAGCCATTAAAAAAATATATGGGAAGGTCAGAGTGTAACTTTCTTCCAAAGAATATAGTATGGAACTTTACAGTGGATAAACCTGACAAAGATGGCTTCAGCTAGGTGTTGAAGGTCAACTCGAATGTGATGTCATCTTGATAGTATGTGCTCTTGATATGTTATTGTATTCTTCCTTATAATCTAGTCTTCCAGTCTAATCATTAGAGATAAATAAATCAAATCCTAATAGAGGACATTCTACAAAATACCTGAATGATACTGCCCTAGATTGCTAATGTCATTAAAAACAATGAAAATGTGAGCGATTGCCACACTTAACAGGAGACTAAGAAGAAATGGTAACTAAATGTAAAGCTATGTAATGGATGGTATTGTGGAACATAAAGAGTACATTAAGGAAAAATTAAGGAAATTTGAATAATTAGTTACATTTAGTTAAAATAAATTAATAATTTATCAGTATTAATTTATTAATTGCAACATATATATTATGCTAATTCAAGATATTAAGGCAAAGGGAAACTTTTTATATAGTTATATAAACTCTGTACTATATAACTATAAAAATCTATACTATTTCTGCAATGTCTCAGTAAATCTAAAACTGTTATAAAACAGTTTCCAAAAAGGGATTTACAAGTGTTTGGCTTTGAACATGAGATGCTTTAAAAACAACCCATTTTATTTATATGTTATGTGTTTTAATATATATTATATAATAAAACTCTTACCTAAATAAATATGAAAAGGTTTAAAAATTTTTTTAAACAGAACCTTTAAAGCATATGCAGGAGAGGTAATAATATAAAAGACCCAATTATATCTATTTTCTAGCCTCTAAAGTGACTAACCTCCTGTCATTTTTGTTTTATCTATTCATGCTCATTTTTTTTGGCATGGGTAACAGGATTCAAAATAAAATGCCAGATATCACATCATTTTTAAATTCTTTATTGTATCTCTCTAACACATAAAGAATTGAAAACCTCATAGCCTTCATTGTATTATTTCACTTACTAGTATTAATAATAATTCTATAATAAAAGTTAATGCCCTGTTCATATTCAGTTTTCCTGGCTACCTGAAAAATTAATCTGTACATTTTCTTTGTTACAATTTGGTTTCAAATAAGATCTATATGTTACATTTGGTTAGTATGGTTCAACTTTCTTTTAATCAAAATAGTTCACCCTTTCTTTATACTATTTTTGCTATTGTTAAATAAACAATTTTATTTTTATAACAGAATTTCTCACATTTTGGATTTGGCTGACATATTTTCATGGTGTCTTTTAACATGTTCTTCTAAAATAGCTCTTTCATTAAGCATAAAATACAATTCTAGATTATAAAGAGCATTTTGCTATAGATTAATTAATGGCATTCAGTTTTCTTCCTTGGTGATATATTAAAAAATGACTCTTACATCTAATGAAATAGAGTAAAAGTAAACTAATTTCTCTGTGTCTGGTTTTCCTTTCTGTATACACAGAGGTTTAGATAGTCTCTGAGGATGTTTCTCATTCTAAAAGTCTATGAATTTGCATACATGATGAAAAGATACTATAAATACTAAGCTAGTGAACACAGATCTAAACAACCTTTTGTTTCCCTACCTTGAGGTACATAGAATTTCTTTGCCTGTTCTTGAAACAAATCTGATGTCATGATGTTAGGGAGTAACAGATTTTACTTAATTTGTGAGCAACGGAAAGCTTAGGCTCAAAGACCATAAAGTAAGCCTTAAAAAAACCATTAGAAATTCTTGTTCTATTCCTCACCAAATTATTTTTCTGTCTTTGATTGCTTTCTCCATGAAAACTCATCTTGCAATTTCTCCAGTTCATTTTATCTTTTTTCCACTTCCTGAAATCCTTCTCTGATATTTATCTTCACCCTTTTTCCTTAAGCAGATAAATTTGTCTCTTTGTTGTCTTTGCCTCCTCATATCCACCACACTGATTATCATACAATCTACTCCTCTTAGAAGCAAGGTGTGGGGAAAGTGAGGAAGTGAGACCTTTTCTTCAAAATAGCAGTAATTTTTCACACATACGTTTATACTAAATTCATACTCTTCTGAAGCACCTACCGATACACACAAGGAATTAGGCTGAATGGAAATAATGGCAAACAATACCTTCTCCTTTCCCTTGTGAATTTATGGTGAAATTATTCATACACATTAGTAAGATGTCAAGGTTATGTACAGAACTAAGGTCAGTGTGAGTGATTTTTAAAAAAGAAAGCCACTATTCACACTTGAATCTACTTTTGCAAATCTGTTGAACATTTGCATATTTCCTTAGGGTTTCTGGGTGACAGCAAGCTGCAGTGAAGCCAGAACCCTGCTGCCAGGATTCCGTCAGGAGTTACACTCTGGCGCTGGGTCTCAGTCTGCGTTCAGAGCCAGGACAAGAAAACTGTGCCACAGGAAATGAGATAATGTATCCACAAACCCTTCTCAGGAAAAAGCGTTACCCTAAGATGTATATTTATGCCCTAGACATTTTAACAGATATATAACAGTTACACTCAGCTTTTCTTCTTCTTTAGTGTTACTGATTCATAATGATAATTAAGACTGTTAAGTATATTTCTATGTGAAACAAAGTAAAATTGTCTAGTTTTCCAGAAAAGCATTCCAAAATGTCATATTTTTCTATAAAGACAGTTTGTGTAGAGTGAGAGGGAGGATGCTATAGAGTTAGAAAGCCTAGATGGGCTTTGGTCTTGATTTTGCCATTTGGAAATGCGACCTTGAGCAAATCCATTAGCCTCAGCTTATCCGTTAAATGATAAGAGGGACTCTAGCTCATAGGAATTTTGAGAGGATTAAATTAGATAATATGAATGAAAAGATTACAGAAATAGGAAAGCATATGGAGAGACAGTCTGTCCCTCTACTGTGAGCAGAGTGGTACTTCGAACTTTAATGGCCCCTTCTTCAGGTTAATATGCAAAAGTCAAATACAGAATACCTAAAATGGAGAGAGGAAATGACATCACTGGCTGAGTTGAGTCAGAAGTTTCAATTCAAACTAGCCAACCTGTGTATACATGAGAGAATTTCTATTCAAATGGGAACATGTCAGGAGCCCAGCAACAACTTTAGACATAGTTTCCTGTTTACCTTGAAAGGGATATTGTGGTTTGTTCTTAATGATTGGAGGAAGTTCCAGTTCTTACTGGAATGATCTCATTTAAACATAAAGCCGGATATGAGAAAGAACAATTAACATGTGATTCTGATTGATGCTGTATATTTTAGACACAGCTGGAGGGATCTATGCTTGTTAAATTAAGACAATTTCTTGCTTTATTTTTTTCCTTTAAGAGCATTTATTAAATACCTATTATATTTCATGCATTGTTATAGGAATTAGTTATGACAACAATGAACAAAATATAGTCCTTGCTTTCAAGGAGCTAATAATCTGGTTTAGAAAATAGATAAGGAAATCAGTGAGTACCATATTAAGTGGTAACTGTTTTTCAGAAGTTGTTGTGATTTGTTCCATATCCTCTGGAATAATGTTTAACGGTGTTCCATGAGAATTACAGTGTTCACATGAGTATGCAACAGAAGGCCTACAGAAACCAAGATTCGTTTATTGGCTTCCTTATACCTCTTAACCCGCTGCAAATACTTAGTGAATTCTTGGGTGTCAAACAATAACTGACTCTTCTCATTGTAAGCCCTTCACAGGATTCTTTCTTTTGTTTTATATTTACAAAATCTCTGTTAGTGCAGAGAGAACCCCGTCGCCAGAAATACAGACACTTCTTTACCATCTGAGCTATTAGGGAAGCCCTCAAATAGTTCAGATTAATTTAAAGAGTTAGACAAGAAAGGTGAAACATGGCAGTCTAACAGTCAGTGTTCTGCTGAGCTAACTGGAGGCAAGACAAAGCATTAATAGAAATCAGCTTTAATGATTTGACACTTAAAAATTATAGTTTGAAAGGTACAAGATAAAGATGATTTCTTAAGGAAGAAAGTCAAGTGGCAGCCATATCAGTGTTGTAAGCCAGGGACAAGAGGGTCACAGAGGATGCTCATGAGGCCAGTATCTTCATTACTCTGGTTCTACTGAGGAACAATTTGGGAACTTGCTGTTATAGGGTGTAAGTCATTGTTTTGTGGATACTATTTTTAGAGATGAATGTGAAAAAATGCAACACTTTTTCAGGCAAATTAATTTAATGTTACTTTCTCAGTACTCATTCTGCCTAATGGTAGGACACTTAATCTAGTCAATTCTAGATGAGCTCAGACATCTTCTAGTGCTCTATTTTTCTTCAGGAAATCATCTGAGCTTTGGGGGCTCACATAAACTTCTGGCTACATGACCCATGCTGGCATGCATCAAAATGACTGTGTTTGATTCATTCTGAGTTTTGCTGGTTCTGGTTACATTATCTCTCCTTATATCCAGGTCATTTCATTTCTCAGCTAACTTCCATGCTCTTTTGCTGTTTTTCTTTGCTACATGTACAGGGGACTGCAAAAGACTCCTTGCACTATGAGCCCATGTGGTCCAGGCTGCTCTATAGCTACTCTACCCCTGCTCCCTGTGGAGGCAAGTGGATACTTTGACCAGGCTACTGTCTGGAGCTCCAGAGAGGCACATAAGCATATACCCCTGACAATGGGACCTCTGAGAATGTGTCCTTCCCTGAGGGTCTGCCTGGAGAGAGGCAGACATGGCCATCTCCTCACCTTCCAGGCTAAGACACTAAGCTAGTTTGGGGGTGGGAGATGGTGATAAAAATTCCTGTGGCTGATCACATCTTCCACCAAATACCACTGTCATACAGCTGGACTGCTTTCAAAATTAAACATCTGAGAATTTTGTGTCTTGTTTGTGCTCTGATTCTAATATTCTTGGGGATGATGGAGGTCTCATACCTAGCTTGGAAAAGCATGGAGTCTTCCTTCTCCATTAAATATAAATATATATCATGAATTAAAGAGGATTCTCATTATAAAACGTGCATATGGTCATTCTTGAGAAATTTTACTATTGCCTTTGTAAGGTTAGGTTTAACAATGCCTTCAGGTAACTTCACAGATAAATATGCCCATTAGGTTTCTTTTAAATACACAGTTTCATGGTTTAGAGCAGGTAAAATTGATCAGCACTATCCTTGGGGAATTCTACTGAATAGTTTTCTTGCTGGAGGTAGTAACAGTTGCTTATGTGAAAAAGAGGAAAGAATCTTCGAGGAAGGATTATGTTAACATTTTAATAGAAGAACACAGAAAATAGTGGTGGGTCTAATTTATTTTAGCACTTTCTAGGTGGCACAGTGGTAAAGAAACCACCTGCCAATGCAAGAGACATAAGAGATGCGAGTTGGATTCCTGGGTCAGGAAGATCCCCTGGAGGAGGCAATGGCAATCCACTCCAATATTCTTGCCTGGAAATTTCTATGGATGGAGGAGCCTGGCAGGCTATAGTCCATGGGGTACCAAAGAGTTAGACATGACTGAGTACACACACACTAATTTATATTACTAGCTATGCCCCTTTGGATATGGAGCTAACAAAAATTTACAGCTGAAAGACCTAAAATGACCACATTATTGGAGAAGGAAATGGCAACACTCACTCCAGAATTCTTGCTGGGAGAATCTCATGGACAGAGGTGCCTGGTGGGCTACAGTTCAGTTTCAGTTTCAGCTCAGTCATTCAGTCGTGTCCTACTCTTTGCGACCCCATGAACCTCAGCATACCAGGCCTCCCTTTCTATCACCAACTCCCAGAATTTACCCAAACTCATGTCCATTGAATCGGTTATGCCAATCAACCATCTCATATTCTGTTGTCCCCTTCTCCTCCTGCCCTCAATCTTTACCAAAATCAGGGTCTTTTCCCATGAGTCAGCTCTTCACATCAAGTGGCCAAACTATTGGAGTTTCAGCTTCAACATCAGTCCTTCCAATGAACACGAAGGACTAATTTCCTTTAGGATTGACTGGTTGGATCTCCTTGCAGTCCAAGGGACTCTCAAGAGTCTTTTCCAACACCACAGTTCAAAGGCATTGATTCTTCTAGGCGCAGCTTTCTTTATAGTCCAACTCTCATATCCATACATGACTACTGGAAAATCCATAGCCTTGACTAGACGGACCTTTGTTGACAAAGTAATGTCTCTGCTTTTTAATATGCTATCTAGGTTGGTCTACAGTTCATGGGGTCTCAAAGAGTCAGACACAACTGAAGTGACTTAGCACGCATGCACATGGGAAACTCCTTAAGGAAAAGGACTATACATTATAGTTTCAAATTAATCCTACTGTCAAAAGAACACATAACAGATCTTCGATTTTGCTGCATGAATATTGTTTCAGACTACTAGAGTACCTATGCGCCTATATATTTTTCAGATAATTTGATATTTTCCAAGCATATTCTTCAGAACATAGTCCCAAGTAAAGCCAAATGACAAAAGCAAAAATAAAGCAAAGCAACAGAAGAGTTTCTTGGCACTCGTTTTGAATTGGCACTCTTTAAATGTGAAAAGTAGCTGTTGCATACCATATATACCTTTAAGAGATTATGTTAAATAACATTGTATGAAAATTCTTCCTTTTTTTTCTTTCTATATCCCCTATAATTGATATGCTATTCTTTTTCCATTTGTTAAGCATTAGAATTTAATATGCTAACTTTTTCTTTTCACCCACCTATAACTGATCATCATGATAGTCATAATTCATTGAATCAAAAGACATGGCATTGGGGTGATATGAAACTTGCAAGGCAGGTTTCATTTATACTTGGGTGTCTCAATTATACTGCTTCTTGATCTTTTAAATGACAGGTTTCTTATGAGACATTACTCCCAGTTGAAATACACACATTGGAAATAAAAACACTGGAAATTCAAAATGTTAGGAGTTTCTAATGTATAATACAAAGATGATAGATAATTCAGAAGTTTATGGAGTTTTCTTATCTACCTTCCTATTTATCAAAAATTTATTTTAAAATTAGCTTTCCTGATTTTCTTCATGATTATGCTTGACTGCATGAGTTGCTTTTGCCTATCCATCTGTAAACAAGTTACTTTTTTTCTTTGAGAATGCTAAATTAAAGTAAGTAGTTATAATTGGTTAAAAATACTGTGAAGAAAAGAAAGTGAAAGTGTTAGTCACTCAGTCCTTCCAGACTCTTTGCAACCCCATGGACTGTATCCCATCAGGCTCCTCTGTCCATGGAATTTTCCAGGCAAGAATACTGGAGTGGGTAGCCATTTCCTTCTCCAGGGGTAAAAATATCATACTGGACTGTAAATATAAATTATCATTTAGATTCTAATATATTTGTTTATTCTATTTACATACCACTCTATTTCTAAAACAATTTGAAGGTACTTATTTTTTCATATGGAAAATTTGTGTGTGTGTGTGTGTGTGTGAAGAGCATGATGAATACAGTGAGTACAGCTGTAATTACTATTCCAGCCTTGAAAGCCACTGTGATGAAGTCATGGAATTATGGTCTCTTCTAAGCTTATAATTGTGTGTGAACATATGTACAAGTTTATATTACTGCAGTGGGATCCTCCGAAAGAAGCACATTCTGGAAACATTTAAGACAAAATAAGTCTTTCTGATCTGTTAATAAAGTAAACAATTTTGATTTAAAAAGAATAAATCTTATGTTAGGGGCCAAAATGTCAAGTCTTTGTATGGGGTCACAACTCAGTGTTTTTGTCTCTTTAAAAGTGGGGCAAAAAAGCCATGCAATTGTTTTTAATGTTGAAATGTAAATGATTCACATTCCAAAACTTGCCGCAGGCTAAATCAGCGTCATTTTTTTTTTTCCTTCTTCTTTGACTTTCCCTGGTTCCTGAGCTGATCTCTTAGTATAGGTAGGACATCTTCTGCAGAGTAATTGGGACATCAGTTATTAGTCAAGCCTGAGGCACAATTCAAGCTGTTGGACACCCAACACCCACTTTGAAAGAGGCTGTGCCTTGTGAGAAAAAGCCCTCTCCATCCAAATGACTGCATTTGGACATTTTGCAAAGAGATTTGCCCTAATAATGATGTCTTTATATAGCCCATGTTTGACTGTGCAAAGTGGCAAGACAGAAATGAAAACTGTGAATTGATCTACCTGCTCAGGAAGCCAAATTTATAAAGAAAACAATTCATTTGACCTTTCTGACTGTTTTGCCTTGTCTGAGAGAGCAGAAGGAACTGGGCCTTTTCTTCTACCTTTTTTTTCTGCTTCTGAAGCTTGGCAGGAACTTTGAATTGGCCCCAGAGTTGAAAGTCTTTTTTTGGTGTTAGACTTATTCAGAGAGAAATACATCCAAGGACTTATAATTCTGAACTTTCAAGGAAAAATCTTAAGTGCAGAAAGCAATATCTTTTAAGCAAACATGAAAGCTTATATATTATAATTTACTTAAATTGCTGATGAGATTTAAGACATTGAAACTTCATTTATTAAAATTATTTTCATTTTACATGCTTATTGTAGAAAACTTGAAAACTCTTAAGAAGTAAAACAGAATCAACCATAATTCTATTATCCAAAGAAATGCTCTGTTAACTTTAATTTCCTTTCCTAAAATGTACGTACTAATAGGTACAAAATATAGATATAATTTTAATATAATATAATTTAATAACTTGAAAATTTTGTCTGTGACCATGATAATCTTGGCCATTACTATCAGAAAGATGCAATACAAACTGAAAAGTGGCTAAGTATTTGTTATAATATAGAGCAAATGACATGGAGAACTCTATTGTCTCTGGAAGATAGTCATCATTTAAAATTCCTTCCAACAATCATGTGAACAAGTGTAGAAGTTTATTCTTCCCAGTCTCACTCACATAAGCCTTAGATGAGATCTCATCCTTGACCAACAACTTGACTGAAACAATGTGAAAGACTCAAGCCATGCTTGGATTTCCAACCTACAGAAATAGTGACAGGATATTCACTATTTTAAACCTCCATGCTTTGGATAATTTGTTACAGAGCAATAGATAAGTGTAACACAGAACCTGCCAGCTAATACAAGGGATGCAAGAAAGGCAGGTTTGATTCCTGGATTAGGAAGATTCCCTGGAGGAGGAAATGGTAATCCACATCAGTATCCTTGACTGGAAAATTCCATGGACAGAGAAGCGTGGCAGGCTACAGTCCGTGGGGCCTCAGAGTCGGAAATGACTGAGCCACAGTACACACAGCATAAAATAGTTATGAACCTTGGTCATTACATAAATTCTGCCACTCTGTTTACTGTGGAATCTTAGTCAGGCCATTTGACTGCTTAACTGATTCTTAGCTTCTTAATTTGTAGGGTTTGATCAGATTAATTTTTCCCAAACTTCATTCATTTAAGGCTTTCTAATATTTTCCATATCTACTTAACAACCTCTAATGTGGTTTTTTACTGAGTTCTTTGAGCTGTATCATGATACAAAATTATCTTTGAGTCAGTTAGGCCACTTAGCAAACATTTCTTTGATAAATGAGTTTTCCAGTGGTAACAGGTTGGTAAAGGACATTTTCCTCTTCCTGACAACTTTGTTGCCAGATAACATATTACAATGAATGAAAATCTCAGATCAAACTCTGTCAAATGTGCAAACACTTACCATATTTCACCAAAACTGAGATATTATCTATTGTAAGATGCACAATAATTCTATAAACCACTGAGAGAGAAACGCTTCTAATCATAATTTTAATGGGATTGATAATACGACATGTCTAATTTCAGGCATGTTAAAATGTAGGAAAATGTGCACTCTAGTAAGAAAGAAATAAGGTATTAGCAACTAAGAACCAAAAGAGGTTATATATTTTATAAGGACCTTTGATGTTCCACTTCTGTACACTCGCTCTAGCAAGAAAGACTATTCCAAGAGGGACATCACAGTGTTCTGATGCCTGTGTTGTTATTGTAGTGTTCTTATTGAAGGCATCTTTGAATAAGGACAGATAATATCCTTATTATTTAATACCCTTGGAGTATGATCAGGCCACAGAGTCCTCCATGCAATGAGAAGATGCAGGATCATCCCAATTCAGGATCCTGAGTGCAGGACTCCTTCTAACTCATTGCTTCTCTTGAATAGCATTTGTTTAAACCAACAAAGATGATATCTAACATATCTTATACTGCTGAACAAAGCATTTAGTATAGGTTTGATTAGGGACACATTATCTTCCAAGTGTAGTTCTCTTTAGGTACTGAGTCCTGATTAACGGATTGTTCCTGGAGTGTAGATTATAAACAACTTGTTCAAAATGAACGTCCTGCCTTTTACATTAATGCATTTTACAGTAAACAGTCATATCTGCAGGATAAAAACACTTTTATTTCACAGAAGTAAATTAATCTAGGTCGGAAACTCCATGTAACTACTGTAACTGAAAAATGGATAATGATGCTTTGAATAGAAGTCACCTCTGAAAATGAACACAGAGAAACATTGGGTACTAGGTGTCTACTTAAAGCTCTGTTTGTTAAAAAAAAAAAAAAAAGATGAGTAACTAAGATTCTTTTCCTTGACTCAACTGGAAAGTGAAAAACTGAAAAAAGAGTCATTTCCTTAGAAGGTCAGTCAAAGTTATTTAAAGCTCTGTAAGTGCATTCCAGATTCTAGGCCTTGGAATTGTGGGGGGAAAAAAGAAAAACAAAACTGGATTAGATAATTTCAAAGTTCCTGACAAGTTTGATATTCTCTGATATACAACTTTCTCATTCTTGTTTTATAAAGCTGTGGTAAGAATTATATGTCATCTCAGAAAATAGTATCTATGTCATTGGTATCTTATGCAGTTTGCTTGCTGTGAATACTCAAACTAGTGAAGTATTTATTTCCGATTGAACTGACTAATAAGTGAGAATATTATAGGCAATATCATATTCTCCTTGTATGTTTATATTATCAGTTCAGTTCAGTCTCTCAGTTGTGTCCAGCTCTTTGTGACCCCATGGACCACAGCATGCCAGGCCTCCCTGTCCATCACCAACTCCCGGAGTCTACCACAACTCATGTCCATTGAGTCGGGGATGTAATTCAACCATCTCATCCACTGTTGTCCCCTTCTCCTCCTGCCTTCAGTTTTTCCCAGCATCAGGGTCTTTTCAAACAAGTCAGCTCTTTGCATCAGGTGACAAAAGTATTGGAGTTTCAGCTTCAGCATCAGTCCTTCCAATGAACACCCAGGACTGATCTCCTTTAGGATGGACTGGTTGAATCTCCTTGCAGTCCAAGGGACTCTCAAGAGTCTTCTCCAACACCACAGTTCAAAAGCATCAATACTTTGGCACTCAGCTTTCTTTATAGTTCAACTCTCACACCCATACATGACGACTGGAAAAAATATAGCCTTGACTAGATGGACCTTTGTTGGCAAAGTAATGTCTCTGCTTTTTAATATGCTGTCTAGGTTGATCATAACTTCCCTTCCAAGGAGTAAGTGTCTTAATTTCATGGCTGCAGTCACCATCTGCAATGATTTCGGAGCCCCCCAAAAACAAAGTCTGACACTCTTTCCCCATCTATTTGCCATGAAGTGATGGGACTGGATGCCATGATCTTACTTTTCTGAATGTTGAGCTTTAAGCAAACTTTTTAACCCTCCTTTTTCACTTTCTTCAAGAGGCTCTTAGGTCTTATTCACTTTCTTCCATAAGGGTGGTGTCATCTGCATATCTGTGGTTATTAATATTTCTCCCAGCAGTCTTGATTCCAGCTTGTGTTTCCTCCAGCCCAGCGTTTCTCATGATGTACTCTGAATAGAAGTTAAATAAGCAGGGTGACAATATAGAGCCTGGGAGTACTCCTTTCCTGATTTAGAACCAGTCTATTCTTCCATGGCCACTTCTAACTATTGCTTCTTGACCTGCATACATATTTCTCAAGAGGCAGGTCAGGTGGTCTGGTATTCCCATCTCTTTAAGAATTTTCCATAGTTTATCATGATTCACACAGTCAAAGGCTTTGGCATAGTCAATAAAGCAGAAATATATGTTTTCCTGGAGCTCTCTTGCTTTTTTGATGATCCAAAGGATGTTGGCAATTTGATCTCTGGTTCCTCTGCCTTTTCTAAAACCAGCTTGAACATCTGGAAGTTCATGGTTCACACACTGTTGAAGCCTGGCTTGGAGATTTGAGCATTTCTTTACTAGTGTGTGAAATGAGTGCAATTGTGAAGTAGTTTGAGCATTCTTTGGCATTGCCTTTCTTTGGGATTGGAATGGAAACTGACCTTTTCCTGTCCTGGAGCCACTGCTGAGTTTTCCAAATTTGCTGGCATATTGAGAGCAGCACTTTCACAGCATCATCTTTCAGGATTTGAAAGAGGTCAACTGGAATTCCATCACCTCCACTAGCTTTGTTCATAGTGATGCTTCCTAAAACCCACTTGACTTCACAGTTCAAGATGTCTGGTTCTAGGTGAGTAATCACAGCATCACGATTTTCTGTGTCGTGAAGATCTTTTCCGTACAGTTCTTCTGTGTATTCTTGCCACCTCTTCTTAATATCTTCTGTTTCTGTTAGGTCCATATCATTTCTGTCCTTTTTTATTTTAAAAACTTTTATTTCACTATAATAAGAATAATATTATTAAGTCAATATAATACAGTCAACATCCTTTGATATATTTTCATTTCCAAGGAAAGAAAAATACTCTGCTCATGAGTGAATATTAGCAAGTTGAGCACAAAGTTATATATGATGAAATCCAAATGTGATTAAAATTAAGAAACAGTCTCTGCTTTATTTGTTTCTGTCCTTTATTGAGCTCATCTTTGCATGAAATTTTCCCTTGGCATCTCTAATTTTCTTGAAGAGATCTCTAGTCTTTCCCATTCTACTGTTTTCCTCTATTTCTTTGCACTGATCACTGAGGAAGACTTTCTTATCTATCCTTGCTAATTCTTTGGAACTCTGCATTCAGATGGGAATATCTTTCCTTTTCTCCTTTGCTTTTTGCTTCTCTTCTTTTCATAGCTATTTGTAAGGCCTCCTCAGACAGCCATTTTGCTTTTTTTGCATTTCTTTTTTTGGGGGATGGTCTTAATCCCTGTCTCCTGTACAATGTCACAAACCTCCATCCATAGTTCATCAGCACTCTGTCTATCAGATCTAATCCCTTGACTCTCTTTCTCACTTACACTGTATTATCATATGGGATTTGATTTAGGTTATACTGGAATGGTCTAGTGGTTTTTCCATCTTTCTTCAATTTCAGTCTGAACTTGGCAGTAAGAAGTTCATGATCTGGGCCACAGTCAGCTCCTGGTCTTGGTTTGGCTGACTGTATGAAGCTTCTCCATCTTTGGCTGCAATGAATATAACCAATCTGATTTTGGTGTTGGCCATCTGGTGATGTCCATGTGTAGAGTCTTCATTTTTGTTTTTGAAAGAGTGTGTTTGCTATGACCAGTGTGTTCTCTTGGCAAAACTCTATGAGCCTTTGCCCTGCTTCATTCTGTACTCCAAGGCCAAATTTGGTTACTCCAGGTGTTTCCTGACTTCCTACTTTCACATTCCAGTCCCCTATAATGAAAAGGACATCTTTTTGGGGTGTTAGTTCTAAAAGATCTTGTAGGTCTTCATAGAACCGTTCAACTTCAGCTTCTTAAGCATTGCTGGTTGGAACATAGACTTGGGTTACTGTCATATTGAATTGTTTTCCTTGGAAACGAACAGAAATCATTTTTTCATTTTTGAGATTACATCCAAGTACTGCATTTCGGACTCTTCTGTTGACCATGATGGCTACTCCATTTCTTCTAAGGGATTCCTGCCCACAGTAGTAGATATAGTGGTCATCTGAGCTAAATTCACCCATTCCAGACCATTTTAGTTCACTGATTTCTAAAATTTCCACATTCACTGTTGCCATCTCCAGGTTCCTATGTAATATTGCTCTCTAGAGCATTGGACTTTGCTTCTATCACCAGTCACATCCACAACTGGGTGTTGTTTTTGCTTTGGCTCTGTCTCTTCCTTCTTTCTGGGGTTATTTCTCCACTGATCTCCAGTAGCATATTGGGTACCTACCGACCTGGGGAGTTCATCTTTCAGTGTCCTATCTTTTTGCCTTTTCCTACTGTTCATGGATTCTTAAGGCAAGAATACGGAAGTGGTTTTCCATTCCCTTCTCCAGTGGAGCACCTTTTGTCAGAACTCTCCTCCATGCCCCATCGCTCTCATGTTGCCCTACATGGCATGGCTTAGTTTCTGTGAGTTAGACAAGGCTGTGGTCCATGTGATTAGATTGGTTCACTTTCTGCGACTGTAGTTTCAGTCCATCTGCAATCTAATGCCCTCTCTCAGCACCTACCGTCTTACTGGGGTTCCTCTTACCTAGAACACGGAGTATCTCGTCACAGCTGCTCCAGCAAAGTGCAGCCACTGCCCCTTACTTTGGACCTGGGGTATCTCCTCCCAGCTGCCCGCTGCTCCAGTGCTGCACAGCTGCTGTTCACCATGTATTATGCATTTATATTTTACAACTAGTAGGCTGTATTAAGAATGCACATTCAAGACTCATGGTTTCCTGGTTTCAGTGAAAAACAAAACAAACTCAAAATATTTTATTTGTGCAAAAGCTTTCAGGACCTAATAAACCAGTGATGAGGTAGCAGTATCTGGTGCAATTTGAATTGGGGCACCACTCAGTTCTCCTCCCTCTGCCGGTAGAGAGCTCATGTGCTTTGATGGACAGGTACTTACGAAAGTCATCATGATGTCAGCTGAAAGAGCCTGTACTGATAATCAGTAGCTTGGTTTTTCATCTTCTTTGTGACATGTTTGGTGGAGTATTTGTATTCTTTGACTCTCTGCAGAAGAGAACTATTCTCTGTATAACTTATAGGAAAAAGAGAAATAGTATTTTATGACTTTGGGGAGTGATACAGGTTTTGGTGCCTGGAATTGCTCACCTATGGATAACCTCATCCATACATTTTCTACAGTGGAAAGTGAAGTTCAGGAACAGACATTTATCCATTTCTTATGCTTTTCACTATTAAGGTTTGTCCCCAAATACACATTTTATTATCCTGATTAATATTTTGATAGAGATATCTATTTGAGTTCTTTTAAAAAATTCTCTATAAAGTCTTAAATTTCTTTTATACACTTCTGTCAAGAGCAACAACAACAAAAAGGCCAAACATTGGTATTTCTGCTACAGAATTTTATCAACTGGTAAAATTTACCTTCTGCTGCAACTTTCCAGTCTCCAGCTGTCTTAACATTTTGTTTAAATATTTTAGCATTTTAAACCTTTTCAAAATTTAATATTGTAACTATTGTTTCTTTATCTTTAATATTATAATATTTATTCTAAGGATTGGATTTTCCAGCATCTAATCAAGTATCAATAAATGAAAGCAGGTTGTATTAAGGACAAGATGTAAAACAACAAATACAACCAAAAGTAAGTTAGCAGTTAATTGGTGGAGCTTTCTTTAATTCTTCTCCAGCTCCTTCGTAGCCCTCATTCAGTCTGTTTATTGATTCTCTATGCTTCGAAACTTCCATGTATCAATATTCATGTATTCTGTCTCAATTTCACATGAGATAACATGATAGCCTAACCATCTCTAAGGTATTAATATTGACAACTACAGTTTTCCTCACAGGCAACATACGGATTGACAACTGCCTTTTATCCAGTCCAGAACAGTAACCAACAGTGACAATTTTGGCACTGAGGCAAGAAAGTGACAAAGAGCTTTTTGTTGTAATTTGTGAGGGTATTGTGTGTGTGTGTGTGTGTGTGTGTGTGTGTGTGTGTGTGTGTGTGTACATCAAACTACACCATGCAGATGGCTAAATATGGCACAGATTCTATCTGAAGTAGAGCATACTCTTTCATTAAAGTTATAATTTTTGTTCACTCTGTCAACAAAGCCATTTTTTCACAGAAGAATGTGTTTCTCATTGAGATATAGGCATGCCAAGTCTGAGATTTAAAATCCAAAACATACTGTATTATCTAAGAGCAAATAAAGCTTTGGAAAAAATTATCTGATGGAAAATTACTAGATTGTTTTTTTTTTCCCTGGTGCCCAAATATATTTTTCTTTAAACATTTATCAGCTAATCATTTTGTAGTTTTAGGGAAATTAACATTTATTTAAGAAAACTTACAGGCCATTAAAACCACTAATGGCAGGGATGAATACCTTGGAAGTTTACAATATATATCCATTAATGCTGTCACAAATGTTTTAATTTATAAAGCCATATGATTTAGTTAGCTCATTTTTTACATTGAGATATGTAATGGGTAAATATTAAGTCATTGTATAATATTAATCATGTGTAAATTGTACCAATTTGACAACTGGGTGGTTTTATGTGCAAAAGAATGTATCCTTCTGTATGTCTAGGTTGTATTACATGTATATAGTTATATTGATTAGTGCACGATAGATATTTTTAACCAAATGTTGTCTTAAATTGTGCCTACCTTTTATATCATTTGCCTTGTGACTTACGGTTATCCTGAGGTCTAACCAGTTCATACACTCAGGACAGAAATGCCTAACTGAGAGTGGGAGCAGACAAAGCATCAAGGATGTATTGTACACTGCATTCAATAGCTAAACCCTGTCTCCACTACTTCATTAGGGAGTAGTGGCCTTAGCTATAAAACTGGGAGCTAATGGCCTTAGCTGTAAAGCTAGGATTATAATCAACCTGACTGTGATGATCAAACACATTAAACAAGTCACACTTTTGCTTGGCAAATGTAAGTTGCACTATTAGTGTTGAAGTTTATATATATTTTAATCTTAGGGATTAAAGAAGATGCTGGAGGTTGAGGATATGGTGGCTGGGATTTTGCTAGATAGAATTAGTGATAATAATTCCAACTGTACTGACTTGAGTTTGATGTATTGTTGGTTTTTTCTTAGGCTGATTCACTCTTTTAGAAATGTTTTCTATTTTGGTAAGACCAAAATCAGGTATGATGATTTAGCGCAAGAGCAATGGGCTCTAGAATTGAGGAATTTTATTTCTAGCTGTGGCTTTGCTACTTACTTGCTAGAAATGAGGGTTTCTATGAGGTTTTAGATCACACCAGTCGTGGGATGAGGCAACTGAACTAATCAGATCATGTGTGTTGTCCTGCCTTCCTCCTCTGTCCTGGACTGTTTCTCCCCAGAGTCAGGAAAGATGGTGGTACAATTCTGCAATTCAAAACATTTGATGAGCTAGGCTCCCATATTAGAAACTCCCACAAAATTGATTATTGACCTTGTTTTAGAATAGATTCTCCTCTGTTGCCATGTTCACAACAGTTGCTGCAAAGTTGTGGTCAGTTGCCTGTTGGATATGGCAGAAGTGCCCTCCAGTCTCTTATTTATTTATTTTTTTCCTCTTTTTAAAAATTATTTATTTATTTTTCTCTTTTATTTATTTATTTTCCTTTACATTACAGTGTTGGTTTTTGCCATACATTGACGTGAATCCGCCATGGGTATACATGTGTTCCCCGTCCAGAACCACCCTCCCACCTCCCTCCCGATTCCATCCCTCTGGGTCATCCCGGTGCACCAGCCCTGAGCACCCTGTATCATGCATCAATCCTGGGCTGGCGATTCATTTCACATGTGATCATTTACATGTTTCAATGCCATTCTCCCATATCATCCCACCCTCGCCCTCTTCCACAGAGTCCAAAAGACTGTTCTAGACATCTGCGTCTCTTTTGCTGTCTCGCATACAGGGTTATCATTACCACCTTTCTAAATTCCATATATATGCGTTAGTATGCTGTATTGTTCAGCCTTTGAAACCCGATGTCACACAGCATATGCCACTCTTTTTAAGGACCATTCTACTTTAACTCAGATACTGCAGCAGCCATTTGGAGTCAAAGACTAAGAGATGATGCTGAAATTATATGGTTCTGAAAGGCAAAATGAACAGTTAAAAAAAAAATTGCCTCCCCAACCACAAACAATTCTGAAAGCAATGTTAAAAGAGACTCTCAAAACCTTCCTATAAGCTTGAGCTCCTCACGACCATCCCTCCTTTCAAGCAAAGTCCACTGGAGAGTATGGGATCAGCACAAAAATGTTGTCATGTGTGCATCTTCTCATGATCTCTGCTTCGAGGGGTGGGAATACAATGTTGGTTACAGGGTACCTGCTTCATTCTCCTTCTCAGGTACCTCTTGGGAAGGCTTCTCATATCTTCAGAGAATGTATGCTAGCCTACCGGGGCTTTGTTAGAGCCCCAGGTTGATATCTGACAATCTTTACTTTTTCCTGGGAATTTTATCATCCTCTCCAATTCTTCCTCTCTATCCATGCTTTCAAAAGTGTTATGCAACTAATATTTTATGATTCATAATAACATTCTAGTGGGACTTATGACATTCACCTAATTTTGGAAAATGCCTTTGCTTTCTAAATGCAAAGATGATTCCCCCTTCCCCAGCAGTCCACTATTTTTTTTTTCCTTCCGAAAGGAAGGGAGGCAAAGTGAAAAAGAGATGGCGCAATGACATCTGATAGTCAAATACTTGATTAATAAACCTTGGGAGTGAAAGTTGCTCAGTCATGTCCAAATCTTTGTGATCCCATGGACTATACAGTCCGTGGAATTCTCCAGGCCAGAATACTGGAGCAGGTAGCCTTTCCCTTCTCCAGGGGATCTTCCCCACCCAGGGATCAAATCCAGGTCTCCGCTTTGCAGGGGATTCTTTACCAGTTGAGCTGCAATGCTATAAAAGCCATTTTACACCTTCTATTAGTTAGTTTTATAACAATTTTCAGGGCCATGACATAGCTTTTCATTCTAAAAGAAAATAAATGAAGAAAGGGCTCAGGAGAGTATTGCACTGTTTCCTAACTTGGGAAAATTCCCAGGGGCAGTTCTGTTTACTAATACCTGGATTCCCCAGTTGCAGTAAATTTAGCATCCTTTGGGACAGCTTGTCCTTGATCCTCACTTCAAATGTCTGCTCCCAAACAGATGACACTCCCAAACAGATGTTCTGGCCCTGTGTTCTGACTCCCACCTAGTAGCTTTTGGCTGCTGCTCACTTATTTCTCAGCACAAGTTTCTCCTGGGACAGAGGAAGGTCAGATTCCAACACCTGTGAGGGTCTTTGAATGATCTTAGCTCTTGTTATTTTCTGCTTAATCACCATATAATTTACTTTATTCTATTGCTGCTCCCCTTGCCCCACCTAGTTCAGTGGCAAGAACCTGCCTCTTCTGCTACTACTCAGAATCACACACCATATTTCATTAGTCTTTAAATCCTCAGTGCACAATAGTAACTAATACACAGTTGGTTCAATAAGCTAATAAAACTTCCAATGTTGCTGAATGTACATTTCAGAAACCACTCAATTTTCTCAGAAGAAACCAAAAGATAGGACTTTTATTAGTTCATTATTTCCTTACTCACATATCCACTTTACCCAGTTTACTTCTGGTCATCTTCACTAATGATGAGAACAGAATCCATAAATTCATTAATATGCAATCAGATCCCCAACCCATTTGACTTTGGAATGCATTCTGTGCTTATAGGCAGATTCATGTCAAAAACCTGGGAGAGACACTACCAATGAATTAAGAGATCTGGATGTCTTCCAATTTGGGAGGAATTGGGAATATTTCTAATTCCCCCTTCTCTCCTTCTCTCTCTCCATCCTATGCATAAACATCTTGGTCTCATTCTGAAGAAAAGAATGAGCAGACATGTCTTCTTAGACTTACTAGAAAAGAGAGGCATCCACATTCTGGGGGTTAAAGGACTTCTTAGCATGGTATGATTAAAATAATTAGATTCAAAACCCCTGAGACAAACAGTGAGCATATTACATGCCCAGAGTATCTGGGAGATAAAGGCAGATGTTGATTTTTCAGATAGGGGACACAAATCACAACCTACTGAAATAAATTACATGTGATACACAGGCAATAAAAGTTCTGGGCCTTTAGAGGAAGGATGTCATTTTGTCTGGGGCCAAAGAGGACACACCAATAGATGGGGCAATTTTTACCTAAGCCTGTGATTATGGAATTGTTGCAGAAACCAGTACTCAAGAAACCTACCGCCACACTCAGAGAATTGGAGAATTCAGATTTATTACACCAGCGGGCCCAGAGGAGTTAACACTCCAAGCTCTGAGCCCTGAACAAAGGTATTACAGAGTTTTTATAGGCAGACTGTAGTGGGCAACACTAGCTGTTAATAGGCTAGTTTAAAATAAAGGGTTTCAAGCTAGAGGGAACAGCAAAGATGGGGAGGGGGATGCCTGGCCTGCACAGGCATGATGAAGCAGGTTTGCAGGGGCTGGGTGACTGCAAAGAGCAGGACAAGGGTGAGTGAGATAAACTCCAGTTCTTGGTTTAGCAAGTCCCCACTTTCTGAGACTACATGACCTATACGATCTAGACTTTACAAGGGGCAAGTTGAGTTACAGAGTCAGAAGGAGAAGGAGGTTATGTAAAATTTTAACTTTTCCTTTTCAGAATGAACATACTGATAGGAGTGGGTTAAAGGCATTTCAGATGGAGGGGGTGGCCTGAACATAGAGACAGAAGCAAAACATAGCCATTTCAAGATAACAGGATGAATGTATGAAAACTGTGCTGTCTAAGACAGCAGGAGAGTACAGTGATTTTACAGTATGTTTACGGTTGAATGAGCAAGAGCATGGTGTCATTAGACCACTAAACTGGAAGCAGCTTACAGGACAACTAATCAGCTAGTGTCAGAAAAGGTGGCTAGAAATTACTTTCAGTAAGAGAAAATATGTAGTAAAAAGTCTTTGAATAGGGCAGCAACCAGGGACAGCTTGCCTGTTCTTGGCCTGTGGACATCAATCTAGAGGGGCTTCACATTTGGTGTAATGCCTTTTTGTTGCTGACTTGAAATTTATAGTTTTGTCAAAAGAGACTCTATGTTTTCATTTTGCCCTGGGCCCTGCAGATTACTTATTGATTCTTTTGCTCAGCAATGGAAATTAACGAAGGGACCGGGCACAGAGACACAAGGAAGGAAGAAGGGCCATGCCTTTTAACCAGAGTGTAAAACCCCACAGGATCATACACTGGAAGTCTTACAGCACAGGACGATGCAGGAAGAACTGAGTCAGGCCCAGGGCTACTCGGGGCAAATGGTCTGTTTGGAACCACTATGTTTAAGTGTCAAAGGACCGAGGCCTGTAATATGGCAAGGAGTGTATGAGACGGTGGTGGAAAAAGTGATGTGGTGGGCAGAAAAAAGGAAAGGGTAAATTCTAGAAATTAGGACAGAGAGAATGAGGAATTGCATTGAGATCCAGCAATGGGTCAGGTGATCCGTGGATGAGAAGGAAGGGAGTAAACTTGAGCCCCCAGAAGTGTTGACTCCATAGGGTAGGGGTGCCTGGAAGGGAGGAAGAAACTCTCTGGGTTAGCCATGGTGGGAAAGGCTGATCCAGGAGAGGATCTGGAACGGACTCTCCTCCAGGGAATAGAGGAGCCACTTCTCTCTCCAATCCCATGCTTTTCAAAGTGGGTAAAGGTTTTTCTGGTTCTTAAAGCCACAGGAATAACATATGCACATTCCTGAAGCATTGATTTTATGTGTAGATGTAGGGAGATTTTTTACATTAAGACAAATATTACTGAATCACGAAGCTGGAAGAAACACTCACACAGATGTTTATGATAAACCTTCTAAAGGTTTATCGTAAACCTTTTGAAACTTCAGAAACAATTCTGTTCTTAGCCACTGTCATGCACCACTATCTCCAGCTCACCAGGGACATGTTCAGAGCTGACTGGCCAGGCTCTTAGCAGGAGGCCAGGAGCCTGAGCATCACCTGGAGAGTTTGGAAACATCTCCATTCCTGGACATTGAGTTAGTAGAATTTGCATTTTTTTTAGTATTTCACCGGTGATAGATCCATGACTGTTCTAGGCCTGCGTTTTTTTCCTCCTTTCTTCATTTCTTCCTTCCCTCCCTCCTTCCCTCCCTTCCTTCCTTCTCTTCCCCACCACCCCCCAACCAATATGAAGGAATATAGCTCTGTTTGGAGACAATTACAAATAGTGTCCAAAAAACAAGGGCCTTTAAGCTGAAGTGTAAGCTGTAGCTTTTAAATTAGGCCTGAGTCATTAAAAATATGCTTTTATTTCTGTGTGTTTTTCCCGTTATCTAAACATTTAACAAAACACTATTTAGAACATTCTATCCAAGGCTATTCCTGGAGAAGGGCATGGGAGCCCACTCCAGTATTCTTCCCTGAAGAAGTCCCTGGATGGAGGAGCCTGGAAGGCTATAGTCCATGTGGTCGCAGAGAGCTGAACACAACTGAAGCAACTTAGCACACATGGGCACATCCAAGGCAACAATGCAAAGTCTTTTTTTTTTAGTTTCTAACTTTTTATTTTATTTTAATATTTATTTATTTATTTTTCTTTGCATTATTGTGTTGTTTTTGCCATACATTGACATGAATATGCCATGGGTATACATGTGTTCCTCTTCCAGAACCCTCCTCCCACCTCCCTCCCTATTCCATCTCTCTGGGTCATCCCGGTGCACCAGCCCTGAGCACCCTGCATCTAGCATTAAACCTGGGCTGGTGATTCATTTCACATATAATAATTTACATGTTTCAATGTCATTCTCCCATATCATCCCACCCTTGCCCTCTCCCATAGAGTCCAAAAGACTGTTCTATACATTTGCATCTGTTTTGCTGTCTCGCATACAGGGTTATCATTACCATCTTCCTAAATTCCATATATATGTGTTAGTATACTGTATTGTTGTTTTTCCTTCTGGCTTACTTCACTCTGTATAATAGGCTCCAGTTTTGTACACCTCAGTAGAGCTGATTCAAATGTATTCTTTTTAATGGCTGAGTAATATTCCACTGTGTATATGTACCACAGCTTTCTTATCCATTCGTCTGTTGATCAACATCTAGGT
Organism: Antilocapra americana; assembly: GCA_007570785.1. Taxonomy (NCBI): domain Eukaryota; kingdom Metazoa; phylum Chordata; class Mammalia; order Artiodactyla; family Antilocapridae; genus Antilocapra; species Antilocapra americana. The sequence goes on from ML662442.1 coordinate 12,544,368, forward strand.
TGCTTCCATGTCCTGACTATTGCATATAGTCTTAAAGGAAGAATCATATGCCTCCTGGAGCCAGATCATTGAGGAGGAAGCAGAGTTCCCTGGATGGGAATTAGAGAGAGGTCTCCGCAGGAACAGCAAGAGGCTTTGGGCTGTAAAATCTGCCACCGTCTCCACTTAAAGGCCTCTGTTCACAGATAACTTGGGAGGGTTTGAGAGCTTTTCATCTTATTGAATAAGCCAGCAGCTTTCCTTTTTTAAAAAAATTTCCTCAGATACAAAGCCTTGCTGTGAAGCAGAGCCTCTGAGGAGGTGGTGGGTATCAGGGATGAAGCAACACTTTGGTTTGGAGCTTACGCTGGTTGTTTGAGACAGCTGAGAAAGAGGAAGTGACTGAGAAACGTGGGGTGTCAAACCTAGGTGATGTGTTTACTGTGGTTTCACATAGAAACACAGCTACCTTTGATAAGAAGTCATGAATGCCTCGTCAGCGGGGTAGCAGGGTTCAGGGAGAGTGATGCAGGATGCGTTGGAGATGAAGTCCTGAAACTCGGTAGGAAGAGCAGACGTGCACTAGACCCACTCAGTGCCACAAGCTGGGCTTAGCAGTTTACGCTTGTTTGTCCTTGTGATAGAAAATGCATCAGATGATACATGTCTCCTTACGGGGAAAACTAAGAGAGGAGAAAGATCTTGAAAGCTGGTCCTATAAGAATTCTTGTTATTATATTTTGTTTCTGTATGTAAGCTCCATTGATTCAAAAGATATTTCTGTCAAGATATTACTTGCTCTTCTGTTTAAGATGTTCATCTGAGCCATGACTTTGTGTGTGTGAATGTGCAATGACTGAAATATCAAAATAACTGGGAAGAACAAGATCCAGCATATTTATCATTATATGTGTGTGTCTGTGTGCGCAGTTGCTCAGTCGTGTCTGACTCTTTGCAACCCCATGGATGGTAGCCCTGCCAGGTTCCTCTGTCCATGGAATTTTTCCAGGCAAGAATCCTGGAGGGTTTGCCATTTCCTCTTTCAGGGGATCTTCCTGACCCCAAAATTGAACCCCTGTCTCCTGCATTGGCAGAGGAATTCTTAACAACTGAGCCATCTGGGAAGCTAGCTGTCAATGAATGATGAGTTGTCATTATACACTTTAGAAATAAAGAAAAGAGATCAACTTCAGTTGTACATTTGTATCTAGTTTCAGAAACTCAAGCTGGCTTAAGGGTAGGTAAATTAGTCAGTGTATATGGAGATTAGCTGATACTTTTATTTGTGGCCAAACCAAAATTTTTGAGCATCTTCCCTGCATATTGATAATTTATGACTATAGATTCCTCAATAAAATTAGAAATTTCTGTCTCCTTTATAGCTAGGAGCAAACCTGTGTTCTGGTGGGAATCCCTGGGAAAGCTCCTTCTCAAATAAAATCTCAAGAAGAGAAGGGTTGTGCACTGTGTCTCATGTATGTTCTTCATCTTGCATGAAATTCAGATACATCACCTTGCAGAGTCTCTTCAAACCTAAGAGGAGCCGCAACCTCTTGTACCATTTTGATAAATGCTCTACAGAGTGGTGGATCTGGGCAGCTGGAGGGAACATGGATCCTTGATGTCATCTTTACTTCAACCCTGAACTTCCTGTAGGCTGATTTAAAAAAAAAACAAACAAACAGAACAAAAAGGAATCCACTCTTGATTGAGCTTTTCATTCCTTGTAGTGGAGTAAGTGATTTCTGGCTAATGTGCAGGATGTCTCAGAGAGCAAGTGAGGTGACCCTTTCTCAAGAACAACCAGAGCACAAACGAAGCCAAGACTCTCCATTTACAGTTTTATTTCTACTCTGGCTTCATTCTTTACTTGCAACTGAGTAGACTTTATGGTCAACATGACAACCCCTAGCTCCCAGTATTACATCTTCAGCTCCTGCCACCATGTCCTCAAATTCTGGAGAATGGTGCCCTTGCCTTGGCTTATGTCAGATTTCGCTTCTGTATCAATCAGCGTTAGCTAGAGGACTGAAATCTTTTAAGAACTTAACAGTTCCCAGATAAAGCCTATAGATGGAGAAAGTGCCCAGGGAGCTGAAAGAGGCATTGGTAGTGGGGCATTCTGGGAACGTAAGTCAACAGCTCTCTGTTACAGTCTGCATTAGTAACAGGAGCAACCTATTTGTGTGTCTGTCTAATTGCCCACTGTGAGCTACATATTTTATGTGGTTAAGGGTAAGAGCAGTTGCTTTTTTTTATTTTTAATTTTTGTGGCTTATTTTTTAATACCCAGGCTTAACAAGTCTGAGCAAAATAGGAGATATCAGATTCCCATGACATAATATGTTTTGGTAACTTCAGAAAGCAGAAAAGCCTGGGGTCTTTTCAACCCATGTAGCTCTCCTGAATATAGCAGTCCAATTTGCATGTTAGCAAATTCTGCACTGTCTTCCCATCAGAAGTTTCTGTCTTTCCATATCCCTTTAGTGATTTCACTGATTACTGTCTACGTTGTACAGCAATGACTCTTTAATTGCTTGTGAATATAGTGAATATTAGAAATGTTCTCCTGCAATTGGAATTATCTGTGCTTCAAGATTCATGTTCGCTCACTATCTATGTAAAATTCTGCACGGCTGTAGTTTCTCTTTTTCTTTTTACTGTGGATGCTGTATAAATAATATTTAAAATAAGAAAAATGTTTCTCTTTGTTGCATATGTTTGCCACATTATTACTCTGTCTACTGATATAAGCGTTGTTTTACCAGTGTCCTTTGATGTCATTCTTGCTGGAATCTGACTTGTGGCAGATTATACTGTCTAAAAAGTGCCACACCAATGAATATAGCCCATTCTGTACTCTTCTTACAACGTGACATGCCCTTCTCTGGCCCAATTTTGGGATAGTGAACACTTTCTTTGAATAGGGTTGTCTTTTAATATATTTTTAGCTTATTTATTTGTTCATTATTTATTGACATATAGTTGATTTACAATATTATATTAGTTTCAGGTGCACTATTTTATAGATTATGTACCACTTAAAGTTACTACACAACAACAGCTATATTTTCCTAGGCTATACAATATATCTTTGCTGCTTTTCTGTTTTATACCTAGTAATTTGCATCTCTTAATCCCACATGTGGGTGGGATTTTTAAATGCCTGGATCAATAGAATATGGCAGAAAGGATACCGTGTGAATTCTGAGACTAGAGCATAAGATGTCCTATGGCTTATTCCTTGTCTCACTCTTGGGATGTTTCCTGTGGAACCTTGATATGATGGTGTGAGTAGCAACATAGGGAGGCCACATGCAGCTGCTGCAGGCTGGGGCTGCAAAGTTAATTCCCAGCTGACAGCCAACAGCCACTGTCAGACACATGAGTCAACAAGTTTTTATGTCATCTCAGAACCCCGCCTTTTAGGTCCTGTTGCTGACGCCCTAGGTTACTTTATGCTATTAATTTTCAGGTTAAATTTTTTTTCACACAATCGTAGAAATGGACAAAATCCATTTTGTTTCTGAAAGACATTTAAGAGTAAAATCATTAAAAATAAATGAAGGTCTTTCTAATAATGCTATGCTTTATATTACATAGGAATCTTTCTTTAAAGATTCAAGTAGCTATTTCAGGGGGATGTTTATACATATCACTGACTTTGGAATACCATGTGCTTCAGTTCAGTTCAGTTCAGTTCAGTCGCTCAGTCATGTCTGACTCTTTGCGACCCCTTACTAACTATTAAACTGTATCGATAAAAGTTATCTCAGGATGGTCATCTCCCACTGATTTGAAACAGCAGAACACAAACAATTTAGAAAAAACATATTTAGGAGAAAGAAGATCCAAGGAGATGTTCCTGTGACGAAATATTGGAAAGGATGACGGATGGAAGCAGGGTTACACCCATCTCTAACATGGTTGGAAAGAAACTGCAGATTTATCTGGCCTAGTTTAGAGAATAGACATATAACTTGGAATAATTTCTGAGGTCTTGTATTACTTTCTGGCTTTGGACAGTCCTCAATTTACCAATTACATGTGAAGAGAAAATAATACCTTAAAGAGGTAAATATGGTTTATGGCTAAATATCAATTTTGATTAACACTCATGAACAGAAAGTTACAATCTTGCATGTGGAAGTTTAATCGCTTACATATGAAACAGAGCTCTAAATTATGGCTACTCAGTATCTTGAAAGAGTTATTTAGATGACACATTTTAGGTTTTCTAAAATGTATAAAATTTTGAATTTTACTTAGATGGGGTTTAGTTTGTTTTCTGAAGAATTTCTTAATTATCAATGTTTGCTAGATATAACAGCTTTGTATCCCTGAGATTGAAGCACATTTTTGCTTTTGCATTCTTGCCCAACCATGTTTTTTGGTTTAGGTTGCATTCACATTAAGCTTTATAACTTCAAATATTTTTTGTTACATGATCAATTCTTTATCACCCTTGAAACTCTAATGAACATAAGGAATCCAAGCATGCAATTTTATAGTAGCATTATATTTAGACAGAAACTGCAAGCACAACCAACTAGAAGCTCCAACTTCTGGAACAAATTCCTACACTGAGAGCAAGATTTTTTTTTCAGGAATTTCTTGGTCTTTTATTAACTTGGTCTTCCAGTTTCCTAGAGTATAGAGGAGATGAAGTTATGCCAATTACTTTCTTATATTTACTGTACTCTGCTCTCAGAGAGGGCCATTCTGCCTAATATTTGTTCATAGAAATGCTGTCTTCCCCAGTTATTGATGGCAAGCTGTCTTCTTGATATTGCTTCTCTGAATAGGACTGAATCCTACAACATTTGTTGTGCTGAGTGGATGGCCTCATATCAGAGCAGATAACTATGGATTATTACTGGAATCAGACATCCACTCTTCAGAGAACAACTTTAGAATGGGGAAAAAAATAACATATAGAAGAGCATATCAAGGATCTATCCAGAAAATATTTGTGTAATTATTATGACTCTTTTCCCAAGCACTCTAATGCTGACTGCTCAGAGGATGTTTGTTCAGCATGGTGGCAGGTGGAAAAGAGCCAGGATTTTTAGGTTAACCTCTCTGTGGTTTATGACTTCGTACAGTAAAACCTGCCCTCATTCCCCTGAGAGCAAGATTTATAGGCACTCCACAATTTGCCTAACACTCATTTATGTATAAAACTATGTGCATATAGTTTCTTGATAACTTCAATACTCAGCTTTTCTAGTTGTCCATTAGTCGCTGGATGCTCAACTTGGTAATACAGAGAATCATACAGGTAAGCGGTTCAAAACCTCTTCTTAATGCTTTCAAAGCAGAAACAACCACACATGGTAGGCAATCAATGGAAAAGACAAAAACTCTTTTAGGAAAGCAATTCTGAAGATAAGAACAAACTCCTCTGTTATGTGAGCTTGCTTCAGTTCCAGTGATTCAGTCAGACCAATTTATTTTTTCCTCTTTCTATCCTTTAACAGATTGAACGGACATTCTTGCTGGTATTCAGTATGTCCCCCAGGGAACTCATTTATCCCCTTCTGAAAAACTGAAACTCCTTCTTGCGTTTCCTGTCTCAATTATGACCCAACTGAATATCCAAATGTCCAAGCGAGGGAGGTAAGGATAATTTTAGACCCTCTCCTCTTTCTCAATCATTAGTTTAGTTCCTTTCAAAATCCTGCTGATCTGTCTCTGTAGTCATTTCTCAAATCTGCCTCATTCTTGTCTCTATCTGCCACTACCCCACCTCTGATCTGACACCTCTAGCCTCCACCTAAAGTCAGTCTCTCTGCTCTGATCATGCTGTCTTAGGTACGTCTCCACTAGGAAATCAGAGGATCTATATAAAATGCAAATCAAATCCTGTCGAGATCAATTAAAAGCTTTTCATAACCTATAAGATAAAGTAGAATCTACTCATATGGCTTCAGGAACCTCTATAGTTCTGTCTTTCAGTCTCTTGTTTTGTTTTTCTGTTTTTCACCTGGTACCAAACATGGATGGGCTTCCTGGGTGGCTCAGTGGTAGAGAACCCACTTGCTAATGTAGGAGATGCAGGAGACATGGGTTCAATCCCTGGGTCGGGAAGATCCTTTGAAGAAGGAAATGGCAACCAACTCTAGTATTCTTGTCTGGGAGATTTCATGGACAGAGAAACCTGGTGGGCTACAGCCCATGAGGTCACAAAAGAGTTGGACATGATTCAGCAACTAAATAACAACCCAACATGGATGCTAAACTTTGTGTGGTTCCCCTAAGTGTATGAGTTCTGTCTTTGTGCATTTGTATGTGAGACCACTTCTATTGCAGAAGCCTTGTCTACTCTATACCTCCTAGCTCAGGCAGCCCCTGGTTTAGGACAGTGTTTCTCTTGTCTTCAGCAAAGGAGTCTCTAAACTGTGCACCTACTAAACTGTCAGGCCCACCTCTCTCAGAGCACTTACTTCATTATACTGCTATTTTTTGTTTAGATGTTGGTCCTTCCAATTAGGAGTGTTTTAAATTTTTGGAGCCATGGAGAATTTTGTTTTTGAACCCCCCAGCTTCTGGCACAAATACTACACAGTCAATAACTATTTGACATAAACTGAATTACAGGGAACAAACACTCTGGTTTGAATAATCACAAGGTCCTTAACTAAACTCATCTCCCCAAACCTAGTTGCTAGAATCTAAGCATTCAATAAATACTTGTTTTATCTAAATAAATGGACATATTTGATTCATTGTTTCTTTAAAAAAAAAAAGTGAATTTTACTTGTAATGAGGCATTTTTAGTGGTTGGGCTGGGATCCTCAAAAATCAAAAGAACAACTTTTTGTTCCTCATGGCCTCTACTCATTTGCGTTAGTTTCCTATTGTTATAACAAATCACCCTATACTTAGTGGATTAAAAAACACAAATGTATTATATAGTTCTGGAGGTTAGAAGTCTAAAATGGAACAGCAGGCTCTACTCCTTTTGCAGGCTCTAGGGGAGAATTGTTTCCTTGTCTTTCCCGGTTTCTAGCAGCTACCTAATTCCTTGATCTGTTGCCAAGGAACTGCATCATCACCTCTCTGACTCCCCTCCAACCTCCTTCTTTTCTCTAATAAGGACCCCTGTATAATTGATAATGCTATCTAGAAAGAAAATGGCTAGACAAATTGATATAGTTCCTTTGGAAACCAGTTTAGCAATACCTTATAAAGTTGAAAATGTACAGACCTGATGGTCCATAAATTCCTTTCCCAGAGTATATTCCCTAGAGATGCTATTGGATGCTTCTGCCAGAGGTCACATATGAGACTATTCAGGTTAGCATTGCTCCCAAGAGTGAAAACTAGGACACAATTTAATGTCCATCAGTTGAAGAGGTGGAAACAAATTGCTGTATATACATACAACAGAATGGGCCTCCCAAGTGGCACTGGAGATAAAGAACATGCTTGCCAATGCAGGGGACATAAGAGACATGAGTTCAATCCCTGGGTCAGGAAGATCCCCTGGAGAAGGGCATGGCAACCCACTCCAGTTCCCTTACCTGGAGAATCCCATGGACAGAAGAGCCTGTCAGGCTACCATCTTTAGGGTTGCACAGAGTGGGACATGACTGAAGTTACTTACCATGCACACTCAACAGAATGACTTGCAACAGTGGAAATGAATCAACTGTAACTATACACATCAGCACGTTTGTCAAAATAATGCAACACTAAACAAAAAAATGTAACAGGTGAATGCATATGAAATGACACCATTTATGTAAATGACAAAATGAGTAAAATTAAATAATAGCAAACACAGTTATGTCTGCTTGGGTCCCCTAGAAGTTTGGGGTACATGCGCTGGAATATTGAGGGTGTAGTCATGTTGGTGTCAGTGCTGTCAGTCACCTCGCAGTTCTTAGAGGAGTCCTTATCTTCCCTTCCTCCGAGTCTCAAGTGGTTGGATGCATATCTCCGTATATCCTGCTGACCAGGACGCTGCAATTTGGTTACTGTGTCCTCGTGGGGACCTTCCCCTTCAGTTCTTTCCTCTCAGGCTTTATCTCTTTTATGGGGAGCTTCATTTTAGAGGTTAATCGGAGAATACAGATCAACCCACAGAGCAAAATGAATTTCCTGGGTATCTCACTGGAGGGAGGCTTTGCTGATTTTCTCTTTGCGAGCATCATTCTGCACCTCATCATGAACTTCATTGCCTAAATCATTCTCATTTACTTAATGGAGGAGTAGGAGACAGAAGAATGTTCACTTTTTGATTTCCCCTAGATAAGAGCTCTTGAGGTTGCAGTTTGTTTGACACACAGATTTTCTTCAGATTTACACTTAACTACCAACTGATTTGGGACATGGTGGATAGCCCTGAGAAGCTGTCAGAACAGATTTGTAATGAGCATTTATTAGCACAGCCCCTGCCTTCCATGAAGTATAACCTTTTTTGCCTTCCAAATTAAAAAACTCCCTGTCACTTATAGGGCTTCCCTCATAGCTCAGTTGGTAAAGAATCCCCCTGCAATACAGGAGACCCCACTTTGATCCCTAGGTTGGGAAGATTCCCTGGAGAAGGGAAAGGCCACCCACTCCAGTATTCTGGCCTGGAGAATTCCAGGGACTATACAGTCACTCCTAAAAATACACAAAGATTTTTAAAAAACTAAATAAAAAGTAAAAAAGAAAACCCCCAAACCCAAAACAACCATAGGTATGTGTGTATCATGAATGGTAAAATTTTTTAAAAGGAAAGGAAAGAAAAATTGGGGATAGTAATTTACCAGTGATGGAGAGAAATGGATCCCATCATAGAAGGAATTGGTGATTTCACGTCTATACTGGTGATATTCTATTTCAAGCATGGTGGGTGAGGTACACGGATGCTTATTTTTTCTAATATTATTGTTTAAAATGAATATAAATACATGTATGATTATGCATGGAATGATGTTAGTGTGTTAGTCACTCTTTCATGCCTGACTCTTTGTGACTCTGTTGGACTCTTATCCGCCAGGCTCCTCTGTCCATGGAATTCTCCAGACAAGAATACTGGAGTGAGTAGCCATTCCCTTCTCCAGGGGATCTTCCCAACTCAGAGATCAAACCCAGGTCTCCTGCATTGGAGGCAGATTCTCTACCGCCTGGTGGCTCAGAGAAAAAAAAAATAAAAAGTGATTTTTTTTTTTTTAAAGAAAGAGTGCTGGTAAAAGTCCCTAGGAACTCAGAGCAAATGTCTGAGCTTGAATTTCCTCATCTATATAAATAGAATTTATAATAGACAATCTTGAAGAAGTCTTAACTCAAGTTCTTGGTTGTTGTGAGATATTTAACCTTTTTAACTTGGCTGTGATTTTTTTTTTGAAAGATAGAAGAATAAGGTCCTTTTTGGGAAAAATACATTATATTCTGATGATCATAGATGAATCCAGTGACTTTGAAGGCCTCCCAGCAGTTCATCATCTTTGGACTTGTCTCATTTATCCATATCATACTCAGTGTTTCCATATTGTGGCATACGTCATTTACCATGACTTGATATCTTCTGATCTCCCTGTGGCCCAAGAGGAATGTTAAATATCTGTTTATTCTGACATCTTCTGTCATTAGAGGTGTTATGGAAGGAATTAATATAATTAATAAAAGGAATTTAAAAGTTAAAAGGCCAGAGGCAGAGTATTGCCAACACATTGAGGGGTTTTTTGCTTTACTGGTAAATTAATTCCTGGCACCATCAACAAGTCACAAGGCTTTGTTTATGCATGATATCTGAAGACCAAGTCTATTTTATAAAGTGGTTTAACATGCTATTTGTTTTCTTTTTCATAAAATAAAGCTGGAATCTAGCTGAAAAATTATTTTGGGATGCTATTATTTAGAGTTAGGAAAATATTTGATCCTGTCACTTCAGGAAACAAAAATTATTTTGCTTAACATGTTGCCACATTAATACACAATTTAAAATTAATTGTGTATAACACAATTAAATTGTGTTATACACAATTAAAAATTAATGCCAAATTAATACACAATTTAAAAAAGTTAACTGTGTGTTTATGACACACGATGTATAAGACAATCCATATCTTCCCTCTTTATCTCTAAAATCTTAAAAATATATGAAAAATTCTTAAATAAGTAATGGAAAATTGGGAATATAATTTAGATTCATTGGAAATAAGTAAATAATGTAATAATTAAAAAAAAAAACTTGACTTCCATTTTATAAATCTTCCTGTCAAGCTACTAAGGCAGTCTCTCTATTGTGGAATCCTTTCAATGATCAAAATCACATTTTTTTTGAAAAATGAAATAATACTGCAGACAAGCTATATATCAGTTGAACTATGAACATTCTGTTCTAACTTTCCCCATAAACCAAAAGTATCAAGTGTCATGCTAACATCTGTGGCCTGAATATAAATTTGACAAAAATCAACTTTAATGGCTTTTCCCACTCTAAAATAATGTCTAATTTCAATCTGTGGTTAAAAAAAATCTAGAGTGTCAAAGTAATATATGCCTCATATTTCTGAACTTTCAGTGTTTTCCCATTGAACATAGTTTCACTAGAATCTAAGTTAAGCATTTAAAAAAACTGGTTTATGATTATGCTTTGTTTTCGTGTGATCTCAAGTGTTCTTTACGTCAAAGACTGAGAATCCTGAGGGCTTTAGGAATCATCTAAGACAACATTTTAGTTTTACACATGCAGGAAAAGGGCTCTCTATTCCATATGGTCTAACTTAATAAAAAATGGAAAAACTGCTCCAAAAGTGGACTCAGAGGTAGTGGTAGTTTCCATGTGTATATTCTGGGCAGGTTGTTGATAGGAGTAGGGCACAACCTGTACAGTTGATTATATGAGTATATGTGTGTATATAACATGATGCTTACTGTATTTTTTGGTTAAAATTCTCTACATCTGAGGCAGATTGTATCCACAATCTCTTTTCTGCTTACTGCTAAAGCTGCACTCTGTGACCTCTGTCATTTCTGATCCCTAGCATAGCCTATTCTTTGCTTATGATTTCAATAGAAAATGGATGCCTTTTGATTCAGTTCTTCACTGTGGCCCTATTTCTGCTGATTGTGGTCAACATTGGCTGACCATCTCAAATAGCTGCAGGATTCAGCTACATCTCTTGATTACATACAACAACGTTCTGCTGAGTGGCTGCAAGCCTTGTTTCAGCACCAGCAACATTCCTCCAGTCTGGTTTTGTTCCTTGGGTAAATTTTTTGTCTTTCTATTTATTGTTGATGTGGTTTCTAGGTGACTCCAGTGAAAATGTCCAGGAAGTTTTGCATGATATTGTTGACAGTTCCAAGTCTCAGTTCAGTTCCATTCAGTTCAGTCGCTTGGTCATGTCCGACTTTGCGACCCCATGACCCGCAGCACGCCAGGCCTCCGTGTCCATCACCAACTCCCTGAGTCCACCCAAACCCATGTTCGTCGAGTCGGTGATGCCATCCAATGACCTCATCCTCTGTCGTCCCCTTCTCCTTCTGCTCTCAATCCTTCCCAGCATCAAGGTCTTTTCAAATGAGTCAGCTCTTCACATGGCCAAAGTATTAGAATTTCAGCTTCAACATCAGCCCTTTCACCGAACACCCAGGACTGATCTCCTTTAGGATGGACTGGTTGGATCTCCTTGCAGTCCAAGGAACTCTCAAGTCTCTTCTCCAACACCACAGTTCAAAAGCATCAATTCTTTGGTGCTCAGCTTTCTTTATACTCTAACTCTTGCATCTATACATGACTACTGGAAAAACCATAACCTTGACTATACAGACCTTTGTTGGCAAAGTAACGTCTCTGCTTTTTAATATGCTGTCTAGGTTGGTCATAACTTTCCTTCCAAGGAATAAGTGTATTTTAATTTCATGGCTGCAATTACCATCTACAGTGACTTTGGAGCCCAGAAAAAGTCAGTCACTGTTTCCACTGTTTCCCCATCTATCTGCCGAGACGTGATGGGACCGGATGCCATGATCTTAGTTTTCTGAATGTTGGGCTTTAAGCCAACTTTTTCATTCTGCTCTTTCACCTTCATCTGCCGGGGTTCAGCCCCGGCGGGTCCAGGGTCTTGAGGGATGAGTGGCGTCGGTGGAAGAGCTGAGCTGAGTCGTGTGTGGTGATGAAGCAGTCTCTCTTTATTGCTGTTAGTTTTGTGGGGTGATGGAGAAGTCTCTCACTTTATTTTTGTTAGTTTACAGTTTTATAGCCAAAAAACATCCCCATTACATCACAACTATTCTATGCAATCTTTTGTTTTCTGCCTACCATCAACAACTTTAACCTTAAGCTCATTTTCCTTGCAAAAGGTCGGATTTCTGCATAATTAGACTTAACAATAGTATGTTTACCATTTGAATGTCTCTAGCATACTTTTTATTCAGCATAATGTAGGCATATATACACTGTCTTACAAGATAGCCTTTTCAGCAAAGATAAATCTTGCAACTTATACATGAAACATAGGGCTAGAATCTATCTCAAAGAGAGGGGGTTGTAAAAACTCACTTTCCATATCAGAGAGGGAAGAAAGCTGTAAATGGTTACTTTACTTTAAGAATGTATGCATTTCTTTTGTCCCCAGGAAAGGTGTGCCTCTCCACTCATCTCTGAATATTCAGGGATTGATAAGGGACATCAAAAACAGCACACAGGAAGCCTCCTGCCAAATGTTCCCTGACAAGGTGCAACTATGTAGAAGCTAGAAAGAGGGACTTAAGCTTGAAACTGTTTTACTTTATTAACCTATTTTGGTTTTTACAAGGAAAGAGAAAAGAAGACAAAGAAACAGTTTAGCAGCACTGCTTTAACAATGAAACCCTATTAACCTTACATCTACTAAAAGGAATTCCTGTGTCTACACTACCCTAAAGCAATCAGTGTCTCCAACTATGCTGGCCACAATTATGAGCATTCCTAAGTCCCATTCCAGTCTGGTTTTTTCAAGGAAGGGAGCCTCTTTTGTGGAGTAGTCGGGGGAGTGGGATGTGGAAAGGTGACCCAAGTACGAGCCCTTCGGGTGGTGGCTTTGCCATGACCCCAGAGAACTCTTGGTAAACTCCCCAGTAACTAGTAAGAGGTACAGTAATCTATTTAAATGTCCCTTATTTCTCCTTAGTCCTCTGGAAAGGGAATCTGCCTTCCTGGATCCTCTGAGGGAAATAAGGTTCCTGAGGGATATATAAGGGAATATATAAGGGATAAATAAGGGAAATAATTTCTGAGGGAATTATCTCAGGATGAATTTTTTCTAACTGGGACTGACCTAAGATGAGCTAAAACATAAACAGATGAGCATAAACAGAACTTCCCAAGAAAAATACCAGGAGGGGCCTTGCCTTGGGATGCCCCGAAGGAAAATCCACTTTGCAGTTTCCTTCTCAGTCTCGTGACTTTGTCATCAGAGTGAGGGGGCATCCTGACGGCTCCCGGCATTCATCAAGAGGCTCTTTAGTTCCTCTTCACTTTCTGCCATAATGGTGGTGTCATCTGCATATCTGAGGTTATTGATATTTCTCCCAGCAATCTTGATTCCAGCTTGTGCTTCCTCTAGCCCAGTGTTTCTCATGATGCACTCTGCATATAAGTTAAATAATCAGGGTGACAATATACATCCTTGATGTACTCCTTTTCCTATTTGGAGCCAGTCTGTTCCATGTCCAGTTCTAACTGTTGCTTCCTGACCTGCACACAGGTTTTTCAAGAAGCAGATCAGGTGGTCTGGTATTCCCATATCTTTGAAAATTTTCCACAGTTTATTGTGATCCATGCAGTCAAAGGCTTTGGTATAGTCAATAGAGCAGAAATAGGTGTTTTTATGGAACTCTCTTGCTTTGTTGATGATCCAGTGGATGTTGGCAATTTGATCTCTTGTTTCTCTGTTTTTTCTAAAACCAGCTTGAACATCTGGAAATTCATGGTTCACGTATTGCTGAAGCCTGGCTTGGAGAATTTTGAGCATTACTTTACTAGCATGTGAGATGAGTGCAATTGTACAGTAGTTTGAGCATTCTTTGGCATTGTTTTTCTTTGGGATTGGAATGAAAACTGAACTTTTCCAGTCCTATGGCCACTGCTGAGTTTTCCATATTTGCTGGCATATTGGGTGCAGCACTTTCACTGCTTCATCTTTCAGAATTTGAAATAGCTCAACTGGAATTCCATCACCTCCACTAGATTTGCTCGTATTGATTCTGCTTAAGGCCCCATGACTTCACATTCCAAAATATCTGGCTCTAGGTGAGTGATCACACCATCATGATTATCTGGGTTGTGAAGATCTTTTTTGTACAGTTCCTCTGTGTATTCTTGCCACCTCTTCTTAATATCTTCTGATTCTGTCAGGTCCATACTATATCTGTCCTGTATTGAGCCCATCTTTGCATGAAATGTTCCCTTTGTATCTCTAATTTTCTTGAAGAGATCTCTAGTCTTTCCCATTGTATTGTTTTCTTCTTAGTTCTTTGCATTGATCGCTGAGGAAGGCTTTCTTATCTCTCTTTGCTATTCTTCGGAAATCTGCATTCAACTGGGTATATCTTTTCTTTTCTCCTTTGCTTTTCGCTTCCTGTCTTTTCACAGCTATTTGTAAGGCCTCCTGAGACAGCCATTTTGCTTTTTTGCATTTTTTTGGGGGGTGGATGGTCTTGATTCCTGTCTCCTGTACAATTTCACAAACCTCCATCCATATTTCATCAGTCATTCTGTCTCTCAGATCTAGTTCCTTAAATCTATTTCTCACTTTCACTGTATAGTCATAAGGGATTTGATTTTGGTCATACGTGAATGGTCTAGTGATTTTCTACACTTTCTTCAATTTAAGTCTGAATTTGGCAATAAGGTGTTCATAATCGGAGCCACAGTCAGCTCCCAGTCTTGTTTTGACTGACTGTATAGAACTTCTCCATCTTTGGCTGCAAAGAATATAATCAATCTGATTTTGGTGTCGACTATCTGGTGTTCCAAGCCTAACAGCTACTAACTAGGATAGATGTCTGACTTTATCTGGTGCCTGATGATTCTGTTGTGGTTTGGTATTCCAGTGACTGAATGGTATTGTGCTATCCATAACAAATACACTATTGGTCTCTGCCTTCGGGGGAACTAATGCCATCTACTTCACAGATCTTAAAAGCATGCAGGACCACTCTTAGAATGTCTGGAAAGACCAGTGAGATTCTCCTTAGCACTCAACTTTTGAAACATTTTCTTTCTTTTTTTCTCCTTGGAGGCACATACCCTAATCTTACACCATTGATTCATACTAAGAAGAATAATGCTCCCCAAACAAGGTAATTCACTGAAGTGGATTGAATTTTAACAGTGAACTAATCTCAAACAAATAGGAATAAATTATAATATTTGAATTTAAAATATTAATGCCAGAGGAATAATTTTAAACAGTTTGATCTTTATTATTTGCTAGTGGAGTCTGATCTTTATTATTTGCTAGTGGCTCATGTGGCTTTTGACCTTGATACGACTTTCTAATAAAAAAATTCACATTATATTAATTTATTAATATCTTCTAAGTAACTCCTGTTAAAACAATTCCTTTTACTGAGAATGGAGGAGGTTATCAGCTGAACCATCTGTGCATTACAAATCACACTTGTGTAACTAAGTAGACTAATTCCAGAAGTTATAGCATCTGAGTTGTGGTCAAGCACTATTTTTTCCAACTTCATTGAATTATAATTTACATATAATGTTGTATAAGTTTAAGGTGAACAATGTGATGATTTGATACACCTATATATTGTGAAATGATTAAGGTATGCTTTTGAATATTGGTAACTTTTGGTCATATAAGGCATGCATATCTCAGGAAAGAATATATGGATCTTTTACTTGAATATTTTAAATAGCATATGGTATTAGTTATCAATTCTTACATAACAAATTACCCAAAAACCTAGTGACTTAAAACAGCAAACATTTATTAAAACACAGTTTTTGTGAGTCAGAGATATGAGAGCAGCTTAGCTGAAGTTCTAAGACAGCATTTCTCATGAGTCTGCAGCTCAGATGTCAGCCAGGACCACGTTATCTGAAGAATAGATGTCTAGCAATCAGTCAGTACCATTTGACTGTTACTGGAGGATCCACTTCTAAGACCTCTCATCACACAGCTTTTTGTAGGAAGCCTTTGTTCCTTGCCTCGTGTGTGTGTGTGTGTGTGTGTGTGTGTGTGTGTGTGTGTGTGTGCGCTTAGTTACTCAGTCATGTCCAACTGTTTGTAATCCATGGACTGTAGCCCATGACGCCTCTGCCCATGGAATTCTCCAGGTGAGAATACTGGAGTGGGCTGCCATTTTCTACTCCAAGGGATTTTCCTGATTCAGGGATCAAACCCATGCCTCTTGCATCTCTTGCATCTTTACCACTGGGCCACCTTAGATGTCCCCTTGCCTCATGGGATTCTTGAAAATCCCTAAAGCATGACAGCTGGCTTCCCTCAGAGCAAGTGATCCAAAAGGAAGAACAAGGAGGATCCTCAATGACTTCTATGGCCTAGTTGCAGTGTATCAATTCTGCCGTATTCTATTTCTTATACATCAATCAGTAAATTTAACCCACATGCAAGAGAGGGGAATGAAGTTCCAGCTTTTGCAGAGAAGAATACAAAAGGATTTGTGGGAGCATTTTAAAACCACCACACAAATGGAAAAGGCAAGAAGGTTCTGGAGAAATGACCCAGTATAAGTGAGCCACTAAGGGTTAACTTTGACAGGTTTCTTTCTCTGTTTCTGCTATTACCTGGGAAATAGCTTCTCTTGACTTCTGGAGTGATTGACCTGTTTCTGACTGGTATAGATCTATTCTTAATAAAGTCTAAACTAATTTTTAGGTTAAGTGAACCCACAGAAACTATATGTTTATTTTTCTCTCCTCCTAGGGCATTATATGGCCCTCCTGTTGGGACAGAGTTCCAGCAGAGGGTTCAAAACTGAAAATAATGGATTTTAACTGGCCTCCTGTTCTGAAGCCAGGACTGATATTTCCATAGGATTTGCTAATGGGGTAACTAAAAATGATCATATGACCTTAGCCCACGTTACATGAGATGATAAAAGTAGAGCAGAGGGGTGTTATGGAGGAGGAAGGCACTTTGAAAAGGATTGTTGGATCCACCAGTGGGGAGCAGTTTTTCTCTGACACATGTGAAAGATCAAGCCTTGACCCTGCTTCCAGCCGCCATGAAATCACAAATCAGGTTTCAGTGCGGGTGGAGAGGAGAAGGTTAAAAATTGGATGAAATTGGATGGAAAAGGAAACTGTTATAATGCTTGAAAATAATCAGAAAGCTATGGAATCTGCCTGAGATATGGCCAAGGGGTAGAGAAGGAAAATATGACAGAGTAGGTTTGAAGATAGCTGTGTGAAAAAATAAAAATCTTTCCTACTTATACTCTCTAGTCCATTCAATAAATTAGTTGCACAAGAACTTGTTGAGCACAATATTTTAAAATCAATGTCTTGTGGCAGGTTGGATGCCTTCCCAGATGTTCATCAAATGATGATAAATGGGAACAATGTATCTCTATTCCCACTGAGTAATCATCCTGTGAAGTCTGTGGGATGAAAATGGTAAATCAAAGGACTCATGCAAAATGATACTGCTGGGCAAGCTGGCTATGGGATGAGAGGGAAGAGGACTAGAATGATGTTGAGAGGCTGCACACATACTGGAGGGTATTTGTCTCACCAGTCAGAAGTGAATAGATTTGAGCAGACATGGCAATAAATGGTGACAAAGAAATAGACAACACTGTGAATACTCTTTTAGACACTATAGTTCTAATAATCTCACTGTAGTTACTTCTGATTTGTCTAAGAATTATTTAGAATCTTTCAATCCCTTCATTTCTATTACCATAAACTCCTAGTATTTGAAAGTGTACCTGGAACCACAGTGGTAGATAAAAAAGTCAAACAATGTCCAAAGTCAAGTGATGTCCAAAAGGTAAGTGCAGTTATAAATGATGATGATGATGATAAATGCTAAACTGCTAGAGGTTTTTTAAATACATTAACACATTTACTTGGCTACAGTTGCCTTGTCATAATATTGGCAAGGATTTTCCTCAAAATTTTAATATATTTAATTTTATTTAATATCTGTTCTATGCCATGTGTGTGCTCAGTCATTCAGTCATGTCCAACTCTGTGATCCCATGGACTGTATCCCACAAGCTTCCTCTGTCCATGGAATTGTCCAAGCAAGAATTCTGGATTGTGTTGGCATCTTCTACTTCAGAGGATCTTCTCCACCCAGGGATCATACTTGTGTCTTCTTTCATCTCGTGCATTGGCAGGCAGATTCTTTATCACTGAGCCACCTGGGAAGCCTCCTATGCCACAGGCATACTATATAAATGATGTTTTCATTACTTTTCAGAAGTGATGTGTGATGTTTCTAACTTTTTGAAAAGGCAGATTTGTTTTCAGCCTTCAGAATTCCTATTTGTGACACAAATTGCAATGCAAACTACAACTAAAAACTGTTACTGTTTCAAGCTTTCTTTAAAAAAAAGTGCCATATAGGCTCATTCCACAGGAAATGATAGAATACTTCTTTTTCCCCGCTTAGTACAATTTTGCATGATGAGCTTCTTTTAAGTATATGAGACTTTTCACCCACAAGAGGTGTTTAATTTGTGATTTTGTGATTCATCTTTTTCAATTAAACAAACTGTAATATTAGTATTAAATTTGCTCTTAAGTGATAGGGCTTTCGTTACCAAAAGTGGTAGTTTACTGTACATACTGGCTACTTAAAACAGATGGAAATTTTATAAAAAGGAACAGATGTAAGTAAAACAAAATTTGTTTGGGTGAGGAATAGGGTTTCTCCAGAATAAAGAATACAGAGACCAAATGGAAGCATACCTGCTTCACTGCTCGTGGTTTCTGTACTTGGCCTTGTTGGCTTACCATTTTATGGTTACCAGATTTATATCCTTTGAAATTATGAACGTTGGCCCAAATTCTCATGTTGGAAAACACTCCAAGGTGACATTAAATGAACATGTGATTTGAACTACTTACAATTTTCACACAGGTTTGGATCACCAAAGTAAAAATATTTCCCATAAAAAGCTGTAAATTTGCTAACACTGAATGCAAACCCCCTATGGTATAATAATTAAAACAACCTCTGTTTACTAAAAAAAAAAAAATAAAAAAAGCCCTGAAATATCTTTTCTGGATTTATTTTAAATAGTTTCTAGGGAGAAACACCTCACAGATATTAAAGAAGCATGTTATTTGTTCAGTTCAAGGAGTTATTTTTAAGCAAGTGACTACATGCTGCATTATCAGAGAAGGTCGTTATTAAAAATACAGAATCTCAGAGTTGGAAGAGTCGTAGATAATTTACATTCACTATGTAAGGAGACATTTTCTCAGACTGATCATAACTGACCCAACAAGCACAGCTATCAATTGATAAGAATTTTCTGTTGCTGTAGAACAGTATGGCAAATTTGTGTGTGTTGTATGTTCAGTTGTGTCCAATGCTTTGTGACTCCATGGACTGTAACCCACCAGGCTCCTCTGTCCATGGAATTTTCCAGGCAAGAATACTGGAGTGGGTCACCATTTCCTATTCCAAGGGATCTTCCTTACCCAGGGATCGAACCTGAGTATCTTGTGTCTCCTGCACTGTCAGGCAGATTCGTTACCAATGTTCCACCTGGGATGCCAGTGACAAATTTAGTGACTTAAAATAGCATCCATTTATTTTATAGGTCAGAAGTCTCATCACAGTTTAACTAGGATTTTTGCTCAGGGTCTCAATGGGCTGAAATCAAGGTATTGTTCAGGGCTGCAGTTCTTTTATGAAGATTGAGATCTCCACCAAGTTCGTTGATTGCAGGCAGAATTCATTTCCTTGTGGGTGTAGGACTGAGTTCCACTGTCTGCTGTCACTGAGGCATGACTCTGAGGCTCTAGAGGCTTCCCTTGTCATGCTGTGTGGCATCTTCTGTCTTCAAGTCAATAAAGATGCTCCAAATCTCTGACTTTCCCCTTTACCATGAGCTGGAGAGAACTCTGCTTTTAAAAGGATCATGTGATTAGGTCATGCTCACCTGGATAGTCTCTTTGGTTGCATCATGTTAACATGGTCACAGGGGTGATATCTTATCCTATTCACAAGTTCTGCTCATGCTCAAAAGGAAGAGGCTTTATGAGGGCATGGGTCATTTGGGGGGTGGTGGTTAACTTAGAATTTTGCCTACCACACATCTATATATAACACCAGTGACTATGATTTTGAAAGCTGCAGAACTATTTATATCAGAAAATCTGCATTCTGGGACGTCGTCAGGAGCTCTGATGTCAGGATGTCCTCAAAGTCCATGGTGAATGGACAGGTTCTAGTTCCACAGTATTTAAAATAAAGTCCTTTCATTTTCTAGTTATAAGGAAGTTTGGGGTTTAAAGTATTTGTATAGAAATGTACTAAATTGGTCCACTTTCTTTTTTCTTATAATGAAGCTACATTTGTCTCTTGATCTTTTCAAGGAGAGCACATATTGACATTTCCTGAGATGAACTTGCTCAGCAAAAATACATGCTTATTTATTCTTAACACCCCCCATATTTTAGTGGAAAGTAAATTTTTGTTTGCAAGTAGGATTTGCTTTAATTTTTCTCACACCTTTCTAAGAATGTGCATATTGAGGTTGAGGAGATTACTGTACATAAGGGATTTATATTTATATTATAAATATATTTATAAATATATATTTATTGGAAAGATCACCTTGCCAAGGTTCTTCGATGAGCTCAGGCAAATACATCTGAATATTTCCATAAAGTGGAAGGTAGAGGATCAAGCATGAATTTTCTCTTTATAGCAATTCTGACAAGAGGCTTCTGGAATAAAATTCATATATTTCCTCTCCAACTGGGTAACCACAACATCTGTCTGTCTCCACTGGCTTTTGGCCACTGATCTACTGTCTCTAGTATAAGACACCCACGATCCTATGTAAGACCAAGTGACAGTGAGAAACAAGCAGTTCTCAAGTGATTTTAGTCATGGAATGAATCATAGCCAAGTCATGGCCTGGTTATGTCATCTAAAGTCATTGAAGAGGGGCTTAATTTGGTTTTTTCTCCAATTTGGGGAACTGAATTATTAATAGCAGCCATTTATGTAGAGGAGAAAAAGTCAAGAGGTTTAGATTGGAACCCAGCAAACACATTTGTACTTATGCCATATAATACATGATGTGCAGATTTACTTTTTGACTAGAAGAGCCACCAAAAGAAACTAGCTGATTTTCACAAATTTAAGAAACAAAAGACTAATTACAATTAAATATATATGTATATATTTGAAGTGAGCATTTTCAAAACTCAGAACACTATTTTTGCAAGTTTTTAAACAATGAATAACTTTGCCACAACATTATTGCTACTTCTAAAACTGTGATTTGCATGAGGAAAAGTTCAGGAAAGGTTGTGGCTCAACTGGTAAAGAATCTTCCTACAATATGAGAGACCTGGGTTCGATCCCCTGGAGAAGGGAATGGCTACCCAGTCCAGGATTCTGGCCTGAGAATTCCATGGACTACAGTCCATGGGGTCACAAACAATAGGACATGACTGAGCGACTTTAAACAAAACAAATGCATTCAAGATTAGTAGTGTCGGAATCTTCCAACAGCCTGGAGCCTTCGAGCTATACTTTGATCAAGAATCCTCTTGATTTTGTGTGTCTCATTGGATTAATTGCTAAGTTTTGCTTTTTCCTGGCTGACCACACCCTGACCAGCTGTGAAAGATCATTTAGCTGCTTTTTTCCCTTCTCCTTCTTTTTTGTCTTCTTCCTTTAGTTTAACAGAAATTGTTTACATTACCCCAAGTGGTGCCAGTGATAAGGAATCTGCAGGAGATACAAGAGACTCAGGTTTGATTCCTGGGTCTGGAAGATCCCCTGGAGGGGGAAATGGCAACTCACTCCAGTATTCTCACCTGGAAAATCCATGAACAGAGGACTCTTGTAGGCTGCAATCCATTATGTGGCAAAGAGTCGAACACAACTGAACACTGAATAGAAACTATAAGCGAGGTCTCTTCAGAAGTGGGAGGACTAGCGTGGAAAGTCTAGGCTAGTGGTCTAAGACAACTCCTCTCTAAGGTCCTGATCAAAGCATGCTCACTTGGATTTCTGAGCGGAAGTGCTCTAATCTGCATTTGCCTCCACCTCCAGTCTTAGCATCTCCTCTGGTAACTCATTCTGTGCTTCTGATTTCTATTATGGCCATTCATTGTTCCTCAGTCCTGGACTCAAAATGAGTGCCTTCTGCTCCCCTTGTGTCTATGCCACTTCCTAGTTTCTGGGTCGTGTGTCTTTTGTTATGATTCTCTCATATGACCTTGGTTTGCCTTGGACCCCAATTGAGCCTCTTGAATTCTGCCCTGTTGACCTTCTTCCCAGCTGGAGCTGTATCTTATCACACTGTGCTAGAACTAAGGAGACCTGGAGAGACTTGACTGATGCGGCATCCACCCTCAAGTAGCCCACGGACTAACAGGCAAGGCAGAACTTCATTAATTAATGACAGTATTAATCCCTCATGCTCTAATTCTAAATGGTCTAAAATTTTGAAATGATTTTTTTCTTTCTGTCCAGCTTTCATGTTAGCCATTTCTAAACCTTCCAACACTCACTCATTTAAAGTAAGGCTGGTTCCTGATCTGAAAGCTTTTCTGCTTTCAGGTGCTCACTAAATCCCCAACTTCAGGGTCAATAGTAAGAAATAAGGCACTGAGCAGATGAATTTGACCTTACACTGCCCTTTGTCATGAAAATGCCTTGGTCCCTGAGCTTTGACTGTCAGTGTTTCTTTACTCCTCAAAAACTTTCATCCATATGAAAATGCCCCATGTGAATCTGTGTGCTGACTGAGGAGAAAATAGGAAGAAATAAATCTAAGTTGTTACAGAAGTGAATTCTCCAATATAGAGCCATGTTTCCCCTCTACACTTAACCTTTATAATTTGCCTGTAATATTTTCTGGAAAACATCTTAGGAAATATGCCGAGTCTTAGTTATATTTATGATAAAATCAAATACAGTGAGATTAAAGGAATTGTCCAGGGACCCACACGAATGGAGGGCAGATCCCAGAACTCCACACTCATCTTCTTGTGTCCTAGCCATTGGGATTCTTTCTGGGTCTCTCTTTGTTCTGTCTGCCAAAGCATGACCAGAGCAGAAAACATCCTCAACCAATTTAGTCAGGCTCCTCATTTGATGATTGCCTTGTTCTGAGAACATCTTGTGTATTACCACATTTGAAGCTCCAATTGGAGCTTCATTCACCTTCTCGGGCAGCTTCTTCCAAGCAATTGACCTTCTGATTGAGCCAGAATGAGCATGGCTAAGCTGGAAGTTACAAGCTGCATTATTTAAAGTGTGTCATCCCTTCAGATCTTTATAAGGCTGGGGAGGAAAACCTTTCCCTTACAAGACTCCTAGGTGTATGTCTGATCCTGTAAGTCCAAATTGGTTGCTGCTGGACTTACTCTTACGTAAAACTTTATCTGACAGCTTTCTATATCTGGCTGTAGAAGAGTACCATTACAATATTTTAATATTTATTAACTGGAAATTGAAGCCATTTTAATCTGGTTATGTTTAACTATCCCACCAAAACCAATTTCATTATAGTGTTTAAAGCTCCTAGTTTGTCTAGATCTGGCAACTATGAGAATAAAATATTAGCTAAAGAGCAAAGTTTGTGTCTTAAGATACTAATCTTTCTCTCATATATTTTTTTCCTCTTCCTTGATGTTTCTCTATTAATTTACATCATTTGGTTTTATTGATAAATCGGAACATTTTGAAGCATAGTAGGAGCCGTAATGAGGCTTCCCAGGTGGCTGACTGGTAGAGACTCTGCCTGTCACACAGGAGACGCAGGTTTGATCCGTGGGTCATAAAGATTCCCTGGAGAAGGAAATGGAAGCCCACTCCAGTATTCTTGACTGGGAAATCCCATGGACAGAGGAGCCTGGCAGGCTATGGTCCATAGGGTCGTAAAAGAGTTGGACATGACTTAACAACTCCAACAATAATACAGTATATATTCATTTTTGTCTGCTTCTTTATTCTTTCTCTACAGAATATATTTGATATTAATTCTTGCTATTACATGTATTGGTAGTTTATCCCATTCTAATTCTGAGAAGTATTGCATTGCTTTAAGACCTTAATTTGTCCATTTTCCCACTCTTGGATATCTGTGTTGTTAACAGTTTGGGCAACTATGAATAAAGCTGCTATGACTACTTCCATAAAAGCTTTCATGAATATTTGTTTTCATTGCTTTAGGATAAATACTTGGGAATAGAATTGTCATGTCAGTAGATACATTTAGGTTTAACTTTATAAAAAATTACCTAACAATTTTCCAGAGTACTTGTGTCATTTTGTATTCCCACTATCAATTTGCGAGAGTTCTAATTGCTCCACATCTTTGTTAGTCATTTAAGGATAGCCATTCTAGTGCATGTAAAACTGTATCTCATTGTAATTTCACTGTGTATTTCCCTGGTAACTATGTACTTTTTCTTTTAATAGGTTGCTGAAATTACTAGCCCTTTGAGGTGAATTTAAATTTCCCAGTCATTTTTATCCAAACTAGTACTAATCCAAATACCTCCTACTTGTACAAATAAGTATTTATAATAAGATATGAACTATTAAATGTATTTAATAACATTAGATATTGTCCATGACTTTGACCTATTAAATTAACTTTAAATTTTTTTTTCTGTGTTAGCTGTCCAACTTCATTTTAGATTTTTGGCTAATTTAGCACATATCATTGTCTCTCATTAAGGAAAAGATCATAAGGTATTTGGTAAGTGATGAGTATGTCAGTTTCATAATCTGCTATGAGACATGTGTTAATCTAACATCCTAACAATGCTGTGAAGTTAGAGACAGTTTAAGATAATAATTCCTAATTATTGGAAAACCATGATATAATGAAATGATCTCTAGACTTAGAATCTTAGCTATTTCACTTTCTGGCTAGATTTCTAAGAAAAAGCACTACATTTCTCTGATTTCTAGACTTCACATCTGTTAAATGAGGGTGGTATTATCTACTTTATCATAAAACTCTTTTATTTGATCTCCCTGATTCTTGCTCCATAAGGTCTGTGCTCAGAGCTTAAGTCCATCCAAACACAGATCAAGTCACACGTCTATTTAAAGTCCTCTAATAGCCTCCCATCTCATTCAGCATCAAAGTCAAGACCATTCCTTACTCTACAGTCCCTCAGTAAGCAGTTTTTACCCAGCTACATTGTATCTATAACTGGTCTCTCTTTCTCTCTTTCTGTCTCTCTTTTTTTCCAGCAACACTAGCCACCTTGCTCTTCTGCATTCACTCACCTCAAGAATTCTCACTTGTTGCTTCCTATGCCCCAGCTATCTGCAGGGCTCACTCACTTATCTCTCAACTATGTGCCCAAATGTCATCTCCTCAGTGAGGCCTTTACATGACTACTCAGCTTAAAATTGAAAGTGATTTTTCCCTGCCTCAGACCAGTACAATCCCTTCTCATCTTCTCTTTTTACTTTTATTCATAACACTAAACACCAATTGACTAAATATTCATTTTTATTATTTATTGCCTGTATCTTTCCTTTAAATGTAAGATAATAAAAAGACTTGTCTGCCTTGTTTATGGCTATAAACAGTTCTGGTTATATAGTCATCTACTATACTCAATAAATATTTCCATGTACATTTATTTACATGAATTAATGAATGAACCCTTGATATTTTATATTTTAAAGTTGGGAAGAGGTCCCAAAGGTCAATGATACCATTTTCAACCAGGATTTCCTCATTGGTATATGCAAATTTCTACATTCAATTATTTATATCTCCTCAAATATATTGTAAATTTTGGGGGAATAGAAGCCTTGTATGTCAGTCTTTGTATTACCTATAGAATTTAGGGGAATAGTTTATTTTGTTTGTTTGTGTGGCTACAGCATGTGATTTGGGGGATCTTAGTTCCCCAACCAGGGACCAAACCTGGGCCCTAAGCAGTAAAAGCATGGAATCCTAATCACTGGACTGCCAAGGAATTCCCCAAGGCAATAGAGTCTTAACACAGATTTATAAAATAAATTGATAGGTATAAAGCCAAGAGAAAGTGACTTTAATGTGCTATTTCTACCTTTATGATTTTTTCCCCTAATGATTTATATTTATTAGGATTTGGGAGCGGAGTATACCTACAATTGTGTTTTTAAAAGTCAAAGTATAATACATTTTCATACCTAGTTCCCAGTAAATTTTATTAAAATACTTTCAAAATGCTAATTCGTGTCTCTATGATATTCTAAACACACAAAAATATAAAAATTCTATTTTATTTTGGCTTAATTAATATTTCATATCACAGATTTATATGTCTGTATCATGATCTTCATCTTGTATTTTTCATGCATTTAAATACTTTTAGAAGAGAGAGCTTTTATACTCACACATGTGCATATGTACCGGACACATGGGATAGTAAGTGACTTTGAAACAAATGTTGAAAGGAGCTGAAGAATGCCAAATACTGTTCAAATCCAGGGGCCAAGCCAGATGTCACTTAAAAACAACAATGCAATAATTTATACACTTAATTATTCCCCTAGGAAAATGAAAAGAACTTATGGGAAATGTCTAAGAATGAAAAGGAGATCTGTTTTGTGTCAAGTAAAAATTCCCCTCAATAAAGTTGAAACACGTATGTATAAATGCACCTAAAATTAATTCAATGTTCCAAAGTAGAATGACATTATATTCAAAAGATCATTACATTAGAATGAATTTGAAAGTGAACCTGTGGATTTAGTGGGGTGAAAGCCAAAGATTAGTTTCTGCATTTGCTCTTGAGCCCTCCTAAGTGGGATGTACAACCGGGCTTCGTGCACAGGGTGAGGCAGTGACACCACCTTGGCTATTTACAACACCATTCCTTGCACTATCAAATATCAGAAGGTATAAGTAGAATGAAAAAATGCACACAAAAAATAAAATTTATAGGCTCTTTCATCTGGAGGGATTGTGAGTTTTATCAGATCATACAGACATTTACTAGACCTACTGTAACTAGCATCTAAACTCTCCTGATTTCATCATCAAATAAAAATTATTTTAGTTACATGAATCATAAAATGTTTTAGTTCAAGAGGTTATGGTGGTGGTTTGCGTGAATAATATGTTTTAGGTCAAGAGGCTATAGTCCTGAAGAATTTCTTTTCAAACACATTAGTTCTCTTTTAATGACATAATATTTCAAATAACAAATAAGTTTACTTCCTTATAAAAAAAATTCTTTTTTTCTTTTTCATTCATTGAGGGTGAATGAAAAAGAATATTCTATTAGTTTCAAGTGTACAGCATAATCATTTGATATTTATATACATTACAATGTGACCATTATAAGTTTAGTAAGCATCTCTCACCATAAAAAGTTATTACGATATTGTAGACTGTATTTCCTATGCATTGCATCCCTGTGACTTATTTATTTTATAAAAGGAAGTTTGCACCTCTTCATTCCATTCACTTATTTTACTCAATCCTTTGCCCTCCTCCCCTAGGCTACCCAAGTGGTCCTAGTGGAAAAGAACCAGCCTGCCAGTGTAGGAAAGGTAAGAGACAAGGGCTCAATCACTGGGTTAGGAATATCCCCTGGAGGAGGAAATGGCAACCCACTCCAGTAGTCGTACCTGGAAAATCCCATGGACAGAAGAACATGACAGGCTGCAGTCCATAGGACTGCAGAGTCAGACATGACTGATGTGATTTAGCACCCCTACACCTCTAGTAATCAGAATGTTAATTTTTTGTATTTCGATGTTTTACATTGTGTGCATAGATAGTTATACTTGTTATATCTTCTTGTTGGATTGATCCCTTTATCATTATGTAATAGCTTTCTCTGTCTCTTGCTACAGTCTTGTTTTAAAATAAAGTTTTAGTCACTTAGTAGTGTCCGAGGCTCCTCTGTCCATGGGATTCTCCAGACAAGAATACTGGAGTAGGTTGCCATTCCTCCAGGGGATCTTCCCAACCCAGGGATTGCACCTGGACCGCCTGCATTGCAGGCAAATTCTTTAGTGTCTGTGCCACCAGGGAAGCCCCTCTGTCTCAAAGGGGGTCCCAGTTGCTTGTTGCCTTTCTGGGAGGCTCACTAAGATCAACAAGTGTGTCTGAGCATAACTCCTTTCATGTTACTGCTTCTCTCCTGGGTCTTGCAGTGTGTGAGGCTTTGTGTGCTACATTTAGGGACAGGCTCTTTATTCTAACAGCTCTCTGGATCTCCAAAAAGTTAAGTCCCACTGGTCTTCAAAGCCAGATGTTCTAGAGGATTGTCTTCCTAGTGCAGGATCCCTGGTCTGGAAATTTGACCCCTTGCTCCTTGGGGAGAATCCCTGCAATTGTGATTATCATCTTGTTTATAGGTTGCCTACCTGAGAGTGTCGTTCTTGACTATATTATGCCTCTGGTCCTACTACCTGTCTTGCTATGATTCATTCTTTTTATCTTCAGTTGTAGAATATATTTTCTGCCAGTCTTCAGATCCTTCACATCAGTAGTTGCTCTGTAAATAGTTGTAATTCTGGTGTGTCCATGCAAGGAGGTGAGCTCAGGATCTTCCTACTCTATCATCTTAGCTACTCCCCTTTCTCTGGGGATCTGGGTTTTGACTAGAACACATCTCTGCTCTTCCTACCTATTTTGATAAGGACTTATTATTATTATTATTATTATTTGCTATCTTATTTGTAGAAAATACATTTTGCTACTCTTCATGTTGTTGTCAGAGATACTTGTTCTACATAGTTTTAGTTTTGGTGTGTCTCTGGAAAGTGGTAAGTTCTTCCTATTCTGTCAAACATGATCCAGATCTCCAGTTCTGATGAATTTAATAAACTCATTTAAAAATATATATAAATAATCATTTATGAAGTGTAAAATCTTGCTAGTTTTACTGAATGTAAAATTTTTAAGGTTAAAATATTAAAGTTAAAATTTAAAAATTATATTAAAATTTAAATATGTAATTTTAGTAGAAAAATAAATTTTAATTTTCTTGGCTTTTGATGCAAATAAACTCTTAAAGATGAATTTAATGTGAAGTATTTAAAAAAATCTTAAACTGTTGTATCAGTACAGTTTATTGATAAATCATCTTCCTGAAAGTGTTTCCTTTATTAAAGTTTTTATATAAATTTCAGGAAATAGCTGATCATAATTATTAAAAGACATTCTAATATGTGAAACATACATTGCAAAGTTTAATTTTATAACTTACTAATAAAGAATATCATGAAAATTATGTAATTGTTTTTAGAAACTCCGTAATCCTTATTGGCATCTTTTAAAAACAAGAAATGTCGAATCTATTCTTACAAAGTTCCTAGCTTTTACTAAAATTAACTTTTAGAAGTGATTCTTTAACAATATTTTTCCCCATAGAATTAGTATTATAACTGGAATTCTTATTTCTGACTATAGGCACATCATGAAATAAATTTTAAAGGCATATCTGTAATAATCACATAGTGAAATGGAAAAATGAATGTATACTTATATATACTTAAAAGTTTCAAACTATGTGCCACTTTGGTTGAATGGCCATTAATGTATGTACATGTGCAAAAGAATATCAGTTAAAGAGCTGATTCTCCTGAAATAGTTGGCTTAAAGCTCAACATTCGGAAAACTAAGATCATGGCATCTGGTCCCATCACGTCATGGAAAATAGATGGAGGAACAGTGGAAACAGTGGCAGACTTTATTTTTTGGGGCTCCAAAATCACTGCAGATGGTGATTGCAGCCATGAAATTAAAAGACGCTTACTTCTTGGATGGGAGGTTATGACCGACCTAGATAGCATATTAAAAAGCAGACATTACTTTGCCAACAAAAGTCCATCTAGTCAAAGCTATGGTTTTTTCCAGTAGTCATGTGTGGATGTGAGAGTTGGATGATAAAGAACGCTGAGCACCTAAGAACTGATGCTTTTGAATTGATGTTGAATGACTCTTGAGAGTCCCTTGGACTGCAAGAAGATCCAACCAGTCCATCCAAAAATTTTATTTTCATAAAAGAATGTTTCATGGTAGGTGGGGAGATGGATATAGGGACATTGCAAATCTTATAAAGATAAGTAAAGGCCAACAATGAAAAAATACTGAGTGGAGCATGACACATTAAAGATAGAGAAAATACTAGAACTTACTACAGAGAAAGAGACTGTTGTACTTACAAGGTACAAGAGACAGGTTAAAGCCAAATTTCTCAACAGCCACAGAAGATAATGGATTCTAACTTTCAAAGAGATAAAAGGAACTTAAACTATAATTCTCTACTCAAGCAAGCCAGCACTCAAAACTGAGGATAAAATGAGGCACTTTTTATATATAGAAAAACCTGGGGAGCTAATTCTCTACAAATTCTCTCTTTAGTAGTGACATCTGCAGAAAGAAAATTTCATCTGCAAGAAAAGAGTGAGATGCAAAAAGCTATGGTGAGTAACCAAATTGATAGACATCATTAAGCATACTACAGGTTGAATGTCTAAATCAATACAATTCACAATCCTTTAATATTCATTTTTTATTAAATTCCTGGGGATATCAACACTGTGATGGAATGCAACTGAAAAGTGAACTCAGGTTCAGTCTTACTTTTGAGGAGAATATAGTTACATAATTAATGTAAATGAGAGAAGATTCAAATTTATTTATTGGAATATCTATTTGAATATGGCTAATTCACAGGCTTTTATTAATCTTTTGAACATATGAAAGAATAAGAAAGTGCCAATGGACTTTTTCTGATTTGACAGACAATGTCAACAGATACTTAAGCCTTTTAAGAGAACACATTACATAATGACCAGAGAATGTATTAAAGTAGGACAGACCTTTCTTTCAAAGTTATTTTCCCAGAACATGGCAAAAATGGCTGAATTCTGCATGTCTTACAAGATTCTTTTCTTTAAACAACAAAGTTTTATTAACAGAGGACAGAACCATTTGATAGCAATTATGTTGAATTATCCGTGTTCCCATATTGCATGAGAGAAAGAGACTTATAACCTTGTGTCTTCTTAATTTGACTTTTCACCAAATTAACTCCCATAAAACATTTACTAAAAAATTGCATATGCAGAATCATTTTCTAGTACATTGATGTCACAGTCTATATTCATCAAGCACTAGAAATTTCTAACCCAAACATGGATTGCGGTTGCTGCTGTTTAGTTGCTAAATTGGGTCCAACTCTTTGCAACCCCATGGACTATAACCCACCAGGCTCCTCTGTCCATGGGATTTCCCAGGCAAGAAAACTGGAGTGGGTTGTGATTTCCTTCTTCAGGGGATCCTCCCAACCTAGGGATGGAAACTGCATCTCTTGTTATTTGGCAGGTGGATTCAATATCACTGAGCCACCTAGAAAGAAATCATGGATTAAAGAAGAATAAAAATGGGAATTATAAAATAATATGTTTATAATATATGTGTACATGTATAACTGAATCACCTTACTGTGCACCTGAAACGTTGTAAGTCAGCTATACATGGATAATATACATATATTAAGAAAAAATAATAAAACAAAATAATATGTTAAATGATGGGCATTCTAAAATACTGAGGGGATGTGAGTGTAAATATTCAGGAACAACAAAGAAAAGTGTTAATTAGCAAAACATTAATAAAAAGTTTATCATAAAGTTATATGTGATGTTTTAATAAAGAACACTGATAATAACTCCTGTTGGAGTTCTGAAAAAGAAGTAATTTCCAGATAGCCCTCAGTAACTACAAACTGAGATTTGCTGATTCATAGAATAGACATTGATGAAAAGGATTTTGATACATATTTTAAAAGGTGACTCAAAAAGTAATATGTGAGGAATGAGTAAACTGGCCCATTTCCTTTAACCACATCAACGCTGCAATTACACACCTGTGAAATATTTTTAAAGTTTGATAGATTAAAATTATATGAAAATATTTTATTATATTTAATTAATTATGATACTCATTTTAAAGTATTTTTTGTCACTTATAATAATTTTAGGAATCTGGGATAAACTGTTAAAGTTGTCTTCTCCTTTTGAACTTGCCCTTGGTAATTTCATCAGAGTGTTTGGAGAGGGGGCTGTTGATACTGGTTAAAGGGAGCCCACTGTATGGATTTTCCAGGAATCCACAGCCTCCAGGAATGTCCTTGCATCTATGTTCCTCTGAGAATGCTTTTAAGAGTCTGACACTGTGAACCAAACTGTTGAGGGTTGTTTAAAGGGATATAGAGCTTGGGCATTTTGTAGGATTTAGCTTGATGATAAGTAAGAACTACCTAATTCATATCATCTCCATTTAACTGCATGCCTTCAGACACAATGAGTTTCCTTGAAAACCACTGGCACAGTTTGACCCTAAACACGTGCTCGCAGCTACTTAACTCAGGTGTAGGCACCTAATATGAGTCGGGCCACAGGCTCTTCTCTGGGAGTCTTGAATTGAGAATATAAAATCCTAGTATTGGTGTAGACCTGTCTCTTGAGAAAGGAGAAAAAGAGCCACTTTATTTTTGACCATGTGGGCTAAGGACTAGAGAGACAGAAGAGAAAGGAAAAGTAAGAACAAGTGACCTACCACTGGTTTCAACTTGTTCTTGAGGCCTGGCCTGGTCACATTTCTGCCCTTGGATTCTATGAGAAACTCTCATGTATGTATCTATTTAACTTTTGCATGTTCTTCTGGCTCTGTTACTTATCATTAGTATTAAGTCTAACTGATACAGTGAATCAGAGTGAATAAAGATATGTTTCTAGGAATTAAAGTGGCCTGGCCTGACTGTAAGGAGGAGGAAAAAATAGGAAACAGTGCAGAGCTCTCCGTTCTAGGGAGATGATCTTGGGCAGACAATGCTTAGTACATTTCAGAGATAAGTATGTGGACCAATTTAAAGGACTGATCACACAAATCCACTGAAAGAGTGTTTAGAATTAGAGAAATAGCAAGACTTTGTATTGCCTGAGGCAAATACAGAAATGGGTTAATATTGAGAAAGCTAAGTTAAAGTGAGAATCCTTTGCCAATATTCTCTTTCATTCTGTGGGCTATCTTTACATTTTGTTTATGGCTTCCTTTGCTGGTTCCATTTATTTATTTTTGTTTCTATTACCATTGCTTTGGGAGACAGATCCAAAAAAATGTATGGCAATTTATCTCAGAGTGTTCTGCCTGTTTTCCTTTAGAAATTTTGTAGTATCCAGTGTTGCATTTAGGTCTTTAATCTGTTTTGAGTTTATCTTGCATATCATGTTGGAGAATGCTTTAATTTCATTGTTTACATGTAGCTATCCAGTTTTTCCTACTTGTTGAAAAGACTGTTTTGTTTTTTTTTCCATTGTATGCTCTTGCCTCCTTTGTCATAGATTAATTGACCATAAGGGCAAGGCTTTATTTTCTGGGCTTTCTGCCTGGTTCTGTTGATCTATATTTCTGTTTTTATTCCAGTATCATTCTATTTTGCTGACTGCAACTTTGTCATATAGTCTGAAGTTAGGGAGCTTGATTCCTCCAGTCCCATTTTCCTTTCTCAAGATTGCTTTGGCTATTCAGGGTCTTTTGTGTCTCATTGTTTGTTCCAGTTCTGTGAAAAGTGCCATTGGTAACTTGATAGGAATTGGATTGCATCTGTAAATTGCTTGAATGTACTGGTTCAAAACTGGGAAAGGAGTATGTCAAGGCAGTATATTGTCACCCTGTTTATTTAACTTCTATGCAGAGTACATCATGTAGAATGTCAGGCTGGATGAATCACGAGCTGGAATCAAGACTGATGGGAGAAATATCAATAACCTCAGATATGAAGATGGAAACACCCTAGTGGTAGAAAGTAAAGAGGAACTAGAGAGCCTCTTAATGAAGGTGAAATAGGAGAGTGAAAAAGCTGGGTTAAAACTCAACATTCAAAAAACTAAGATCATGGCATCCGGTCCCATCACTTCAAGGCAAATAAATGGGGGAAAAATGGAAACAGTGACAGACTGTTTTCCTGGGCTCCAAAATTACTAGGGACAGTGAGTGCAGCCATGAAATTAAAAGACACTTGCTCCTTGGAAGAAAAACTATGACAAATGTAGACAGTGTATTCAAAAGCAGAGACATCACTTTGCTAACAAAGGTCCGTCTTGTCAAAGCTATGGTTTTTCCAGTAGTTAAGTGAGAGTTGGACCATAAAGAAGTCTGAGCACTGAAGAACTGATGCTTTTGAACTGTGGTTCTGGGGAAGACTTTTGAGAGTTACTTGGACTGCAAGGAGATCAAACCACTCAATCCTAAAGGAGATAAACTCTGAATATTCAATGGAAGAACAGATGCTGAAACTGAAGCTCTAATACTTTGGCCACCTGATGTGAAGAGCTGACCCACTGGAAAAGACCCCAATGCTGGGAAAAATTGAGGGCAGGAGGAAATGAAGGTGACAAAGGATAAAATAGTTGGATGGCATCACCAACTCAGTGGACATGAGGATGAGCAAACTCTGAGAGATAGTGAAGTATAGGGAAGCCTGGTGTCCTGCAGTCTATGAGGTCACAAATAGTTGAACATAACTGAGCTTTTCTTTTCAAAAAGCAAGTGTCTTTTAATTTCATGGCTGTGCTCACTGTCCTCAGTGATTTCGGAGTCCAAGGAAATAGTCTGTCACTGTTTCCATTTTTTCCCCCATCTATTTGCCACAAAGTGATG
Organism: Antilocapra americana; assembly: GCA_007570785.1. Taxonomy (NCBI): domain Eukaryota; kingdom Metazoa; phylum Chordata; class Mammalia; order Artiodactyla; family Antilocapridae; genus Antilocapra; species Antilocapra americana. The sequence goes on from ML662442.1 coordinate 12,579,162, forward strand.
GGACCAGATGCCATGATCTTAGTTTCTTGAATGTTGAAACTTTCAATAACTCCTTTGGAGCAGTTATTGTCATAGTAACATACATAATTTGTGTCATTCTTTGAGTGAGGCTAATGTCTGCATCCAGACTATAATTTCTGTGGGGGCAGGGACAATGTCTGATTTTGTTCAATTTTGGGTCTGTAGCTTCTAACAAAGTTCCTGGCACATAGAAAATAAATATTTTGGATGAATTTATCAGTGATGTAGACATGGATTTGAATCTTAAAGGAGTGTTAAAGGATGCTGCAAGAGCTTATAAAGGGGAATTTGATTTCATTAGTGGACATATGAAAGGTTTTTGTGAGTAAGTAATGTTGGAGTTGAAGCTGACGGTGAGGCAAAAGCCAGCAAGGTCTGTTCCAGGCAGATGCATCATCAACTTGTACAGCGAAAGCTCTTGGGCTGAAGCAGCTTGAGGTTAAAGGACAGGAGCCTTGTTGGCATATGATCATTGGTGAGGATTTTGATCTTTATCTCAAGGGTAATTAGAAGTTATTGAAAGTTTCAAAATTGATTTATGAAAAGAAAAGGTGACACTTTCTGCTTGTAAAGTACTCAACTGGTTGGCCACATTTTCACTTACTTTCAACTGGTAACTGTAGGCATGCCTGGGGGATAAAAGGATTATCTTAAGGTTTTACCCCTCTCAGAGTTTATTTTCAGTTTGTAAGAAATTTCAAAAAGTGACTTATAAAATTTCACCTGACTGTTGAAAGCGAGATTCCATAACTTCAGACTTTGAATGAGAAACCAAAATACTAACAATATGTCATTGATCAAGATCTTTCTTTGGCATTTCCTGTCTGCTTCCAAACAGTCGTCAGACATTTGAGCCCAGTTTTTACACAATGGCCATTACTAATTTCCTCTAGTCCCAGTGGGAATTATGTGTTTGCACCAAAGAGGAAAAATATGTCTGAAAGTCTAATAACAAAGATAGTAAGTAAAACACATAGTTGAATCATTAAAATAGTAAATGTTTCAAAATGGTACAATTTGAAAATCTGGATAAGCGGTTGAGTAGGAATCATCTTAAAAAATGAAAGAATTTCTATTTCTTTCTGAAAAAAAGAAATGGAAGCATTCTGCTTAAGTGTTTAGTTTCTATTTTTTCCCCCAAAATGTTGATATTTCATTGCTGGGTTATTTTCATTTTGTTAAATAATATTTGATGTTTCATTAACATTGAATATATTTTTTAAACATAAAATTTCTCTTTATCTTTAAAAGAGCCTTCAGTGATATGGAAATAATGTATCAGTCAGTTGACTTTAAGTTCAAATGGAGACCAGGGTATTAATTTTCAAGTTACAGAATTCTTAGAAAGGGGAGTGAAGTCATGTTTATGAAAATACTCCAAACATATAATAAATAGATGCAGTAAATATTGGCTGTAAGAAGCTTATGAACTAATTTCATTGTATAATTTCATAATCAAATTTCCTTTTTCTAAAAGGACCAAAATTTATTAAAACATGATGTGAACAGAGCATTTACTAGTTGATGAAAGTTATAGTTTATATTTTGTAGAACTGAACAAAGAAACATGAATGACAATGCAGAAAAGTACTGGTTTGGGGAAATGATTAGACTTAGAATTAAGTGCTTGCAAAATTGTGCTAACAGCATGAAGTTAGTGTTAAAATTAAAAAAAAAAATTGCTTTTCTGAGGCTAGCTTAGTAGCTAGAAGTGAGGAAACTGCCTGAGCCAGATCCAGATTAAAATCTTTGCGCCCAGACTCAGTATGAAAGCTTCCTTTTTCTTTATTGCTTAAGCATTTCACTAAAAATGTGCTAAATCATATTTTAAAATATCTCCTATTCCCTCTTTAAGAAGTCATGTTCAAACAATCCGTTGTGCCCTTCCACTCAGAAATAAATGCATTTAGTTCACACAATTGCTCAGGTTTGTGTTCAAAAGTGGGTAAAGAAGAAACAAGGAGAAAAGAGTTCACTTGAGCTGATAAATATCACTAAGCAAATTTCGAGACATTCAAATTTATATGTAAGTTTCATTAAATTTTGACCTTTGACTGTAAAGAAATTTTTTGCTATTCAAAAAATATTTCGCCTCTGTAATAAATTAACACTCGAAGATTAAAAATATTTATACCCTGAACCCAGAAATATTAGTCCCTTGGAAATTCTCTTCAATTACAAAATAATTCTGTTACTGGTATTAGATGTTCAAACTCTACAACAGATGGGAACTTAGGAAGTTAGTTATTCATGTACAAATTCCCCCTCATAAATTTTAGCTGCCTTCACTGAAAGCTTTCACCAAAGTGCCATCAATTTTAATCTCTCCTTCATTCCCATGCTCTCTTATGAAAACAAAAGGAAGAAGAACAAATAAATCCAAGATTAAATGACTCATCCACAAATTCACACTAAAGTTAAAGCATGAATATTTTGGGGCCATATAGTACACTTATTTTCCCCCTCAAAGAGTATCAAGAAAATTGGAAACAATTACTCTTACACATAAAACCATTTCCTATATCTTTGCTGAAACACAACTGGTCTTCTAAGTGAAAATATAAGTGAAAAGTACAGTATTTCTCTAACTGAAGCAGACTTAGAGATACAGAGAACAAACCAGTGGGTAGAGGAGTGGGTAGAGGGGCAAAATTAGTGAAGGAGATTAAGAGATGCAGACTGCTATGTATAAAATAAATAAGATACAAGGATGTAATGTACAAAACAGGGAGTATTACCAATATTTTATAATAATTTCATTTGGAATATAAACTATAAAAATATTGAATCACTTGTGAACCTGAAACTAATGTAGTATTGTAAGTCAATTTTATTTCAATTAAGAAAGAAGAGAGAGTGAAAATAGTGTATAGTATTATACACTTGGGTAACATCACCTGTGGTTTTGCTCTGGTATCAAAATGAAATGGCAGCTTTTTATTAATGGATGTGGGACTCTCTCACCTCCCCTTGGAATGCTTCAATCACCCCTCGACTTCACCTGGTAGATACTTATGATCACAATGTTTGATTCCTCTGGTGAAGATTTCTGGAGATCTGTGATGGAAAATAAAACATTGAGGGGGTCTTTACCATGTTCTTGGAGATAAACAGGTCAGTACAAATATTAAATTATTGTTGAGGAAAAAGTCCCTGCCTTTAGAAACCAGTTGCAAAAGACCTCATCATTCATATTCATCTTTATTTTCAAACCCTTTTTTTTTACTTTACTAATAGTATTGTTTGTTGCAATGTTAATTTTATTTTATTTTATTTTTTTTAACTTTTTATTTTTATTTTATTTTATTTTTAAATTTTCTTTACTTTATTGTGTTGGTTTTTCCATACATTGACATGAATCTGCCATGGGTATACACATGCTCCCCCTCCAGAACCCCCCTCCCTCCTCCCTCCCGATTCCCTCCCCCTGGGTCATCCCTGTGCACCAGCCCCGAGCATCAAACCTGGGCTGGCGATTGATTTCACATACGATAATTAACATGTTTCAACGCCATTCTCCCATATCATCCCACCCTTGCCCTCTTCCACAGAGTCCACGAGACTGTTCTATACATCTGTGCTTCTTTTGCTGTCCCACATGCAGGGTTCTCGTTACCATCTTTCTAAATTCCATATATATGCATTAATATACTGTATTGTTTTTCCTTCTGGCTTACTTCACTCTGGATAATAGGCTCCAGTGCCGTCCACCTGAGTAGAACTGATTCAAATGAATTTTTTTTTAATGCTGAGTAATATTCCATTGTGTATATGTACCACAGCTTTCTTATCCACTCATCAGTTGATGGGCATCTAGGTGGCTTCCATGTCCTGGCTCTTGTAAACAATGTGGCGATGAACATTGGGGTACACGTGGCTCTTTCAATTCTGGTTTCCTCGGTGTATATGCCCAGCAGTGGGATTGCTGGGTCATATGGCAGGTCTATTTGCAGTTTTTTAAGGACTCTCCACACTGTTCTCCATCGTGGCTGTACTAGTTTGCATTCCCACCAACAGTGTAAGAGAGTTCCCTTTTCTCCACATCCTCTCCAGCATTTATTGCTTGCAGACTTTTGGATGGCAGCCATTCTGACTGGTGTAAAGTGGTACCTCATTGCGATTTTGATTTGCATTTCTCTGATAATGAGTGATGTTGAGCATCTTTTCATGTGTTTGTTAGCCATTTTTGTGTCTTCTTTGGAGAAATATCTGTTAAGTTCCTTGGCCCACTTTTTGATTGGGTCGTTTATTTTTCTCGAATGGAGCTGCAGGAGTTGCTTGTATATTTTTGAGATTAATTGTTTGTCTGTTGCTTCATTGGCTATTATTTTCTCCCATTCTGAAGGCTGCCTTTTCACTTTGCTTATAGTTTCCTTTGTTGTGCAGAAGCTTTTAATTTTAATTAGGTCCCATTTGTTTATTTGTGCTTTTATTTCTGATATTCTGGGAAGTGGGTCATAGAGGATCCTGCTTTGGTTTATGTTGGAGAGTGTTTTGCCTATGTTTTCCTCTAGGAGTTTTATAGTTTCTGGTCTTACGATTAGATCTTTGATCCATTTTGAGTTTATTTTTGTGTATGGTGTTAGAAAGTGTTTTAGTTTCATTCTTTTACAAGTGGCTGTCCAGTTTTCCCAGCACCACTTGTTAAAGGGATTGTCTTTTCTCCATTGTATATTCTTGCCTCCTTTGTCAAAGATAAGGTGTCCATAGATGCATGGATTTATCTCTGGGCTTTCTATTTTGTTCCATTGATTTATGAAAGGCAGCCCATTTGCTGACAAAAGAAGGTAGGACAAAAAAAAAGTGCAATGTTAATTTTTAAATTTAATGTTTAGCTTCAACAAGATCAAAACTAGCATGGCAGAGTTCAGTGGAAGAAGAGAAATACTATATCCACCAACAAGACAGTTATGTCTTTAGAGCAAGATGTAACTTTAGACATAAGACGTATTATGTCTTATGTCTTCAGTGACACAATCACTGTGTCTAATGGGTGTCCTGAGGACACATTTTACCTACTCTATTTTATTTGTCCTATAGAATAATCTTTTTGTTAATAGATTTAAGAAAATAGGTATCTAAAGAAAGCACAAGAAAATTTAGACCCCTTCTCTCAAGTGTGATGAAAATGTTCCCTTTACAACAGTAGATTTTACTTATTAGAACTAGGACTGATAGTCTTCCTGTCTCCAGATAGTCACCTGAAAGTGTTTAAATATCTAAAGTTAGAACAGCAAAAACATTAAGTATTAAAATATTATAATCGTAGAGAAAACATTCATTGAATCATAGAGAAAACAAGGGAATTCTAGAAAAACATCTACTTTGGTTTCATTGGCTATGCCAAAGCCTTTGACTGTGTGAGCACAACAAAGTGTAGAAAATTCTTAAAGAGATGAGAATACCCTATCAAGAAGCAATCATTAGAACCTTACATTGAAAAACTGACTGGTTCAAAATTGGGAAAGGAGTTTGTCAAGGCTGTATATTGTCACCCTGCTTATTTAACTTCTATGCAGAGTGCATCATGCGAAATGCTGGGCTGGATGACTCACAAACTGGAATCAAGATTGCCAGAAGAAATGTCAATAACCACAGATATGATATGGGATCACGAAGAGTTGGACATGACTTAGCAACTGAAAAAAATCAATGGATATATTAGAGCAAAACCAGTTATAATCTCCTGTGAGATTGGATATCATGACCTATATCCAGTTATATACTGTATATCCAATTATATACTGATATCCAATTATATACTGTACTCCAACAGTGACAAGAATTTTAAATTCAAAATTCATATTTTAATAAAAATATACCCCACTACATTATATATTTTCTTCTGCAACCCTTTAGTGTGTTTACTGAGCTGGTCTCTTAAGATCATGGTAAAAAATCTTCTAATGCTCTGTTTTAATAACAGAAAAAGGAAGTACAGAAATTTACATATTTAATTTTTCTAGAAAACTTATATTAGAAAAAATATAACATATCTTGAAAATTTGTGTTATTTCATAAAATTATTTGATAATTCTTTCAAGTTAAGGCCTCTGTATCTTTAAATTTAACTTGACTGGCGTATTCTATGCTGTTCAAATTATTGTTTGTGAGTCCCAAGTGTCTTAATAATAAAAAATTGTGTAACATAGAAGATTGTTGATCATGGCATCTCATAGTCTTAGAAGAATTTATTTTAATTAAAAAATGTGTTTATCCAGAATTAACAAACCTTTGGGAGCCCTGCCATCTACTAACTCTTTGATATGTTGTTTAATCTTTTTGAGCTCCAAATTTCTCACCTAATGAGTGAAAATTATAATAAGCAACATCATAAGAATATTGTTAAAATTATGAGACTTCAAAAGTACAGTGTCTGCCACATGATTTATTGTTGTAGTTGTTATTTTTACTTTTTTGACAGTATAAATGTAATATAGTATTTTGTTTTGGTAATTTGACTGACATATAAGAAACAAATAAATTCACAATGCTATTTATAACCCAAATTTATGAAGAAACAGTTGTCTTGAAGTACATAAAGTTGAAAATGTTCTTCATAACAAAACTTCATAGTATCATTTCAGGAATAGTGAAAACACATGGCTGGCAACAGAACACTAAAAAATGTCTGGTATTGTCTCATTCAGAAATAGAGGTAATTTTTCATAGTTATGAAAACTTCAAAGAATGGATGGACTTAGAAGTAATATAGCATATGCATCTCTATAATGTGCAGTTACAGAGCAATAAAAGTAAGCCTGAACAATGAGACAATTACATGGGCATTTTCAAAAATAAAACTAATTTAATACCAAGGTCTTATCTTTTTATCTAGATATTTTGAATGAAAGACTACCTCAGCAATAAATTATCTAATGTAATACACTATTGATTCCATTTTCTTTGCTAATGTAGTATTTGATTATTGTTTATTAAGATTTTGAGTTACTGTTGAGATAATAGATACTTTCCTCATAGCTCAGTCGGTAAAGATAGATAATATGAATATGTATATCTTGATGTGTAATGTATTTCAAAGAAAATTATAAAATATAAAAAAATTTTGCATCCTCCATGCAGTTCTTAATTATGTATTTTGCCTATTCCCCAAAGGAAATAATAATTTTAAAACACACCTCAGATTTTTCAGTTTCCTTTTTTTCAGTTTTTCCTTTCCTTATTTAGAACTGACCCTGAGGGGGGAAAAATCCATGAAGTGGATTTGTTCTGTTTTCCTCTTCATTTCCCTTCCCATATATGACATTATTTATTCACAGGTGCCAGAGCATGTCCTTGGAGTTGTTTTTCCAGTGGTGGTGATGGATTTACATAGGTTCATCCACAGTCTCTGGCTCAGGCTCTGTTGTGAGCACCATCCGACACTCGTTGGATGCCAGAACAGCATCAGTGTTCTGGTTTTGCCTTGAAGCTGAGTAGAATGAATTGTTCCACCTGTAGACTGCACTCAGCTCATGTCAGGTAAAACGATAGTGGGGCTGTCCTTCTCCAAGTCATCCTTCCAAAGCCTTCTATTAAGCCACTAGTGTGCCTGAGCTCTAAAAGTTCTAGGGAGGTTGTCTGCTTTCAATCTTGCTCTCTTCCTTATGAGTAGGACTAGGAGGCCAAAATTTATCTTTTTAATGCATTCTAGGTAATTGTGCACTTCAGTTGTTACCTGTCCTACTAAAGGTAATAATGTCTGCAATGTTAATGCTGGAGTCAACACTCGTCTCATGTTGTCATGCTGTCTTGTGTCATTTGCCTTTAAGAAATTCACATTTTTGCATTCAGTTATTTAACTTTTACATTTTCAGACATTCTAGTCATTAGAGAGCTCTTATATTTCTGAGTTCCTGCTTAAACAATATTTAGCCTGTTGAAGGTTTCAGTTAACAAACTTTATGTTAGCTTTAGGTCAAGAATTCTTAAAACAATAGAAATATTATCAAATAATTCACTTCTTGTTTCTACAAATGCTATTGATTGCCCTTCCTGTAAACATAGATTGTTGCAATGTGTCCATCTTTGTATATTCCTAATATTTACATGTAGCCCATTCTTCATCTCAGAAGATGAAATTTCTTGATTCCATAATTAAGAAATGCATTTTCTCATTTTCCCCTGAGTACATTTTGCACTGTGTATATTTATTTAATAGTGTTTGTAGAAACACCACCCAGGTGATGCTAGTGATAAAGAACTTGCCTGCCAATGCAGGAGACATCAGAAACATGGGTCCAACCCCTGGGTCAGAAAGATCCTCTGGTGGAGGGAATGGCAATCCACTCTAGTAGTCTTTCCTGGAGATTCTGATGGGCAGAGGAGCCTGATGGGCTACAGTTCATAGAGTCTCAGAGTCGGACATGACTGAAGCAACTTAGCAAGAATGCATATAGAAAAGAAAGACCTATTTTTTTTTTTCAATTGATGAAATAAAGAAAAAAAGAGATACTATTCTAAACAGGCTCTGATGTTACAGTCATAATAATATAATGCCACACTAGTCTAATTCATAATTTTTCTAACATAATGTTTAATTTCTTAGTGAGAAAATTTCAGATGTGTTGGATGATTTAGATAGATGCCTTTTAATTTTACCTTTACTTACATTACTGGTAACATAATGACAATATTAAGAATAATCAAAATAGAGTCTATCTAGGGTCTTTAATCCTAAATAATTGAAGTATATTTCACCTTTTATATTTCAGTTGCAATATTGTTTAATCTTTTAGTTGCCAAGTAAAATCATTTCGATAAGCCAAAGACAGAATACAGAATTATTGATGACCAACTTTTAAAGAAATTTGAAACAATCTCAAACTTACAGGAATTTTCAAGTATAGTACAAAACTTTTTTTGTCCTGAATCTTTTGAGAATTGGTTCCTGATACGATATTCTATCACACTTCAAATACTTCAGAGTATGTTTCCTATAAGCAGGGATATTCTCCAACACAACCACAATGCAGTCATCTAAGCGTGGACACTTTGATAGTTCAGTTCAGTTTGGTTCAGTTCAATCACTCAGTTGTGTCTGACTCTTTGCGACCCTATGAATCACAGCATGCCAGGCCTCCCTGTCCATAATCAACTCCCAGAGTCTACCCAAACCCATGTCCATAGAGTTGGTGATGTCATCCAGCCATCTCATCCTTTACCATCTAATCGTTAGACTTCACTCAAATTTCCGAACTACCCTGATGTTCTTTATAGCAGAAGGACATATTACCAATACATGTTATATTTAGTTGTGTCTAAATATCCTTCAATTTTAAAGAATTTCCCAGTGATTCCTTGTATGTTGTTGAGCTTGTTGTGTTTAGTACTTTTGTTACTTTGTAGCATGTCCCTCAACTTGGATTTAGTTAATGTTTCTTCCTGATTAAATTCAGGTTCTGTGCATTTGGTAGGAATATGAGAGAAGTTATGCTGTGTTCTTTCAAGGGCCTCCTAAAAGATGGCACAATATTTAAAATTTTTCCTGTTACTGATAATATTTACCTTAATCCCTAGAATTATGGGATATCTGCTAGGGTTCTCCACTGTAAAATGACACCTTTTCTCTTTGTATAAATAAATATTTTGTAGAAAGCTAGCTTGAAACTATGTAATTATACTATTCTTCATAAACTTTTGTTTACTAATTATATTAGTTGAATTCCTAGTTCCTATTTTGCTCAATGAGTTTTAATCTATTATTCTAAATATTTATTTTCATTCTCAAATGTTTCATGTTTAGTCAATGGCTCCTATGAACTCTAGGCTTGCTTCTGAGTCCTTTGTTTTTCTTTTCTTAAAAAAAGTGCTCTTTGAGCCAAGAATAGTAAGTAAGGAAAAAATAGTCTTTTCAATAAACAGTGTAGAGAAAACTGGATATTCACATGCAAAAGAATGAAATTGAACTCCTATCTTACTAACTTCAGAAATTAACGTGAAATAGATTAAAGGCTTAAATGGAAGTCTTGAAACCATAAAACTCCTACAGAAAAACACAAGGAAAAATCCTCTTGTCTCTGGTCTTAGTAATGATTTTTTTTTTTTGATATGACATCAAAAGCACAAAGCAGCAAAAGGAAAAATAGACAAGTAGGACTGCATCAAACTAAAAAGCTTCTGTCTAGGACAAAAAGCAGTCCATAAAATGAAGGGGTATCGAACAGAGAGAAGACAATATTTGAAAACCACACATCAGATAGTGGGTTAATATCTAAAATATATAATATACTTTTCAGTTCAGTTCAGTTGAGTAACTCAGTCATGTCCGACTTCTTGTGACCCTATGAACAGTAGTATGCCAGGCTTCCCTGTCCATCATGAACTCCCAGAGCTTGCTCAAACTCATGTCTATCAAGTAGGGGCCATCCAACCACATCATCCTCTGTCAGCCCCTTCTCCTCTTGCCTTTAATCTTTCCCAGCACCGGGGTCCAATGAGTCAGTTCTTGGCATCAGGTGGCCAAAGTATTAGAGCTTCAGCTTCAGCATTAGTCTTTCCAATGAATATTCAGGACTGATTTCCTTTAGGATGGACTGGTTGGATCTCCTTGCAGTCTAAGGGACTCCAATATACTTATACAATTCAGTAACAAAAAAGCAAAAACAAAAAATCATCAGATTAAAAAGAATGAACAGAGAAATCAAACATTTTTCTAAAAAAGACATACAAATGACCAAGAGGTACATGAAAAGGTGCTCAACATCACTAATTACCAAGGAAATGCAAACAAAAACCACAGTGAGATATCACCCTACACATGTTAGAATAGCTATTATCAAAAAGACAAGAGAATGTGAGGGAAAATATGGAGAAAAGGGAAATTTTGTGCACTGTTGATTGATTGGAATGTCAATTGGTACAGCCATTATGAAAAATAGTATGGAGATTCTTCAGAAAATTAAAGATAGGACTGCTGTGAAAGTGAAAGTGTTAGTCATTTAGTTGTGTCCAACTCTTTGCGACCCCATGGAGTGTATGTAGCCCATCAGACTCTTCTGTCCATGGGATTCTCCAGGCAAGAATACTGGAGTGGGTTGCCTTGCCTTTTTCCAGGGAATCGACCCAACCCAGGGACTGAACCCAGGTCTCTTGCTTTGCAGGTAAATTCCTTACTGTCTGAGCCACCAGGGAAGGATCACCATATGATTCAGCAATTCTACTTTCAGGTATATATCTAAAGTAAATGGGACTTCCCAGGTGGCACTAGTGGTAAAGAACCTGCCTGCCAATGCAGGAAACATAAGAGATGTGGGTTTGATCCCTGGGTTGAGAAGATCCCCTGGAGGATGGCATGTCAACTCACATCAGTATTCTTGCTTGAAAAATTCCATGGACAGAGGGTCCATGGGGTTGCAAAGAGTCAGACATGGCTGAAGAACTTAGCATACATGTATGCACTGCAAAAAGTAAAATCACTATCTCAAAGAGATATCCAAAACTTCATATTCCATAGCAGCATCATTCATAGAAGCCAAGACATGGAAGCAGCCCAGGTGTCCATCAATAGATGAATAGATAAAGAAAATATGAGAGAAAGAAAGACAATGGAATTCCATTCAATCATAAAAACTAAGGAAATTATGCTATGTGTCACACATGGAAGGTCCTAGGGGACATTATGTTAAGTGAAATAAGTCAGTTAGAGGAAGACCTACTATGTGATCTCACTTGTATATGAAATTCTAAAAAATGCTGAACCCATGGAAAAAAGTAGAATGGTCATTGCCAGGATCTGGTGGGGGAGGGGTGGAGTGTGGGAAGAGGGAGATATTGGTCAGAGGGTACAAGCTTCCAGATACAAGATGAATAAGTTCTAACATCTAATATGATGACTTTAGTTAACAATACTGTATTATATGGGCTTTCTGGGTGGCTCAGCAGTAAAAAATCTGCCCGCAATGCAGAATACACAGGAGAAGCCATGGGTTTGATCCCTAGGTCAGGAAGATCCCCTGGAGGAGGGTATGGGAATCCACTGAGTACTCTTCTTGCCTAGGAAATTCCATGGACAGATGAGCCTGGCAGGCTACAGTCCATAGGGTTGCACAGAGTCGGACACACCTGAAGTGACTGAGCACTGTATTATACACTTGGAAGTTGCTAAGAAAGTAGATCTTAAATGTTCCCACCATACACAAAGACAAAATTACAATTATGTGATGTGATGACTCTTGACTAATCTTTTTGTGGCATCATTTCACCATATATACACGTATCAAATCATCATGCTATATTCTTTAAACTTACACAATGCTAAAAGTTAACTATATCTCAACAAAGGTATAAAAAATTTAAAAAAGGATCCCTCTTCATTCATTGGGTCTTTTCTTATTTTATACCATCTCAAAATGTTTGTTCATAAGTTTTCTGGCACAGCATTCTCCATTATGTATTTTCCCTGCCCTAGCTATAAAGTAGTCTGTCTCTCCAATGCTCCTTCGGTTGAAGAATGACAATTAGAAGTGGCAATCTGAGGGTTAGGTTTGCCTACTGTTATAATGTGTTGCTGCTCCAGGTCATTTTGGTGGACAAAGCTATAGTAACTTTCAATCTACCTGTATGCGTATTCCAATGCATGAGTTCACATTTCAATATTCAATTTTGATCCAATGTTACAGGGTCCATCCTAGTTTTCTTGCTTTATATACTGTTAACCCCTTCTTCCACAGTCATAAATCTGACTACCATTAGCATTAATCTATTTATTATTTAATGAGTCCTCTACTTGTAAACAACCTCATGCTGCCAGTCCTCCCCTCCCCCACAGAGGTGCCCTCCTCACCCACTGTGGACCCTCATATAGCCAACACTGAGCCCCAACACCCATCCTGGGCAGCCCTTGTCACACCCACCTCTGGGGCACTGCAGCTCTGCTTGTTTGCTTGATGCTTGCTCTGATGGTTTGGGGTCTAAAGTGCCTTTCTTTTCCAGGAGAAAGTGTCCAAGGAGAGCTAAGCAGGACAGTGCTGGTATCCTGAAGAAGCATGAAGACAGGTCATTCATGAGTGCCAGGGATCAGAAAAAGTGATATTTTCATAGTCTAGCAGCTTGAGGAGAGAGCAAACTTTGCCATCACGAACTGGTCTCTGTTTTTCTCTTTATTATTTGGTATTCTCTTTGTCTATCTGGAAGGGAAAAAAAAATTTCCAAAGCAAATTTTAGAAATATTTGTGCAAATGTTAAAACTGAGATGAAACTTTCAGCAATATAACAACCTGAAATGTTAATCTCAACACAAATAAGACTATAACATGTCTAAATCATGCATCATCTTTGTCATTATTTTTGACAAATCTATTTCGGATTGTTTATTTACCATCAATGGAAGAGCCTGTGATCTATTTATTTTTCATTTGTTTATTTGTTTTCAGAAAAGATATTTTTAGAACTGCTTAGCGTTTTCAGGGAGGCAATTCTTCTTTTCACTATCAGGTAATTTATTCATAGCTTTACAGCTACATTAATGGGACTAAATAGCATATCTTAGAAGAAGCTGAAAAAAATCAAGGAAGGAATTTCCAAATTATCTAGTCCTGTCCTCATTTCATCTTTTGGATGTAATCTCATTGATAGCGGAGTAAATACAGAATGAAAGGCTGGATGTGGAGGAAATAATGAAAAGAAAAACAAGAAAGGCTGAGCTCATCTTCAGCCTGGGCTGCATCTCAGCTCTGGTTATATTTATCAAGTGCGGTTGTGACAAATCCTTTTTCCTGGCTTCTTGCCTTACACAGGATTAATAAATAATGAGCTCAATATTTTAGGAAAAAATTGTTCCATTATCGTATCTTTCTAAAACATTTACTTTGGTTACTAGCCATTATTGATTCATAATTGAAACACACTGTTATGATAGACATATTTATATCTATAGATCCCATATTGAGGACACTGTGACACAGCACACATACACACACAATGTATGTCTATGTACCTAAATATGTTATACAATCAATGATAATCATTTTGTAATGCGAGCTTATCATTTTATTCTTTAAAATATTTAATTTCATGGCTCGATTTGAAAAAGATTCCCTGAAGAATGTCAACTGTGGAGGTATTTAGAAAGTTAAGCTTTCTGATTTCTCAAATCGAGTAGGTAGAAAGCCTTGTCTATGGAGTGAGGTCAGGGAGATGAACGGACCTGGAGAGGATGCTGACAGTTGCTCATGGTTTGTTTGACCTGGAAAGCAGCTCACGGAGAGGAACATTGGTATCTTTTCAAATCAGTCCTCCTTAGAACAACTGCCATCATTTAAAAATTTGCTCTCTCTTTGCTGACTTATTATCTAGGATAAAACCATCACAGTTCTCTTCCTAATGAGCTGAAAATTTTTTCCTAATGTCAAAAGAGCAGAAATAGCCAAAACATAGATGAAGGAGTTGTGTAATATCTAGTAAATATACCACGGTGTCTCATAAACATTAAGTTCAGGACAACTTTCATCCAAAAATGGGATTCATTTGATCCAAACCAGATGAATGAAGAAAGCAGCTACCGTGTAAATAGCTCACTTGTTATTTTTCCAGATAGAAAACTAACTATAAATCATTTGGGGGGTCTATTTAAAAGACATTCATAGTTTTGTCAGAATAATGTTAATTTTTGGAATCTTTAGAATGTAATATTTTCCAGAGATAAACTCTAAAGGATTAGATGAGCAAATAGACACATAGAAATATTTTAAGTGATACAGCAGTAGATTTGTTCCGTACACTTTCTCAGCTTTATTCTGGGACTGGCTTTTCTAGGTCATTTTTTAAAGACGGATGTTTAAATAGATATAAAGAAGGTACTTTGTAGACCTAGTGTACCATGAGATATTTGCAATGGAAGAAGGAACATCTGTGGTATTTTCTCAGACCACTAGTCCCTGGCTATGTTTCCACTGTCTACTTCAGCAAAAAAGAAGCAGTGACGTTCTGGTGAAGAATGCCGTTATGTAATCATCTGCCAATATGTGAAGGGTCAGAACGCTCCATCCGGTCCTCCTGCCTTTCAGCTCTTAATCCATCATTCCTTTACTCCGGTGATAAGAAAGAGAAGAGAGGACTGGAGCAATGCTTTAGACAGTTTGAATCTCTTCCTCTCCGAAAGAGAGTTCGTTTTGCAATATGAATCCCAGCATCTAATTTTTGTTCTTCTTTCCTTTTTTTTTTTTTTCTTTCTTGGTACTAACCCTCTTCTCTTTAGGTTCAGGGCCTGTTAATGAATTTTCAACTCCCTCTACTTTCTCTTCCTGTCCTCCCTAGGATTCTGAAGGCTTAGATACTTTCAGTAAATTGTAGTTTGAATTAGACTTTAGAATGAGGTATTATCTCAAGAATAGGTCTGTTTTATTACTTTGTATCCTTTCCTCCCTGATGAATGGAGCAGCTAGCACAGTGCTTGGCACATAGTAAAAGGTACTCAGTAAATAACTGCTAAAACAGAGAGTCACTTATAGTTGAGGTCCAGCACTGGACCTCAGTAATCGAGCCACAGGGAGCTTTAGTTTTTTCTGCTGTAAAACTGGAGAGGTAGACATTATGTAGTTGTTATCTTAACTAAATGAGATAACTTATCTAAAAAATGACTTGCTGAGTTCCAAGAACACATAAGTCCTCAATAAATATTAGTTCTAAATATTATTAATATTTAAGCTAGTCATTTAATTTTACTGGACTCTACTCTCATCCTTTGCACGAGAGGATTATAATAATTCTTGGAACTTCCTGACAGGTTTGCTCTGAGGATTAAATAAGTTTAGGCTTGTGGAACTCTTTTTGCAATATTTTAAAGAATGATGTAAATTTTTATTAAGGTAATAAAAACTTTTATCAAACATTAAAAAACCGATGGACTAATGAATTTAAGAACAAGGTTACTGTTGAATAATCCTTATCTTTTTAAGGACAAATGTTATTTATACTTTTAAAAAAGATATTTGTGGTTATTTGAGGCTTCCCTGGTGGCTCAAATAGCAAAGAATTCGCCTGCAAGGCAAGAGACCTGGGTTCGATCCCTGGGTTGGGAAGATCCCCTGGAGGAAGGGATGGTAACCCAGTCCAGTGATCCTGCCTGGAGAATCCCCATGGACAGAGGAGCCTAGTTGGCTACAGTCCATGGGGTCTCAAAGAGTTGGACATGACTGAGCAACTAAACACAGCCTAGCATGGAAGAAATATCACATCATATTTTGATACAAACTGAAGAAGCATAAAGACAAAAACATGGGGGCAAGGGGGATCTTACACTCCAATAAATTAATATTTTATATAAAGACAGATTTTGTTAAAAAATAAGTGATTAAGACTGTCTTTTTCAACTCTCAATAATATTGAAGAGCATTCTGCTGGGAAAAATTATTATGTCTCAATCAATATCATCTTAGTTGAAATGAGCAGGAACTCACATCAAATTGTGTAAGCTACAAAGGGAGTTTTGTGGACCAGCAGTAGGTATTTTTCAGAATCCAAGATCAGCCAAGCCATAGGAGTACTTACCCCAGGAGTAGCTAGTACTCTTAGTCTTTTATTTCTACTTTTCTCTCTCTCTTTTTTTTGAGATCTAGTGGCAAAATTTATTCTATATCAAGTAAACATTTCTAAAGCATTAGAATGTCATCATCCTTTCAAGTTCACGTCTTTAACTTGGTATGTGCTGTGTTGTGCTTAGTCTCTCAGTCGTGTCCGACTCTTTGTGACCCCATGGACTGTAGCCTGCCAGGGTCTTCTGTCCATGGGGATTCTCCAGGGAAGAATACTGGAGTGGGTCCCCATGCCCTCCTCCAGGGGATCTTTCCAACTCAGGGATCGAACCCAGGTCTCCCACACTGCAGGTGATACTGAGCCAGCAGGGAAGCCCTAATCTAATCTTGGTATACATTCAACAAAACTTTACATATAGAGCAAACAAACAAAAAATTATGTTTTAGGTGATAGTTCACTACAATGAAAGGCTGTCCTCAATGCCGTTTATCAACCAATTTTTCCTAATGTTTGCAATTTCAAACAAAATCTTTCTTTGATGATATAGATCTGCTTTATTACCAGTTTTATCCTCTCTCTGCTCTATAGATAGGTTCCCACTGAATTTGGTCCTCCCTGATGGGCCAACACATGGTGGTATGGAAGAAAGATCATACTAACAAATGGGCACAACTCAGAGAGAGAAGTTGGCTGTGTGCTAAGCAACCCAGAAGCTCTCTACTGCAGATTTCCACATAAAATAAATATATGCTATCCATGTCAAACCAGGGAATCTTTCAACATCATATCTGTAAAAGTAAAATACATTTTGATTTAAAAATATACCCTAAAGAGAAATAATAATACCACCCTCCAATCAGCTATGTAATATGGTTCCCAGATGGGAAAGGTTTATTTGTTTACTGACTGAAAATGTATGAGATTCAAACTGTTTCAGAGAAGTCTATTTTGAATGGAATGCTCAATAGTTTTTAATATTCATTTTTAGAGCCAAATAAAATATAAAAATTATTTGAATTTTAACTGTGGGCCAGAAAATGATGAATGACAAAATTCCTATAAATTTATAAACCCTCTATATTTCAAGTTGATCATTTGGCCTTTCAAGTAGAATTTCTGCTTCTGGAGTAGCTATAATAACTCACTCATGTAAATTACTGCTTGGCCACATCTTTAGTCGGCCCCCAAATTGTTTTTGGAGGCATCTTAATCTCTTCTGGCTTCGTGGAAGTTGGCAGACAAGGCAGTAGGGAGCTATTGTGGATCTGTCTTGTTGATTTAGGGCCAGAGCTTCTGCTTTTGTCCTGAATTAGGTTCATTGACAACATTCCCTTCACCACCCTACTCTTTCTTATACTCTATTTGAAGATTTTTAAGTTTCCATTGGATGCAAAGAGCATATATTTGGGAAACGAGTAGGAAAGTTAAGATCTGGGAGAATGAGTATAAGACTGAAGAAGAGATTGTTAAAGTTTAGAGGTTTAGATAAACTTCTCTTGGCCTGATGATACCTTGGTACTTTAGCTCATAACCCAGAATTACACACATATATATATGTATATATTTTGTAAAGATGTGCTTATGTCCTATATAAGATAAAGCACATGGCATTTTATCTTTGGTTTTTATAGTAGCACTTATAGTTTGCATAGAAATAATAATATACAGTGTCTCTGGCTGAAATTACTAATATGAATTTAGCAATGATTATTAGAACATGAAAGCCTTTTGTTCCAAATCACTGCAAATCATGACTGCAGCCATGAAATTAAAAGATGCTTGCTCCTTGGAAGAAAAGCTATGACCAACCTACACAGCATATTAAAAAGCAGAGACATTACTTTGCCAACAGAAGGTCCATCTAGTCAAAGCTATGGTTTTCCAGTAGTCATATATGGATGTGAGAGTTGGACTATAAAGAAAGCTGAGCACCGAAGAATTGATGTTTTTGAACTGTGGTGTTGGCGAAGACTCTTGAGAATCCCTTGCACTGAAAGGAGATCCAACCAGTCAATCCGAAAGGAAATCAGTCCTGAATATTCATTGGAAGGACTGATGCTGAAGCTGAAACTCCACTACTTTGGCTATCTGGTGTGAAGAGCTGACTCACTTGAAAAGACCCTGATGCTGGGAAGGATTGGGGGCAGGAGGAGAAGGGGACGACAGAGGATGAGATGGTTGGTAGGCATCACCTGCTCGATGGACATGAGTTTGAGTAAGCTCCTGGAGTTGGACGGACAGGGAGGCCTGGCATGCTGCAGTTCATGGGGTTGCAAAGAGTTGGACGTGACTGAGCTACTAAACTGAACTGAACTGAATCCTTTGGCAAGCACACCATTAAACAAAATAGCAGATAGAGCCTCTACAATGGCTTAGTTTACTTAATTGTTTATTATTGACTTAATTGATGGCTCATGTTAAGTAGCACAATTGATGATGTTGGTAAAATAAACTGTCAGGGCCAAATTCATGAAGACTCTTTCATCACACATTTTAAGAGAAAGATGATAATTTACAAATACTTAGGCAGTCTTGGAGGAAACTTGCATTGGATAATTAAACCTAACATCTCTCTTTATGATGGAGCTCATTTTCTAAATGACAAGAGATATCATAGCTTACCCCAAGCTGCTATTATCTTTGGTACTATACACATGACCTTTCAGGTTTGTTTTCTTTAATCAAATATATGATTTTTCTTGGACAAAAGGCACATCTCTGTAGGTCATCATTTTTTCAATTATTAAAGGATCCTATAAAAAGAGCTGTTCTGTGATCATAAAAGGTTTTTCTCCAGATTTAAGAGGATCTAAAGAATTGTCAATAATATCTTAACCTGTCTTCAAACATTTGTGGAACGAGGTAATAACTTTTTACTTTGAAAGTCAATAATTCTGGATGTCTGAGATTTAATTGGGAAGAACTAAGATCATCACAGAGTTTGCTAAGGCTCTCAAATTTAATAAAACTATATTTTGTCCTTTTCCTACAATTGTTTACTTTTTTTGATTGCCTTTCAGTTCAGGTCAGTCACTCAGTCATATCTGACTCTTTGTGACCCCATGGACTGCAGTACGCCAGGCTTCTCTTCACCAACTCCCAGAGCTTACTCAAACTCATGTCCATCGAGTTGGTGATGCCATCCAACCATCTCATTTTCTGTCATCCTCTTCTCCTCCTGCTTTCAATCTTTCCCAGCATCAGGGATTTTTCCACTGAGTCAGTTCTTCATATCAGGTGGCCAAAGTATTGGAGTTTCAGCTTCAGCATCAGCCCTTCCAATGAATATTCAGGACTGATTTCCGATTCTGAGTAAGCCAAACTGTGGGTCTTACTTTTCATTCTTGTCTTAGGCTTTCTAGGACATTGGGTTGGGCCTGAATTTTGGTTATATTTGTCAAAGCCAAAGTAGAGGTTTTCTGAGAAAGTGTCTGTGATGAAAAATGTTATAACTCAGCTAGTTCAGCACATATAATAAAATTTCCCCCAACCTGTAAGTTGATTTAACCATACATATATATCTGGCATGTACTTTAGTCAGTACTATAAAGTGATACTGAATAAATTAATTATATTTGTAGAGAAGTCTCTTAGTACTTTAACAGAAAATTTTTTCAAAAGAAGTGAGTCTGAAAATGAACTTATTCTGATGATCACTGCTCAGGTAAATGATTAGGTTGCTAGGTTTATTTACAGTAAACAAGGCAAATTTGTCCCAAGTTAACTCTATTTTAAAGAAAGATTACTTGCTCTCTGTTTTAGCTCTTTTCCCCTCCTTCCTGCTGTTACCTGAAAAACTCATTTCCCCCCACTTGGTGTCAATTTAAGATACACAACCAAAGATTGGGAGAAGAAAAGGTTTATTACTTGCAGCAAGTATGGATAACACTGGGGATCTTTCCCAACACAAGGTCTCTCCAAACAGCAAAATTGGGGATGTTTTAAGCTAAAAGGGGCTTAAAATACATATTTGTGAAGGGGCTTGAGTGGTGAACAGAGTCCAAGTTTTAGTTGATGAAAGTCACAGGGTCCAGAAAAGGTCAACATCGTTATCCCTCAGGTCTCAGTTGATCTGGAGGTTGAGCCTTCAGATTAATCTTTGCCACTGAAACATAACTGGGAGTCTTTACAAGTGATTTATTATCTTTGTTGTTGTTACTTCTCTCATCTGATGACAGTCATTTGTTTCTGCATTCTTTTATTCCCTAAAGATAATTAATTCCTGAAACATGTTCAAGGACAAGTATTGTGGCCAGGCTTAGACCACAAAATAACTTAGACCAAAAATGGCTTCTCTCATGGCATGAAAGCCAGGCTTGCTTCTTTTTCTCTAGGGGCACCCTACCCTATCTGTTTATGTGCCATTTATACTTTCCATTGTCTCTTGTCTTCATGTTCTTCTTCTTCTTCCCTTTTCCCTGGTGTCTTGTTTTCCCTTCTGTGATTCTTCTTTATCACTCTTTTCCTCTCCTTATTTAATGCCTTCTCTTTTTTAAAGTAGTCATAACACAAAGATGATATTTTTATATTTAAGTTTGATTTCTTCTAGAATATATTAAATTAGTATTTTTGCCAACAGAATGCCTATATGATGCTTCCTAAGTCTTAAAAAATCCTGTTGTCCCATTTTAATCATTTCCTATTTGAATAATTCAAAATTTTCCAAAGATACAAATATCTTGTCAGAATAGACATAATGAGCCAGTATATGTTTTATAGAGAAATATTCTAATTTCATATATTTAAGATTACTATTTAGAAAGGATTGTAAGGTGATTCACAAACTCAAGAAAGATATTACTTTCAGAGAATAATAAGTTTTAATGAAAAAGTTTCCAAGCTACTTTGTAAATAGAACAATTCAAATACTTTCCTTGGCATCAAATCATCATCTTTCTAATAAATCAATTCTAAGTGAATAAATCAATCATCGGTTGGAATGAAAGATTAGTATATCATTTCTATAGTTTTTTTCAATAAGCAGGTGGACAGAAACACAAAGAAAGGAATAGATGGGAACTGGAGAAAAGAAATGACAGTTCCTCCAGGATGAGAGAAGAAGTATGTAGTATGTCCTTAGATACTCTGAAGGTTTCTGTTTAACCAGGTTCCTCCTCTCACAGCAGGGCCTCACCTAAACAACCCATCATCTTCACAGGAGCTTAATAACCACCTGGGTATCATTTGATGAGCAGAATGAAGAAGAGAATCCAATTCCTGTGAAGACCATCAGGATAATACCTTGTCATTGAGTGTGTCAGTCAGAGAGTCAGGACTCCACATATGGATGATCATCCATAAGACATCCCTACATGACCGATGAGATGAGGATTCAGCACCCAAGACTCCAGTCATAAATTTTGCAGAGGGACACAGCATAACTCTTTTTTCCATGTCACCCACTGAGGTTAGATAGGGAGTAGCATTTGCTGTCTTAGTATAATTCTATTAACAGTGTAGCTTCTTCAGAGAATAACTACATTTTTCCCTTGGATTCTGTGATACCTTATTTTCTTCATTTTTTTCTTACTATTCTTTATGCTCTATAAATACATTCATTATTTATTATAGTTGTTGTTTAGTTGCCAAGTCACGTCTGACTCTTTTGTGATCTCATGGATTGTAGCCCATCAGGCTACACTGTCCATGGGATTTCCTAGGCAAGAATAACTGGAGTGGGTTGCTATTTCCTTCTCTAGGGGATCTTCCTGACTCAGGGATTAAACCCACAGCTCCTGCATTGTCAGGCAGACACTTTACCACTGAACCGCCTGGGAATCCCATTCATTATTTAGTTTGTATTAATTTTTTTTATAGTTCAGGGGTCATTCATTAAGATATCTTTTTCTCCATCAGATAGTTGATGAGGTTTGTTTATGTTAAATTTATTCAAGGATACCAAAGACAATGTTATGAGAGATGAAACCAGGACTGGATGGAGGTAGTTTTCAATGAACTAAAAAATCAGAGTTTTATTTGAGCTCTATAAAATCTTCCTTGACATAGTGCTTTCAGTTTTTTTAAAGAGGAAAATGTTTTGAAGGGAAAGCATTTAAAAAGAAAGCAGTGTGTTTTCATAGGCTGATGCCACCCTAGGAAAGTAAAATGCAGATGACTACAAAGGATTATGACCTATAGAAAAAGCACAGCATTGTGTTTTGTGATTTTTGAAGTATGATTATTTTCTCACTCTTTATTTTTTCCTTCAGAGGGCCGGGTTTTTATTTATTGCCTTATTTAGTGATTTATTCAAATACTCCAAGATCTCTCTAGACCTCTTTCTTGCTCCATAATGAAAGCTGTTGTTTATACACAAAATTAGAGCTTCAAAGAATAGATATAATTAGATAAAGGAGAAGGACATAGCTTTCAGAAGAGACATATTAGATGGTTGTTGTTGTTGTTCAGTCACTAAGTCATGTCCGACTCTTTGCAGCCCCACGGACTGAAGCACACCAGGCTTCCCTGTGTTTCACTATCTCCCGGAGTTTGCTCAAACTCATGTCCGTTGAATCAGTGGCGCCATCCAATCATCGTATCCTCTGTTACCTCCTTCTCCTCCTGCCCTCAATCTTTCCCACCATTAGGGTGTTTTCCAATGAGTCAGTTCTTCACATCAAGTGGGCAAAGTATTGGAGCTTCAGTTTCAGCATCAGTCTTTCCAATGAACATTCAGGATTGATCTCCTTTATGACTGACTGTTTCGATCTCCTTGCTGTCCAAGGTACTCTCAAGAGTCTTCTCCAGCACCACAGTTTGAAAGCATCAGTCCTTTGGCACTCAGCCTTCTTTATGATTCAACTCTATCATCCACACATGACTACTGGAAAAACCATAGCTTTGATTATATGGACCTTTGTTGGCAAAGTGATGTCTCTGCTTTTTAATGTTGTCTAGATTTGTCATAGCTTTACTTCTAAGGAGCATTCATATTTAAATTTCCTGGCTGCAGTCACTGTCCACAGTGATTTTGGAGCCTAAGAAAATAAAATTACATCTGCCACTCTTTCCATTGTTTCCCCATCTATTTTCCATGAAGTGATGGCACTGGATGCCATGAACTTAGTTTTTTGAATGTTGAGTTGTAAGCCAGCTTTTTCACTCTTCTCTTTCACTTTCATCAGGAGCAATCCTCATATATTGAAATGGTCATAATTTGAGAAATGACATCACCCTTATGGCAGAAAGTGAAGAAGAACTAAAGAGCCTCTTGATGAAAGTGAAAGGTGAGAGAGAAAAAGTTGGCTTAAAACTCAACATTCAGAAAACTAAGATCATGGCATCCAGTCCCATCACTTCATGGCAAATAGATGGGGAAGCAATGGAAACAGTTACAGACTTTATGTGTTTGGGCTCCAAAATCACTGCAGAAGGTGACTGCAGCCATGAAATTAAAAGACGCTTGCTCCTTGGAAGAAAAGCTATAACCAATCTACATAGCATATTAAAAAGCTGAGACATTACTTTACCAACAAAGGTCTGTCTGGTCAAAGCTATGGTTTTTCCAGTAGTCATATATGGATGTGAGAGTTGGACTTATAAAGAAAGCTGAGTGATGAAGAACTGATGGTTTTGAACTGTGGTGTTGGAGAAGACTCTTGACAGTCTCTTGGAAAGCAAGAAGATCCAACCAGTCCATCCTAAAGGAAATCAGTCCTGAGTGTTCATTGGAAGGACTGATGCTGAAGCTGAAGCTCCAAAACTTTGACCACCTGATTTAAAGAGCTGACTCATCTGAAAAGATTCTGATTCTGGAAAAGATTGAAGGTGGGAGCAGGAGGAGATGACAGAGGATGAAATGATTGGATGGCATCACCGACTCGATGGACAGGAGTTTGAGTAAGCTCTGGGACTTGGTGATGAACAGGGAGGCCTGGCATGCTGAAGTCCATGGGGCCGCAAACAATCGGACATGACTGAGTGACTGAACTGAACAGAAGTGATAATCCAGCCAGCACTGATAATGTGGTTATTATGTGGCAGGTGCTGTGCTCAGGCCTCTACACCGATCTCCCCATTTACATTTAAATTAACATTATAATGCAGACACAGTTGATTATATTATCATATTATTTCTGTTTTTCAGATGGAGAAATCCAGCACACAATAGTTCAGTAAATTTCCTGAGACACAGAGATACTGAAAGGAGGGTCCAGGACTTGAACCTGCTTTTCTGATCCTGGGGCACTGATGAAAACATTCCAGCTTACTACTTCTTTGGTTTTATACCATGGCCAAGACAAGAAACATTGACCAATGGAAGGTACAGCACAGCAGATGCAGCTTGAATAAAAAGAAGTTTCTAAGATGGCCATGATGATCATATTTGCAGGGCAACAAAGGAGACATAGATCTAAAAAGCAGACATATGGACACAGTGAGGGAAGCAGAGGGTGGGATGATGTGAGAGTGTAGCATTGAAACATATATTACCATATATAATAGATAGCCAGTGGGAATTTTCTGTATGACACAGGGAACCCAAAGTCAGTGTGCTATAACCTAGTTGGGTGGGATGGGGAGGGAGGTGGGAAGATGGTTTAAGATGGAGGAGCCATATGTATACCTGCGGCTGATTCATGTTGATAATATGGCAGAATCACAGTATTGTAAGGTAACTGTTCTCCAATTAAAAATGAAATTTAAAAAAGAACTTTTTAATGATGAGGTGTGTGCAAAATAGAATGGAGTGCTTTGGAAATGATTGACATCTTGGTTATGTTCAACTGGAGATGAAATGAAAGCTTCATGGAAATGATACAGTGAATACTTTTACTTGAGAACAAAGTTAAATTATTTTTATAATTTTTTTCCTGCTTATCCTAGAGTTTATGATACTATGAAAAAAATTCCTGTGGATATGTTTATTTGTAACTTGCCAGCAGGAGTAACTCTCTCTTGCTGTCTCTTGGAGCTTCCTGCCACAAAAACCCTCTTCTTTTCATGTTGACTGCTCAGATTCCTTTACAAATATCTGTATTATATTAGAAATTGAATCTGAGCATGAAAGAGGAATGTTAATGAAATTCAAGGTATGAAAAGAAGATGGAGAAAGAGAAGGCCAAATGCAGGAAAATGAAAGAAAGAATGGCTAAGTCTCTCCTAAGTTAGTGACTGAAAATTTCTTCTGAATTTCTTAATGAAAATATGGTATGAATGTACAGTTACTCCTTAGTTTATAGTCATTAGCTTTCAAAAACCTGTTTAAGTCCATTTTCTAAAGCTCAAGTGGAATTAAGAAACTAAGATTCAAGTACAGAATATATTTTTCTGAAATAAGTTAGTTAATGAATTTCTCAAAGTTTTACAATTCCATCCATATTCCATCCCAATGATCTCTTCCTTGTTAGGGGCTCTTTTACAAAACTAGCCATTATTTTACATTTTGCTGCTAAGAATAATCTAAATACACTACTTGAACCCTTGATTTAAATTTTTTTTTTTAAAGTTGCTCAGTCATGTCCAACTCTTTGTGACCCCATGGACTATACAGTTCCAGGAATTCTCCAGGCCAGAATACTTGAGTGGGCAGCCTTTTCCTTCTCCATGGGATCTTCCCTACCCAGAGATTGAGCCCAGGTCTCCCGCATTGAAGTCAGAGCCTTTACTAGCTGAGCCACAAGGGAAGCCCAAGAATACTGAAGTGGATAGCCTATCCCTTCTTCAGGGGAATCTTACCAACCCAGGAACTGAACCATGGTCTCCTGCATTGCAGGCAGATTCTTTACCAGCTGAGCTACTGGGGACACCAACCCCTTGATGCCAGATATCAGTTATATTTGCGGTAAAAATTTTTATCAGTGATGTTTTACCTGGTTAGGCTTTAATTTATGAAACTCCTATATTTCTCCTGATTTAATGGTAGGTTTTTCCTTCTGTGAATTGTCATCTCTTGTTGATTATCAATTGACTGGACACATAACATTTCACCTGTGCAATGATTCTTTTTAAATCCTTTATATCCTCTGAAAATATTCCATTTGGTGATAGTCTGCCATACACAGGGACTTTGGTTTTCTTAAACACTTTCAAATCTAAATCATGTAGCATATGCCCTAACATATTTGTATGGTTGGCTATAGCTGAAATTAAAATGGCTACCTTTGCAATCTCCCATTGTGGGCAGAGTTGATGTACTTTGCTCTAGATGGAGACTTTATCTGTGAGGATGCCTTAGTTGGAAATACATTGATTTCAGTAACAAGGCTGGTATGAACTCCTTTGCCCTGACCTTCAGTGGTTCCCTATGATGCAGGTCTGTTTCGGCAGAGCTGGTGGGGTCAGCGTTATTTCAGAAAAATTTCTGAGCTCCTTGCTGGGTTCCAAGTACTATGAATTCAGACTCATTCTGTAAAGGTGCTAGGGAAGCAATAAAGAAGATATCACCAATTTTACTAAAATAAGAATTATTTTTAAAAAATTCATTAGTCCAGTGACATAATGTTAAATTCTTGGCTTTAGTCTCCACTTAAAAATATTCAGAAATGGCACAGTTTTCAAGCCGTTGTTCGGGGTTGGGTCAAAAATTGTGTTTACAGAGACTTCAAGGTCTCTGAAAACTCTCTAG
Source organism: Antilocapra americana (assembly GCA_007570785.1). Taxonomy (NCBI): domain Eukaryota; kingdom Metazoa; phylum Chordata; class Mammalia; order Artiodactyla; family Antilocapridae; genus Antilocapra; species Antilocapra americana. The sequence continues at coordinate 12,606,223 of ML662442.1, forward strand.
ATGAGTTTATTTCACAAATTTAAATTTAGACATCAGTGATAGACCCTTACTCAAAAATTCAGGTGCCCACTTTGTATAATTTCAAAACTCTAGCAACTAAATATTATTAAAAGTAAACAAGTGTTGACCATTAGAAAGGAGCTACCTGACTGTCCTTTCTGCAGAGATTTGAATATTGCTTCTTAAACAACTGCAGGGGTGACCAGTTATGGCCAGCCTCCTCTCTAACCTCCCTTCCTTTTTCTCACCTCCTCTCACTTCTTTTTCTCTCATTTACTTGCTCTCACTTTCTGCCTCTCTTTCCCTCAGGCTGTCTTTCTCTACCTTTTTATTTCTCTGGCATTCTCTTTATTTAATTTTTTTCATTCTCTGAATTAAAAAGAATAAACAGTTTTTTTCTGAAATGTTTTGCTTAGCAGCCTAGCCCTTGATCTTGTGTGACCTAATATTCTCTTGGAGGATGATTTAAGCATTACAGAAGTATACTCATATGAAATTGGTTGAGTCTTTAGATTCTGACTAAATGTTTTGTAATTTGAAAAAAATGGAAATGTAAGCAATAATTCATAAAAGTACAATGTTTCTTTTTTCCTTTAAACTTCCTGTTTCTTAGGAAGAAGATAGGACACAATTTTGTACTGTTGAATAAATCCTGGCAGGAGGAAAACTTAGTGTCATGGGTGATCATCTATGTTAATCAAATGAAACTTTGTAAACTCCAACCAGGTTACTGTGGCATCTTTGCTGACTTGGAGGAACCCTTTTCTATGGCATGCTGCTCTCTCAACATAGTCTTCTAAAGTTCTGAATCTTTCTGTCATAAAATAGATCTCACTGAAGTTTAACTATATAATTTCCTATAACATTTTTTTTCCTCTGGAGTGATAGAAATAATTCCTGTTCACTAACAGGAAGCAAGTACATTTTTAAAGAGAAAAGATGTACAGCTACTAAATGGCCCAACTGTAATCAAAATAATTCTAGCACTTTTCCACCAGATGGCACCCCTTTTTTGAGCTTGGGAAAGAAATTCTGAAGGCTGAGGAAAGCCTCTCTAATGTTAGAAATGGGATTGGTTCTGGAAAAGATTTTTAGTCAGTGAAATTGAATTAATAAAAAATAAAACTGAGACTTTACTAAGATGCTCCCAAATAAAATGTGTGATTAAATAATATGTTTAATTTGGTAAAATTAAGTCTATGTAAATAAAGCCAGTCCCAGTTTAACTTGAACTCCCCAGGACTTAAGTTCCATTAAGCTTTAATTTTCATATGATTTCTCTAACTGGCTATCATTTTGAGTGCCTCCTTTAACTTTTAACAAAGCACAGCAACCAAGTATACTTAGCAATTGAGTGTCCCAAATGAAGACTTGGTTTAACTTCTAAATCAACCATCAACTTGCCAGTCAAAAGTCCTAGGTAAACACTTTAACATTTTATCCAAAACCATGGGACTGGCACTGTGGATCTTCCAAGTTAAACAATGCGAGGTCACGTCTACCGGCCACACACTTCTTGTCCTTGCACGTGGCTCTGTTTGAATCTCTGGCTAAACTCTTAACACTATCTTTGTTGCTCCTCTGTAGTGACCTTTTCGAGTGAATCAGGACATGAGATGTCTTCCCAGATGTCACCTCAACACAGTCAGAGGAAAAGCATCCTATTTCACAGTCTCATATTCACTAAAGACATTAAATTTCACTGAGTAGAATCCAAATTGGATGATGTCCTTTGTTTTCTTTGGAGTTTTATTCATTGGTGATAAACAACCACACTGAAAATTTAGGAACAGATCTTTGTGATTTACAGGGAACAAGGGCAAGTGAGAGAGGTCTATCTAAAAATACACATTTGAGCTGCAAGGCGAATCTTCTTGTTCCCCTCGCTGCTCACATGTAATACATAGCCTAAAGCTAGTAAATTCAGTCACGTTAAGGAAGACTGTCAGGGAGCTAGGAGGGGGCCCAGCACAAGACTGACTTAGTTAGAACCAGGAAAGTTTTTCTGAAGTGGTTTCTATGACACTGGCTTTACACTTGCTTAAAAATGAGACTTTCATATCTTCTCACACTCCCATACATATGGAAGCCCAGCTTTATAATAATTTTTTCTCATCACTAAATTTGCTCAAGAGCAAGGTAAAATTAGTATCTCACCTTAGAAGATAAATTTAAAAACAAAGAGAAATTTTAGGTTTTAATAGTCCTATTCTTTCATTAACTATTGCTGTTTTAAACAAATGTTACCTTATTTGATTTCTATAATGAAAGCATCAATTGTAATATTTGATAGGATCAGAGAAGATGCATTTTTGATAAGTTACCTAAAATAATTCTATACGAACTGTTATTTGCTTCTGACATAATTGAGTATCTTAATCTGTCTTCATGGTTGCCAGATTTAACAAATAAAAGTACAAAACGCCCAGTTAAGAAACAATTGCAGATAAATAACACGTAAGTTTTTAGTATAAGTATACCTCATATGATGTTTGGGACATACTTTTATTTTTTAAAACTGTAGTTTATCTGAAATTTAACTTGGAAATTTCAATTTCCTGTATTTCATGTTATATCTATTTAGTAAGTGACTCACTTCTTTGTGCACCTTACTCCACAGTTTTTGCAGCAAAGATCACTGAAAACCCTCTACACAGACTCACCCCTCCAGACTTGTAAATTTTTTGTCAATAATGTGACATAAAATTGCAGAGCCAGTATGATAAAAAATTGCCAGAGATTTCCCTGGGTTTTGCAAAGGGAGTCTCCTGAAGAGCTTTGCTTGTAGTAGTTCTCCAAATTTCCCTTTACAGTGTTACATTAAACTCTCTACAAACTCCTGAGTTGTGAGCTTCCAGACTAACTTTCATCTGATCTTACTTAGTGGGACACAGACATGGGAGGAAGTGATCTCCGGTCATCGTATTTTACCTTTGCCTTCTATACCCCATCCCTTGCAGAGGGTATAGCCTTGCGTAGCAAACGGCCACAGAATGCATAAATTTATCATGCAAGCCACAGAGAGTTTGTCTGGGAGGAGTTATGAAACCAATCCTGTATTGTGTCTTTTCCTCATTCATGGAGGAAATACCAGGGACTTTAAGTATGTGTTCAAAGGGACATCCTGGTTCTCATATTTGTTTATCTCACTCATGGTCACATAGAAGCCTTTAAGAAATATTAAAATATAAATCTTTCTTAGGAAACAGGGAAAAGAAAACTCACAGCATTAAAAACCTTCCATGTAACACACTTATAAATACTTTGCTTTGCTATGTACTTCTAAAAAACCTGATAGTGAAATGTATAGCATTATGTTAGTAGGTATAATGGGTATACAAAACTGGGATGACCCAGAGGGATGGAATCAGGAGGGAGGTGGAAAGGGGGTTCTGGAAGGGGAGCACATGTATACCCATGGCTGATTCATGTCAATATATGGCAAAACCAACACGATAATGTAAAGGAAACAATAAATAAATTAATTTAAAAAACATAAATGAGCATTCTCACCTCACAGAGATTGTAATCTAACAGGGGAGGCTGATATAGGCATATAATCAGTTAAGAAATGATGCACAGTAGTATATGAAAAAGTGCCAGGCATGACCAGAAAAAGAACAAATGTATAGCTGTTCACTGAAGTGTATGGACTTTGAGTGATGGGAACCTTGTGGATTAAGGAAGGGGGTTAAGAAACAGCATTAAGGAAGATTGAGAAGGAGTAGGGCTTGAGGGTCAGTGAGGACCAGGTCTAGATGGAGGAGAGGATTCCTGTAAAGATAACTGTGGAGATACATTTGCACAAGGAGAATGATGCAATCTCATAACAGGGTATGGAGCTTGTACTTGGCCACATAGGTGATGGGGAGCTACTGGAGATTTTTGAATTATGGTGTGATATAATGAAACTACCTTGGCAACAGCCTAAGCTGAAAAGAGGGGAAAGTATGTATTTTATACAGCATAGGTTTGAGGTGTTTGTGCACATTTACTCAACATTAGTCGGAAAGCAAAAAAAAGATTTCTTATTGTTTATAAATCAGTAAAGTTAAAAATGCACAAATGTACACAAAGATGCATATAACATTCATGTAAAGTATACTCTCTGCTTTGTGCTTCCCGAAGAATTACTCTTCACTATGGTATGCAATCCCCAGGAGAAGTATGTTGAGAGCAGAGTGAATTTCTTTCATTACCTCTGTTATTTGACATGCCTGCATGAGGGTTGAACTGTACATTGTGTTTATTCTGTTTCTTGCTATTCCATCATCACTATATTGCTAATGGGGAGAAGTGGGGAACTATAGTCCTTCTGGTACAGAAATAGGCTTTGATTTTTTTTTTTGAAGATTCTGCAAGATTTCATGATTATAAATAAAACCAGAAAGAGTGGTCTCCCTTTGTCACACAATTAAAGCTAGTCTTTTATTTTATTTATTTTATTAAGGTTTAGTGTTAAAGGAAATCCTGTTAATGCTCAATCACTTCAGTCGTGTCTGACTCTTTGCCATCCTATGGACTATAGCCCACCAGGCTCCTCTGTCCATGGGATTCTCTAGGCAAGAATACTGGAGTGAGTTACCATGCCCTCCTCCAGGGAATCTTTCCAGCCCAGGGATCCAATAGTGTCTCCTGCTTTGCAGGCAGATTCTTTACTGCTGAGCCACTGGGAAAGTGAAGTCACTCAGTTGTGTCTGACTCTTTGTGACCCCATGGACTGCAGCCTTCTAGGCTCCTCCATCCATGGGATTTTCCAGGCAAGAGTACTGCAGTGGACTGCCATTTCCTTCCCCGCCACTGGGGAAGCCCAAAGGAAATCCTGTGCATGCATGCTAAGTTGCTTCAGTCATGTCTGACTCTGCAACCCTGTGGACTATCACCCACCAGACTCCTCTGTTCTAGGGATTCTCCAGGCAAGAATAATGGCGTGAGTTTCCCACCCTAGCCACAGTCAATTCAAGAACAATTCCTAAAGATGTTAGAAATACAAAACCCATTTGTTGCTTGCAAATGGAAAATAAGTTGTCTTTTTTTTTTAATGTGCATTTTTAAGAGTCAAGCAAGTAAATCTAACATGGTGAGATGCTCAACATAAAAAGAAAGTGTTCTGTAAATAAAACAGATTAAAAACTTGGTTCTAACTAGTTTTTCCTGTGTTGTAAAGTATAGTTATAGAATCCTGAGAGAAAACAGGAATAACGTTATTTTTAAAAGGCTTTGACATTCCAAAATGAATTTCCTGTTACTTTAGTACCCATAACCTGTTTTTATTACTGCTTGCAAGTTAATCTTGATTTTTATTGTTGTCTTAATTCTAAAGTCCTTCAGGCTGTGTCTCCACATGAAATCAAAAGTAGAGGATGAAACTGGATTAATTCACATACTTGCCCCATGTCTCTGATGGACTTTGCTTAATCAAAAGGTCAACCTCTGTATTAGTCAAGGTTCTTTAGAAAAACAGAACCAATAAGATTCATTGGTACCAAAGAAATCAATGATATAAGTCCCAGTCTGAGTTCACAAAGCACAAAATAGATACCTCAGCTCAGACAGAGAAAGTAGAATTTGCTCTTTTTCTGCCTTTTGGTTCTATTTGGCTCTCAAGGGATTGGGTGACATCCACCTGCATTGGTGAGAACTATCATTTTACTTAGTCTACTGAGTCAAATGATAATCTCTTGTAGAAACACTCTCATGAACACACCTAGAGATAATGTTTTACCAGCTGTCTGGGCATCGCTGAGCCCAGTCAGGTCCATACAAACAAAACTGACCATCACTGTTCCCTTGGCCTTAGTAAGTAGTTAATTCAAACATGACCAAATGGTGACCTTTTGGGAGAAATTCAACACCCCTTCTACCCCCCCCAAAGCATTTAACTTTATTTAAGTTTATATTTGGAAGTGGTGAGGAAGACATTAAAGAATCAGTTAGCCCATCTGGGGACTTCCCTTGTGGCTCAGATGGTAAAGAATCTGCCTGCAATGCAGGAGACCTGGGTTTGATCCCTGGGTTGGGAAAGACCCCCTGGAAAAGGGAATAGCAACCCACTGCAGTATTCTTGCATTGAAAAATCCCATGAGCAGGGAAGCCTGGCAAGCTACAGTTCACAGGGTCACATAGAGTTGGACACGACTGAGCAACTAACACTTTCAGCTCATTTTTAATGTGCTTACTATTCTGATAAGTGCTATGAAGGAAAATAGTAACATGCTATTGTGCTCAGTTTGCTCAGTCATGTCCAATAGCTTGTGACCCTTTGGACTGTAGCCTGCCAAGGCTTATATATATAAAAGTTTGGAAATTCTCTGAGAAAGTGATATTTAAGCTGAAATTGAAAGCTTGATAAGGGAAGGAAGGTGAGGAACAGAAAGAGAATATCCCTACAGAGGAAACTGCTTCTGGGAGGACCTAAAAAGCAAGAGAAAGATGGCACAGGAAGAGAAAGAAGGACAGCTGAATGTTGTGGGGCTCGGAGGGTGTGGTGCATGATATATTTTTTCACAACTATTAATTCCCTGTCTGCCCTTGGATGCCTCCTTCTCTGCTGACTTTGAAATTTGACTATATGACATCCTTTGGACAATGAGTATTCTCATGTATAAGTTAAAACTTTGCATGCAATGTCATGGCTTAACTGGTTGATTTCCACCCTTTTTTTTTTTGTACCTGAATAGAATAGCACACACTGGATAGAAGCTGACTCCTTTGGCCTTCATCCCTAAATATGAAGACAGTGATGAGAATCACATTTCTTCCACAGCCTGGAGCAGAAATTTAGCTGGTCACAGTTGACATGTGATGTGAGTGACAGATTTTTCCTTTGGAGTTGTAAGCTACTGAGATCTCAGGGATTTGTTTGTTAGGGATCATTACTTCAGTGAAAACCTGAATGATATTGAAGAAGGAAAACCCAGAGATGTACAAAAAGGCCCTACCATGCAGGAGCTTTGGTTAATCACTGCAAGTCACTGAAGCAAGATATTGACATAATCAGAATTTTATTGTAAGAGCAAAGAAAAGAAATTGCTCTGGCCACCATACCAAAAAAAAAAAAAAGAAGAAGAAAGAAAGAAGAAAAATATAAGTAACTTTGGTAATTTACTGTAATAAGGAAGATTATCTAAAAATTTAAGTACTTAACATTGTCAGTTTCATTTATGCACTATACCTGTAATAGCTAAAAAAATCCAAATGTATTAACCTTGGCTAACCCAAATGTATTAACCTCAATTGAGTCAGTCATCAAACTTCAGAAATCTGGCTTCACTGCCATAGTCAGAGGGATCCAGAGGAGATAGGATGGTGTCTTTTGTAGGCATGCATACCGGGAAACAAACTCACTCAGAAGAACAATGCAGATAGTGGAGTACAGTTGATTACACCAGCAGACCCAAGGCAGTCTCCTCTTAATCAAGGACCCCGACCAGTTTTTGTGAAAACATTATATACCCTAAGTGTATGTTCACCAAACCCACCTCCCCAAATTCCCTGAAACTAGTCTGAACAAAGGAAAAAGAAAGATACAATCAAAGTAAACCCTTGATTCATATGCCTTAAGCCGAGGTAGTTAACAGTGGACAATTATCAATAGGCCTGTGGGCATACCCTAATAAACATAACAGAATGTATAGTTCTACTCAGTTACACAGATAATTAGGGTAATCTTTAAGGCGATGGAGAGTCTAGGTACAAGCCCTGGGGCTTTTCCTTCCGGGGGCCTGGTTTTCTAGTTGGTTTGTCATTTGGGCATATAGCTCAAAGTCCACAGTCTGGCCCAAGATGGAGTTTTGCTTTCAAGATGGAGGCTGTTCTGTCTGTTTCCTCCTTCAGTTTGAATCTGGTTGGCTCAGACTGCAAGCTGCTTGAGAGTAGAAACCGTGTGTTATCAAGATTTTGCTTGTGTATTGTAAAGACTCAGAGATGACTCAGAAAATAAATGAAACACATATTTACAAAAGTCTATTTTAAAGTATCATAGGGCTTTGGTATTGATACAGGAGATAGATGAGTTCCAGGCTGGACATTTACAACTGGCTTCCTGTTACATTTCTTGGGGGAAGGAAAAGGGTGGGCTGCAGGCTGGACACTTAACAACTGGCCTCTTGTTCACATTTCCTGAGACAGGAGATAGGTGGACTCCAGGTTAGACGTTTATAATCAGCCTCCTGTTTCCATTTCAAAATAGAAATAACAACAGAAACAGTGTCAATACCCAGGCTTTGTCTACTGAGGACCCTTTAAAAAGTAGCAGTCTGGGCAGGAACAGAAAGGGGCTAAACCCTGTTAGAGTAAACGATCAGGAGGTCATATATTCTTCATCCTTGGGGCAAGAGAGACATTGAGCATGGGCAGAAAGTCTCCTTGGAGGTCAAAAAGTAGAAATCACCACCCCAGAAAAGGTGATGCTGTTATCAAAAGTTTGGACTCTTTGTACACCAGTACTGAGTCAAATCCCAGAAACAAGAGTTTTGGGTGAAGTTGAAAAGGATAGCTTTAGATTGCTTTGCTAGGCAAAGGGAGACACATCAGGCTTCTGCCTCAAAAAACTATGTGCTTCAACTCCAGAGAACTTGATAGGAGCTTTTATAATAGTGGGCCAAATGTGGGATCTCTGACAAGATTAGGGTGTGAGCAGGGTATGAAACTACTGGTTTCATAATTTTTACCTCCTTGAGAAATGCATTTTTCAATAGGGGCAAGGGCCAAGAGAATTTTGCTTTCAGCCTCTAATGTCTGGTAGACTAGCACCTAAGATTCCTGCTTTTCATCCAGGCTGCCCAGGTTCAATTCTTGGGCAGGGAACTAAGATGTTATTTCAAGCCAACATTCACTGCTGTTTCTCTGAAATCAGTATAACATTTTTTGTAGATGAAAATGAGTTTATCTTAATGGTTTCTGTTGATAGAATTCACAGATTTGAATCAGAGAGAACATCCATGTTTGGCATGACCATCTCCTCCATACTTCCAAGGTCAGTGCTTGTGCTGTGATGTCCTATGGCATTGCTACCTCTTTTTGTTAGTGGAAAATGCTAATTTCTGAGATGTAGCTACATGTTATTCAGAAACTTTATTGCTATATTAGAGCCAATTTAATGTGATTCACAGTTTCAACACAAAACAGCATTTGTATTGTAAATTCAGTAGTGAAGAAATAAGCATTTATTCTGAGATTGCTTTGTGCCAAGACTATGTTAACATGTTATAGCAAGGTTATTTTTTTAGTCCTCACAACCATTCTGTCACAAATTTTAAGTGTTTTTACCTTGGCTACAATTTATTCCTATTGCATTACATTTCTGGATTTTAACAGTAATTTGATTTCTTTTTGAGAAAACCTTTAGTGTTTTGTAGCATTTGCTATTAAGAAAATAAATGAAAACTTTCCTTAAACGCAGATAAATTAATGCATTTAATTTATGCCACATCCCTTTAAAGGACTCCGTTAGGAAAGCTGGCATCTTTTAGAATCAGTGTTGCCAAATTACGCCATACATTGCAGGGCTTAAGAGACTTGCTGTTCTTACTTTTTAATGACACATACAATCCCTTTGTCTGTCTCCTTTCCCCTCTTGGCTGGAGTTATGGTCACCTAATTGTCTTCTGCTGAGACACTTAAGCCTAAACTTGATGCAACATAGGGCTGTGCACAGAAAGCCAGAGCCATGGGCCCTCAGGCCCAAAGGAAATGGAAAATGCAGTAAGACCGATGTAGGAATGTCAGGAAAGAGACACTAACGATTTGTGTTTCTTCTTCCATCTGAGGTAAACATGTGTGGTTAAAGGTGATGTATAAAATACCCAGACACAACTGCAGCCTAGTTACCTACAATCAAAAGAGATGGCATCACAAATTAGAACAGAAATCAATCACTAATCACCAAAAGGATACCATTGTTAGGTAGTTAAAATATGAAAAAGGAGTCCAGAATGGCAGTGGCTAAAAGACAAGGAAGGGAAAAACCCACAAAAATAGAACAAAGGAAGGTCCGAGGACCGGAGTAAGGACCATAGGTAAAGCAAACAGCACTCCTGGCTAGCCCAATTTACATGCCCAGGGAGGGGAGAAACAACACATAGAATAGGAGCCAAAATTGAGGTGGGAGGCCTCTCTTCTCTTCACGTCTTTTCGGTTGGCATGCCCTCATGCCGCAAAGATGTATTTTCCTTTACTTTCTAAATAAAACTGAGCTGTAACACTGGTCCGTCCAAGGGCTGTAATGCTGGTCTGTCCATCACTTCAAATTTTTGTTGCGACAAGACAGAACCGAGGAAATTACAAACTCCCCTGACACCATTAACAAACATTCAGTATTGCCTACAGGTGCCTTGTGGCTCAGATAGTAAAAGAGTCTGCCTACAATGCAGGAGACTCAGGATCAGTCCCTGGGTTGGGAAGATCCCTTGGAGAAGGCCATAACAATCTACTCTAGTATTCTTGCCTGAAGATTCCCATGGATAGAGAAACCTGGTGGGCAACAGTAGATGGGATCACATAGAGTCAGACACGACAGAGCAACTAATATACAAACAAACATGACTTCCAGCTGAACATTAGTCTTGGCAGTAATTTGCTAAGTGTGGTGAGATGAATTTCAAGAAAGCTTGGGCTGTCTGTACTATATGAAGTTATGTATATACTTATTTGTCTCTGTGGTGGTGGTTGGTTGCTCAGTCGTGTCCGACTCTTGCGACCCCATGGACTGTAGCCCCCAAGTCTCCTCTGTCCCTAGGATTTTCCAGGTAAGAATACTGTAGTGAGTTTCCATTTCCTCCTGTTAGGTAGTTAGAATAGGAAAAAGGAGTTCAAAATGGTAGTGGCTAAAAGACAAAGAAAGGAAAAAGCCCACAAAAATGGAACAAAGAAAATTTAAGGACTGGAGTGAGAACCTCAGGTGAAACAAACAGTCCTTCTGGCTAGCCCAGTTTGCATTGGGCAGGCTCCAGGGCTGGGTAGGGGTGGAGAGGAGAAGACAAATGTATAAAAGGAGGAAGCCAAGAAGGATTGAGGCCTCTCCTTTGGAGTCATCTTGCCCTCATGACTCTTGGGTATACTATCCTTTGCTTGCTGAATAAAACTGAGCTGTAACCAAGCTGTAACATTGGTCCCCCATTTCAAACCTTTGAGACAAAACTGAGGAAATTACACACTCCCCTGACATTTCTTCAGGGGATCTCCCTTACCCAGAGATTGCACTGGGGTCTCCTGCACTGCAAGCAGATTCTTTACTGACTGAGCTACCAGGGAAGCCTATTGTCTCTATAATGAGAAATAATTGATGTGAAAAGGAATACATTGGCATGTTTCAGCAGTCACATGTTTTACCCTCCATAAAGGTATTTGTTAATAAAAATTAAAATTTTTAATTTTATTAAAAAAATTATCCTAGGACCTTGTGTGTATTTATTTAGTACCCTGTAATATAAAGCACTTCCAGGTATACATAGTCATGTGGTACTTACAAGACTTCAGAAAGGTGGATGGAGAAGGTGAGAGGTAGCTATGAAGAAAATAGAGAAGTTAGATAATTTGTCCAAGATCACATGACTAATATGCAAAGTAGTCATGATGAGACATGACTTTTATAAAGATGTGAAATAGTGAAAATCAACTATTAGTTTTCTTATAAAAACACTGAATGGCTTCTGAACTGTGTAAGGAGGCTCAAAAATTAAACTGAAACTAATTTTTTCCTTGGGAAATAATAGTGAAATAAGGTAACTTCTAATATTGTGTTTGTGCTTATGAAAATAAATGGAAGAACACATATTTGTTAGCCTCTCAATTAAGATAATTGATCTTAATTCTATGAAAAATGTATTTCTATCCTTTATCCTGAGGGTACATGGCTCTGGCTCTGTGTTGCATCAAGATCATGCTTAAGTGTCTTAGCAGCAGACAATTAGGTGACCATAATTCCAGCCAAGAAGGGAAAGGAGACAGACAAAGGGATTGTATGTGTCATTAAAAAGTAAGAACAGCAAGTCTCTTAAGCCCTGCAATGTATGGCGTAATTTGGCAACACTGATTCTAAAAGATGCCAGCTTTCCTAATGGAGTCCTTAAAAAGCATGTTTTATATGTACCACAGCTTTCTTATCCATTCGTCTGTTGATGGACATCTAGGTTGCTTCCATGTCCTGGCTATTGTAAACAATGCAGCGATGAACATTGGGGTATACGTTTCTCTTTCATTTCTGGTTTCCTCAGTGTGTATGCCCAGCAGTGGGATTGCTGGGTCATATGGCAGTTCTATTTCCAGTTTTTTAAGGAATCTCCACACTGTTCTCCATAGTGGCTGTACTAGTTTGCATTCCCACCAACAGTGTAAGAGGGTTCCCTGTTCTCCACATCCTCTCCAGCATTTATTGCTTGTAGACTTTTGGATGGCAGCCATTCTGACTGGTATAAAGTGGTACCTCATTGTGGTTTTGCTTTGCATTTCTCTGATAATGAGTGATGTTGAGCATCTTTTCATGTGTTTGTTAGCCATTTTTATGTCTTCTTTAGAGAAATGTCTGTTTAGGCATTGAAATATGTAAATTATCATATGTGAAATGAATCGCCAGCCCAGGTTTGATGCATGATACAGGGTGCTCTGGGCTGGTGCACTGGGATGACCCAGAGGGATGAAATTGGGAGGGAGGTGGGAGGGGGGTCCTGGAAGGGGAACACTTGTATACCCATGGCAGATTCATGTCAATGTATGTCAAAACCAACATGACAATGTAAAGAAAAAAAATTAATTAATTAAAAAGTAAATTTAAAAAAGGCATGTTTTAAATCATTGATTCTAGAATTGAGATAGAAAAAAATACAAGATTAGCTTGGGTCATTTCACAGTGCCAGAAAGTAAAAAGTGTAGGAAAAAAATCAGAAAACAAGAAGAGAAACAAGAAACAGAAACAATAGGATGGGGACATGTTCAAAGGACACCAGGAGCCAATCTGAAAGAGCTCCCATAAGCCAAAGCCAGAACCATTCAAACAACAGAAATAGAATTAAATCATAATATAAAATAATATTCACAATTTTATGTTAAATAATCCATTATGAATAAATGAATTAGAACAAAAGACAAGTTTTACTTACAGAAAATTTCCAAATAATTTATGTGCATAATCCTGCCTTCAGAAGAAGGAATTTACCACTCTTCCTTCATTTGAGTGTAGGCTAGAGTTACTTATTTACTTCCAAAGAAGAGTGTATGAAAAGGGAACGATAGCAACTTTATAGTGAAAAAACCTGGCAAACACCACCGTAACCAAGTGATCAGGGTTAGCCTTACTGGCATTAAGTCATGTTCATATCATGTACCCCTGATAGCTTTTGATGAAAAAGCACTTTAATCTTTCCAAAAATGTATAATCTCAGTCTAATTATCAGACAAACATTAGACAGATCCAAACTGAACTGCATTTTATAAAATATCTGACTTAAGTCCTCAGAAATGTCAAGGCCATGAACAATAAAGATTGAGAATCTGTCATAGACGACAGGAGCCTAATTTGCGACATGACAAGTAAATGTATTATGAGATCTTAGGTTATATTGGAACTGAAACAGAACTCAGACGTAGACTGGTGAAACCTGTGTGAGTTCTGAAGTTTAGATAATAAAAATGTGTAACAATGTCAGTTTCTTAATTTTACATTATGTGCCATGGTAAAATAAGGTGATACATTAGGGGAAACTAAACCCAGGGCACATGGGAACTCTGTACTATCTTTTCAACTCTTCCATAAATCTAAAATTATTCCAAATACAACAATTTATTGAAAGTAAGCTACTCATTTAAAGGAAGTCCTTGTGTACACATAGGTCTTTGTTTGTGTCTGTATATGTGGGTATGCATGAATGTTAATCAGTAGAGTTAAGCACTTTACTGAAAATTTTGTCATATTGAGTAATAGTGACAACTATTTTTAGTTTAAAGTTTCTATTACACTTTGGCTATTTTTGGTAAGTGCTCATAAGCCAACATGGCCTCTGTGTGTGTTGTCTTACTCACACAGATCTTCACATATGGTTACTTTCATTCAGTTTACTTCCATTCCACTCTGAAATGGAAGTGTGGTAAATGACCATTTTTTTTTTTTCTAACTTTAAAGAACCTTCTATCCAAAGACAAGAGTCAATGGGCAGCCAAAGCACATATTTGATTTTATTTACTGTGATGATTAAAGAGATTCATTCTTCTAAAAGCTTATCACTAGGGGTCTCTCAAACCTGTGCTCATTCATGTTGGGAGGCAAGAGCCTCCTGGGAGTCATAATGGATAGGACAGGGTTCCTGCCTTTAAATAGCAGTGAAGCTTCAGATCAAAATTTTTACACTCCTCTAGAGGCTTCAGACCTCCTCCAGTTGTCTCTGGTGACAGTCAAACAGTGAAAAGTCAAAGAGTAATATGTCAAAGAGTCAAAGTAATATGTCAAAGAGTATCTCTTTAAAATAACTTGGCATGTATCACCTTTCTGTAGTGATGTGAATGGGATGAATAAAAAAAATTGTTAAGAAATAGAACTGGTTATTTAGTGAAATAAGAAGATAAAATATGAAAGGCCAGTATTTTCTGCACATCTTTGTTGTTCACTAAATGCAGTTTGGTAGTCTCAGAGGGAAGAACAAGAAAGATGTATAGGTTTTCCCAGTTATCTGAAAACAGAGCATTCCTATAAAGCCTTTTGTAATCTGAAAAGGCATGAAGTGAAGAAGAAATTACCTTAACAACCATCCTGCTGATGGCTGCACAAAGTAAATCAAGATAAAGCACAGATACACACAGATACAGTTCAAAGCTATGACCACTTGATGCCAAGATGCTGAGTGTAGTTCCCAGGGAGGGAGCTTGGTGGTGCCACTCTGACTGTTGGGGTGTGCTCTATCTCTATGACAGCTCAATGCAGAGTAAACATTGAATGCTACTTTCCCTTTTCATCTTTTTATTTTATTTTATTTTTCACCTTGCTCTAAAATGTGAAAATCCTCTTTCAATTTCTTTTGATTAATAAGAACTTGAGCCAGTATAATTCTTTCACATAATGGAATATTACTCAGCATTAAAAAAAAATTCATTTGAAGCAATTCTACTCAGATGGACGAAACTGGAGCCCATTATCCAGAGTGAAGTAAGCCAGAAGCAAAAACAACAATACAGTATATTAACACATATATATGGAATTTAGAAAGACAGTAATGAGAACCCAACATGGGAGACAACAAAAGGAACGCAGATGTATAGAATAGACTTGTGGACTTTGTGGATGAGGGTAAGGGTGGGATGATATGGGAGAAGGGCATTGAAGCATGTTAATGTCATGTGTCTAATCAATCGCCAGCCCAGGATTGATGCTCGGGACTGGTGCAGCGAGATTTCCCGGGGGGGAGGGAGGAGGGAGGGGAGACCCAGAGGGGAAGCATATGTAAACCCATGGTGATATCATAACAATGTATGGCAAAAACAATAATAATAAAAAAAAAAAAGTGAAGTGGCGTAAAGTGAACTTTTGAAAAATGAAGTATACTTGTATTCATTCTTTAATGTTGAAGTTATCATATTATTAATAACATGATCAGTGCAGGGCTTTTATCTCTACACTAATGTTCCCTGATATGAGGAAGCTACTAATCCATTTTTCACTTCTAAATAATTTCCGAATGACTTAATATTTTTGTCTATATTCCCAGAATTTTTCAGTCAATTCTTTTGTCTTTCAGGCTGTGTGTCTAATATGCCAAATAAAATAGTAAATTCAGTGGAAAAAAAAGATACACCAAAACTGTGACATGGTCATCCTGTTGTTGGGTGTTATTTTGACAATATGATTTGATTGATGATGGCTCTTATTCCAGTTGAGTAGTTGTGGAGATACAGCCTCTTATCCTGCCAAATGATAGTTAGGGAAATTTTTTCTTGACTCAAATGATTTGTCAGCATCTGAAATGTAGATATAGGCAGCATCTTCATAATGCCAGGCTTCTAGGTAATGATAAAAAAAAATTCGTTCTAACCATCCTAATATTTAGAAGTATCCTGATAATAAGTTGCCTTTTCCACTTTATGTTCAATAATTTTGAATGAATTAAATGTTCATGCATATTTATATAAAGTCTTAAGCAAAATAAAATTGTGACATAAATGAATTTTCTTAAAATAGAATAACCTTTGTTTAATATATAGAAACTAAAGTATTAAAATCCATCATCACATCTAAAATACTTCTCAAGTGATAAAATCTATCCCTAAACCATGAAAATATGCGTTCTTCACTGTGAATGATCAGATCTAAATGGGTTACTAACAAAAATGTTAAGATTAGTTGCTTTTAATTTCTGATTTTAGATTTTACATGTTTTTATATATTTCCTCAAACTTTGCAACACATATTTGCTCAGAAAATTATAAAATCAAATACAATGAGACCTCCTCTGTATTTTTAAGCAAAACTATTATCTGGTAAGAAATTTCTTCTCTGAAGATTATTAACATTTCCTGAGGACATGTTAGGCCATTCTTTCTGCTTTTTTTCATTTCCTACTGTTGGGTTATGAACTTTCAAACCTGATCCTTGACATTCATACCCTTGAAACTGGAAATTATTTCTTATCCACATTCCCTGAACTTGCTGAGATTTGTGGGACAATATTTTAGTGAGGAAACTATACACAGGCGGGTCTCCTGCATTCAACTCTGGGGAAGGTGCCCACTCTCTTTTGGAGTGGAACCCCTGCAATAAACCTTTGGGGGTAAGAATAATGGAGAATGGATAGAGTGGAAATTTCCAAGCATTTTATTTGCTAGCAATAAAATTTTTTAACAAGGACATTTTCCAGAGTTATCTGATTCTTAAGTGTAATAAATCCTCTGCTAGGAATCTGTGGAAAATGGTCTACAGTAGTAAGGGTTTGTGTTAATGGGTTCTGGAACAGAGGCAACAAAATGTTCTTTCTTTCTGTCTCTCTTTTGTTTGTCCCAAGTGTAATCTTTACTTAGAATTCCTGCTCCCAACTTCACCCGTGAGTTTGTTTTCAGAGAGTGGGCTCAGTAAAAATGTAATTTTTCTTGGCTTGCCTTTTGACTGATAGATCTTAAGGTGAATAATTTTTGAAACAGGTTTCATTTGAGCTGACATTTCTTTTACTTTTTTTCAGCTATTATTCTTTACCACCTCAGAATCCATTGTGAATTTTTTCTAGAAACTGTTTTTTTTTTTTTTTTTTTTGAAAATAAAAGGAAATCATGCCAAGAATCTTGTAAAGTCATGTGTGAGGAACTCAAATTCAAGTGTCTTGATTCTGGCTCTTTGGGAATATGAGTAAGGAGGAACAAAGGATGAATCACTTCTGTCATCCAAAAAACTGAAAACTACTGAATATTTTGCAAAACAGAAAGTATTAAAATTTCTGAGAATATATAATAGGATTTACATGCTCTGGTTTTCAAAATAATATGCATTCATTATATTTACTTAGAAAGTACACGATAAGAAAAAGAGAAAACTGTTAAATAAAAACCTCACAGAGATAAAAAATATTAACATATTAGATCTTTTAAAAAATATTTCCCATGGAATTCTTTAGTAGTTTCTTAAAAATATTTTTCTTTTAGAAAAAATTCTGCTTTCTTTTGGACTTTTTTTCCCCACGAAATTATTTAGTGGTTTCTATACTGAACTCTTTTAAATCCTCAGAAGGAAAATAATCTTAAGGTAATTTGTGTATTTATATTTTAAAAGTAAAACAAATACTTTCTTTCTTTCTTTTTTTTTTTGGTAACATTTTCTTTATTTGAATATACTTTGTGAGTGATGTTTGATTTATTTGTCTTAAAGATCAACTCCTTAAGAAGGAAGTGCACCTAACTTTTTCTAAAGCATCCTATTTCTTTAGACATAAGATTTTGAACCTCAACCAAAGCTTTATAGTAAATTAAGAGTTAACAAGTCAAGATACTATGGCATTTGTCTTTTTAAAAGAGGAAGACAATTTCTTGGGAAAGGTTAGAGGGGGAGGTAAGGGAAGGGGCAAAGTGATATTGACTCCAGGGTTTTGGTACAGTTATCATCAGTTTCTTTCAGTGACCAGAGATTGAACTTCTAATTGCAGCCAAATCTCTCAAAGTAGTTGTTTTGGGTTACAAATGGAAATAAAGTACGGGTACATGAGTCATTCAACATTCTTTAAAATGACTAGCAAAACAATTTTCCTGAGGAGGGGCAGTAGTATCATCTTTATCTTGAAAGGATACACCTTAAGTAATTGAATATTATGGTGAAACTAAAATAAAAGAAGATGCAGATGTTTCCATTTAAACAGGAATTATACCTGTGTCCTCTTTTATAGCTAAGATTTACCAAGGCCAAGTAACAGAAGTTCTGGGAGTTTACTGGACACCTTGAGAAGTCCAGCTGTCAGCAACAGCTTGAGCCTTCCATACTGAAACACAGCTGCTAGCTGTCATCTACAAAGAGGGGTTTTTAGGGTAGAATTAGCTGAAAGAAGACAGTGATTTTGGAGAGGGCAAAAAAGAGGTTCCACTTGAAAAAGGTGAAAAATTTGGGTTTGGGAGTAATAAAATGTATTGGAAATGCTTTATTGAGGAGGTTGGGGAACAAATCCAGAGCCTGCCCTCTTCATGTCTCTGAAGAAATAGCTGTTAAAGGAGAGGTCATCTTGAGTGCGAAAAGATGTCTTTCTACCCATCTGGTCTCATCACTTCATGGCAAATAGATGGGGAAAAAATGGAAACTGTGACAGACTTTGTTTTCTTGGGCTTCAAAATCACTGTGGATGGTGATTGCTGTCATGAAATTAAAAGACACTTGCTTCTTGGAAGAAAAGCTATGACAAGCCTAGACAGGGGACAAACCTAGACTGAGGGCAGGAGGCAAAGAGGACACAGAGGGAGATGGTTGGATGACATCACTGACTCAATGGACATGAGTTTGAGCAAACTCTGAGAGATGGTGAAGAACAGGGAAGCCTGGCATGCTGCAGTCCATAGGGTCATAAAGAACCACACACAACTTAATGACTGAAAAACAACTTTCTACACAGGCTCATAAAATGCTGTGCAGGGTAGCAAATGGATGTATTAGTTGCTCAGTCATGTCCAACTCTTTATGACCCCATGGACTGTAGCCCACAAGGCTCCTCTGTCCATGGGATTATCCAGGCAGAATACTGGAGTGTGTTGCCATTTCCTTCTCCAGGGCATCTTCCCAACCCAGGGATTGAACCTGGGTCACCTGCATTGCAGGTGAAGTTTTTACCATCTGAGCCCAGCAAATAGGTAGATACATATGAACAATTATCAGCCTCAGCTGCTGTAATTAGTTATGTGAATTATAACTGGATATAACAATTACCAAAGGGCAATAAAATAGTCAGTGTCATGAACTGATCAGAAAAAAATGAGGTTTAGAAAAATGAAATAACTTGGCTCATTTTATATTGTTTTTGTACAAAAGAAATGTTATCAAAAGAAAGGAAGTATGGAGAAAAAAGTACCTTGTTAAAGTATATACAGCCTAGTTTCCTATATTAGCTGAAAATATTAGGTATATCAATTTCAAATTCTTATTACTTTACAAAAATCAAACCTATCTTTTCACAAAGCAAGATTTTCTATAATGGAATATTCTAAAAGCCATTGTATTACAAATTATATTTTTATTTTGATATCAGATTTTTTTTAAAGAAAAAGGGACAGCAACAAAGCTTATCTTTTCTCCTATGTATGACATAAGAATTTCCATACTATTTGTCATAGCATTGAGACGTTTAAAACTCCTTTAAAAAAAAAAATTTAGCAAAATCCTGCTCAAACTGGACAGCTGTTAGCCATTAGAAAAATGGACTTTGAACTTTAATCTTTAAATCGTGTGCAAATATTTACACATCTGCAAACTAGGAAAAATGTTTTCCCAGCACTGCTTAACAAAGACATCTAATCTCTGCATTATTTTTATATTATTGTAACATTTCAGGTGTCTCTTAAGAGGTTGTTTAACCTTCCAGCTTTCAGTAATATTGGTTGAGCCAAAATCTGAGGTAGCTTAGTGGCTACCGATTACTTGGTCAAAGCTGACTACTAGATATTAGACTGTTCATCTTTTAGGTCACATTTGTATTATAGCTTCATATTTTACCAAATAATTATGAAATATTATGTCATCAGTTGAAAAATATCATTTTAATTTGAAATAAGTATTTTTAAATCACCTAGTAATCTTGATTTCATGACAAAGTCAAGAGAGATAAGCCATTCAAATTACATTTTATATCACGTGATGTTTAGGGTCTACCACTTTGCTCATTTATTAAACATTTTAGAGTATCTGCAAGAGGCCAGACACTATGTTAGGAAGTAAATTTACAGAGAAAACATGAAATAGACATTGTCTCTAAGCAGTTTAGAATAAATTATAGTAATATTGTGTTTGCTGTTGTTCAGTCACTAAGTTGTGTTTGGACTCTGCAGCGTGGGCACATGGACTGCAGTACACCAAGCTTCCTTGTCTTTCACTGTCTCCCAGAATTTGCTCAAATTCATGTCCATTGACTCAGTGATGCTATCTAACATCTAATCCTCTGCTACCCTCGTCTCCTCCTACCCTCAACTTTCCCAGCATTAGGATGTTTTCCAATGAGTTGGCTCATCACATCAGGTAGTAAAAATATTGCGGCTTCAGCTTCAGCATCAGTCTTTCCAATGAATCTTCCTGGTTAATTTCCTTTAGGATTGACTGATTTGATCTCCTTGCTTTTCAAGCAACTCTTAAGAGTCTTCTCCAGCACCACAATTCAAAAGCATCATTTCTTCAGTTCTCAGCCTTCTTCATGGGCCAGCTCTCACACCTATACATGACTACTGGAAAAAGCATAGCTTTGACTATATGGACCTTTGTAGGTAAAGTGATGTCTCTGCTTTTTAATATAATGTCTAGGTATATCATAGCTTTTCTTCCAAGGAGCAAGAGTCTTTTAATTTCATGGCTGCAGTCACCATCTACAATGATTTTAGAGACCAAGAAAGTAAAATCTGTCACTGCTTGTAATTTTTCCCCTCCTATTTGCCGTGAAATGATAGGACTGGATGTCATGATCTTAGTTTTTTGAATGTTGAGTTTTAATCCAGCTTTTTCACTTTCCTCTTCACCCTCATCAAGAGGCTCTTTAGTTCCTCTTCACTTTCTACCATTAGAGTAGTATCTGCATATCTGAGGTTGTTGATATTTCTCCTGACGATCTTGATTCCAGTTTGTGATTCACCTAGCCTGGCATTTTGCATGATGTACTCTGTATAAAAGTTAAATAAACAAGGTGACAATATACAGCCTCGTTGTACTCCTTTCCCAGTTTTGAACCAGTCAGTTGTTCCATGTAAAGTTCTGTTATTTCTTGACCCACATACAAGTTTCTCAGAAGAAAAGTAAAGTGATCTGGTACTCCTATCTCTTTAAGAATTTTCTGAAGTTTGTTGTGATCCACAGAGTCAAAGGCTTTATGGTAGTTAACAAGCAGAAGTTTTTCTGGAATTCTCTTGCTTTTCCTAGGATATAACATATTTTATTGTTAATTATTACAACAATATTTCATTATGAATACAATAATATTGAATTATGAATGCAGCATTATTGAGTTATGAATGCTATAATAAACATTTGCAGAGGATGTCTTTGGAATACAGTGGGAGTCAGAACAAGGGTATTGGATGCTATTTAGATATAGAGGTAAGGACAGACACACATCTAATGAAAAGTGACATACTCTGATATTTGAATTCTGAGTATAGCGATTGATTATGGCTAAAGGCTAAACTCAGGCTTACCTGGTGACTCAGTGGTAAAGAATTCACCAATGCAGAAGCTACAGGAGATGCAGATTAAATCCCTGGGTTGGGAAGATCCTCTAGAGGAGAGCATGGCAACCCACTTTAGTATTCCTGCCTGGAGATTCCCATGGATAGAGGAGCCTGACTGGTTATGGTCCATAGGGTCACAGAGTCTGACACGACTGAAGAGACTTAGCACACATGTTCATGAAAAGGCCAAACTCAAGTTAATCTTCTCCATGCTGGAAGAGGCATTTATGTGGCTGTTTTGTTTAGCTTTGAGTACTTTTCCTCTAGAAATACTCTCCTCTTGATAAGTCTTCCTGCTTACTTCTGATCATATAATTACCTAATTTAAAAATTGACACACCTGTATTCATCATTTATTCTAATCATTCTCATATTTGTTGTGCATCAAGATTACCTGGAGAGACTGTTAAAATATAATTGCTGGATCCCACTAAATGCTCTGGGGCGGAGATCAGCAGTTTGCATTTTTAAGTTCCCTGATTATGCTGATGCTGCTAGTCCGTATATCATACTTGCCCTATTAGCAGAATCATCTGGAGATGTTTTAAAAATATATGGACTCCTGGGGTCCATTCGTAGAGATTCAACTTTACTCAGACTTGGGTGACAACATGGAATCTGGCTTTTCAATATATCTCGCCAGTTGATTCTGATCATCAGTGAAGTTTGGGATCCACTAACACAGTCCAGTTCTATCATTTTACAAATGACAAAATTGAGATGTAGAAAACTGAATGACAATTCACCATAAAAACATATAACTAACAAGGAGCAGAGAAAGCTCTTTTTCCCACTGTGCCTTCATTTCCTTTCCCTTCAAGAAACCATAATGAGAATTTGTTCTTACTGAAGCAAGTCGATATTCTTATTGTAATATTCAGTGATTTCCAAAATCTTCTCTTTTTAAATCCACTGATTTCCAAAATCTCTTCTGTGGGTCCCAATAGTTAGTCTTGGATACAGTTAGGCCAGTCCCAGATCAATGAGCAGAAAAAAAGTATCTACTATATTTTAAGGGAGGAACTAGGGTGGGATCAGATTAGAATACACCTCAGTCCCCTCTTTCAGGGAACTTCCAGATAAGTAGCAATCACATTCCCAAACATGCGCAAATCCACACCTCCCCTACAAATAGTAATAAAAGAAAGATTTATAATAAACACAATATCTCAGAGGGGCCTCAGTAAGATGAAGCAAATATTCAAAGATGTCTACTTGCCAGACACTATGCCAACATTTTAGGATTGCAAAAATATTAAGGCTTAGTTTTTTTAGCAAAGGAAACCATAATAAAATTATGCAAAACACAAATGATTCTATACTGAAACACAATCTATAAAAATGGCATGAGTAAAATGTTATCAGAAAAATAGAAGTGGGAGTGATTAATTCAGATGATATATGTGGATATGTTTACTGGAAGCATGGTAGAAAAGACATAAATATTTTGTTTAGATTTGAGTACTTTTTCTTTGGCTTCTCCTCTTGATTCATTTTTACTTAGCCAAGTAAAGAAGAGGGCAGGACAAAAGCACAAAGCTGAACTTGTAACATGAATTCTTTAAAAAATAGATAATGGCCATATATGGATAGAACACAAAGCATGTGGACCCAGAATAATATTCACAAAGGTGAATTTAAGTTAAGATTTCAAAGATACATAAAATTAGGCATAATACTGTTTTTTGCAAACATTAATTATATATATTATAAATATATATATATATTATATATATTTCACAATTCTTCCCCATTTACTTCTAAACTGCCTAAAATTTTACCCATTTCAAGGTTCAAATCAAGGCCTGTAAAAGTTATTGCCTTGCAGCTTGTCAACCTTTCTGAGAATCACTGTTACCTCGGGTATGTAAAAAAAGTACCAAAAATCTGGGCCCACATGAGAGGTTTTGATCCTGAAGATTTCAAATCAGGATGCCTGGTGGTTGAACCCTGGTATTTTTAGTTCCTTTGGCAGTTTTTAGTTCATTTTGAACTGAACCACTGGTCTACACAATGCCGAAATCTAAGATGAATTAAGTGTATAATTGATGAATTGAATATTTCTTTGCAATCTAAATGCTTAGGTAAGTTCTCTTTACCTTTCTTTGTCTCAAGAGAATAGTTTTAAAGTACATACCCCGGGATCCCAAGAAGTCAAATCAAGGAAGGAAAAAACCACATGAATATTTTGGGAATAAGAAAGCTCAGTATGTCTATTTGCCTGTTCATGTCCCTACAGATACTTCCATAACAAAATACCATCTCACTAGACTAGTTTATATTGTAATAAAACACAGATTCTAAATGTACATGAGCTTAATGTCAAGAATATTCATGCATAACTCTAAAATGAATTTTATTTCACCATCCTAATTGAACAGAATTGTTAAAATTGCTGAAGAGTTACAGACAGCCTCAGGAAATAAAAACAGCTAATTGATCCCTATTGGATATTGAAGAATTAGTCATCACTGAGTAGTCCTGTATTTCTAGACTCTGCTTCTGAGACTCACTCACATTAATCATAGAGCCTTGTGTGGATGTATATAATGTGGTGAGAGCAGTTACTGATGATTTGTTTTTCTTAGACCATTTACTAAGCATTTTTATTGAATAAGGTTTGAAGTATTTGTATGTCCTCACAGGTCATAGTGAATGTATCACTTCAAAATACAAATAAATTTTTTTTTATTTCTAAGACATGATGTTCTGAAGAGTCAGATCCCATAGCTGTCCATTTAATTAGATCTTGCAGGATTTGGATTTTATTATTAGCCATTCCATTAGCTCAATATTCAAGGTTAATGTAGTTAGGACTAAAAGAATGCGTTTTCTCATGGACAAAGGACATGATGACCTCAGAGGGCAAAGCAAAAGATATTCACCATATGATGACATTTTAAAATATTTCATAATTTTTTCTGAATATTCTACTTCTCTAGTACTTCAATGAGAGAAAATTTGAGCATATATGATACATAAGGACAAATATTTGGGGATTTATTTGTAAATAGTAGAGTATAAAGTGCTATTCCAAAGTATGCTATTTGTAAGCTGTGTCATATGTGTAAATAATTTCTCCTTTGTTCATGGTATGTGCCTTTTCATCTTACTATATGAAAACCTTATGTATATCAGGTGAAATACTTCAATGTCATGTTTTTAAAAATAAGATTTAGTGTTGCATTTACATTTTAAAATCAGCAAAAATTGAAGTTGATAGAACCTAAGGTATTCTGTAAAGTGACAATGATAGGCATTATTGTTTAATGTAAACTTGAAATACTAGCTGATGTATATGTGATGATGAGAATTAAAAAATAATGGAAAAAGCATATTCTGACCCAGTGTAGGTAATTTATTAGGAACAGTTAATGTGGTGTTTATCACCACTCTAAAGTAGATATTACTATCTCAATATTACAAATAAGAACTTGAAGTGAGCATGTAAGTAATTGAACTCATATTTGAGTAAATGGCAGAACTGTTATTTGAATCTAGGTAATCAGCTCCAAGATTTTTCATCTTTATCATCACACTGCTTTGAGAGATGATTTTGCATATGTAACTCTTAATGTTATGATTCCATAACATAATGTTATCATGATGTTATGATTCCATAAAGAAGGCTGAATGCTGAAGAATTGATGCTTTTGAACTGTGGTGTTGGAGAAGACTCTTGAGAGTCCCTTGGACTGCAGGAAGATCAAACCAGTCAATCCTAAAAGAAATCAATCCTGAATGTTCCTTAGAAGGACTGATACCAAAGCTGAAGCTCTGATACTTTGACCACCTGATGCGAATTCGACTCATTAGAAAAGATCCTGATGCTGGGAAAGATTGAAGGCAGGAGGAGAAGAGGACAGCAGAGGACGAGATAGTTGGATGGCATCAGCGACCCAATGGACATGAGTCTGAGCAAGCTCCAGGAGTTGGTGATGGACAGGGAGCCTGGCGTGCTGCGATCCATGGGTTCACAAAGAATTGGATATGACCGAATGACTGAACAACAGCAACAATATTATGATTCATGATGGGAAGAAAGCCCCTGATAAGATGAAGGAGTAAATTATGCAGCTAGCAACACACAAATTATTTTAATACTCTTCCTGCTAAATAAAAAATGTTTATGTGCTTAAGTCAAGACAAGATGCTAAAAAATTGGAAAAGAAATGAAATATATTGTCTATGATTTTTTAATATAGTGGAGAGTAAGAAATTTTGAATTCTAAATTCATCTCTATCTTAGTCTAGTTCCAAGGTTCTTTAACTTCACCAAAGCACCCTGGGACACAGGCAGTGAACTCAGGGGTACCATGAAGTGTTTTTAACATTTTTTGAGGGAAACAGAGTGACACTTGGCATACTTTGGACACTGCACAAGTCACTAGCTCGAGCTGGTTCACAGTTTTGACATTCGTTCATACTGCAGTCCCTTTAGTTACATCATATTTTTGTGACACTGAGGTTTCAACAATCACTGTGATAACATCAAATAGCACAGAACATCAATATGAAACAAGAAATGTGGTGCCTGATTCCAAAGTCAGAAAAACCATGCAGTGTCTAGAGGGAGCATATATCTCACTAATAAGTAACTTGTTAAAAATGAAGTAAAGCTGGTATTTTTTCTTTCAGTTAGCCTGGATGAATTTGTTTAAATGGCTGTTGACGTGTTAGAGAATAAATAAATTATTAAGTTGTTGGCATGTAATTGCTTAACATTAAAAAACTAAGATCATGGCATCCTGTCTCATCACTTCATGGCAAATAAAAGGGGAAAAAGTGGAAGCGATGACAAATCTTATTTTCTTGGGTTCCAAAATCACTGTGGACAGTGACTGCAGACAGGAAGTTAAAAGACACTTGCTCCTTGGGAGGAAATCTGTGAAAACCTAGACGGCATATAAAAAAACCGACATCAGTTAGTCTACAAAGGTTTGTATAATCAGAGTTATGGTTTTGCTAGTAGTCATGTATGGATGTGAGAGTTGGACCATAAAGACGACCAAAGAACTGATGCCTTCCAACTGTGGTGTGGGATAAGACTCTTGAGAGTCCCTTGAACTTCAAGGAGATCTGAGCAGCAAATCCTAAAGGAAATCAACCATGGATATTCATCAGAAGGACTGATATTGAAGCTGAAGCTCTAATACTCTGGTCACGTGATGTGAAGAGCCAACTCATTGGAAAAGATTCTGATGCTGGGAAAGATTTACAGTAAGAGGAAAAGGGGGTGGCAGGTGATGAGAAGGTTAGATAGCATCACTGACTCAACCGACATGAATTTGAGCAAACTGGGAAATAGTGGAGGACAGAAGAGCCTGGAATGCTGCAGTACATGAAGCCATAAAGAGCTGGACATCACTGGGACTACTTAATAAATGGCACAGATACATATTATTTTCTACTAAGAATATCACAAAAAAACTTTCTAGTAACCTAATGGCTCCATGAACTGAGAGACTTTGAGAAACTCTGGAGCAGAAACTTGGCTTTTGTTATTGAAGTTTTTGTTTTAGCTTCGAAAGAAAATTCTAATCTAGTCTAATTCTAACAGACAATGATTCTATGGCAAGAGAAAGGTTAATTTAGGCAAAATTTAATATATAGAGCTGATAGAGATTTTTGTTTTGTTTTCCTTTTTAGCATTCAGGTATTTTCTCCATTTGCTAGCAGATAAAATTGGAAAACTTTTCAGAGTAAGTTACAATATGTACTTTGTAAATATTAGAGAATCTAGAATGTCTGATCTACCTAAGAAAATATTATTTCATGAAAATTTCAAATAAAAAGCAAGCAGCCCACTGTTTTCAATAAAAATTCTAGCTAATACCCCCACCACAATTACATTCTTTTATATTGCCAGTTTACACAAGGAAATGCCCATTTAGAAAATCTTTGATGTGTCTATTAAAAGAATAATACTTTTGTTATTTGGAAAAGTATTAGCATCTTGTTAGGCTGATTAATTCTTTATTTGAGGTACAATAGGTTTGTATTTACTTGGCTGGTAATTTTGGGGGGTGTTTTCAGCTGAAAACTTGGGTCAAAATAAGTGTTATGTTACGTCCAGATGATTACCACATTTGATTTTATTGGCAATACCTGAAAGAAGGGGAATTGCAAAATAGTTGTGACATACTTGTGTCCTTGGGTTAGTGAATTTGAAATACAAAAAGAAATCTTTTATTTTGGACAACTAAGTGGTGACAGAATGACTCTGTGACTGGAGTGTGAGCTCTTGGATAGTGCTTACTTAATAAGTGTTTGCTGAATTAAAACAACCCCCTAAAATATCCCCAACTGACACCCATTGATTTAATTCTATAGTAAAGTACATACATGGAAACAAGTAACTCAAGTACTTTGCAGACTATATGGCCATAGAGATGGCTCATAGTTAGTCTGAAAAGTTGTGGAATACTGCAACAAATATTGTCAGAGTTTATTTCCTTTTTTATTTTTTCTTTATTTTTTATCTAGACACAACATTACTTTATTTGTTGAGCCAAAAATTGTTGGAGTAAGATTACCTCAGACGAAGAGGTGGCATGTGATTTTGTTGTTGTTTTGAACAATAAATTTAATTTCTTAGTTAGTTATGCTGCCTTATGAACACGTTCAAGAGGAGGGAAAATACATTGGTCCCACCCAGATCTGTGCAACCCCTTTTCCATGTAATGTAACATCGTCCATGAGAGAGGTAGGGGATATTATTTTGTTTATCCCGTTAAGGTATACCTTGCTTCATTCAACAAAAGATTTTAGAGGCAGTATGTAGACTTTGAATTTAGTATATTAACACCACTTATTTGACATGTAGAATTCAAGCTTACATCTGATAGAATAATTATAAACCAAACAATAAATAGCTATTAACACATATGTCTTTAAATGCAGATATAAGTTAGAACAAGAAAGTGAACTGAAAGACATAAAAGATTTTCTGGAACTTGAAAACAGTTTTTAAACCTAAAGTGCATGTTAGGTTTTTGTTTATCTGAAATAAACCTAAAGAATATTTACAAATATTTTTAGAGTAGATGAGCAGGATAAATAAATGACCCTAATTAGAAATTATGTTTTATCTTTAATGATGGACCACATCTTTAGCTTGTGCTCCAGAAGAAAGATCTTTAACACCAAAAAGGACATAAAGTACTTTATTTGGCAAGATGGGCTATTGGCAAAGATGGGCTCAATAAAGAACAGAAATAGTATGGACCTAAAAGAAGCAGAAGGCATTAAGAAGAAGTGGCAAGAATACACATAAACACTATATAAAAATGATCAGATAATCATGATGGTATGATTAGAGCCAGACATTCTGGAATGTAAAGTCAAGTGGGCCTTAGGAAGCATCACTTCAAATAAAGCTAGTGGAGGTGATGGAATTCCAATTGAGCTATTTCAAATCCTGAAAGAGGATGGTGTGAAAGTGCTGCACTCAATATGCCACAAATTTGGAAAACTCAACAGTGGTCACAACACTGGAAAAGGTCAGATTTCATTCCAATCCCAAAGAAAGGCAATGCCAAAGAATGCTCAAACTATTGCACAGTTGCACTCATCTCATAGGCTAGTAAAATAATGCTCAAAATTCTCCAAGCCAGGATTCAATCACAAACTTTCAAATGTACAAGCTGGTTTTAGAAAAGGCAGTGGAATCAGAGATCAAATTGCCAACATCCACAGGATCATTGAAAAAGCAAGAGAGTTCTAGGAAAATACCAATTTCTGCTTTATTGACTATGCCAAAGCCTTTGACTGTGTGGAGCACCACAAACTGTGGAAAATTCTTAAAGAGATGGGAATCCCAGACCACCTGACCTGCCTCTTGATACAGGTCAGGAAGCAACAGTTAGAACTGGACATGGAACAACAGACTGGTTCCAAATCAGGAAAGGAGTACGTCAAGGCTGTATATTGTCACGCTGCTTATTTAACTTACATGCAGAGTATATCATGAGAAATGCTGGACTGGAGGAAGCAGAAGCTGGAATCAAGATTGCCAGGAGAAATATCAATAACCTCAGATATGCAGATGACACCACCCTTATGGCAAAAAGTGAAGAAGAACTGAAGAGCCTCTTGATGAAAGTAAAAGAGGAGAGTGAAAAAGTTGGCTTAAAGCTCAACATTCAGAAAACTAAGATCGTGGCATCTGGTCCATCACTTCGTGGCTGACTTTTTTTGAGGGGGCTCCAAAATCACTGCAGATGGTGACTGCAGCCATGAAGTTAAAAGATGCTTACTCCTTGGTAGGAAAAGTTGTGACCAACCTAGACAGCATATTAAAAAGCAGAGACATTACTTTGTCAGCAAAGGTCCGTCTGTCAAGGCTATGGTTTTTACAGTAGTCATGTATGGATGTGAGAGTTGGACTGTAAAGAAAGCTGAGCACTGAAGACTTGATGCTTTTGAACTGTGGTGTTGGAGGAGACTCTTAAGAGTCCCTTGGACTGCAAGGAGATCCAACCAGTCCATCCTAAAGGAGATCAGTCCTGAGTGTTCATTGGAATTACTGATGTTGAAGCTGAAACTCTAATACTTTGGCCACCTGATGAAAACTGACTCATTGAAAAGACCCTGATACTGGGAAAGATTGAAGGCAGGAAAAGAAGGGGATGACAGAGGATGAAATTGTTGGATGGCATTACCGACTCAAGGGACATGAGTTTGAGCAAACTCTGGAAATTTGTGATGGACAGGGAAGCCTGGCATGCTGCAATTCATGGGATTGCAAAGAGTCGGATACAATTGAGCGACTATACTGAACTGTAGAACTTGTCGATTTCACACAGAGATTTCAACTGCCAACAACAAAGTACTGTTAGAAAGAAACAGCTGTAACATCATACAGCTATTTACTTGCAAGAAAAAGCAGGCAGCAAGCATATTTTGCAACAAAGATTCTAAAACCTTAATATGTATAAATATCACCTGGGAAATCCTATTAAAATGTAAGATTCTAGTTCAGATCTTGGGAATCCAAATATTCTGGTTTGTCATGAGGTGTCCGGAGAAGTAAATGAAACCCCACTCCAGTATTCTTGCCTGGAGAATCCCAGGGACGGGGGAGCCAGGTGGGCTGCACAGTCGGACACGACTGAAGCGAGTTAGCAGCAGCAGCAGCAGCATAAGATGCCAAGTGATATTGATGCTGTTGGTTTCAGAACCATCCTTTGTACAGCAGGTTTGTAGGATATTCTAGGAAGGAGCCAAGGCTACTTTGGAAATCACTTAAAAAAAAAAAACATGGTTCTTAATACATTACCTTATATAAGGATTTAAATGAAAACCAAAAGTTTAGTTATTAGTACTAATAAGAAACAAGAAATGGACATCTCAGTAAAGACTGAGTGAGACATATGGTTATTGCCATTTCTTTAATGAGGAAGAACTAAGAAGACTATGTTTTAATTAGAATCCTTTGTATAAACTTTCCAGTCAGTTGTGAGTAGGAACACATGGTAAAAACATTGTTCACATTATATTATATGCATTTATTTATTCTCATTAGATCCTTTTTTTTTCATTTAAGGAATATCTTAAATTACATACACACACACACACACATATGGGCTTACCTGGTGGCTTAGGTGATAAAGAATCTGCCTGTAATGGAGGAGAAGCTGGGTTCAATCCCTGAGTCAGGAAGATCTCCTGGAGATGGGCGTGGCAACCCACGTGGATATTCTTG
>ML662442.1:12637808-12651127 GCA_007570785.1 Antilocapra americana
ACACACACACACACACACACACATATATACAGCATATATACATACACATATGTATATATAAAATCAATATACGTATATATAAAATCAATACCACTGGTTGTTTCTATTTCTGGAATTAAGAGTTGGTTCTGACTTTGAAAAACTGGTTGAGCCTTAACTTTTAACAATGTCATTCTTATTTTGTATTTTAACTAGTATAGAGTTCTGTATTTAAATAAAATATTTATTTCCCTTGCTTGAAAATAGTCAAGTAATAGGCGAGTAAACCAGTAAATAATATAATTTCAGAGAGTTAAAATGGTGCAGAGAAAAAGAATAGAGGGTGAGGGACCTGGGAAACACTGTTTGGATGAAGTCTGACCAAAGTGTTGAGTAAAGATTCTAAATTGAGAGGAACAATGGCTGTAAAGACCTTGATCAACAGAATAGCTAGGTTCACTTGAGGAAAGAGAAAACTTTAGTGAAGTGAGTGATGAAGAGCATGGAGGACATACCTTCAAGAGTCTGTTGGGGCTGATGATGCAACACTTTCGGGGTATGGAGTTAAGATATTTGAATCTTATTGCAAGTGTAATAGGAATACAGTAGCTCAGTGACAGAGGTGAAAGGAAAAGATTAACGACCCTGTTAATCTTCTTTCCCCTGTTCCTATCAGGGCATCTATCACTCGATTTCCTATTTATTTATTTCATGATCTATCTTCTAATATGAAATGTAGGGTCCTTGAATTTTTACATTGCTCATCACTATACCCTGGGATACATCGCTGTATCACTGGGATCACCTAGCACACCACCTAACCTGGGATAGGGTCTTAGTAACTCATTGTTTTTCAAAGGTATGGGTGGGTAGGACTTGTTGGTTGATGAGTTTGAGGAGAAGATGAGAAAAGGAAGAGTCCAAGGTAATGAATATATTTTCTCCTTCTGAGAAAATGGATAAGAAAATGGCACAGTACACCACAGCTGACACAAGCACTAAAATTAGAAAGATAAATTCAGCTCAGAAAGAAATAAAAAGTGAGTTTAAAATAAATAAATAAATAAAAATAAGAAAGAAAAACAATGAGTTTAGCTTGAAACACCATTATCCTAATGGTGAGATGCTCAAGAGTGAAATTCTCTGGAGCAATTTGGAGAAGAGAGATTTCTGTAGTGAACATATTCCCACAGAACACCAGTTCCATGTGATTTAAAAGGTGTTCTGCCAAAGAAATGTCACAAAGATTGCATCCACCCACAGGATCCCTCTTTCATCTTTTTTCTTGGCTTTGGTTCTTTTCCAGGTGTTCATTTTGATCTCTATTATCTGCTTTCAATGTGTCCCTATAGCTTATTTTCTTCATTATGATGATGATCTATTATAATAATTATTTCAAAATTTATATATTTTATACTTATTTTTGTTAGTGGTATGCATTTAAATTTTTAGCATGTTCTGTTAATTAATTTTCTAATTTTATTTAAAATTTATATTTTGTTTTTTATTGTTGTTGTTCTTGAAAAACAAATATAGAATATATTAAATAGGTATATGATGGGCATCTGAGAGGGACATCATGCCCTAGAAAACAATGGTTTCATATTCAGAGTCTCCGATTCTTACTACTACTATTTACAGAGATTTCCTAGACTCCTAGTTTCAGTCCTTGTAAAAATAAGCATGAATTGACAGTGCTTTTTTTTTTTATCTCATGCTTTCTGTTCTAAATAATAATGAATGTTATAGTTTCGATTTGTATCCCTCCCCAATATCTATGTTGACGTTTTAATTCCCAGTGTAGCTGAATTTGAAAATATGGCCTTTAGGGGGATCAGTTCAATTCAGTCGCTTAGTTGTGAACCACTCTTTGTGACCCCATAGACTGCAGCATGCCAGACCTCCCTGTCCATCACCAACTCCCGGAGTTTACTCAAACTTTTTTCCATTGAGTTGGTGATGCTATCCAGCCATCTCACATCCTCTGTCATCCCCTTCTCCTCTCACCTTCAATCTTTCCCAGCATCAGGGTCTTTTCAAATGAGTCGGGATAATTAAGATTAAATGAAGTTTTAAGGTTAGGCCCTAGTCCAATATGACTGATGTCTCTAGAAGAAAAAAAAGCGACATCTGGGATGCACACACACAGAGCAAAGGCCAAGTGATGGCAACAGGAAGAGGCCATCTGCCAGTCAGGGAGGGAAACCGAGTCTGACGTATAAAACCTATACTTTTATCTTGGACTGCCAGCCTCTACAACTGAAAAGAAAGTTCCATTGCTTAAGCCACACAGTCTATGGTATTTTGTTATAGCAGCCCCAGCAGAGTAGTCTAATACAGCAGGTTCTAAGCTAGAAAAGATCCTCCTCCAAAACCCAGTACACCAGGCTAGTAGTGAGAAAAACATGATTTATTTTAAATTTTTATTTTATCTATTTATTTTTGGTTGCGCTGGGAATTCCTTGTTGTGCAGAATTTTCTCTAGTTGCAGCAAGCAGGGGCTACCCCCTAGTTGCTGTGCTCAGGTTCTAAGGTGCATGGGCTTCAGTAATTGTGGCCCATGGGCTCGGGAGTTGCAGCTCCCAGGCTCTGGAGCACAGGCTCAGTAGTTGTGGCTCATGGGTTTAGTTACTCCGTGACATGTGGGATCCTGGGCCAGGGATCAAACCAGTGTCTACTGAATTGGCAGGCAGATTCTTTATCACTGAGCCACCAGGAAAGCTGGTGATTCTGTAGACAATTTTATACATGATTTCTGTAGAGAGGCATCCGACAATATATCAGACCTAATACTTCTTGCAACTGTCAAGGGCATTAAAAACAGTCACCTCACATCTGAGAAATTGACAGAGCCAAGAAGAAATTGAAGGTAGCATGTCAACTAAATGTAATGTGGTTCTCTGTAGCTGAAGCTCCAAGACTTTGGCCACCTGATTCAAAGAGCTGACCCACTGGAAAAGACCCTGATGCTGGGAAAGATTGAAGGCAAAAGGAGAAAGGGCAGCAGAGGGTGAGATGGTTAGATAACATCACTGACTCAATGGATATAAATTTGTGCAAACTCTGGGAAACAGTGAAGGGCAGGGAAGCCTGGTGTGCTTTGGTCCACGGGGTCACAAAGACTTGGACATGACTTAGAACCTGAACAACAAAAAATAACTCTGGATGGACTCTTGGAACAGAAAAATATATTACATAAAAACTAAGGAAATCTGAATAAATATGAACTTTTTTTAGTTGATAATATTATATCAATATTTATTTATTAGTTAGGACAAATGTGGTAGCAGTAAGATGGTAATAGAAGGGGTTGAAACCAATAGTTTTACTATCTGTGCAAACTTCCTGTAAATCTAATACTGTTCTTTATGAATTATACTGCTAATAAGAAAAAATTTCAATTACTGATAGCATTCTATGTACTAGGATCTTGCTACGAGGTTTTGTTAAACTTAGCTCAGGAAAACATCTAAATGAATACAGTACAATCTTCAAAAATGTTGCTAGAGGGGCCAGTTATGTTAGAAAACATAATCCCATATGTTCAGAACTTTAGAACCCTTTTTTCTCTTGCCATGCAGCAAACTGATGTTGGCATAGATAAGAATGGCTAAAATAATGTAATCATATTTAATGTTAAAACTATGATTTTTAATTACCTGGAACATATAAGAGAAGCTTTTTTTAAATCTGATGCTGGTTTAGCAGATTTCAAAATGAACATGATATGTCATGGAAATTATGCTATTTCTTCCAGGGTGTATGCAAGTTTTTTAGGTATCTGGTCTCAATTTGACAGTCTTTTGAACTTTACATATCTGCTATGCACCATCAGCTGACATCAAAATTTTAAGAGATCCGATACTCAGATTGGCAATGTTTCTACTGTATCTCACTCATAAAAATAAACCTCTACTAGGAATAAATGTATTCCCTGGGGCCATTAATGAGGTATTGTAGAAATCAATGAGGAAAATAGAAACATGTAACTAAATTAATTTATGAGCAGAATCTACTAATGTTGAATGGTAGCCAAGCATTCCTCAATGTCCCTCAAAACACCAGTTTCATGTGATTTAATAGGCATTCTGCCAAAATTGTGGTCTTGTAAGCTTGGGAAAAGCTAGGTTTAACTAAATTAGATAGGATGTTCTTTCCAAGACTTCCATAATATATTAGTATTTTGTGATTCCTCAAGTGTGTATAATTTATCAAGCTGTTTTGAACAAAATATCCACTTTCAAAGAAAGCATGGTCATTCTAAGAAATCAGTTTCTATTGATGTCTAGTTGGGAAAACGTGGTCACAGTCTTTGTTTTTCTAAAACTGGTTTTGTGATCAACAGCATCAGCATCGGCTGGAAAATTGTTAGAAATGCAAATTCTTGTGTACTACCTTAGACATTCTGAATCAGAAACTGTTGGATTGGAGCCCAGAACTCTGTGTTTTAACAACCCTTCCAGGTGCTTCTAATGCCTACTAAATTTTGAGCACAATTAACTTAGAAGAAAGTCACATCTTGCATTTACAGAGCAGTGTTGTTGATTGCTTAATGTCTATAATATGGTTTTTCTTCTCCAAAGGATTGTTCTTCAAATAGGCTGAAAGCCATTACTTCATGCTGGCTTTCAAAGAAGCTATGTACTTAGTTCTCAGAATTGGATCAGGGTATGTATTAAGAAGTTTCAGATGAACCAAAGAGATCTTTGATTCTTTATGTATTTGATTTATGTTGGAATCAGAAATCAAATCAAAGAGACTTTCTCCATAATAAATACTTTATTGTGGCCTATGAGAAACCACTTTTATTTCAAGGTCCAAATTTACTTAGTAAAGGTAAAGAAGATGAGCTAGATTGGAGATGTAAAGTGTATGTAGTAACTAAGTCATTACATAGAGTAACTGAGAGCCTAGACTCTGGGGGCAGATTGCTTCGATTTGAAACCCAGCTCTACAGTGGGCAAATAATTAAATCTTTATGCTTCAGTTTTCTTGTCTATAAAATGGAGACAGTAATACTACTTATCTCATAGAATACCAAAATGATTTAATAAATGGGGGTAATGTATTTTCAATGGTTTCTTTTTTCCCAGTTTCCTTAATAAAACTTAATATGCATTAATATATAACTGACAAACAAAATTGTATATATTTAAGTGTCCCATGCAATGTTTTGATATACACATACATTGTGAAATGGTTACCACAATCAACTAATTAACATATCTACCACCTCACATGCTCACATAATTACCTTGTGTGTGAGGGACAGAAATAAATGAGAACACTTGAGATCTACTCTCTCAACAAATTTCAAGTATTGATATATATAATATACTATTAGCTACAAAAAGCAGAGAAATTACATTGCTGACAAAGGTCCATCTAGTCAAAGGTATGGTTTTTCCAATAGTCATGTATGGATGTGAGAGTTGGACCATAAAGAAAGTTGAGTGCTGAAGAAATTTTACTTTTGAACTGCGGTGTTGGAGAAGACTCTTGAGAGTCCCTTGGACTGCAAGGAGATCCAACCAGTCCATCCTAAAGGAAATCACTCCTGAATATTCATTGGAAGGACTGATGCTGAAGCTGAATCTCCAATGCTTTGGCCACCTGATGCAAAGAAATAACTCACTGGAAAAGACCCTGATGCTGGGAAAGATTGAAGGCAGGAGGAGAAGGGGATGACAGAGGATGAGATGGTTGGATGGTATCACCAGTTTGATGGACATGAGTTTGAGAATGCTCTGAGAGTTGGTGATGGATAGAGAAACCTGACTGGGTTGGTGATGGACAGAGAAACTGTTGCTGCCATCCATGGGGTCGCAAAGAGTCAAACACAACTGAGTAACTGAGCTGAATCAAATAGCCATCATATTTACATTAGGTCACCAGAATGTACTCATCTCGCAACTAAAAGTACTTACCCAGTGACTAGCATCTCCTCATCTTCCTCACTCCATGGCCCCTGGTAACCAATATTCAGTTGTTTTACTATGAGTTGAACATTTTTTAGATTTCACATGTAAGTGAGAATATGAAGCATTTGTCTTTGTGACTCTGGCTTATTTCACTCTAGCATGATGTCCTCCAGAAGCATCCATGTTTTTACAAAGAGCATAGCTTCCTTCTTTTTAAAGATAGAATAGTGTTTCATTATGCGATTAGACCACAACTCTTCATCCATTCTTTTACTGACAATCAGGTTGTACATAACTCTAGTACTTAATAATATTACAATAAAAAGGAAGTGCAGATATCTCTTTAAAATAATGGTTTTTCTTTCCTTTGGATAAATATCCAGAAGTGGAATTGCTGGATAATATGGTTGTTCTATTTTTAATTTTGAGGGAACTCTCCACACTGTTTTCAAGGGCTTGAATTAATTTACAGTCCTCCCAACAAAGCATAGAGTTCCCATTTCCTTGACAATACTTGGTTTTCCTGTCTTTTGTATAGCAGACATTCTAATTTGAGTGAGGAAATATATCCTTGTGGGTTTGATTCGCATTTCCCTGATGACTAGGGATGTTGAACACATTTTCATGTACCTGTTGGCCATCTGTATGTTTTCCTTAGAAAAATGTCTTTTCAGATTCTCTGCCATTTTTAAAATTGTATTTTGTTTTGCTATTGAGTTTCACGAGTTCTTTATATATTTTGAGTATTTATCCCTTATGAAATGATGATCTACAAATATTTTCTCCACTTCAGTAGATTGCTTAAAATGAAAAATTGTGTTGATGGTTACCTTTGCTATGCAGAAATTTTTTAGATTGATGTATTCCAATTTGTTTATATTTATTTTTGTTGCCTTTGCTTTCAGTATCAAATCAAAAAATTACTGCCAAGACTGATGACAAAACTTTTCCCCTACAATTTCCTCTGAGAGTTTTAGGGTTTCAAATCTTATGTTTAAGAATCCATTTGAGTTGAACCTTTTGTGATATGTGTCTAACTTTATTCTTATAGATGCTAGTAAACAGGGGCTTTGTAACACAATTTATTGAAAAGACTCTGCATAAAGTGTCAGACACAATTTAGCGACTGAACCACAACAGCAATTGGAAAGACTGTGCTTTCCCTGCTGTGTATTCTTTGTGGTGCCTTTTCAAAGACTAGTGTATGATATACATGTGGGATTATTTCTGGGCTCTCTATTCTGTTTCATTAGACTGTGTATTTGTTTCTATGTATTACACTTTTTTTTGCTTAATCTAGCATTGTATTATAATCTGAAGTTAAGAACTACGATGTCTCTAGCTTTGTTCTTCTTGCTCAAGATTTATTTGGCTATAGGAGTATTTTGTTAGTGCACAAAACTTTTATGATTTAAGAAATGTATTTATTTTTGATATGCACTCACTGCTAAATTTATTTATTTAATTGACTTGTTTTTGGCTGCACTGGGTGGTCTTTGCTGCATGTGAGACTTCTGTAGTTGAGTGGGGGCTACTCTCTGGTTGCCAGGTGTACTGGTTTCTCATTGGGCTTCCCTGGTGGCTCAGATGGTAAAGAATCCGCCTGTGATGCAGGAGACCCTGGTTCCATTCCTGGGTGGGGAAGATCCCCTGGAGAAGGGATAGGCTACCCAATCCAGTATTGTTTGGCTTCCCTGGTGGCTCAGATGGTAAAGAATTCACCAGCAATATGAGAGACCTTCCCCTGGAGGAGGACATGGTAACCCATTGCCATGGCTTTGCTTGTTGCAAAGCATGGGCTTTAGTAGTTTCAGCATGCGGGCTCAGTAGTTGTGACCTGCTGGCTCCAGGGTGCTTGGGCTTTAGTAATTGTGGCACAAGGGCTCATTAGTTGTGGCTCGCAGGCCCTAGAGTGGGTAGGTTTCAGCCGTTGTGACACGTGGGCTCAGTAGTTCTGGTTCTCAGGCTCTTGGGCAGGCTCAGTAATGTGGTGCACGGGCTTAGTTGCTGCACAACATGTGGAATCTTCCTGGACCAGGAAGGACCATGTCCCTTGCATTAGCAGGCAGATTCTTATCCACTGTGCCTCCAGCGAAGTCCTAGGAATGTTTTCTCTTTCTGTGAAAAATTCCACTAGGATTCTTATAGAGATTGTGTTAAATATGTAGATGGCTTTAAGTATTATGGACATCTTTTTCTTCTAATAAATCAATTCTTCCAAACCATGAACACAGAATATTTTTCCATATATTTGTGTCTTTGATTTTTCATCAATATTTTATATCTTTTAGTGTATAGATATTTCACCATGGTTAAATTATTTGTAAGCATTTTGTTGTTTTTGATGCTAGTGTAAGTGGGTTGTTTCTTAAATTTTCTTTTGGTAATTAGCTGTTAAAGAAACTGCTGAATTTTGTGTCCTGCAATTTTACTGAGCTCATTTACTAAATCATAACAGTTTTTTGATAAAACCTTTTATGCTTTTTATATGTAGGATTATATGATGTGAAAGCAGAGAGAATTTTACTCTTATCTTTCCAATTAGATGTCTTTTACTTCTGTTTCTTGCCTAAATACCATGGCCAAGAGTTCCAGTATTATGCTGAATGGAAGAAGTGAAACTGGGCATGTTTGTTTTGTTTCTGATCTTAGAGGGAAATTTTTCATCTTTTCACAATTGAGTATGTTCTCAGCTATGGACTTGTTATATATGGCCTTTATTATGTTGAGGTGTATATCTTTTACATCCAATTTCTTGACATGAAAGGAAGTTGAATTTTGTCAAATTCAAATTTTCCTGCATCTATTGAGATGATTAAATAATTTTTATCTTTCATTCCTCTTCGTGTGTACACACATTGATTGATTTTTAGAGATCAAATCATCCTTGCATTGCAGGGATAAATCCCACTTGATCATGATATATATTACTTCTAGTGTTCTGTTGATTTCCATTTGCAAAATTTGTGGAGGATTTCTACATCTATGTCCATCAGAAATATTGGCTTATAATTTTTTTTTTAATTTTTATTTATTTATTTTTTCCTTTACATTATCATGTTGGTTTTGCCATACATTGACATGAATCTGCCATGGGTATATTTCTTATGGTGTCTTTGACTGACTTTTATATCCGAGTAATGTTGACTTTGTAAAGTGAGTTATAGTTGCTCCTCCCTTTTCCCTCTTCAGTTTTTCAAGGAAGAGTATGAGAAGATTTGCAATTAATTATTCTTTAAATTTTGTTACAATTTCACTAATGAAACCATGTGCTCTTGGCTTTTCTTTGTTAAAAAGCTTCTGATTAGTGTTTAAATTTTCTTTCTAGTAATCAGTCTGTTCAGATTTTCTATTCCTTCATAATTCAGTCTTAGTAGGAACTATGTTTCTAGGAATCTATTGATTTCTTCTAGTTAGTACTATTTGTATATAATTGTTCATAATCATCTGTTATGTATGATCCATTGTATTTCTGTGCTATTAGTTGTAATGTCTCCTTTCACTTCTGATTCTATTAATTTGTGTCTATTGTCTTTTAACCAAAGGTTTTTCAATTTTACTTAAGTTTTCAAAAAACTCTCAGTTTTAGTGATGTTTCTACTGTCCTTCTAACAACTGCTTCATTTCTTTCTGCTCTAATCTTTGTCATTTTCTACCTTCTGCTGCATTTGCACTCGATTTTCTTTTCCTACTTCATTTAGGTGTAAATATAGGCTGTTGATCTCTGAAGTCTTTTTTTTTCCCCTTCTTTTAGTTTATTCTTTTACTGACATTTGGGGCCGACAACATTATGTTAGCTTCAGGTGTACAGCATAGTGATTCAGTATTTTTATAAATCATATTCCATTTAAAATTATTATAAATATTGGCACTGTTCCAGATGCTGTATAATATATCCTTGCAGCATATTTATTTTATACACTGAAGCATGTATCTGTTGATCTCCTAATGCATCTCGCCCCTCAGCCCTTGTCTCTCCCCACTGAAAAAATTAGTTTGTCCTCTGTATCTGTGAGTATATTTCTGTTTTGTTCTATGTATTTTATCATCTTATTTCTTTCTTTTCACTTATCATATATCAGTGATAGAGCATTTGTCCTTCTCTGTTTGATTTATTTCACTAAGCAAAATAATACTCTCTAGGTTTATTCACCTAGCTTCAAATGGCAGAATTTCATTCTTTTTATAGGTAATACTCTGTGTGTATACAGATCTACACTGCCTCTTCTTTTTTAAATTTTTGTTCATTTATAGGTAAAATACAATGTCATATAAGTTTCAAGTGTAAAATATTATGATTCACAATTTTTAAAGGTTATATTTCATTTAGAGTTATTATAAAATATTGAATATATTCTCTGTGTTGTACAGTATAATCTTATATAATTCTTATAGCTTATATATTTTATATGTATTAGTTTTCACCTGTTTTAATCCCTTTCCCTGTCTTGCCTTCTTGCCCTTTCCTTCTCCCCACTGGTAAACACTCATTTGTTCTCTGTTTCTGTGAGTCTGTTTCTTTTTGCATTCACTAGTTTGTTTTATTTTTTATATTCTATACATAAGTGATATATGTGAAGTATGTGACATATTTCACTTTATAATACCCTCCAAGTCCATCTATGTTGTTGCAACAATCTTGTTCTTTTTCATGACTAAGTAGCATTCTATTATATATATCTAGCACATTTTCTTCATCCTTCCATTTGTTGATAGACACAGGTTTTATCCATATCTTGAAAAATGTAATTAATGCTTCTATGAAAATTGGGGTGCATGTGATCTTTTCAAATTAGCTTTTATTCTGTGTATACACCCAGGAGTGGAATTTCTGGGATATATGGTAGTTCTACTTTCAGCTTTTTGAGAAACCTCCATGCTGTTTTTCCACAGTAGCTACACCAATTGCATACACAGCAACAGAGTACTAATGTTCTCTTTTCTCCACATCATTGCCAACATTTGCAACTTGTGGCTTTTGGATTATAACCACTAAGACTACTGTGGGGTGATAGCTTATTGTGATTTTGATTTGCATTCCTTTGATGACTGGGAGTGTTGAGGTTTTTTCACGTGCCTGTTGGCCACCTGTGTATCTTCTTTGGAAAAATGATTATTCAGATCTTGGCATTTTTAAATTGATTTTTTTTATATTGAGTGGTATGAGTTCTTTATTATTTTGTCTATTAACCCCTTATCTGACATATCATTTGTAAATATTTTCTCCCAATCAATCTTTTCATTTACTTGGTGGTTTCTTTTGCTGTGCAAAAGTTTTCAAGCTTAGTTAAGTCTCATTTGTTTATTTATGCTGCTATTTTCTTTGCCTGGAGGACAAATCCAAAAGATATTGCTTTGGTTCAT
Source organism: Antilocapra americana (assembly GCA_007570785.1). Taxonomy (NCBI): domain Eukaryota; kingdom Metazoa; phylum Chordata; class Mammalia; order Artiodactyla; family Antilocapridae; genus Antilocapra; species Antilocapra americana. The sequence goes on from ML662442.1 coordinate 12,649,073, forward strand.
ATAAAAAAGTTTTTCTGCCTATTTTTTTCCAGAATTTTCATTGTTTCCTGTTTACATTTAGGTTTTTAATCTGTTTGTCTTTATTTTTGTATATGGTATGAGAAAATGCTGCAATTTTATTATTTTACATGGAATTATCCAATTTTTTCAATACCATTTATTGAGGAGACTGTCTTTTATCCATTGACTATTCTTACCCACTTTATCATAGATTAAATGAGCATAGGTGTATGAATTTATTTCTTTGTTGTTGTTGTTCAGTCACTAAGACATGTACATTGATCTATGTGTACGTTTTACCGTTTTGATGACTGTAACTTTGTAGTACAGTCTGAAGTCAGCATATTTCCAGCTTTTTCTTTTATAGCTAGATTTCTTTGGCTATTTGTGGTTCCACATAAATTATAAATTATAAATTTCAGAATTATTTGTTATAGTTCTGTGGAAATATCATGTGTATTAGGGGTTGCATTAAATCTTTAGATTTCATTGGGTAGTGTGGGGATTATAGCAACATTAATATTTTAAATCCATGAACATGGGTTATCTTTTCATTTCTTTGTATCATCTTAAATTTCCTTCACAAATGCTTTAGAATACAGTTCTTTTACCTTCTTGGTTAAGTTTAGTTCTATGCATTTTGTTCTTTTTTGTGTGGTTTTGAAGAGGATATTTTTCCTGCTTTCTGTTTCTGATTATTATTAGTGTATAGAAAAGCAGGAGATTTCAGTATATAATAGTTTATAATGGAGATTTTAGAAGTTTCCATACATGTTATCATGTCATTTGCAAATAGTGACAGTTTTACTTCTTCCTTTCCAGTTTGGCAGTGACTTTGGTGGGAGAATACAATCTGAGTGAGCATTGGTTTTGTCTTCCCCTGGATGTGCTGGTGGCTATCATCTTTGAGGGTGATGGAGATTGAAGAGCTAGAGCCTGGACCAAATGTGAGCCTGGCTTCTTCTATGCTCAGTGGGTGTTACCACACTATTGGGTTTGGAAGCAGATCTCAAGGTGCTGGAGTAGAAGCCCTGGGGTTTGGCACTTTTGCCCCAGAGAAAAGCAGACACTCTGAAGCAAGAGTGTCTGGAGCAAGTGCTTGCTGTGGATTGTGTACTGGGACAGTTGAGCATTTCAGTTAAGGCTCCAGACAGCTCCCAATCCACTGCTTCCAAGATTGCCAGCGATGACTGCCTTCACCCTTTTCAGAAGCAATGCCAGATATAAGCTGTCTCTGTCCCTCCCAAGTGTGCATCTCTTCAGCAATAGCCGGCTTTACCCTAGTGGGGAGCTGCCCCAGAGCTAGAGGGGCCAGGGTGTGTGCACATTGCAGGCCAGGGTACACAGTCAAATTAAATCAGCCAGAGCTCTGGGCCATTTCAATATTCTTCCTCTGCTTTATTTCCAATAAGCAGCAATCATGAACATGGTCTTCACTAGAAGAGTCTCTCTCTTTTTTAAATGTCTTCCTATATACTGCACTCGTTTTTCAGACCAGATGAGGGGACTAGTCTTCCCAGTATTGGATCCCAGGGTTCAGATGCCCTATATGTGGTTCAAATTTCTTATTCCCCAGGATCTCCATCTCCAAGCCCCTGATAGTTCCCTTTTCTTTTGTGTTCCCTTCTAGGGATGCAGATCTTGACTTTATTGCTTTTTCTCCCTTCCTTACATGACTTTGTGTGTCTCTCTCTTTATACTCTTAGTTGTAGAAGAGTCTTTCTTCACTTCTCCCATTTGCTTTCAATGAGAATTACTCTACATGTAGATATATTTTTGATGTGTTCATGTAGGGAGATGAGCTCAGCATCCTCCTACTTCACCCTCCTGATTTCCTCTCTCTTCATTCTTAATGTAGGCACTTACTGGTATAAATTCTCCTCTCAGAATTTCATTTACTGCATCCCAAAAGTTTTTTTTGGGATATGTTTTCATTTTACTATTTCAAGTTTTTAAATTTCCCTTTTGATTTCTTCTTGAACTCATTCTTATTCTCAGGACATGTATTTATATATATATATATATATATATATATATATATATATATATATATAT
>ML662442.1:12651227-12758637 GCA_007570785.1 Antilocapra americana
CATCAATCCTGGGCTGGCGATTGATTAGACATATGATAATTAACATGCTTCAATGCCAATATCATCCCACCCTTACCCTCATCCACAAAGTCCACGAGTCTATTCTATACATCTGTGTTCCTTTTGCTGTCTCGCATGTTGGGTTCTCGTTACCGTCTTTCTAAATTCCATATATATGCGTTAATATACTGTATTGTTGTTTTAGCTTCTGGCTTACTTCACTCTGGATAATGGGCTCCAGTTTCGTCCATCTGAGTAGAACATGTATTTAATTTAGCATACTTGTGAATTTTCAAATTTTTATCTTTTTGCTACTTTTTAGTTTCATAACATGTGGTCAGAAAAATTACTTGCTATGATTTCAGTCTTCAAAATTTGTTAAAACTTGTTAGATGACCTAATATATGATCTATCCTGGTCAATTTTATTTTTTGTGTTTGAGAAGAATATGGATTCTCCTGCTGGTTGGTGGATGTTCCATATATATTTATTAATTTCCTTTGGTCTGAAGTGAAATTTCAAGTACAATAATTCCTTACTGATTTTTTTGTCTGGATAATATATCCATTGTTGAAAAATGGATATTGAATTCCTTTACTATTATTGTATTGTCTATTTATCCCTTCAGATCTATTAATATTTGATTTATATATTTGGGTGATTCAATGTTTGGTGCATATACATTTACAATTATTATATTTTCTTGATGAATTTATCCCTTTATCATTAGATAGTGACTTCTTATCAATTGTTATCATTTTGGCTTTAAGTTTACTTTGTCTGATGTAAATATAGCTACATTGCTCTCTTTTGACTTTCAGTTGCATGGAATAGCTTTTTCCATGTCTTCATTTTCAGTCAGTATGTGTCCTTAGAGCTGAAGTGAGTATCCTATAGCTAGTGTATAGTTGAAGTTTATTTATTACTTGTTATTAATTCATTTAACCACTTCTGTGTTTTGAATGAAGTGAATCAACTCATATTTAAGTTAATTTTTGATAGGTAAGGAGTTACCCTTGCCATTTTGTTAACTGTTTTCTGTCTTTTGTTTCCTTTCTTTCTTTTGGCTGTCTACCTTATAATTGGTTGGTTATTTGTAATGGCATACTTTGATTCCTTATCTTTAGGTTTTGTGTATCTACTATAAACTTTTGTGACTACTGTGAGGCATAAAAAACAACATATGTGTTTTATATATATGAGAGTGAAAACGAAAGTCAATCAGTCATGTCCAACTCCTTGCAACCTCATGGACTATACAATCCATGGAATTCTCCAGGACAGAATAATGGAGTGGGTAGCTGTTCCCTTCTCCAAGGGAATCTTCCTAACCTAGGGATTGAACCTACATCTCTCACATTGCAGGCAGATTCTTTACCACCTGAGCCATCTGGGAAGCCTAAGAATACTGGAGTGGGTACCCTATCCCTTCTCCAGTGGATCTTCCTGACTCAGGAGTTGAACCAGGGTCTCCTGCATTGCAGGTGGATTCTTTACCAGCTGAGCTACCAGGGAAGCCATATGTTTATATATATGCACATATATGTCTATATATATACACGTATGTGTGTATATTTATAGTTAATTTTAAGTGATGTCAAGTTAACTTTCATAGCATACAGAAACTTCACTTCCCTCTCCACAATTTTGGTTTTGGTGTCATCATTTATATATTTCTATATTGTATACCAGTTAACAAATAATTAAAACTCTGTTTGTAATATTTTGTCATATAGCCTTTAGCATTTCTTGTAATGTAAGTCTAGCAGTTACTATTTAACCCATTTTTTGTTTGTTTGAGAAATACACTCTCTCCTTCACTTTTGAAAGATAGTTTTGCTTGTTAAAATAGTCTTAACGACCAATTATTATTTTTTAGCACTTTAGATATATCATCCCATTCTCTCCTGGACCATAGTTTTGACTAGGTGGACTGTTGTTGGCCAAGTAACGTCTCTTCTTTTTAAAATGCTGTCTAGTTGGTCATAGCTTTTCTTCCAAGGAGCAAGTGTCTTTTAATTTCATGTCTGCAGTCACCATCTGCAGTGATTTTGGAGCACCCCGCCCCCCAAAAAAGAAAATCTGTCACTCTTTCCATTGTTTCCCCATCTATTTGCCATGAAATGATGGGACTGGATGCCATGATCTTAGTTTTTTTTAATGTTGCGCTTTAAGCCAGCTTTTCACTCTTCTCTTTCATCTACTGCATTGTTTTACTGGGTAATAATTGGCTTGCTGCTTGAGAACAAAAGAGTACTGAATAGATAATGGTAGAAGAAAATTATAAAATACCAACTACAACTTTGCTTTATTCCATATTGATGAAAGCAATTGTGCTTCTGTATACACTTGTGAAATGTTGATTAGAAATGGTGTGAGCATCTTTCATCTCTTTTTCCTGAACTCAGAGGAAGTCTTTTTAAATATTTTACCATTCAATATGTTTGCTATAGATTGTTCTGAATAAAGTCTTCATTGGGTTAAGAAAATTCTTGTCTATTTTTTAGAATGAATAGGCATTCGATTTTATTAAATATTTTCATTCTATAAATACTGAGTTGATCATGTATCTTTTAGAAATGTTTATGTAATGAGTTACATTGGGTGACTTTTGAGTGTTAATCCATTCTTGTATTCCTAGGCTCATGGTCATAGTATTTTCTTTTTATATACCACTGCTTTCAATTTGCTAATATTTTGTTTTGCATTTTAGTGCTTATATTCACAGAAGAAATGGACCTAAGAATGTCCTTTCTAACAATATCCTTTTCCAGTTTGGGTATTAATCTTATGATAGCATCTTAAAAAAGTTAGAAATTGTTTGTATCCTTTTCTGTAATCTGATAGAGATTGTGCAAGATTGATCTTCTTAAATGAAGAATTGCATGGAAGTATTCACCAGTGATGGCACTTGGATCTAAGACTTTCTTTTGTGGGAAGGTATTTAAATACACAGTTTGTTTCTTCAATTGAAGCTGAAATATTAAAATAATTTATTATTTGCTTTGATAATTTGTATTTTTCATGGATATGGTTTATTTTATCTAAATCTTTATGTTGCCATTAAGGTGTTTATAATATATTCTGCTGACCTTTTAAAATGACTGTGCATTACTAACATATGTAGACATATGTCCTTTTACAGTCTTTATGATTTATCTTTCTTTTTCCTGACCAATCTTGCTAAGGATTTTTCAGTATTATTAATCTTTTGAAAGAACCAACTCTGATTGTTGATTTTCCTTTCTCTATATGTTGTTTTTCACTCTTATGTTTATTTTTTATTTTTTTATATTCTCTATGGGTTTGGTTTTCCATTCTTTTTATAGGTACCTGAGATGCATGCCTAGAGGATGGAAGTTCAACACTAAAGCATTACATTTTCTTCCAAGAATTCAATATATTTACCATTTTCCAATATGTTCTAACTAAACTTCAATTAAATGCTCAATTTTGATTTCTTATATAAATGTTTATAGGCCATTTATAATAGTATTTCTTAATTTTCCAACATTTGGCAATTTTCTAGTTATCTTTTGTCTTTTTAATTTTTATCTGAATTTCACTGTGCTCAAGAATGTATTATATATAATCTCAATCTTTAAATGTGTTGAAATTTTGTTGAATCAGAATTAGAAGCATTAATTTTGGTTACTTTCCTATAGTTGTTACTAGTTTACACAACATTCATCATTGCCCTATAACAAATGATCCCATTTCTATTTCTAAAACTGTGCTAAAATTTTAGAACACTTTAACTCCACTTACTCCTATTAGTTTTTTCATTATTAGCATATGTTTTATTTCTCCATATATTTTAAAATACATTAGACACTATTTTTTAAATTAAATCTATTTCTTGATGACTCAGTAAAGGATCTGCTTGCAATGTGGGAGACCTGGCTACCCACACCTGTATTCTTGCCTGGAGAATTCCATGGACAGAGAAGCCTGGTGGGCTACAATTCATAGGCTCACAAAGAGTTGCACATGGCCGGGTGACTAACACACACACAAACACACAGGTTTAGCACACGTTTATGTCTTTTATTCCTTTTCATCCTTTTTCACATTTCTAGTTTCCATCTAGAATGCTTTTATTTCTACCTGAAGAACTTCCTTTAATGCATGTCTGGTGAAGACAAATTCTGTCAGTTTTTGTTTGTCTGAAAACATTTCTAACTTATATTAATTAAGGATAATTTTACTGGAAATTGCTATTATTTATACTATCCCATTGCATATAAATGTTATGTTTATACTAATGTTATGTTTGTACTATTAAGTGTCATAAGCATTATGTCTAAAACACAACATACATATTTTAATTTAATTAAAAAGATAGCTTATTGTCAAAAAAATGCTAACCATCATTTGAGCCTGAAGGAATCATAATATTTTTGCTGATGGAGAATCTATCCTGAGCATAGATGAATGATGACTGGCCAGGGTGGTGGTTGCTGAAGGTTGGGGTGGCTGTGGCAACTTTTTTTTAATAAGACAAAAATAAAGTTGCACGTTGATTAATTCTTCCTTTCATGAATAGTTTCTCTGTAGCATACAATGCTCTGAGAGCATTTTTATTTTTTTTTTAATTGTAACAAATTCAATAAAGACTTTTTACTTTACAGTATACCCACAGTAAAATTTCTTTAAAAATTGGAGTCCGACCTCTCAAATCCAGCCGCTGCTTTATCAAGTAAACTTATGCAATATTCTCAATCCTTTCTTGTCATTTCAAAAATCTTCACAGTATCGCCACTGTGAGTTCATCTTAAGAAACCACTTTTTTTCCTTATCTAGAAATAAGTCCTCATCTCTTGAAGTTTTGTCATGAGACAGCAGCAACTCAGTAACATCTTCAGGCTCCATTTTTGATTCTGGCTAATTCATCCGCCTAATTCCTTTATATCTGCAGGTATTTTCTTCACTGAATTCATGAACTTCTCAAAGTCATCCACAAGAGTTGAAATCAACTTCTTCCAAACTCCTTGAACTGTTCATGTTTAACCTCTTTCTATGAATCACAAGTGTTCTTTATGGCATCTAGAAGGATGAATCATTTATAAAATGGTTTCAATTGACTTTGCCCAGATTCATCAGAGCAATTACTATCTTTGCCAGGTTTAGCCCTATGAAATATATGTTTTAAATGACAAGAATGGAAAGTCAAAATAACTTCTTGGTCAGTGGGCTGCAGAATAGATGCTAAGTTAGCAGGCATAAAAACAATAATCTCATTGTACATCTCCATCAGATCTCTTTGAGTGACTTGCCAATAAGCAGTGATATTTTGAAATATTTTTTTTTCTAAGAAGTAGATTCAATACTGGGTTGAAAACATTCAGGAAGCCATGCTTTAACTAATGTGCTGTTGTCCAGGTTTTGTTGTTTCATTTATAGAGCATAAAAAATGTAGTTTTAGCATATTTCCTAAGGATCCTAGGATTTTCAGAATGCTAAGTGAGCATTGGCTTCAAACTAGTCGCCAGCTACCTTAGTACCTAAAAAGAGAGTTAGCCTGTCTCTTGAAGCTTTGAAATCAGGAGTTGGCTTCTCTCTAATTATGAAAGTCCTAGATGGCATCATCTTTCAATGTAAACCTGTTGCATTTACATTAAAAACCCATTGTTTAGGCTGCTGGTTCCAGAAGGCAGAGTAGAAGTACATGCACTCATCTCCTGTGAGAGCACCCAAATCTCAATTAGCTATTGAACAAGCATTGACAGGAGGATACTGGAACCTACCAAAAAAGGACATCCTATGTCCTAAGACAAAGAAGAAGCCACAGCAAGATGGTAGGAGGGGCACAATCACGATAAAATAAAATCTTGGGTGAGTGACCCACAAGCTGGAGAACAATAATACCAACAAAGTTCTCCCACGGTTGTGAAGGTTCTGAACCCCACGTCAGGCTTCCCAGTCTGGGGATCCAATAAAGGGATTGCGAATCTCCAGGGAATTTGTCCTTGAAGGCCAGTGGGATTTGAGTAAAAGATTTCCACAGGACTGGGGTAAACAGAGGCTCCAGTCTTGGAGGGCATAAACAAAACCTTGTATACACCAAGACTCAGAGGAAAAGAGCAGTGACTCCACAGGGAACTGAACCAAAACTGCTGGTGTTGGAAGGTCTTCTGTGGAGGATGGGTCAACAGCGACTCACCACAGGGATGGAGACACCAGCCTGGGAAGGTCTCCCTTGACAGAACCCCTTTTGAAGTTCACCTTTAACCCCAACCATAGAGCCCTGTAGACCAGAAGGCTGGGTTGCCTCAGGCCAAGAAACTCCCAGGGTGAGTGCAATCCCACCCATCAGCAGACAATTGGATTAAAGCTTTACTGAACAAGGCCCTGTTTACCAGTGCAAGACCAAGTTATTCACACCAACAGTCCCTCCCATCAGGAGACTCACACAAGCCTCTTAGCCTCATCCATCAGAGGGAAGACAGAAGAAGCAAGAACCACAGTCCCACGGCGATTAAAGCAAAAACCACATTACAGAAAGTTCACCAGGGTGAAAAAGCAGAAAGTTATGCCCCAGATGAAGGGACAAGATAAGACCCCAGAAAAACAACTAAATGAAGTAGTGACAGGCAATCTTCCAGAAAAAGAATTCAGAATAACAATAGTGAAGGTGATTCAGGATCTTGGAAGAAGAATGTAGACAACCTTTGAAAAGACGCAAGAAATGTTTACCAAGACCTAAGAGAACTAAAGAACAAACAAGCAGAGGTGAACAACACACAAGATGAAATCAATAGCCGAATAATAGAGGCAAAAGAATGGAAAAATGACCTGGAGGACAGAGTGGTGGAAATCACTGTCATAGAACAGAACATAGAAAAAAGAATGAAAAGAAATGAAGACAGCCTAAGACAGACCTCTGGGACAACATTAAACACACCAACATTCATATTATAGGGGGCCCAAAAGGAGCAGATAGAGAGAAAGGACCTGAGAAAATATTTGAAGAGATAATAGCTGAAAACTTCCCTAAGATGAGAAAGGAAATAGTCAACCAAGTCCAGGAAGCACAGAGTCCAAGGCAGGATAAACCAAAGGAGAAACACACCAAGACACATAGTAATCAAACTGACAAAAACTAAAGACAGAGGTAAAATATTAAAGGCAACAAGGGAAAAACGACAAATAACATGCAAGGTAACTCCCATCAGGCTACCAGCTGATTTCTCAATAGAATTTCTACAAGTCACAAGGGAATGACATGATATATTTAAAGTGATGAAAAGGAAGAACCTACAACCAAAAATACCTTACCCAGAAAGACTCTCCTTCAGATTTGATGGCAAAATCAGACATCTACACAAGCAAAAGTTAAGACAATTCAGCACCACCAAACCAGCTTTACAACAAATGCTAAATGAACTTTAGGCAAGAAACAAGAGAAGGAAAAGACCTACCTACAGAAAATAAACCCAAAACAATTCAGAAAATTATAATAGAATCATACATATTCATAATTGCTTTAAATGTAAATGGATTAAATCAGTTCAGTTCAGTTCAGTTTAGTTCCTCAGTATTGTCTGACTCTTTGCAACCCCCTGGTGTGCAGCATGCCAGACCTCCCTGTCCATCACCATCACCCAGAGTTTACCCAAACTCATGTCCACTGAGTTGGTGATGCCATCCAACCATCTCAGCCTCTGTCATTCCCTTCTCCTCCTGCCTTCAGTCATTCCCAGCATCAGGGTGTTTTCTAAGGAGTCAGTTCTTCTCACCAGATGGCCAAAGTATTGCAGTTTCAGCTTCAACATCAGTCCGTCCAATGAACATTCAGGACTGATTTCCTTTAAGATGGACTGGTTGGATCTCCTTTCAGTGCAAGGGACTCTCAAGAGTGTTCTCCAACACTACAGTTCAATTCTTCAGCGCTCAACTTTCTTTACAGTCCAACTCTCACATCCATACATGACTACTGGAGAAACAATAGCCTTGACTAGATGGACCTTTGTTGGCAAAGTGATGTCTCTGCTTTATAATATGCTGTCTAGGTTGGTCATAACTTTTCTTCCAAGGAATAAGCATCTTTTTATTTCATGGCTGCAGTCATCACCTGCAATGATTTTTGAAGCCCACAAAAATAAAGTCTGTCACTGTTTCCACTGTTTCCCCATCTATTTGCCGTGAATGATGGGACTGGATGCCATGATCTTAGTTTTCTGAATGTTGAGCTTTAAGCCAACTTTTTCACTCTCATTTTTCACTTTCATCAAGAGGCTCTTTAGGGATTCTTCAATTTCTGCCATAAGGGTGGTGTCATCTGCCTATCTGAGGTTATTGATATTTCTCCCAGCAATCTTGATTCCAGCTTGTGCTTCTTCCAGCCCAGCGTTTCTCATGATGTACTCTACATATAAACTAAATAAGCACGGTGACAATATACAGCCTTGACCTACTCTTTTCCTGATTTGGAACCAGTCTGCTGTTCCATGTCCAGTTCAAACTGTTGCTTCTTGACCTGCATACAGATTTCTCAAGAGGCAGGTCCAGTGGTCTAGTATTCCTGTCTCTTTAAGAATTTTCCACAGTTTATTATGATCACCAACCAAAAGACATAGACTGGCTGAGCAGATGAAAACCTGTGCATGTATGCACTTCCACTTACCATATGTTTCTGCTTGATCCCCAAAGTGTGTGTAATTTTTTAAAATAATATTTGTTAATCATGTTCCCATTATGGCTTGCACTTATAATTATGTTTTATTTTTTTGTCTGGCTCTTGATTGTGAAAAATTATAAACAACTTTCACTATTGTGATTATGCAACTATTATTTACTTAATACCATTGTATCATGATTGGCCAACAGAAAAATAATAGAATTCTGTGTCACCCAAACTACTATTTAATAGGAAAATCTGTAATAACTTTTAAAAATCAAGATTTATATCACAATTATCTTGAAATTGTTTGAAAAATACAAATGCCCAGGTATAGCTTTTTATTGGCCAGAATGCCAGATATATTTCTAATGAACAGCCATGTTTGAAAACAACTGTACTATATGAAGATCTTTTACTTTTTTCTAGTTTACTTCACTTTTTCTATTTTATATTTAGTGGTCTCCATTCATTTAGTTTATGTTTTGCAATTTTTCATCTCATCATCTTCTTTTTGTTTTAATAATTCTTTCTTAAGCCTTTGTCAATCATTGTAGAAGAGCTTTTATGTGCATATATAAAAATAATATATACAATATGTATATTTTAAAAAACTTGTGAATTTCTGCCTAACTAAAGAATTCCATTCCACTTCTTTGACTTAGTAGAAACAGAATGCTAGATTTCTAATTTAAAACAGTAGATATGCAACAAGCAACAAAGATTTACTGTATAGCACAGGGAACTATAGTCAATATTTTGTAATAATCTATAATGGAAAATAATTTCAAAAATAATGTATATGTATTTGTATAACTGAATCTCACACACACACATGCACTAACCAATCCTACTTTTTGAACTTTATCAATGTATATCTTTCTGCCATTTTTTCAAAATGTCTTATGGACATCTCATAACAATGTATGAGATACAAAATTTTAAATATATTTGTGTAGAACATAAGGTTAATATAAATTAATGTAAATAGAAATATATTTAAATAATTGCTGACTTCATTAAAGATGCTCCTATTCTTATACTTTCTGCCATTGACAAAATATTCTCAGAGAAATGTTAGTACATCTATGATTATATGTTTTTATTTTCCTTTATATTTCTTCAGATTTTTGCTTTATATATCTTTGTTTCTTTGTTGTTAGGTGTCAAATGGTATGATGTCTATCTTTGTGAATTGTATCTTTTGTCATTAAAAATATTCATCTTTGTTTCACTAAAAATAAACAAACAATAAAAAACCTTATTGTTTAGTGTATACACCTTCATTTATTTTCTTAGATGAATATTCTGGATAACAGTTTTACACCAGCCCTTACTGCCCTTCTTATTCTTTACATTATAGGGATGGCTTTTTCCCTTAAACTTTATGGACTAATGCCTGCTAACTTCAGACTTTTCCCTTGTAGCTTCCTCATCTCTCTCAGCTTTCATAGTATTGAAGAGAGTTAGGAACTTGCTCTGGATTCAACTTTATTTAATGGAATGTTGTAGCTGATTTGATCTTCTATCCAGATCACTGAAACCTTCTCCATATGAGCAATAAGGCTATTTTGCTTTGTCATTCATGTTTTCACTGGAGTAGTAGCTTTAATTTTCTTCAAAAACATTCTTTTCTTTATTTTTGCTTTCACAATTTGGCTAATTGTTTGATGCAAGAGGCCTAACTCGCACCCTATCTAGGATTTCAATATGCCGTCCTCACTAGGCTTGATCATTTTTGAATTTTGATTTAAAGAAAGAGACATAAAAGCTATCTTTTCACTTGAACACTTAGAGGCTTTATTAATTAGCATAATTTCAATATTATTGTGTCTCAGGGAATAACCAAAGAAGAGGAAGAGAGAGAGGAACTTTTGTTCGTAGAACAGTTTGAATATAGGCAACTTTTATCAATCAAACTGGGGAGACCTTACAAACATCTGAGAAGAGAAGAGACGCTAGTCTTCCAAGGGAGAAATGGAAAGATACACCCATTTGAATGCAGAGTTCCAAAGAATAGCAAAGAGAAATAAGAAAGCCTTCCTCAGTGATCAGTGCAAAGAAATAGAGGAAAACAATAGAATGGGAAAGACTAGAGATCACTTCAAGAGAATTACAGACACCAAGGGAACATTTCATGCAAAGATGGGCACCATAAAGGACAGAAACAGTATGGACCTAACAGAAGCAGAAGAGATTAGGAAGAGGTAGCAAGAATACACAGAACTATACAAAAGGTTCTTCATGATCCAGATAACCACAATGGTGTGATCACTCACCAAGAGCCAGACATCCTGGAATGCGAAGTCCAGTGGGCCTTAAGAAGCATCACTATAAACAAAGCTAGTGGAGGTGATGGGATTCCAGCTGAGCTTTTTCAAATCCTAAAAGACGATGCTATGAAAGTGTTGCACTCAATATGCCAGAAAATTTGAAAACTCAGCAGTGGCCACAGAACTGGAAAGGTCAGTTTTCATGTCAATCCCAAAGAAAGGCAATGCCAAAGATTGTTCAAATACCACACAATTGCACTCATCTCACATGCTAGCAGAGTAATGCTAAAAGTCTTCCAAGCAAGGCTTCAACAATACATGAACTGAGAACTTCAAGGTGTTCAATCTGGATTTAGAAAAAGTAGAAAACCAGAGATCAAATTGCCATTATTCATTGGATCATAGAAAAAGCAAGAGAGTTTTACCTCTGCTTTATTGACTATGCCAAAGCCTTTGACTGTATGGATCCCAATAAGCTATGTAAAATTCTTCAAGAGATGGGAATACCATTAGCACCACCTGGGAAGTCCCCTGAAGTGCTCTACCAGGGCTTAAATTTAATTCTCAGACAACATCTTTGCTCCAGATTGGCATATGCTTCCTCTTTGAATGTTTAGTTCCCTAGTCTTCAATCATTCTGTAGCCCTCAGGTAGCTTTAAACACATGTATTTCACCCAGGCTTTAACTGATCTCTGTTATGAATGTCTGTTTGCCACAGACTACTTCACATAACTTAGTGGTAGAGTTTTTCTTTATTGGATTTTTATCTCCCTTGAAGCAGAAATAAGAAAACAAATTATCTTCTCCCAATGTACAATAGTGGGACAAGCATAATATAACAGCTAAAGACAGTCACATTTAAAAATGGAAGAAGATAGAATGAAAAAAGGAGTCATCTTCCTAAGAATTCTCAAAATCCACCTGGGAAAACTCCATTAGGCCTGGGAATAACCCACTTCTCTAATTGCTGGGTTCATGGCTCTGTCCAATGGTTCTGTAGCTCTACATTCAGATCAACTTTCTTTTTCAACAAGGGCAATATTTGTTTGAAGTTGAGTAGTTTTACCAGGCTTTTTCCAACCTGTAGTATTTGGGAGTTTAAAAACCTTCTTCAATTTTGTCTATCAATCTTTTTCAGTCTAATTTGGCACTGTTCCTGCTGACTTATCTTCCTAAGAATCTTGTCTATCTCCCATGTATATTGCAGGAATTTATTTGTTAGGCAAAGATCCTCAGATGTTTCCTGAGTAATCTTATCTTTACTCATTGATTGTTCTTAGATGGTGGAGGAGGTCCATGGGTCTCATGTCTAATCTCTTCTTGGAGTTTTCTGTAAGAATGTGTATTTTGATCTTTTGACCCTTCTGATATCCTGGTAAAAGGTTTCAGTCTGAGGTTTCTCTTGAGAGTACACTTTCATAATAATAAGTTTCATAATTTTAACATGTTTTGCAAGTTAAAAATTAGGATAGGCAGGATAGGTTGAAGAGTTCCTAAATTATTAACTTCATGTTCCTTTTTGCTTAACAGTTTTTCCCTCAATCTATTTCTTTTCCTCTCACATTATAAGCATCAAGGAGAAAGTGGGCTTGACTTTCAATACTTTGCCTGTAACTCTTCTCAGCTAAATATATGTATTCATCCATTATAAGTGTTGCTTTTTTTTATAATAGCAGGGCATAATTCAACTAAACTTTATGCCTCTATGTGAAAAAGATGCCCTTCTAGATAGTTCTAGATAGCATGTTCCTCATTTTTTTTCTGATCATTTACTAGCATACTTTTAAAGTTCACATTTCTTTTTTTTTTCCTCCCTTTTCTTATTTTTGCCATACAATGCCATGATATCACCATGGGTTTACATATGCTCCCCCTCCAGAAACCCCTCCCTCCCACCTCCCTCCTCCCTCCCCCCCGGGAAATCTCAATGCACCAGCCCCGAGAATCAATCCTGGGCTGGCAATTGATTAGACATATGATAATTAACATGTTTCAATGCCATTCTCCCATATCATTCCACCCTTTCCCTCATCCACAGAGTCGACGAGTCTGTTCTATACGTCTGCGTTCCTTTTGCTGTCTCGCATGTTGGGTTCTCGTTACTGTCTTTCTAAATTCCATATATATGCATTAGTATACTGTATTGTTGTTTTTGCTTCTGGCTTACTTCACTCTGGATAATGGGCTCCAGTTCGGTCCATCTGAGTAGAATTGATTCAAATGAATTTTTTTTTAATGCTGAGTAATATTCCATTGTGTATATGTCCCAAAGCTTTCTTATCCATTCGTCAGTTGATGGGCATCTAGGTTGCTTCCATGTCCTGGCTATTGTAAACAATACAGCGAAGAACATTGGGGTACACGTGTCTCTTTCAATTCTGGTTTCCTCAGTGTATATGCCCAGCAGTGGGATTGCTGGGTCATATGGCAGGACTATTTGCAGCTTTTTAAGGAACCTCCACACTGTTTTCCATAGTGGCTGTACTAGTTTGCATTCCCAACAACAGTGTAAGAGGGTTCCCTTTTCTCCACATGCTCTCCAGCATTTATTGCTTGTAGACTTTTGGATTACAGCCATTCTGACTGGTGTAAAGTGATACCTCATTGTGGTTTTGATTTGCATTTCTCTGATAATGAGTGATGTTGAACATCTTTTCATGTGTTTGTTAGCCATTTTTATGTCTTCTTTGGAGGAATGTCTATTAAGTTCTTTGGCCCACTTTTTGATTGGGTCATTAATTTTTCTAGAATGGAGCTGCAGGAGTTGTTTGTATATTATTTTTGAGATTAATTGTTTGTCTGTTGCTTCATTGGCTATTATTTTCTCCCATTCTGAAGGCTGTCTTTTCACCTTGCTTAGAGTTTCCTTTGTTGTGCAGAAGCTTTTAATTTTAATTAGGTCCCATTTGTTTATTCGTGTTTTTATTTCCAGTATTCTGGGAGGTGGGTCATGGAGTATCCCGCTTTGGTTTATGTCAGAGAGTGTTTTGCCTATGTTATCCTCTAGGAGTTTTATAGTTTCTGGTCTTATGCTTAGATCTTTGATCCATTTTGAGTTTATCTTTGTGTATGGTGTTAGAAAGTGTTCTAGTTTCATTCTTTTACAAGTGGCTGTCCAGTTTTCCCAGCACCACTTGTTAAAGAGGTTGTCTTCTCTCCATTGTATATTCTTGCCTCCTTTGTCAAAGATAACGTGTCCATAGATGCGTGGATTTATGTCTGGGCTTTCTATTCTGTTCCATTGATCTATATCTCTGTCTTTGTGCCAGTACCATACTGTCTTAATGACTGTGGATTTGTAGTATAGCCTAAAGTCAGGTAGGTTGATTCTGCCAGTTCCATTCTTCTTTCTCAAGATTGATTTGGCTATACGAGGTTTTTTGTATTTCCATACAAATTGAGAAATTATTTGTTCTAATTCTTTAAAGAAGACTTCTGGTAGCTTGATAGGAATTGCATTGAATCTATAGATTGCTTTGGGTAGTATACTCATTTTCACTATATTGATTCTTCCAATCCACGAACACGGTACATTTCTCCATCTGTTTGTGTCCTCTTTGATTTCTTTCATCAGTGTTTTATAGTTTTCTATATATAAGTCTTTTGTTTCTTTAGGTAGAAATACTCCTAAGTATTTTACTCTAACTATGATTTGAATATTCACTAAGATGATACAGAATTTCTCTACACATTCTTTACTTCATTCTGAGCCCTCACCAGCAATGCCTTTAACCATATTTTTATCAACAGTGTGCTCAATACAGTCTATAGAGTTTTTCTATCATGTGCTTCAAAATTCTCCAGGCTTCTACCCAAAATCCAATTTCAAAGTTACTTCTATATATTTAAGTGCTTGCAACAGCAGTACCCCACTCTCAGTACCAAAATCTGTATTAGCTATTCCTCTTGTAACAAATTGCCATATATATATTGGCTTAAAACAACACGATTATCTGAAGGTCAGCAATCAAAAACAGATTGGCAGGGTCACAATCCTTTTGTAGACTCTGGGGAGGTATCTCCTTGTCTTTCCTAGCTTCTAGCAGCTGGCCTGAATTCCTTAGCTTGCGATGCCATTCTCCACCTTGAAGGCCAGAAACATACTATTTTTCTAGCTTTAATCCTCTGTTCAATCATAATACATTTTCTAACTCTAATTCTCCTGTGCATTTGTATTCAGTCACTCAGTCATGTCCTACTCTTTGAGACCCTATGGATTGTACCCGACCAGGCTCCTCTGTCCATGAGATTTCCCAGGCAAGAATACTAGAGTGAGTTGCAATTTCCTATTCCACAGGAGCTTCCCAACCAACACAGGGATCAAACCCACGTCTCCTGTGTTTCCTACATTGGCAGGCAGATTCTTTACCACTGAGCCACCTCAGAAGCCCGATTACTTCCTCTTAATCACATTGTGCCCATCAGGATGATATAGGAAAATCTTCCCTTTTCAAGGTCCTTAGCTGAGTCATAGTTGCCTTTTGACATGTGAAGTAATGTATTCAGTTTCTCAAGACTAGAGGGTTGATGTCTTTGGGTGGTCTCTACTTAACAAATATACTCAATTTGGGGGCATAAATTTCAAGCCCTGAGTTCTGCAGGAGTTTGAATTTTTAAATTTGAAAGTTTTCTCCTACTTAAGCTATTGGTTATTTCTGAGATGGTAAATCCCAGATTGTTTTAGGCAGAAAAGGCAGAATGCCCTAGATTAGAAGAGCCATGGAGTACCATGGGCATGGGAATTGAATACATTTCTTGATACTTCCACTGTAATGCCATTTTTTTTCATGCTTTAATCTCCTAATCTCTAAATGCCTAGTTTTTACTCATATGAGAGAATTTGGAGTATTTCTTCAAGAAAGTGTTAATTAAACTAACAGAACCATAGAGTGGAAGGTTTCTATTACATTTTAAACAAAATGAAAAGAAATAATACCTTCATCAAAAGATGGCATCTGAGTACAGTATCTGAGAAGAATAAACCTGAAGAGCAACAAAATTTCATTATCTAGCTTTTTCTAATAATATACTTAAACAACTTTATGTTTGAAGCATAACTTTGATGTTTCCACTGATTTGTTTCTACTGGTTAACTGACCCATACTTTTGCTTATGCTTTAACATGCACAGTTGATTAAGATGCAATGAGATTCTTATGATTAATCTAACAATTATATCTGGAATCCTCCTTTTTAGCATAAAAGTCACTCTGGAAGAATTCTGTTTTGTTTTTGTTTTTTTTAGTAAAACAAGCTATTTTGTGCATAAGTGAAAATAAAATTTTGACATCTTTGCAAAATCAAATGACCTAAAAAGATGGCTTTAGAGTGCCTTTGGGGAAATCAGTTGTGTAAGACTATATAGAAAAGACATATTTTAGGTCTGCTAGAGATTGTAGAATTTGGCACAAACAAAGAAAGAGAAATGTAAAGTCAGTGGTTTTTTACCCTGTAATCCGTGGAGCTCTGAAGATATCAAGGAAGGGCCTTGAAGACTGCTGCAAAGTGTAAAGGGGCCAAATAGGCAAGTCTTCAACCAGAGTGCTCTGTTTCATCTGATTTATGTGTTGGTTCTGGATACCCTTTGTTTGAACGAAGGCTTTATTTGGCTAAAACAACTGGATAGAAATTGAATCAAATAACTTGACCTAAATCCTGCTCAGTGGGAAGCAGAGCCAGGACTAAATCTTAGTCATTTCATTCTTTCACTTAAATCCTTTCAGTGGCTCTCTGTCAACTTCAAGATAAAATATATGCTCTTTTGCCACGGTATTCACGTTCTTACTGATCTGACTCGTCTTTTTCTTTAGCTTATTTCTCGCTCTGCAGTATTCTTAATGCCTTAAAGACTCTCCACAGGTATTGTTTCATACCTAGACTGTCCTAACTACCTGGAAATCTTCATAATCTTTGAGATTCTTTACTTCCTACTTCCTTGATCACCATAGTGAGGATTAGGGCTCTCTTCTGTATAGCCATAGAACCCTTTACATACTCTATAAGCTGCTCATAGTATGCTTTCTAATGATGTCATCTCTGAATACCCAGTGCCTGGCATAGGTATTGGGTCAGTTTGATGATTAAATGCTGGTGGTGGTTTAGTTGCTAAGTCATGTCCAACTCTTGCAATCCCATGGACTGTAGTTTGCCAGGCTCCTCTGTCCATGGGATTCTCCAGGCAAGAATAGTGGAGTGGGTTGCCATTTCCTTCTCCAGGAGATCTTCCTGACCCAGGAATCAAACCTAGGTCTGCTGCATTGCATGCAAATGATTTACCAACTGAGCTATGATGATTAAATAGGCAAATCTCAATATATTTCTTTCTTCTCTATACCATGCTGCATGTGTGCTGAGTCACTTCAGTCATGGCCAACTCTGCAACCCTATGGACTGTAGCCCACCAGGCTCCTCTGGTCATGGGATTCTCCAGGCAAGAATACTGGAAAATACTGAAGTGAGTTGGCAGGCTCAGGGATTGCACCTTCATATCTTATGTCTCCTGCATCAACAGGTGAGTTCTTGACCACTAGGACCACCTAGGAAGCCCCAATACCATGATATGCAGAAATATTTCTGGGGCATGTAGAATTAGGATGGTTACCTGAGCCAGCATTCAGAGATATTCCACAGCACTGGCAGCTGGATTCAGGAGGCAACACCAGGGAGGGAAAAAATCATTCCAGATGGCATTAAATAGACTCTAAAAAGACATTTATTTAATTATTTAAATAATTAAGCTTCTATCTGTTAAGTATCTTTTGTTTAGCTCCCGGTACTGTTTTAGCTACTGTGGCTATAGCAGTGAAACATAGAAATGAAATATTTACCTTGAAGCATCCATTCCAATGAGGGTGAGATAGGCAACCAGCAATTACATAAAATACCAGGCAGTGATAAAACTCCTGAAGAAAATTGAAGCAGGGCAGGGAAAATAGAAAGTAAATAAGAAAGGAAACTGCTCTTTTATAGAGCAACATTTAAGAATAAAAAAGGAAAACTTCCTCAGAAAAGATAATGGGTGAGAACTGAATAAAGTCAGGAGAAAGTAAGATTGTGCCATGAGGGTATATGTGGGAAGACTGCTCCAGGTAGAAGTAGATTCAGGTTCAAAACCCTGAGGCAGAAGTATTCTTCTTGTGTTTGAAGAAGAGGAAGGAAACAGTGTCAACAACAGAGAATGAAGCAGAGAGGAGATGAGGTAGGACAGGATGCAGAACTGGATCTGATAAGTCAAGGTAAAAATTTTGGTTTCCATTCTGGATGTGATGGAAAAATCATCATACTATTTTGTCTCAAGTTTCTATCTGATCTGATTTGAGTGTTTATGGGATTTGTATGAGAGTAAAATATAAGCAAGAAGCTATTGAAATAATGTTGGTGATTTAAACCAAAGTGAGAGTCAGAAAGGCAGAGAGAAGCGGTTGAATTCTGAATGCATTTAGAAACTATGGCTGACTTAAAGTCGGATAGGATGTAGAGTATGAGAGAAGGAAACAATCAAGTATGATCCTTGACCAGGGGGAAGAATTGGTCATAACTTCCAATATTAAAGTGAAAGTGTTAATTGCTATATCATATCTGACTCTTTGTGACCTCATGGACTATAGCCCGCCAGCTTCCTCTGTCCATAGAATTCTCCAGGCAAGAATACTGGAGCGGGTTGCCATTCCCTTCTCAGTGGATCTTCCAAACCCAGGGATGATACCCAGGTCTCCTTCATTGCTGAAGGATTATTTAGTGCATTGCAGGCACATTCTTTACCATCGGAGGCACCAGGTAAGCCTGATAATAAAGCTGGGGAAGACTTTTAGAGGAGCAGATTTGGGGAGGAAATCAAGATATTCTAGATATATTGTCAGATGATTATTAGAAATTCCAGTAGAGATGCGATTCTTTGATTTAGAGGCACATTCAGGCAGGAATGATAAAGTTGGAAGCCATCAGAATATAGAGAGCATTTACTGCCACAACTGGATGAGATCATTCTGGGTGTAAGTATCAAAAGGAGTTCCAAGGCCTGAGCCCTGGAGACACTTTATTGTTTAAGAGTCAGAAAGATGAAGAGAAATCAGCAAAAGTAGCCAGTGGGAAAAACTAGAAACAGTAATGTCCCAGATGGAAAATGAAATACATTTTCAGGAAGGAGGAAGTTGATTGACCTTGTTAAAAGTTGTTACATCATGTAAAATGAGAACTAAGAATTATAAACTGGGTTTGGCAACTTGAGGTTAATTGGTGAAACAGTAGGGACAACAGCTTTATTGAAGTGGATTCAAGAGAGAATTGAAAAGAAATTAGATCCTGAGAAGTTTTTCTATAAAATGTGGTGACTTGAGGGAAACATGGGGTAAAGGATTTTGTTTTTGTAATTTAAGTCAAGAGATATTGTAGCAGATATTTAACTCAGTCCACAGATCCTAATAGGCTGCTGGCTGAAGTCTTTAGAACTGATAACTGGATCTTTGAGGACATATGACGCTGAATAGCTTTCTAAAGATGCCTAGCATTGGCACATGTAAACAACGTGCCAAGTTGTACTAGTAGCAGTTTAGGTGTTATTGACAGAGTCCTTCATAGCTGCCACTTGTCAAGAACACCATCAATCAGGTTATCAGTCTCAGTCAATGTTGAAAAACACTGGACTCATAAATTAAATCCTACAGACCTTAAATACCTCCCACGAGTAGTCATTGTAAGATTCCCTGATATCTTTGGGATTTCTGTTTTTAATAGAAGATTTAAAAGACAAAAGTTTGTTTTATAAAGTTAAACTTACTGTCTGAAAATGTGTTTTAGAAGAAAAATGCCTTCAACCCTTCCTCTTGGTGAGTTCAGAGCTGCACCCAAGGATATTCTCTTCATTTTAAAGGTGGAAAATGGTCAATTCGTAATTTATTTCTTTAGGAAAATTTTAACTGTAGTCTCAGAGATTTCTTTTTCCTTTTTTATTGAGATAATATTGGTTTACAACATTGTATAGGTTTCGTGAGTACATTATATTGCTATTAATACTTCTATATACACTACAGTGTGCTCACCACCTAGAATTTAGTTTTTATTCATCACCCATCTCCTGTCTTCTAAATCACTGAGGATAGTGATTCCAGCCATGAAATTAAAAAATTTGCTCGTTGAAAGGAGAGCTATGACAGATCTAGACAGCATATTAAAAAAACAAAGACACCACTTTGCCTACAAAGGTCCCTATACTCAAAGTTATGGCTTTTCCAGGAGCCAAGTATGGAACTGAGAGCTTGACCATAAAGAAGACTGTGGACCAAAGAAGTGATGTTTTCAAATTGTAGTGCCAGAGAACACTCAAGAGTCCCTTGGAAAGCAAAGAGATCAAACTAGTCAATGTTAAAGGAAACCAACCCTGAATATTCATTGGAAGGAATGATGCTGAAGCTGAAGCTCCAATACTTTGGCCAACTTATGCCAGGAAAGATTGAGAGCAAGAAAAGACGAGGGCGGCAGAGGATGAGATGGTTAGATAGCATCACTGACTCAATGGATATGAGTCTGAGCACACTCTGGGAGATAGGGAAGAACAGGGAAGCCAGGCGTGCTGCAGTCCATGGGTTTGGAGACTTGGACATGACTTAGCAACTGAACAACAACATCACCCATCACCACAGAGTCGCTCCCTTTACCCATTTTACTTTCTTCTTGCTTTTTCCCTTCTGCTAATTGCTACTCTGTTCCTGGTTTATTTTTGTTTGTCCTTTTATTTTGCTTGTTGGTTCTATTCTACATATGAGTTAAATCAGAAGGTCTTCTTCCATCTGACTTATCTCACTTAGTATAATATCTTCCAGGTCCATCCATGCTATTGGAAAGGGCAAGATTTCTTTCTTTCTTTCTTTTTTTAATGTCTGGGTAGAATTTCAATGTGTGTGTATGTGTGTGTGTGTGTGTGTGTGTGTGTGTGTGTGTGTGTGTGTATGCATGTGCACGCACCACATTTTTTTCTTCATTTATCTGTTGATGGGTATTTAGGTGGTTTTCAGATCTTGACTACTCTAAATAATGCTGTAATAAACATAGGATATCATGTATCCTTTTGAATTAGTGTTTTTATATTTTTAGCAAAAACATTTCAGAAATGGAATAGGTAGTTCCTATGGTAGATCTTAGCCTTTGACTCTATGGATCACAATAAACTGTGGAAAATTCTTAAACGAGATGGGAATACCAGACCACCTGACCTGCCTCTTGAGAAACCTGTATGCAGGTCAGGAAGCAACAGTTAGAACTGGACATGGAACAACAAACTGAGTCCAAATAGGAAAAGGAGTACATCAAGGCTGTATATTATCACCTTGCTTATTTAACTTGTATGCAGAGTACATCATGAGAAATGCTGGGCTGGAAGAAGTGCAAACTAGAATCAAGATTTCCAGGAGAAATATCAATAACTTCCGACATGCAGACAACACCACCCTTATGGCAGAAGTGAAGAGGAACTAAAAAGTCTCTTAATGAAAGTGAAAAAGGAGAGTGAAAAGTTGGCTTAAAGCTCAACATTCAGAAAACTAAGATCATGGCATGCAGTTCCATCACTTCATGACAAACAGATGGGGAAACAGTGGAAACAGTGTCAGACTTTGTTTCTTTGGGCTCCAAAATCACTGCAGATGGTGATTGCAGCCACCAAATTAAAAGACGCTTACTCCTTGGAAGGAAAGTTATGACCAACCTAGATAGCATAATAAAAAGCAGAGACATTACTTTGCCAACAAAGGTCCATCTAGTCAAGACTATGGTTTTTCCAGGAGTCATGTATGGATTTGAGAGTCGGACGGTGAAGAAAGCTGAGTGCCGAAGACTTGATGCTTTTGAAGTGTGGTGTTGGAGAAGACTCTTGAGAGTTCCTTGGACTACAAGAAGATCCAACCAATCCATCCTAAAGGAGATTAGTCCTGGGTATTCATTGGAAGGAGTAGTGTTGAAGCTGAAACTCCAATGCTTTGGCCACCTGATGTGAAGAGCTGACTCATTGGAAAAGACCCTAATGCTGGAAAGGATTGGGGGCTGGAGGAGAAGGGGACGACAAAGGATGAGATGGCTGGATGGCATCACTGACTCGATGGACATGGGTTTGTGTAGACTCTGGGAGTTGGTGATGGACAGGGAGGCCTGGTGTACTCTGATTCATGGAGTTGCAAAGAGTTAGACACGACTGAGTGACTGAACTGAACTGAACTGACAGTAGATCTTTTCTTATTTTTTGAGGAATCTCCATACTATTTTCCATTGTGGTTGCACCTATTGACAAGGCCAACAAGAGTACATGAGGGTTCCTTTTCTCCACGTCCTCACTAATGCTTAATATTCTTTGCCTTTTTTATAATTGCTATTCTAATATGTGTAAAGTAATATATCATTGTTATTTGATTTGCATTTCCCTAATAATTAGTGTTTTTTAGCACGTGCATTGTGCCTGTTGGCTATCCGCATATTTTATTTGGAAAAGTGTTTATTTAGATTCTCAGTCCGTTTTTTAATTGGGTTATTCACTTTTTATCATTGAGTTGTATCAGTTCCTTATATACTTGGGATATTAAACTTATTGGATACAGTATTTGCAAATATCTTCTCCCATTCAGTAGGTTGTCTTTTCATTTTGTTGATGGTTTCCTTTGCTGTGCAGAAGCTTTTTAGTTTGATGTAGTCCCATTTATTTTATTTTTTTCCCTCCTTATCTGAAGAGACAAATGTGAAAGATATTGTGAAGATCAATGTCAAACAGCATATGCTTTCTCCTAGGAATTTGATGGTTTCAGGTCTTACGTTTAAGTCTTTAATACCTTTTAAGTTGATTTTTGTGTATGGTATGAGATAGTGGCCTGATTTCTTTCATTTTTTTTTTTCTTTTACAAGTGGCAATGTGGTTTTCCCAGTATGATTTATTGACAAGACTATTATTTCTTCATTATATGTTCTTTACTCCTTTGACATAAATTATTTGTCTATGTATGTGTGAGTTTATTTGTGCGTTCTCTATTCTATTCCATTGATCTATGTATCTGTTTTTCTGCCAACATCAAATTATTTTTATTACTATGACTTTGTCATATAGTTTGAAAGAAAACAATGTGAAACTTCCAGATTTGTCCTTTTTTCTTGTGGTCTCATTTTTATTTGGGAATTTTCTTTTTGTGGTTTTATATATATTTTGGAAATTTTTGTTCTACTCTGTGAAAACTATCCTTAGGCTTTTGAGAGGAATTTCACTGAATATGTAGGTTGCTTTAGGTAACATAGATATTCTAACAATGTTTATTCTTCCAATTTATGAGCATAAACTATCTTTCTATTTGTATCTTCTTTAATTTTTGTTAACAATTTCATATAGTTTTCAGTATACATGTCTTTCACCTTTTTTGGTTAAATTTATTCCTAGGTATTTTATTCTTTTTTTATTGTGATTTTATATGGAATGGTTTTCTAAATTTATCTTTCATCTAGCTCATTGTTAGGGCATAGAAATGCAACATATTATTGCATGTTGATTTTACACCCTACAACTTCTCTGGTTTCATTTATTAATTATTTTTAATAGATATTGGTGGAAGCTTTAGAAATAAAAAGCCTACATGTATGAATCTATACATATATTTATCTATATGTGAAACCATGTTATGTGCAAATGGTGACAATTTTACTTCTTCCCTTCTAATTCAGATGCCTTTCATTTCTTTTTCTTATCTGATAACTGTGGCTAGAATTTCCAAAACTATATTCAATAAAAGTGGTGACAGTGGTCATCCTTGTCTTGTTATGATTTTAAAAGTATAAAAAAGTGGGCCAAAGAACTAAACAGACATTTCTCCAAAGAAGACATAAAAGTAGCTAACAAACACATGAAAAGATGCTCAACATCACTCATTATCAGAGAAATGCAAAGCAAAACCACAATGAGGTACCACTTTACACCAGTCAGAATGGCTGCCATCCAAAGTCTACAAGAAATAAATGCTGGAGAGGATGTGGAGAAAAGGGAACCCTCTTACACTGTTGGTGGGAATGCAAACTAGTACAGCCACTATGGAGAACAGTGTGGAGATGCCTTAAAAAACTGGAAATAGAACTGCCATATGACCCAGCAATCCCACTGCTGGGCATATACACCGAGGAAACCAGAATTGAAAGAGCCACGTGTACCCCAATGTTCATCGCTGCATTGTTTACAATAGCCAGGACATGGAAGCAACCTAGATGCCCATCAACTGACGAATGGATAAGAAAGCTGTGGTACATATACACAATGGAATATTATTCAGCCATTAAAAAGAATTCATTTGAATCAGTTCTACTGAGGTGGACGGAACTGGAGCCTATTATCCAGAGTGAAGTAAGACAGAAGGAAAAACAAAAATACAGTATACTAACGCATATATATGGAATTTAGAAAGATGGTAATGAGAACCCTGTATGCGAGACAGCAAAAGAAACGCAGATGTATAGAACAGTCTTTTGGACTCTATGGGAGAGGGCATGGGTGGGATGATATGGGAGAATGGCATTGAAACATGTTAATTATCATATGTGAAATCAATCGCCAGCCCAGGTTTGATGCTCAGGGCTGGTGCACCGGGATGACCCAGAGAGAGGGAATCGGGAGGGAGGTGGGAGGTGGGTTCTGGAAGGGGAACACATGTATACCCATGGCAGATTCATTTCAATGTATGGCAAAATCAACACGATAATGTAAAGAAAATTAAAATTTATAAAAAAGTATAGCTTTTAGGTATTTACCATTGAGTATGTCATTTGCTGTGGGTTTGCAGCTACATATGTAGCCTTTATTATGTTGAGGTACGTTCCTTCTATACCCACTGTATTGGGTGCTGAATCTTGTTAAATGATTTTTTTTCATCTACTGAGATGGTCAATGGTTTTAATCCTTTATTTTTTTAATATGTGTCCCTTTGACTGATTTGTGGATGTTGAACCATCCTTAAATTCCCTGGAATAAGTCTCATTTGGTTATTTTTGGATGATCTTTTTAATGCATTGTTGTACTAGTTTGCTAATATTTTGTAGAGGATTTTTTATGTCTATGTTCATTAGAGATATTGGTCTGTAATTTTCTTTTTTGTTGTGCTATCTTTGATTTTGGAATCAGGGTCATATTGGCCTTGTAAAATGAGTTAGGAAGCATTCTCTCATTTTCAAGTTTTATAAGAGTTTGAGAAAATAGGTATTAAATTTTATTTGAATGTTTGGTAGAATTCACCTGTGAAGCTATCTTGTCCTGGGTATTTTGGGAGTGGGGGAGGTTTTTGGTTACCATTTCAGCCTCTACCAGTGATTGGCTTATTCATATTTTTCATTTCTTCGTGATTCAGTCTTGGAATGTTTTGTAATTCTAAGAATTTGTCAGTTTCTTCAAGGTTATTCAAATTGTTTGCATATAACTGTTCATAATGCTGTCTTATAACTGTTTGTATTTTTGTTTTACCCATTGTTATTTCTCTTCTTTTGTTTCTGATTTTATTTATCAGACATCTTTCTTTTTTCTTGGTGAGTCTAGCTAACAATTTATCAATTTTGTTTGTTTTTTCAAAGAACTAGCTCTTAGTTTTATCGATCTTTTCTATAGCTTTACTTCTATTCTGATCTTTACTATTTCCTTCTTTATACCAACTGTAGGCTTCATTTTTTCTTTTTCTCATTCTGTTAGAAGAACGATTAGATTGTTAATTTGAAAATTTTTTCTTGAGTTGGGGCTATATAGCCATAATTTTCCTTCTTAGTAACCCTTTTGCTGAATCCCACAGATTTTGGTATGTCCTGTTTTCATGTCCTCAGGTAAGTTTTGATCACTCTTTTGATTTCTTCACTTTCCTAATAGTCCTTCATTAGCATATTGTTCAGTCTCTACGACTTTGTGATTTAGCAGCTTTCTTCAAGTAGCTTTATTTCGACTTCATACCATTGTGACAAGAAAATATGCTTGATATGACCTCAATCTTCTGAAATTTATTGGGACTTTTTTTTGTTTGTTTATTTGTTTTGTTTTTTTCCCCAACAGATGAGATGGTCTACCCTTGAGAAATTTCCATGTACACTTGAGAAGAATTAGTATTCTGCTGCATTTGAATGGAATACTCCATACAAATCTATCAAATTGTTCTGTTAAAATATTTTATTTAAGGCTACTGTTTCCTTGTTGACTTTCTGTCTGAATGATCTCTCTATAAATGAGGCATTAAATTCCCCTACTATTATTATGTTGCTGCAAATTTCTCCCACTGGGCCTGCCAATAATTTTTTACATATTTTGGTGCTCCTATGTTCAGTTCAGTTGCTCAGTTTTGTCCGACTCTTTGTGACCCCATGGACTGCAGCACACCAGGCTTCCCTGTCCATCCATCACCAACTCCCAGAGCTTATCTTTTTTGCCTTTTCTTACTGTTCCTGGGGTTCTCAAGGCAAGAATAGTGAAGTGGTTTTCCATTCCCTTCTCCAGTGGACCCCATTTTGTCAGAACTCTCCACCGTGACCTGTCTGTCTTGGGTGGCCCTACAGAGCATGGCTCATAGCTTCATTGAGCTAGACAACGCTGTGATCCACGCGATCAGTTTGGTTAGTTTTCTGTGATTGTGGTTTTCATTCTGTCTGCCCTCTGATGGATGAGGATAAGAGGCTTGTGAAAGCTTCCTGATGG
Organism: Antilocapra americana; assembly: GCA_007570785.1. Classification (NCBI taxonomy): domain Eukaryota; kingdom Metazoa; phylum Chordata; class Mammalia; order Artiodactyla; family Antilocapridae; genus Antilocapra; species Antilocapra americana. The sequence goes on from ML662442.1 coordinate 12,677,797, forward strand.
GAGGGACTGGCTGTGGGGGAATCTGGGTCTTGTTCTGATGTATATTAATAAGAACTGCTTTGAAGAGGTTTCCCCTTTATCATTATATACTGTCTATCTTTGTCTGATATTACCGTTTTGGCTTGAAATCTATTTTGTCTGACACAAGCATGAGTTTGTTGTTCTTGTTTAGTCAATAAGATTTGTCCAACTCTTGGGTGACCCCATGGACTATAGCCCATCAGGCTCCTCTGTCATACCACTCTCCAGGTAAGAACACTGGAGTGCCATTTCCTTCTAAAGGGGATCTTCCCAACCCAGGTTTGAACCCAAATCTCCTGCATTGGCTTCACACTTTGTTTTAGCTGCCATCTGCTTGGAGTATCATCTTCCATCCCTTCACTTTGAGCCTATTTGTCTTTAGAGCAGAGGTGAGTGTCCTGAAGTCAGCATATAGTCAGGTCTTGATTTTTAAACCCTCCACACACTTTGTGTCTTTTGATTAGTGAATCGAATTTATTTAAATGTAGGGTGATTATGGATAAATGAAGATTAGTATCGCTATTTTATCTTTGTTTTCTGGTTGCTCCAAATCTCCATTGCTTTTCCCTGTGTTTCTGTCTACCATTTGCCTTGAAGGGTTTCTATGATATTTTTCTCAGTTTCCACTTTTACTGTTTCATGTCTCTGCTCTATATTTATGTTTTGTGGTTACTACGAGGTTTGAAAAAAAATTCTTCAATAAAAGCATCCCTTTTCTGCTGATTGTACCTTATCTTTGTTGACCTATATGGATTCCATTCTTTTTCTCTTTCCTTTTTGTGTTTCTATTGTCTCAAATGATTCACTTTTTAATGTTGGCAGTCATCACCAAATTTAACTAGCTATAGTCATTTTTTCTTTCTTTAAGCTTTATTTTATAATAGAATATTTTAAAACCTATTCTATTATCTGTCCATTTATTGCCTTAAAGTTTTGTGTACTTTTGCCTTTTTATGTTTGGTAGAAGAGTACCTTTTAACATTTTTTGTAAAGCAAGTCTAGTGGTAATGAATCTTCTCATGCTTTGATTGTTTGGGAAAATCTTTATGTCTAGTATCTGAATGATCGTATAACTTTGTTGGATAGGGTGTTCTTGGGTGATAGCTTTTCTCTCAGTGTTTTGAGAATATCTTTCCACTCTCTCTCGGCTTATAGAATTTCACCTGAGAAATCTGCTGATAGCCTAATGGGAGTGCTTTTGTAGGTTACCATCCTTTTTCTCTCTGGCTGCCTCTAAAATTCTTTGTCTTTGACTTTTTTAAAACTTTATTTATTCTTTATTTGAAGGATAATTGACTTTTTAAAATAAATGTAACTGACTTTTTAAAGAAATTTTTTTTTTCTTTCTATGAGTGCTTTACAATATTACTTCTGTTATATGTTTTGGTTTTTTGGCTGTGAGGTACGTGAGATCTTAACTCTCCAGAGGTTGAACCCAAAGCCCCTGCATTAAGGCCAAGTCTTAACCACTGGACTGCCAGGAAAGTCCTTGTCATTGACTTTTAGCAACTTTAATATAATCTTTTTTGGAGAAGGCCTTTTGCCACTGAGGTAATTAGGTGTGCGCTTAGTGTCATGAGCTTTTATATCCAGTTCTTTCTTAAAGTATGGGAAGTTATCAGCTAGTATTAATTTAAATAAAGTCTTTTATCTTGTCTCCTTCTCATTTCCTCTGGGATACCCATTACTCAAATGTTGCCCTTCCTGAAAGAGTTGAATAGCTCATAAAATTTCCTCACTTTTTAATGTCTTGGTTCTCTTTCCTCTTCTACTTATATTACTTCTATTTTTCTGTCTTTGATCTTGCTAATTCTCTCTTCTATGAGTTCTACTCTCTTTCTAATGCTTCCTAATGCTTTATTTATCTAGTTTATTGAGTTCTTTGGTGGCAAAGTTCCTGTATAGTTATTTTTTAGGGTTTCATAGTTTTTAGTAAAGTATTCCTTCTGTTGACTAAAAGTCGTGAGCTCATTGAACTACCTTTCTGACATTTCTTGAAGCTCATTGAGTTTCTTTATGACAAAAATTTTCAATTCTTTATCAGTTACATTTCAATATTCTGTGACCTTAAGTTTTGTTTCTGGAGAATTGTCCTTTTCTTTTCATGATATGATATAATAAGGTTCTTTATAGTGCTTAATGAGTTATTTCACTGCTGGCACATTTGATGTAGTGGACACCTTTCTGCTGCTGCTGCTGCTAAGTCACTTCAGTTGTATCCGACTCTGTGCGGCCCCATAGACGGCAGCCCACCAGGCTGCCCCGTCCCTGGGATTCTCCAGGCAAGAACACTGGAGTGGGTTGCCATTTCCTCCTCCAATGCATGAAAGTGAAAAGTCGTGTCTGACTCTTCGCGACCCCACGGACTGCAGCCCACCAGGCTCCTCCGCCCATGGGATTTTCCAGGCCAGAGTGCTGGAGTGGGGTGCCATTTCCTTCTCCAGGACACCTTTCTCCTTGATTTTGATGACTTAATGGATTAAAAAATAGAGAGATTGCCCTTAGTTTCCTCTAGGTGGCGCTGTAGCACAATTTTTAAATTTCTCTTACCTAAGCCGCGGCTGCTGCTTAGTCGCTAGTCGCTCAGTCCTGGCCGACCCTCTGCGACCCCATGAATTGTAGCCCGCCAGGCAGGTCTGTCCTTGGGGATTCTTCAGGCAAGACTACTGGAGTGGGTTGCCGCTTCCTTCTCCAGGGGGTCTTCCTGACCCCTTACCTAAGCTGCTTCTGTTTCTATGAGAGTCTGCCCTCCCCACTCCCCGCTGCCTCTGTCAAAGCTGCGGCCCTGTGGTTTCCTGTGCCTCAGGGCTCACTAGCGCCTCGCTACTGCCAATGTTGCTTCATCACTCCCTTGGGCTCTGGAATGGTGAGTTTTTTCTCTGCACACAGGATCCCCTGAATCTCAAGCTCCATCCCTGGAGGGAAGCAGTGGGTGGCAGGGAAACTGCGGTTGCCCCAGCCTCTCTATAGTGCCCTATGTTAGCAAGGTTTTCAGATTCCACCACTGACAGTGGGGTAGGGGCAGGGATCCCAAAGTCATGGGCACCTCAGTGGCTGCAAAGATGTGGTCTCAGTCCCCATCGCTGCTGCTGTTGAGTTACCGTGGGTGGTGCTGCGGCTAGGAGGCTGTAGTCATGTGTGCCGTCCCTCTGCTATTGCCAGGTTCTCTGACACTGTGGGCTCAGCTGCCATATCTGGAGGCCAGAATCAAAAGAACTTCCTCCACTATTCACCTGGTTCTGCCTTCGCTATGGTCCACCCACCTCTACATATACAGATTTATGGAATTCTCTGGCATCCTGGTATGTTGGGCAGAAACACCTTTGATGTTTTGCTGGTTGTAGGTTAAAGGGGAGAGAGGAAGCAAGGACCTCACTTTGCCATGCTACTGACATCATTCTCTCAGAGACTTCTGTGTCTGCCTGCCTTCTCTGGTTCTTTCTATCTTTCTACTGTACCCTTATCTTGGTCGTTTTCTCTTTGTTGCACCAACACTTCATTCTTCCCTTTTGCTTGTGTGACTTACCTGTTTGACACTTCACCCAGCTCTCTGCTCTTAACTCATGTTGACTCTCTAATTTCCTTCTCTAAACCAAGTGGGAAACTACGGTACCAGTCTTGATTTGGGAGTGTGAACCTGGAACTCCTAATAATTTCTATGGGATTTCTGAGATGGTCATGCAGCCAGAGTTAGGAGATAAAGACCAGATGATGCTAAAAGGCAGAGTCATGTAGACAAGATGTGGGAATTAGGAAGACAGTGCTCTAAGGAGCTTCCTGATCACACAGAACTACAGAGCAACTTTTTTGAACATGCTTCCCAAAGCCTGCTCTTAGGGTTTAAAAGAATATCTTTAGATTAAACATGATCAACCATCATTTAACTCTTCCCTAACCTCTCTAAATTTGCCTCTTCTGCCATCTTCCTCACAGTTGATACTTTGGAATGCAAACTGATGAAGCAGTTTTGCTCCAGGTAATAACACATAAACTACTTGCTTTTTTAGGGCTTTCCTGGTGACCCAGATAGTAAAGAATCTGTCTGCAATACAGGAGACTTGGTTTCAGTCCCTAGGTTGAAAAGATCCCCTGGGGAAGGGAATGGCAACCCACTCCAGTATGCTTGCCTGGAGAATTCTATGGAGAGAGGAGCCTGGTGAGCTACAGTCCATGAGATCGCAAAGAGTCAGACACGACTAACACACACACACACACACACACACACACACACACACATACACACGTCTTTTAGGTATGTTCTACTTGAAATAGTATACCCATGAATATATACTTTTGTATCTAATTTGCAAGCAGACCCATTGGGTTTACATTTATTGTAAAGTTATACTAGATTGGTTAGCTCCTGGGTCACCAGTAATTATATTTTGCTACTAGTTCTCAAAGCTTTTCTTGGACTGCCCTACTTAAGAAAGGCAAATAATTCACCAGCTACCTATCTCGCATGGTTTTTATTTACTAGAAGAAAAGAACAAAGAATTAAGACAATAAAAATAAAAGAAGGGAAATGATTAAAAAGATAAATCTAACAATAATTCTATGAATGTTTAGTAGCAACTGATAATCACCAATAGAAGAAAAATACTGAAAATTTACTAAGAAAAGGCTCATCCTCTGACATTATGGAAAATTCTATTACCTGAGACTTTGGGTGCCAAGTATGAGTTGTATTTTTACATGATGCATGGTGTCAGAATCCTTCATAAACTTCAAATGTGATGCCCCAGTAAAGTCATGCTCTAGTTTCTGTTTATAGATATCCATTGAAAGTGAAGTGAAAGTCGCTCAGTCATGTTCAACTCTTTGCAACCCTATGGACCATAGCCTGCCAGGCTCCTCTGTCCATGGAATTCTCCAGGCAAGAATACTGGGTAGGTAGCTTTTCCCTTTTCCCTAGGATCTTCCCAACCCAGGGATAGAACCCAGGTCTCCTGCATTGCAGGGGGATACTTTACCAGCTGAGCCACCAGGGAAGCCATACAACTCATTTAGTTGGTTACTAATAAGTAGCCCTTAGGCCTTTAGTTCTTAGGATAGTAACCAGCACATTATAGGTAGCCAGTAAATAGTTCTGAAAGAAATAAAAGAGAAAGTGAATACATTAAAATGAACAACTATGGAATTTTGAGTCTTTTCTGGTAAGAATCTGACAAAAATCCAGCTGTATGTGAATTTTATTTTCAGGCAAATTTTAACTAAATCAGGGAAAAATACTAAATTATGTTATTTAAAATATGCCCCAGGTTAGGTTCTTTGGGACATGGGCTCAGAGATGGACTTTAGTATGCAGGACTTTGTTAAGGAATAGCCTGGGGATCAACTTGTGATAGAAAGGGAAGGATGTTAAGATTGGAAAGAAGAAAAGTCAAGCTGTGAGGCCAATTGACTATTTGCATAGCGTTAAATACCATCTGTATACTGACAGCTTCCAAGATTTGAACTCACCGGCCTAGAACTCTCCTATATATCATACTGCCTATTTAATATATCCACTTGAATGCTCAATAATCTTCTCAAACTCATAATTTCCAAAACCAAATGGGATTCTCTTTACTCTGCCAACCTACTTCACCTCATTTCATTTCATTTCATTTACTAGCATTACATCCTTCTAATTCAGGTGAATACTGTGGAGTTGTATGTGACTGCTAATTGTTATGCTATATTCAATATGTCAGGAAATTTCCATTGAATTTTTCATCAAGATAAATCCAGAATTTGTTGACCTCCAAGGTGGGAACTACTATCATTTCCTGCCTGGATCACTGCAAAAACCTTTTACTGTGTCTTCTTGATTTTACTATGGCCCCCTTAGAATCTGCTCTCAATAAGGCAGCCAGAGTGATTACTTAAAATATGGAATCTAGAAAAAATAGTACTGAAGAATTTATTTACAGGGCAACAATGGAGAAACAGACATAGAGAATAGATTTATGGACATGGGGAAGGGGAGGAGAGGGTGAGGTGTATGGAAAGAATAACATGAAAACTTACATTACCATATGTAAAATAGATAGCCAATGGGAATTTGCTGTATGACTAAGCAAACTCAAACAGGGGCTCTATGTCAACCTGGAGGGGTGGGATGGGGAGGAAGATGGGAGCGAGTTTCAAGAAGGAGGGGACATATACCTATGGCTGATTCATATTGAGGTTTGACAGAAAACAACAAAATTCTGTAAAGTAATTATCCTTCAACAAAATCAAATTAATTTTAAAAAAGGGAGAAAATATAACTTATTTTTTGCCATTTTTTTCTACAGAAAACTCTGCAAAACTTCTTATTTTTTTTTACTAGAGAGCAATTCTGCATATATATATATATATATGCATATATATACATATATATATATATATATATTTGGGCCACTGAATCATCTTGGGTAGTTGTTTAAACGAAAATTACTGGGTATTACCCAGCAATCTCTCAAAGGTTTTCCATGCGTCAGATGACAACCTTGGAAAATTTCAAGGAGGGGATAGGACTTGCAGGGAAAAAAATGGAAGAAGATGAACACCTTTTGCACTTTAGAGGAAACCAGCAGGCTGTTGTTTATAACCTTCCTACGGACACCAGCAGTTAGATGTGTGTGCTGGGTAGTCCCAATCTGTTCACCAGAGGTTGAATCTGAGCCCCTGTAATGGCTGCAGATTTGCCAGACCACACTGTCAGGAAAACCGTACCTTCGTAACATTGACGAGTGCTATCCTTGATGGCAGGCCATCAGCGCACCCGGAGGTCCTCGGAGGCGTTCTTGCTCAGTCCTACGCCGGGAAAAGTGCACTGCTAGGGTTGTGGTCCCTTTGGCTTTGAGTACTTGGAAGCCCAACACAGCCCCTGCTCTGACAAGCTGGCAGACCTGTCACTTCACATTTTAATATCAACTAAATAAAAACCAAAGGCTCTTTATCCTCCTGCCAGTTTAATTTCCAGAAAAAATGCTTTATAAACATGTGGTATTTATAGGTATCATACAATATGATTTAAGTCGTATAATTTGTAAATGATAGCTATTGGAATACGGTGTATATAGTTCAAACTACTGGGTAGATTTGATATCATTTCTGTTTCCTTAACATTAGAACATATAGAGATTAGAAATGTTAAGAAATTTCTTTCCTTTCCCTTTGATTTCTTCAAAAATTTTTTTAAAATAACATGAAATCTATTGGATTTTCCACTCTTACACATTCTCTAATTTTATTTAGATTTACCACAAGCATAATTTGCAGAACAACACATGTTGTTCTGCATATCAGGGAAATGTAACTTCTGAATGTGGTGCATGAAGCATTTGAAAGTGCTTTGCCGAGAGATACTCCTCAGAGAAAATTGTGTGTTCCTTTCCCTTGAAAATGACTCCCTGAAGAATGCTGACATGAATATACACAAGATCCATTAACAAAGTCCACACCTGAGGATTATTTGGAATAAATCTAACAAATCTTGAGTAACTAGATATAGAAATTGTCACAATTAAATAGATGTAGATAGAAACAATTTTCTTGACTACATTTTGAAATGCTTTCTGAATAATTAACTTTTTCATCAGGAAAACAATTCTATAAAGGAATACTTCCAACATTTAATTCTAAGTTAATAACTTAGAAAAGTTTGAAATGTTACATACTAACATAATGTTATAGTAAGTAAGGAATATGTATTCCACAATAAGGTCTCATGTAGAATATTACTTATGTATTTAGGAATACCCTTTTCAATGCTATTTGAAATATTTAGTTTAATTCTGCTACTAGTCATTCAGCAGTATTTCATTTAATTTTTTTGTGAATTAGTGAATGTTTAAAAACTTTTAAACTAAATTAATAGTATATTATAAGCATTTTTCTAAATAAAACTTATTCTCAGTGAATTATTAATAAATAAAACCTAATTTGTTTTTCTGAAACTCTATAGATAAGGAATATTCCAAATAACTAGAGATTGTATTGATTTCTCTGTATATTCTAGAAGCTTACTTTACTTGAGAGTTTTTTTTCTCCCATCATAGTAAAAGCTTTTACTTTGGGGGGAAAGGACTTTTTTATTGTAAACTATAAGATATAGCAATATATTAAAAAAGAATGTTATTATAGATTGTTGAGTATACGTAAGATGCAAAAAGTTAAATTAATATCATAGAGTCTAATGATTATACAGAAAACCAAAACAAGCTGCTCACCTATTCTTCAGCTTGTCTTCATAGCTACTTATCACTGTGTGTGCTGCGTGCTCAGCTGTGTCCAACTCTCTGCAAAGCCATGGACTGTAGACTGCCGGTTTCCTCTGTCCATGGAGTTTCCTGGCAAGAATACTGGAGCAGGTTGCCATTTCCTTTTCCAGGGGATCTTCCTGACTTAGGGATCAAACCTGTGTCTCTTGTGTCTCCTGTATTGGCCAGCAGGTTCTTTACCACTGTGGGAAGCCACCAGGCTTCAGTATCAGCCACCTAGAAATAGTGGTTCTGCTTCACAGTTGAATAACGATCTTAACCAATAACAAGTTAACTCCTGTGGATCAAGGGGCAGATGGATAGGAACAATCATCTTGTTTTCTAGGATCAGACGCTGGGTAGAACATCTTAAAGAAAGACCAAAGTCAAAACAGGGCCTCTCACTTTCTTCTTCATCTAACTTTACAGAGCAATATGACATTCTTGGGTAGAGAAGATCCCCTGGAGAAGAAATGGCAACCCATTCCAGTATGCTTGCTGGGATAATCCCAAGGACAGAGGAGCCTGGCAGGCTGCAGTCCATGGGGTCACAAAGGGTTGGACATGACATAGCGATTGAACAACAGCAACAACATGACTTATTCACATGAAATCTTTTAAAATCATGACAATAAACTCCTGAACTAACATGTCAAATGCATAAAGAATAAATCCTGACAATGAAAACTTAAAGAGTGTGACTTGTATATTAAAATACAATCACAAAGCTCAGCACCACTTCTTCTTGTAGAACCTTTCTCAAAGAGATTCCTGTTTAAAGGAAATATCTTGCACATAACGTTAGGGTTCATCAAGATTAGGGGATTCTTCTGTACATAAAAGCTACTGTGAAGGGAACAACATAGTTTTGAGTGTCAGGAGATCTAGGTCCCATAACTAGCCAGCCCTGGCTTACTAATCAGATGTGTGTCCTGGAGATACATCAATCTCTGGGCCTACACGGCTTAAGAATTTCCTTCAAAGTGTATTATTTTGAGGATTCTAAGTTGTTTAGAAAACAATTTTTCTAAAATGTATATAAGACTTATAGGCTATTAATAGAAAACTTCTTAAAGACTGATTTTTTTTAAAAGTTTAAACACTAAAATATTTCTTTAAAATAAACGTGTGTGTGTGTGCTAATTTGCTTCAGTCTTGTCCGACTCTTTGCGACCCTTTGGACTGCAGCCCACCAGGCTCCTCTGTCTATGGGACTCTCCAGGCAAGATTACTAAAGGGAGTTGCCATGCCCTCCTCCAGGGTGTCTTCCCAACTCAAGGATCAAACCCGTGTCTCTTAGGTCCCCTGCATTGGCAGACAGGTTCTTTACCACTAGTGCCACCTGGGAAGCCCAAAATAACTATATGTGCATATAACAGAAAAAAAGTCACTTGATGTAAATATGTCAAATTAGCTTTCAGTACTAACCAATTGGAGGAAAGCATGGAAATGATTCTTGGGAAAGATGGAAAAAATTAACTCATTTACTGGAACTGAGAAAAAGTACTTGATAATGTTTATTTTCAGATAAACAGTTGACAAGTTGGTGAAGAATTCATATGGTATTAGAAACTTCACAGAGTATTTGCCAAATTATTAACATTTTCCCAACTTTCTGTCTTTTATGTTCCCATTTTTCTGCTGTAATTTCTAAATCTAGTGGCATAAAATTTGATTTAAGAGAAGACTAGATAAAGCATCGTATACTATGATTCTGAGAAGAGATGTAGTCCTGAATATATACAGAACACTATCTGTTGCTACTAAGAAGAATTACTAAAGTATAATATTCATTTGCCTTTGTTATATATTTTTATTTTTAATTGTTGTTTCTTATGAAATCAATTGTGATTGTTAACAAATGTTAACATCCTAAATATGTTTATGGTAGAAAGTAAGAACCTCATATAAACTCACCTTCTGGAGACATGTAGGAAATTAGCAGTCTTCTGTACTTGCCTCCTAGAATTTTGCCCTTTTGCTATATTAACTCACACAGTATGTTACGTGATCATTTTTATGTTGGGCCATGGGAACAGGTGACAGATAATAATTGTTCTGGGTTGCTGAAAAAATCTGAGTAGTTCTTGAAATTGAGTGCAAATGACAGAGACAAAAAACAGGTAATTAGAGTTTATGTTTAAAATACTTAAATGTTAAATAATAACTAACATTTACTGAGCATTTACATTTTATTATGTGCCAATATTGTGCTAAGTACTGTATATGACTAATCTCTTTTAATCTTTACTACCTCTAGAAGGGAAAGGTACTAATAATCCATCCTCTTTTATTTTACAAAGCTGTCCTTTGCACACTATGCATTTCATTACTGAGGAGAAGGATATACCAGTTCATGTAGCCAGAAGACATGGGGCAGCATCTACCTGCCCTCCTGTCAGTCTCACGCTCAAGAGTTCAGTGTTTCTTTGTTTCCAGCTTTAGTCCCCTTTGGCAATTGACAAAATTCACTGGTTTTGTATATTTCCTTTTCTGAGTAGACCTTAAATGTCCTTGGTTGAATCACCAAAGCCTAAGATCTCTCTCCAACCAAGTGTGCATGCCTAAAGCTCAGATGTTTCCCGCTATTCCAAACAAAACAAATTGCTCAGTAATTTGATGCCATTCTTGGCCTCCAAGCCTTTCTGTACTCGTGTCATCCTTTATCCCTGTCCTCCTTCCTCCTATCTCCACCTACCACAGACCTATTGACTCTGCAAGGACAGCCTAATCACTAAGTCACTTACTAAGCATTCTTTGGCCATTTTGATGGAAATTAACTCTTTTTCAAAATTCCTATGGCATTTGGCTTTAATCCTCTTATGGTAGTTATTAGCAAGCTTTAGGGTAGTATTCTTGTTTTATAATAATTTGTTCATGCCCTATTTATAGTACTCATGTTCATACTCTATTTATAGTACTTGTGTTCATGCCCTATTTATAGTCTAGATTCAAGTTTTTAGAGATAGCATCTCAAAAATCACCTGCTGGTCTACCAAGACTATCTTACTTGCAGATGTTTGGTAAAAAAAAAAAAAAAAAAAAACTTGTTGAATTTCACTTCCTGCCCATAGGTACAGAACACTTTAGGGTCAGTAAGTCTGAAGTAAAGAGTAATAATCTTGTGTTAGATCTTATTTTGTGACACATGAAGAAAACTGAATGGAGGGCGAAATTAAGATTGAACTTCTGTAAGGAAATTACTCTTCTAGAGCTCTATGTCTGTGAGCTAAACTATATTGGCCTGAGACAATAAGGGGAAAATTTGAGAGATTTTGTACAGGCATTAGTAACATGAGTAAAAATAGGAACAAATATAAGATGGCATGATTCAATATATTGTACTCATGGAAGTAACAGGATGAAGACACTAGGAAATGTTTGTGTAGAGAGGCCAGGAGTGATGCCCAACCATTCTGAGCTATAGGCATGAGTGACTATAAAGAGCAGGTGATCAAAAAACTGCTCTAGAGAAATAGGGCTCTATATGGTACAAGATGCAGTCTGAGTTGAAAGGCCTGGGATTGTCTTATATGAGTTCAAATCAAGAGTGTAAATTGTTTCTAAAGGGGGAATCAGAATGGTTTAAGCCATAGTATATTAGAATTGAAAGACATTTCAGCAGTCTTTTGAAGCCTAGGCCAATAGCTTTGATTCACTGACCAGGCCACAGAGCAGCTTCAGCATAGCTCAGGCCTGTTTAGTTGACAAATGAGAGTCCTATGACAACTGAAGTTCTAGAAATTGAACATATAAACGTGATACAAACTCTGTCCTTTCACTTGATATGAGACAGGCATATTAACAGATGAGTTAAAAGAAAAATAGAGTTATGATGAAAGCAGGAAAAAAACAGTTGTTATGGGATTAAAGAATTAAACTCTGGCCCTAGCTGTGGGATCAAAGGGGCTGATGCTCAGGAAAGATCCCTTAGTGAGGCAAGAGGGAAGGGAGAGGGCTCAGCCACTAAAAGAACGACACAGTTGTTAAGAAGAACAGGATATGACAAAGGTTGATTAGCACCTAGTAGGATCAAGATGGCAGAATATTAATATTCAACTTCCTGTAGACCTTTAGCCTCAGTATACACTATAATACATTAGCATCTAAATGACATACTCACCAGGGCTATCACAGTCATGAAGCTGACTATAAATGGCCAAAAAGTGGGCAGTGACCCAATTCCTGAAAATCTCTATCCCTTTTTCAAAAGCTAGAATATTCTTCCCACTCACTAGGCTACAAAATTGTTGTTCATTGTTCAGTCACTAAGTCGTGTTCAACTGTTTGCTCGCGCATGAATACAGCATGCCAGTCTTCCTTGTCCTTGATCATCTGGATAAAAATTACCCAGCCCATAAAAACTAACCACTCCCACATCTCCAGCCTTTCCCACTTTTCTAGAAGACCCCAGGGACCTGGGTCCTCTCAGCATCTGAGAGAGCCCACACTCTGTCTGTGGAGTGTGTATCTCTCTAAATAAATTTGCTTTCACTTTACTGTGGCTCATTCTTGAATTCCTTCCTGTAGGAAGCCGAGGGCCTGCACTTGCTGGCTGATCCCAGGGACTCACTGGACACCTGGGATGTAACCATCCTCTCTCACCTCAGTTTTCCTACAACATTAGGAGATCTGGCACCTGTATTGGACCCTAAGGTATTAACAATAAGCACAGAAGCTGAGGAAGGAAGGACAGATAGGAGGATATTGTAGGCAATCTTGTGTAAGTGCCCTATGAAATGCAAAGTAAAGAGGGTGGACAGTGGGCTTGAGTAGCAGCAAGAGCTGTGGCAGGCCAATCTGCTACGCTGACATGCCTAGATGATGCTCTGTGGTGACAGGGAAGCCTTAAGGGGTTTTAATCTTGCTGACTTATATTTCAGGTAGCTTACTTTGGGGACAATAAATAGAAAGTACCCCATACTTGAAGGGCAGTGTCCAGGCAGTGTCCTCTGCAGCCATTTCGTTTTTCCCTGACTCCAGTCCATGAAAGGTGCCCAGCAAGAAGGGGATGTTGGATGCAATCCGACAGAGTGCTACTCACTGTCCTTGAAGTGGTGCAGTGTTTTTGTTAGTTGCTTTGATTTGTCTTTGTGCCAGTGGATCTTTCATATCACCAAACTTTCTTCCTTTCTTCCCTCCTTTTTTCTCTCCTTTCTTTCATTCCTTTTTATTTTTTTTTTTTTCTTTCTTTTTTTTTTTTTTTTTGAGTTGCATTAATTTTTTACTGGCGTAATGACACAGAGGCAGATAGATGAAGGAGTAAGTACTGTTTCTTAATCAACTATCTCTGGACAAGAGTGCAGCTATGACATCAGTGTTTGGAATGAAAAGTCTCCTTAATCAGGAAAACAGAGTGACCTTTTCTGTTTTTATGATGGTAATGTCTGAGAGGCATCATGTTTCTTTGGCAAAGCCCTAATTTCTAGCTTCTTTTTCAAAAGTGAAGGCTGTTTTTTTCTTTTTTAGTTTGGAAGCTTAAAAAATGTCATCAAAACATTGTTAGTATTTCACGAATGTGTGTGTGTGTGTGTTAGAGACAGGGGATTTCCTTTTAACAACATCAACATATTGTCAGTTGAACATTGAATACTAGACATGTGGAAAGAAATTATGATATTAATGTCATTTCCTGAAAATGACTAATAAATATGACAGAAAGCAAAATTTAAAATAAATATATCATTTTACATCTATCATCTTGAGATGCTCATACATTCAGAATGTAGGTTATAAATTATAGTCTTCTTACAGGTAAAGAAGTAGAATGAGGAAATGGAATATCTCCATAAGGTGAGAGAGAAATAAAATAAAAAAAAAAAATAATGTGCTCACTCTCTTCTGAAGAACTTACTCATTTGAGAACACTGGATCTATTTTCTATCCAGTAGGGAGCACTCAAACCCCATGATGATGCTTTCATAAGATTGACACCTCCTAATTATAGGCACATGGCTGTTGACACTGAACCATCTCATTTGGGTCCTAGCTGAGTACGGGCCGTCCAGGACATTGGCCTGATGTACTTTCCTAAATGCCACATTCCTTCTCATACTTGTTCTTAATATTAAGTAAAACTTTTATATATCAATTTATATGGATATTTATTTGGACACAAATGACGACATGTTGAACTTATGGTCAATCACCATTTTTTAAAGATCTGTAGGTACGTAAACCATTATGGTGTTGGAATAAGTTGTAGATATGGGAAAACTCACAGTACTGAAGGTAGGGTAAACTTAGGATTCCTGAAAGGATACCCTACGTGTCACTAGTTAGGCAAGCCTCATAATTACCAGTAGCTAATATGTGACATTCTGATGGCAATGTTAGTGAAATACAGGGATTTTGACTGGTGGGTAAACTAAGGAAAAATTAAACCAAGAATTACCAAGAGCAGATGCTGTGAAGGGATATGTATGTGGGGTCCACCAGACTCTATCTCTGTCAACTTTCCTTTGTTCTTTCAGTGTTTCTAGAGGGGATTAAAGTATGGATGTATACTATCAAGTCATACAGAAAGAGAAGACATCTATGTCTTATCATCTTTTTCTCTTAGTTATTTGTGGTTTTGACTGTTCTTGTAAAAAACCTTTGAGGGCAGACATTTTCTGCTTTTCAGACGTGTGTTCCCAGAAAAGAGCTCTGAAGGAAGCATTTTGAAAATGCACACACTGTACTAGTTCCTGTTTAGCCTCATCAATAGAAACCAATCTGCAACTGAGTAAGTGTGACTGGAAATAAAGAATTAGATGTATTAGAAAAGTGTCATAATAAAGACTTTCAGAAAAAAAGACTATTTTTTGGACACCTAAAAACATGTTCATCATTTCTTTTTATAAAAATAATGTACACCAAGAGTGGATTCAAAGAGTATGCTAAAATATTGTCTATGTTTATGCATCAGTGACACCATTTATTCATCATCAATAAGGCATAGAACTTAACATGTTTTTTTTCCAGTAGTGATGTTGTCATAAGAGGCTACATTCTTTGATTTGGCCGTCCTTCCAACCACAGTCATATACTTTAATTGGTAGACAAGAGTTAGGTATGTAATTTGTGGCCATGGAGCAAACTGGAACTAACTTCCCCACATGCGGTGAGCTTGAGTGTCAGCCTGATCAGCTCTGCTCTTGCCAGCTGAGCTTGTGTATTACAGCAACCATATTGTTAAAAAGGATTTAATCACCTCTAGTAACAACTTCTTGTACCTTCTTTCACAATGTACACATTTACTGAAGTTCAAGTTTTCATTACTGAGGAATTAACAATTAATTTTGAATTAGGCTATAGTGTTTTCATCGAAATATCAATAGTCCTCAACAAATGAAATAAAAACTATTTTTTGAGTAAGCTTGCAGATATCTTTTTCCATCTATTATGAAATTTACTCAAAATTTCATTTGGATGATCAGCATGTCAGGAAGACCCCATGGTGTAGGAAATGTTAACTTACTCCAGTATTTTTGCCTGGAAAATTCCATGAATAGAGAAGTTTGGTGGGCTGTAGTCCATGGGGCTGCAAAGAGTCGGACACGACTCAGCATGCATGCACACTAGATGTATTAATTAAAAACAATTACGTCTAAAATTATAATTCAGTCTTGCTCTAAGCTGATTAGTAAGCATATTAGTTTCATTTTAGAAACAATAAGATTTACACACTGTCATGTCTGTTTGTAGTTTTACTTGAAAGAGACCTTCAAATAGCAACAAGAACTAAGACTTTAAGTTAGGAGATCTGGTTCTAATCCTGTAATCTAAAGTTCTGTGCTCTTAAACACTATGCTTTCCTCTGCATGGATAAGAAATCATGGTCAGTCTGTGTAGAAATAGGACACATTGGATCTTAAGTATTGGGGGTGACAAGGGGTGGCTTTGCTGACCTTTAGCTCTTCGTCATCCCCATCATTTCTATTGGTCCTTCAACCTACTCTTTGATTTAGGTAATATTTTCCCCTGGCTTTGCTTAAAATGCTATATGCATGAAGCCTCAAAATAAGTCCCGTGGCCCCTCATTCCCATCAGATATCTCTGCTAAGCCATTTCTACAGAGACATAAGTCTGAGGAAAAAGCTGATGTTAAGAGTTCAAGAAGCAAGGCTATAGTCCAAACCTCAGTTGGGGGTTAGAGTCAAGCTCTGGGACCTCCATCCCTTCTCATAAAAAGAGGAATCATCAGTCTTGATGTGAAATGACATGGGTCTATGTCAGGTGGTGCTCCGGGACAGAGATAAGGACTAAAGCCAAATGATATTTTAAGGAGAGACACGGGGTGGATCTGGTGCATATGAGAACATGTGGCACAGTAAGAGACAAGCAGCAAGGTGATTGCATGTATCTTAGTGTATGAAGGGGGCCATTTTGTGGAGGAGAAAAATGAATCCATGTTGAGGCCTAGGTGGTCTCATGGTATCTTAGAATGTTCTTTAGATATCTTCTGACATGGGTTGAAGTGCAGGTCAGAGATTAAACTGGAGACATAGACTGAAGTGCTGATGAAATATAATGCTGCTCATCTATATATTTTCTCTACTACTGTACTTATAATTCTCTTCGCTCCTTCAACAGAAATGGGGGTTGGGATTTTGCAATTATCTTCAGTTCAGTCTATTACAGTGTTTTCACAGTTGACAGTGTTTCCTCTAACATAGATCTACACGTGAAAGTACATATGCCCGCAGATGATTCAAGGAAATGTGTTTCCATCACTTGAGAGCAGGCTGTGCTATTCATTATGCTTCTCAGAAGTTAATGCAAAGGTTTATGGCATATCTGGCTGGTACTGGAAATTTGATGGAAATGAAATCTAAAAAAAAAAAATCTAAGAAAATCTCTTTTACATGTTATATAGGCAGAGCAACCAGACAAAAGAAAGGATTTTTAAGATTTCCCAACAGCAATTTTTGCCACCGTCCAGATGTGATTATATTTAATCTTCTCTGGGAGTTTATATTTTGCCTTTAAATGGTTTGACTAACTTGTTTACTCTTTCCAGAAACTATATGAGAAGCTGTACTATGTTGCAAGCAGTGTTCTGGGAGCTAAGGATATAGTGGAGAATAGGACAGATAATACTCTGATTTCATAGCAAGGTGGTAGATAGGCAAAATATATGTGAACCAATAAATGGAAGGTGATTTTAGATAGAGTTAAGGCTGTGAAGGGGGTTTCCCAGGTGGCTCAGTGGTATAGAATACACCTGCCAATTCAGGAGACATGGGTTCAATTCCTGGGTTGGGAAGATCCCTTGGAAAAGGAAATGACAACCCACTCCAGTATTCTTGCCTGGGAAATCCCATGGACAGAGGAGTCTGGTGGGCTATAGTCCATGGAATCACAAAGAGATGGACAGGACTTAACAACTAAGCAGCTGCAGCAGCCGAAGGCTATGATAAGTATGAGATGGGGTATTACAATAGAGGTTAGAAGGATGTTGGGTTTCAACTGGATGGGTAATCAATGAGAAGGTATGTTTTGCAATCAGAGCTGAAAAATAAGAATGTATTAAAAATATGAGGACATGGGTCAACATTTCAAGGAGAGTGAAGAGCAAGTGAAAAGACTGAGAAGCATGGACAAAGTCTGTCATTCATGGAACTTAAGGAAGGTCAGTGTGGCTGAAGTTACATGAGGAGAAGAGAGACAGGAGATATGCTTGGGGAGGTAGCTGGAGACAGGTCAAGTGGGGTCTTGTAGGACACAGGAGATTATTTGGACTTATTCCTTGTGCAGGGGGGGATTTATGCAAAATAGTGAGATGATCTAATTAGTTATAGTCTTTGTAGTGATACTGCTGTTTTTATGCATGTGTACATCTATATTTCTATTTTAATAAAAATTTAGGCCGTTTCTAGGTTCTAGAATTTTTCTGTTAGACTATCCCAACAATAAGGTAGAAATGTACATATTCTAGTGTGTTAAAATGTATGCATGAAATGTGGTAGATCCAATGTCCTCATAGCCCATGTACACTCATACTTGACTATAGGTTTAATTGACCCAGCGAGGCTGTGTGGGAGACAGTACAAGTTTGCCAGGCAGATTAGTATCATAAAGGCAGAGACAGGTCAAGGTAAACATGTTTTCTTTTTTTTTTTTTCATGTTTTCATTGTATTGCATTGTTGACCAATCTCTCTCAAACATCCAAAGCCATAAAATGGGTGTTTTGAAAACTATAAGCTGAACCTGAATATGAATTAAAATGTTTTGTAAAGCTGGCTCTTGAAATGTGTAAGACTTAAATGTTGGGAAAACATTATTCAGTATTTTCATTTGATTTCTCTTCATTTAGATGACTTGTAATATGATTTTCACAAATGGCCTGACAGTATCTTTCCCTTGAAAAACAACAAAAAACACACTACCCTTAGCAATTTTTTTTTTTTTTCGTTTGCACTGGGCTAGGGTTGACATCTTACAATTTGGGGAATTATGCTTTCTCTTTGAAAACAAAGTGCTGAGGCTGTAATTTCTTTTTGAAAATAATGAGAGGAGTTTACATGGTCATGACTGTGATGAGAACGAGTGGGTTGTATAAGGGTGTATAATGGGGTTCCTGGATCTTGAAGAGTCTGCTTGGTGGACTCCTTGAGAAGAAAGAGGCTTTGTGGGGCTATTCTCTGACCTTCTTCAGAACAAGATCTTAGGAGTTTTATTTATGGAGAGTTCTTTACTTGGATTCTCAAGAACCTAGAGGTGAAAGGATGAAGGGAAGAAGATGACTCTTCATCAAGCTCTCTATTTCTCATAATAATCTCAGAACTGACCTTAATGGAATCCTAAAGGTAGTATAGTCAGAGCTGTCAGACAAGATTTGTATCACGAATAATATCTCCTAGATTTTGTATGCTCAGCTAGAGGTTTTGCTTCATACATATATTTGTGTTGTTTATGTACATGTATATACATTCGATTCATCATTCTCCAGTGGTTATATACTCTGAAATTGCTGTGGACATGGAATTAGTGAATCTTGAACCATTGCTCCAAGGGGAAATACAGGATTAGGTTCACATGAACTTCTGATTACTTTTTGTCAGCTGATCAATACTTGACTATTTTTAAGTGTGTTTTTCTGTTTAGACACCTTTTAAAATATGTTATTGGTTCATTTACACTGGATGACATTACAACATATGCCTTGAATGAAGTTTTCCAACACACATATTTTTCTCAAAAGGTACATGCATCAGAGTCTTTCTGCACTTGGGAACACTAGACAGCATTGTGGCACTACTCTTGGTACTTTTTTTAAACAAGAAAATCACCAAAAAAATCAAGAAAATGTTGTTTCAGAAGGGCCAGATGTATGGATTTTGCCATTACAAATAAATCTTAGAGAGGAGAAGATGAATTTGCAACATGGAATTCTTGAATAATAAGGATTATTATTATTATATATGCATATATATATATAATTTTTGCTATTGCTTTCAAATTTCTCATTAGTGAGAGATAGGGAAAAAATCTATTTTTGACACTTTGTTTGCAACATTTTCCAAGAGTAATACTGATAATGACTGTTTAAATATGTTTTCTGAGGGAAATTTTTCATCTTCACTTGGAAATCGACATTTCATTTTTTTCCAGTCAAGTGAAAGTGTCAATTGATAATGGAAAGAATAGCCAGAAAGTGTCAGTTTCTACCAGCAAATGGACAAAGCATCTTAGTGTCTTTTTTCTCATAAACTGAGAGAGAGTTCAGAAATGTCTTAGATAGATTTTTCTAGCAGAAAATGTTGCTTGGTTGTTTAGTTGCTAAATTGTGTCCAACTCTGAGACCCCATGTACTGCAGCATGTCAGGCTTCCATCTTTCACCATATTATCAGAGTTTGCTCAAACTCATGTCCATTGAGTCAGTGATGCCATCCAACTACTTATCAGTGTCTTTTCCAATGAGTCAGCTCTTCACCTTATGTTGCCAAAGTATTGGAGCTTCAGTATCAGTCCTTCTGAAGGAATACTCATGGTTTATTTCCTTTAGGATTCACTGGCTTGATCTTGCTGTCCAAGGGACTCTCAAGAGTCTTCTCCAACACCACAATTCAAAAGCATTAATTCTTCAGAATTTATGAAAATGGGAGCATATTAATTCCCACACATAACTATTGAGAATAGACTGCAACTGGAGGCAACCTGTTTTTTAACTTGGTGGCTACTTTTTCCTCTTGAAATACAAATATGATTTCATCCTCTATGAATCAATAAAAACTTGCATTGGTCATATTTTCTAAGCTTTGTAAAAAAGAAATTGCATCATAATAGCAGTCTTCAGATAAATAAGAACAGCTCATTCCCTAATGTCAGCATTTAAACCACAAATTGAAAGTCAAGATCTTAAATTGTTGCTTTCATTTCATTGTAAAGTTATGAAAAAAGTCAGAATGATCCAAACCAAAAAAAAAAAAAAAAACTTTGGAAACTATGTATTCAATTGTTTTTATCAGGATAGTAGGACAGTGCATGGAAAAATTCTTAGGAAGAAATAAGTTGATAGAATCATGTGATCTTGACTTATACATTTGCAAATTAAGACCAACATGGAGCATAATAGCCAAACTTAATTTCATTTTAGTTAGAAATGGCCCATTTGGATAGAAAGCTTGTACCCGAAGCGTGGTGTGTGGGAAGGGTCACTGAGTGACTTTCAGTTCAGTTCATTCAGTCGCTCACTCATGTCTGACTGCAACATCAGGAACTGCAGCATGCCAGGCCTCCCTGTCCATCACCAGCTCCCCGAGTTTACTCAAACTCATGTCCATTGAGTCAGTGATGCCATCCAACCATCTCATCCTCTGTTGTCCCTTTTCCTCCTGTCTTCAATCTTTCCCAGCATCAGCGTCTTTTCCAAGGAGTGAGTTCTTCTCATCAGGTAGCCAAAGTATTGGCGTTTCAGCTTTAGTATCAGTCCTTCCAATGAATATTCAGGACTGATTTCTTTTAGGATGGACTGGTTGGATCTCCTTGCAGTGCAAGGGACTCTCAAGAGTCTTTTCTAATACCACAGTTCGAAAGCATCAATTCTTCGGCACTCAGCTTTCTTTATAGTCCAAATCTCACATCCATACATGACTACTGGAAAAACCATAGCTTTGACTAGACGGACCTTTGTTAGCAAAGAATTGTCTCTGCTCTTTAATATGCTGTCTAGGTTGGTCATAGATTTTCTTCCAAGGAGCAAGCATCTTTTAATTTCATGGCTGCAATCACCATTGAAGTGATTTTGGAGCCCCCAAAATAAACTCTCTCACTGTTTTCATTGTTTCCCCATCTATTTGCCATGAGTGATGAGACTGGATGCCACAATTTTAGTTTTCTGAATGTTGAGTTTTAAGCCAACTTTTTCACTCTCCTCTTTCACTTTCATCAAGAGGCTCTTTAGTTCCTCTTCACTTTCTGCCATAAAGGTGGTGTCATCTGCATTTCTGAGGTTATTGATATTTCTCCTAGCAATCTTGATTCCAGCTTGTCCTTCACCCAGCCTGGCATTTTGCATGATGCTCTGGCTTTTCTTCAGACTGACTTTAGAAGAGCAGAATTCTCAGGCCCCGCTCAGCTACAAATTAGAGGTATGCACTTGGATTGAACACTTAGCACCTCAGGTTTTGGGTTCTTAGCAGTAAAATGTGGAATTTGGACTGTAAAATCTCCATTATCTCTCTCATTTCTAAAATTTGGCTGGAGCTCTAGTAAGAAACACCTGTGGTAGACATTTATTTGAATTTCAGAAAATTGCTTAAAAATGGAATGTGTATAATAAGAAGTAACAGAGTAATTCTAAAAAACACTATGATTATATCAATCACATAATTTATCACAAAGGCAGAGCATTTTTTAGAAGGATGCTACAATAATTTAAAATGCATAAGCTTTTGAGATATTTATTAACTAAAAAATTATAGTTGTGGTCTGATAAAATAGTTCTTCTTAAAAAGTATTCAATCTTTGACAAAGGAGGCAAGACTATACAATGGAGAAAAGACAACCTCTTTAACAAGTGGTTCTGGGAAAACTGACCAACCACTTGTAAACGAATGAAACTAGAACACTTTCTAACACCATACACAAAAATAAACTCAAAATGGATTAAAGATCTAAACATAAGACCAGAAACTATAAAATCCTAGAGGAAAACATAGGCAAAACACTCTCCAACATAAACCAAAGCAGGATCCTCTATGACCCACCTCCCAGAATATTGGAAATAAAAGCAAAAATAAACAAATGGGACCTAATTAAAATTAAAAGCTTTTGCATAATGAAGGAAACTATAAGCAAGGTGAAAACACATCCTTCAGAATGGGAGAAAACAATAGCAAATGAAGCAACTGACAAAGAATTAATCTCAAAAATATACAAACAACCCCTTCAGCTTAATTCCAGAAAAGCAAACGACACAATCAAAAAATGAGCCAAAGAACTAAACAGATATTTCTCCAAAGAAGACATACAGATGGCTAACAAGCACATGAAAAGATGCTCAACATCACTCATTATCAGAGAAATGCAAATCAAAACCACAATGAGGTACCACTTTACACCAGTCAGAATGGCTGCCATCCAAAAGTCTACAAGCAATAAATGCTGGAGAGGATGTGGAGAAAAGGGAACCCTCTTACACTGTTGGTGGGAATGCAAACTAGTACAGCCACTATGGAGAGCAGTGTGGAGATTCCTTAAAAAACTGGGGATAGAACTGCCACATAGCCCAGCAATCCCACTGCTGGGCATACACACCGAGGAAACCATAACTGAAAGAGACACATATACCCCAATGTTCATGGCAGCACTGTTTATAATAGCCAGGACATGGAAGCAACCTAGATGGCCATCAGCAGACGAATGGATAAGAAAGCAGTGGTACATATACACAATGGAATATTACTCAGCCATTAAAAAGAATGCATTTGATTCAGTTCTAATGAAGTGGATGAAACTGGAGCCTATTATACAGAGTGAAGTAAGCCAGAAGGAAAAACAACAATACAGTATACTAACGCATATATATGGAATTTAGAAAGATGGTAACGATAACCCTGTATACGAGACAGCAAAAGAGACACAGATGTATAGAATGGACTTTTGGACTCTGTGGGAGAAGGCGAGGGTGGGATAATTTGAGGGAATAGCCTTGAAACATGTATATTATCATATGTGAAATAGATTGCCAGTCCAGGTTTGATGCATGAGACCAGTGTTCAGGACTGGTGCCCTGGGATGACCCAGAGGGATCAGATGGGGAAAGAGGTGGGAGGGGAATTCAGGATGGGGAACACATGTACATGCATGGCTGATTCATGTCAAATGTATGGCAAAACCACTACAATATTGTAAAGTAATTAGCCTCCAATTAAAATAAACAAATTAAAAAATAAAGTATTAAAAAACAAAATTATTTAAAAAGTAATATTTCATACACATAAGCAGTATAAAATAATTATTCATATTGTTCATTTTAATTTTAAAGATTGCATAAGTAGTTATTCAAGAACTTATATCAGGTTTTTAAAAAATCCGTATCTATCTCATCACTATGTCACTGGCGTTTTCCCAATGAATGTAATTTTTCTTATACCATAGTTTATTATCTTTTATTCATGAAATTGCTCAAAGTTCTATTTGTGGTTAATATTTCTCTGTATAATCTTAATTGAAAAAATATTTTCTCTACAGATACCAAGTTACCTGGAAAATTCAGTGCATATCTTGCTAAATATAGGACATTCTCATTTCCAAATTTATATTGAAATATGTAAATATATCAGTCAAAGCACAGATATTGTTTTCATTCTAATCTTTTATTTAGTTATCTCAGCAATTATTTTTATAAGAAAAATCAAAGCAAATGTCAAAAATCAAAGTAAATATCAAAAATCAAAGTAAATGTCAGATGCTGAAAAATCATAAGGATAAATCAAAGCAAATGTCAAAAATCAAAGTAAATATCAAAAATCAAAGTAAATGTCAGATGCTGAAAAATCATAAGGATAAATTTGTGTCCAGTGAAATATGGAAACTATATAAAAACATTTCTCCAAAGAGAAATTATAAAATTTCAAAATTAAATGTTGTGCACTTTCAAATTGTCATCATTTAGTTGACTCAATTCCTCTTGTGCTTTTATAGGGATAAGCATAGATGTCTTCTCAGTTGCAAGCTTGATTTACAATAAAGGAATTCACTAAAATTATTTAACACTTTCTTAGTACTCTGATGAATAATTTAACTAGAAATAGATAACTAGAAATTTAACTCTTCACAGCTGCTCCAGCAAAGTGCAGCCGTGGCTCCTTACCTTGGACCACCCCTCCAGACCTTGAACGTGACTTAAAGCTTAACATTCAGAAAACTAAGATCATGGGAAATAGATGGGGAAACAGTGGAAACAGTGGCAGACTTTATTTTGGGCAGCTCCAAAATCACTGCCGATGGTGACTACAGCCATGAAATTAAAAGACCCTTGCTTCTTGAAAGAAAAGTTATGACCAACATACACAGCATATTGAAAAGCAGAGACATTACTTTGACAACAAAGGTCCATCTAGCCAAGGCTATGGTTTTTTCACTGGTCATGTATGGATGTGAGAGTTGGACGGTGAAGAAAGCTGAGCACCGAAGAATTGATGCTTTTGAACTGTGGTGTTGGAGAAGACTCTTAAGAGTCCCTTGGACTGCAAGATCCAGTCCATCCTAAAGAAGATCAGTCCTGGGCGTTCACTGGAAAGAATGATGTTGAAGCTGAAACTTCAATACTTTGGCCACCTCATGTGAAGAGTTGACTCCTTGGAAAATACCCTAATGCTGGGAAGGATTGGGGGCAGGAGGAGAAGGGGACAACAGAGGATGAGATGGCTGGATGACATCACTGACTCGATGGACATGGGTTTGGGTAGACTCCGGGAGCTGGTGATGGACAGGGAGGCCTGGCATGCTGTGATGCATGGGGTCGCAAAGAGTTGGACACAACTGAGCGACTGAACTGAACTTAACTAGAAAATTCCAGCTAGTTTCTACACAGTAGAAATACAAAGAACGCATTTATAAAATGTTTCTTATGAATTGCAGGATATGTTGACATACAGAATAATCCTTTAAAATTCCAAACATTTAAAAATCTGATGATAAGTAATAGAAAGTAAAAAGTGCTTTTTGGCATGCTGAAGAAACTTTTTATTGTATTCAACAACTATTTTGTAACAAAATTTTGAGGTATAGTTGCTTTATAAAAATATATAAAAATGTAAATTTTGACCACAGTTTGCATTTAAATGGACAGAATCATGTTTGAACAAAATTGTAAATTGTATATATACAGCAGTCAACCTTAGGTATATTCTGGATGCTTGTGTTTCTTAGTAAAAAATAGCATTCATACCATTTTGCTTTGCTCAAAAATAATTAATAATTGTATTATTACTGCAAAAAAACCCATAATTTTATATTCTTGTTAAGCTTTTAAGTGAATTTGTAACAGTATTTATAATAATTCTGTCAGATATTTTACCTTTAACAGAATTAATTTCCAAGCTCATTGCTTTTACTCTGTGATGATGATTCTTTTTTTAATATTTTATGATTTTTCTATCTGTGAAGAATTTTCCTCTGATAATGAAGCTGAGGTATTAAGAACAGTTGCTTGATTTTTCTTTGTGTGTAAAAAATCACTTGAAAGATAAAATGTACAAACTTATATAGAATAATAATCCACTTGATCTGAATGAAAAAGTCATGCTTCTAGAGAAACACATAAACACATCTCCACAACTATACATATTAAATTATCATTTGACATAGTTATAAAGAATGATATAAAAAAAGGTATCCATGATTTTTCAGTGTATTTGTATCTTTTGTTTTCTAGAGTAATATTTATATGACTTTCACAGTGAATAGTGACTATCAACAAACATTTTATGTATGTCACACATTTACCATGAAATTTCTTGATAAATAAGAACTCTATATTTAATCTTTCATTTAATATGCATTTTGCTTTTGCTGATTTTATTCTGTTGAAAAGTTTATTAAAAATTAAAAGTGTTGCAAACAAAAAAAAAGTAATTGTTTTAGATTTGCATTATCCAGTAAATGACAAACACACACAGAAGCATTCAGATTATCAAAGCTCTTGTGGTATGACTTACTCTCTATTTCTTTTTTTTAAATTAATTTATTTATTTTAATTGGAGGCTGTTTACTTACAATATTGTGGTGGCTTTTGCCATACATTGACATGAATCAGCCATGGGTGTACGTGTGTTCCCCATCCTGAACCCCACCTCTCACCTCCCTCTCCATCCCATCCCTCAGGGTCATCCCAGTGCACCAGCCCTGAGCACTCTTGTCTCGTGCATCAAACCTGGACTGGTGATCTATTTCACATATGGTAATATACATGTTTCAATGCTATTCTCTCAAATCATCCCACCCTCGCCTTCTCCCACAGAGTCCAAAAGTCCATTCTATACATATTACTGTTTTTCTTTCTGACTTACTTCACTCTGTATAATAGGCTCCAGTTTCATCTACCTCTTTAGAACTGATTCGAGTGTATTCTTTTTAATGGCTGAGTAATATTCCATTGGGTATATGTACCACAGCTTTCTGGGTACATGTGTCTGTTTCAATTCTGGTTTCCTAGGTGTGTATGCTCAGCAGTGGGATTGCTGGGTCATATGGTAGTTCTATTTTTAGATTTTTAAGGAATCTCCACACTGTTTTCCATAGTGGCTGTACTAGTTTGCATTCCCACCAACAGTGTAAGAGGGTTCCCTTTTCTCCATATCCTCTCCAGCATTTACTGTTTGTAACCCTCTATTTCTTTCTTTTTTTTTTTTTAGTGTATCTAAATAATTTTTTTTATTAGTTTTGCCATACAATGACATGGTATCACCATGGGTTTACATATGCTCCCCCTCCAGAACCCCCCTCCCTTCTCCCTCCCTCCTCCCTCCTCCCTGGGAAATCTCGATGCACCAGCCCCGAGCATCAATCCTGGGCTGGCGATTGATTATACATGTGATAATTAACATGTTTCAATGCCATTCTCCCGTATCATCCCACCCTTGCCCTCATCCACAGAGTCCACAAGTCTGTTCTATACATCTGCGTTTCTTTTGCTGTCTCACATGCTGGGTTCTCGTTACCGTCTTTCTAAATTCCATATATATGCATTAGTATACTGTATTGTTGTTTTTCCTTCTGGCTTACTTCACTCTGGATAATGGGCTCCAGTTCCGTCCACCTGAGTAGAACTGATTCAAATGAATTTTTTTTTTAATGCTGAGTAATATTCCATTGTGTATATGTACCACAGCTTTCTTATCCATTCGTCAGTTGATGGGCATCTAGGTTGCTTCCATGTCCTGGCTATTGTAAACAATGCAGCGATGAACATTGGGGTACACATGGCTCTTTCAGTTCTGGTTTCCTCGGTGTATATGCCCAGCAGTGGGATTGCTGGGTCATATGGCAGGTCTATTTGCAGTAACCCTCTGTTTCTTACATCTTTCACGTATGCATCCTCCAGTTGCCCTACAGGTTTCCCACTGACCCCACCTACTGGTGATATGAGTAACTGATGCACCTTGAAAGCTGTGCACAATTCATGGCCCTCCTGGCTGGAAGGCCAAATTCAGTTTTCCTCCAGCCATTACCTGAGATGAGTGGTGAGTGATCCCTAGCTCTAGCGTTTAACCAGTTAAGCACCTGCCAGATGTCCTGGCAATCAAGGTGTCAGTTCCTCACATAAGGAAACAGTTGAGAAAAGAAAGATGGTAGACTCTGGTAGTCTGTAAAATCCCTGCATACTTCATGTGAGTCTCACACACTAATCAGTAAGAATGACTATGGCCGAAGTTGGAACTACCAAATGAAGTAGAATCAAACCAATGAAAGCTTATTTTAACCAAATCTTGTTAATTGTTTTAATCTGGGACAAATTCTTAATCAGATAGGAGTTGAAAGATACACATAAATCAGAAAAACTGGCATGTTTGTTTATCCTGAAAATTACTGAGTTTGTAGGAACTTGACCTTATTGGAAATTTTGACAACTAGGACAATTCTTTTTTGGAAGGTTTATCTTACATAAATATGTTTTATGCTTTTAAAAAGTTTTATTATACATATTTGTATATTTAAGTTTTATCTATAAATGTAGTAGATTTATAATACTGTTTTAGTTCAGGTGTACAGAAAAGTGATTCAATTATACATACACATATGTCTGGCTTTCTAGATGGTACTAGTGGTAAAAAAATCCACTTGCCAATGCAGAAGGCTCAAGAGACATGGGCTCAGTCCCTGGTTCTGGAAGATCCCCTGGAGTAGGTAAGTGGCAACCCACTCCAGTATTCTTGCCTGGAAAATTCCATAAGCAGAGGAGCCTGGTGGGCCACAGTCCAAGGGGCTACAAAGAGTCGGACACAGCTAAAGGACTAAGCAGCAGCAGCATACATATATCTATTCTTTTTCAGACTCTTTTCCCATTTAGGTTATTACAAAATATGAAGTAGACTTCCCTGTGCTAGGTCCTTCCCAACACTAGGTCTTTGTCAATTTTATATATGACAATTCTTAAAAGTAATTCTTTAACTTTCTTCTTCTTCTTTTTTTTTAAGATTTAGTGAGCTGTTGTGTAGCAAGCATTATGAGCTTGGACTTAGTAACAGTACTATCCTTGAGCATAGTCATAGCAGAACAAATGAAACAAATTATAGAGTCGTATTCTTTTAAGACTGATGTAAGAATATATTTGTAGGAAATTAGTAGTTGCTTTTGCCTACCAGATTTTGAATAAATGTTATTTACTTTTAAAACTTTCTATCTTGCTGGTTAGTTTTTTTAAATTGCTAGCGAATGCTTTTTATCCATATCTCTTTAGAGGGCTATTTGGATATTTTAAATATGTATATCTTACATGTAACACACTAGACTTAGCAAAACAGGAAAGACTAAAATTAACCATGGACCTTACCTTCAAGAACCTTACATTTTGGAAGGAAAGTTAAAACATCTGTTTTATATTTATGCATGAGCACATACACACTGAAGTGCCAGCCTCATTTATTTTCATTTTACCGCTGCTTATGTCATCATTCTTGCCATCAGCTTTTTCCTGTATGCCTACTTGACATTTTGTTCATTCCACACTTAACTTCCTCATTCCAGTGGTGTTTTTTCCTCACCTTAGCACCCTACTCCCATGATCTTTTCTGTATATCTGCATCAATAATGATTATATAAACTCCAAACTCTGTGTCAAGATCTGAGTCCCTGCTATCCATCTTGCTTAGTTAAATAGTACTGTTACTGAGTCCAAGCTTATAGTGCTGAGTGCATAACAGACCGTCAAATATAAAGACAAGTTGTTGAGGCAAGAAATAGTGACTTTATTCGATAAACCCAGCAGCCTGAGAAAATGGTTAACTAGTGTCTCAAAGAACCATCTTTCCTGAGTTAGAACTCAGAGTTTTTTTTTGTTTTGTTTTGTTTTTTTAAATACTAAAACAGGGAGAAACTATGACTGGTTGTTGTAAACTTCTAGCAGGAATCCCTTATTCTTGCAGCTATTGACCTAGGTCTGGTCAAAATGGTCTCAATAACCTCCAAAAAGACTATTGATATTTCTTGTTTTGCAACTTTTCAATCTCCATGTAAATGGAAAGTTATTTTGCATTTAATGGTCAGAGCCTTGAGAATGGCCTGTCATGTATATTTCAGGCTGTAGTCAGCATTCTTTTTCCAAAGTGCAGGGTCAGCATGACTAAGCACAGGCAACAGAGCACAAGGGTAGAACTAAAGGAATAGATCAGATACAGAATCAGATATTTTCTTTTCTGTCCCAGTACTCCTACATCCATAATTCTCCAACCCCTCTATGAACTTCACCTCTTTGAATCTCTAATTTGCTTAACAGCATCCTCTTTATAGTTCAATCTCCTCCTTACAGTGAAATCCTATAGTGGCTCTATGGTCCACTACTATAATCACTTTCTTGTAAACATTCTTTCTCCTGTCTCACTTTATTATATTAACAAGAAAAGACCTCAGCCTTAGATATAGCTCCCTGGGGGGGGGGGGGGAACAACAACAACAAATAACCTCTTCTTAATGTCCTCATATTAAATTAATGATCACAAATTCCAGATGGTCTCCAGCTTTGGCTAGTAGTTCTTCTGCATTCTTCTACTACATCTCTAACCCTACGTTCTAAGCTATTCTATACCTTCTCTTTTTCACGACCCTCCCAACTCTGACATACAACATCAGAACAGACAGTACTGATAAGCTGTAAGCTCGCTGACATGACCCTCTTCACCTTACCACCATATCTTCAGACAGTCTTCATTTGTTCCCAGATTGTTTGCTTCATCTCTTGTTAAGAAGAGTCTGTAATCTTACTGAGGACAAATACCCTACTCTCGTCCACATAAGAACTTTTACTCCTATAATAATTGTGTCTTGCTCTTTTTATCAAATTCAGTTTCCTTTACATTGTATGGTTTCTCATGGTATATGAAAAAGCCTTAATATCTTTTTTCTAGGGAAAAAAACACCTTAAAAATACCTCTCTTATACCATATTGCTATACTTTATAGAAAAACTTCTCAAAAAGACTGACTACTGCTTTATTTTTCATTTCTTCCCTCTCCATTCTTTCCTTATTCTATTCCAACCAAGCTTTCTTCACCAATCCACAAAATAACCCATTTCAAAGTACAATAGCTTCAACCTAACCTGGCAAGTCCACTGGTATTGGTGTATCTTCTGCTCACTTGATTTTTCAGTGACCTTTGACAAAAATGGAACCATCTCTCCTTCTTGAAACAGTCCTTTCTTGACTTGACTGACATTGGAGTCTCCTGGATTCCTCTCCACTCCATTAATTACCCCTCTTCATTCTCCCCCATCCTCCTTCAGTCTCCTGGTCAAACCTCAAATACCAAAGTTCCCTTTCAGCTCAACTCTTAGTCTTCTTTCTTTCCTTGTCTCAGAGACAGTTTTGGCCTTGCATCAGAATCACCTGGAACATTTGTCAAAACTCAGAGTGCAGGTCCCACTCTTAAGTTTCTGATTTAGAAGGTCTGGGGTAGGGCCTAAGAATTTACATTTATAACAGATTTTCAGGTGATGACTTGTATCGTTGGTTCAGGGACCACTCTGGTTTGGTGACTCTGTATCAAGTGCTTTATAGTAAGTCTGGCTTTCAATTATACTTCTACCTTTTATTATCTGTGTGACACTGGGCAAATTATTTAATCATTTATGTTCCTTAGTCTGCTTGTTTGTAAAATAAAGACATTACAAGTTGCTAGCTCAGTTGTTGAGAGAATTAAATGGAACAATACCTTGACTACAATGCTTTTTTGAAAACTGATCTTCCTGATTATACTCTTACCTCTCTAAAACTTATTTTCTGAAAAGTTGCAGAGATGGATTTTTAAAGATGTATGTAAGGTAAGAATAATACTCTCTCCTCAGTCTTGCATTCTAGGGAATCCTGAGTAAAATGTCTGGCCCTGTTTCAGATCACAGGCTCCTTGATTCATCATGCACCTACCATATTGATCTTTTTTCAGCTCTAGGAAATGTTCCAGTTACCCTTTATGGCATAACAAACTTCTCCAAAATTCACTGGCTTAAAACAACAATTATCTTATCATTTTTCACATGTGAGTCAGGAATTCCAATAGAGCTTTGCTGGGTGATGCTTCTGTTTTTCATGGTGTTTTCAAATGGCCTTGGGAGATTTAAAAAAAAAAAAAAAGATTCTGTCCTGTGTCTGGGGTCATGAAAGAGTAGGCAGGAAGCCTGCTCTCAGTTGGGCCCCTCTCCATCTGCTCCTGCTTCTCGTCGTGTGCTCTTTCTGTGTTATCTCCAGGAGAATTTCTAGAGCTACATGTCCACTAAGGGCTCTGAGAGACCAGCTGGAAGCTGCCAATTCTCTGAGAGACTAGTCTGGAACGCTTGTAACACTCTTTTGGTCAAAACAGTTGGAAACCTACCTAAATTCAAGGAGATGGAAAATAAATGCTACGTTGCAATGAAAAAAATGTCTAAAAATTTACTACCTTTAATTGACCATGGGAGTACTCTGAGATTATTCTCCTTAAATGTCTTTCATATCTGTTCCTTCTTCCAGGAATTCTGCTTCCAAATCTTTCCATGACTGACTCCTTCAAATCTCAGCTCAGCCTCTTCATTCCAGAAAAGCTTTTTTGACTGACTTATCTAAATGTACTTTCTCCCACTATCATTATGTACTCTATCAACTGTTTATTTTCTTCTGAAATTGCAGTATTTATGATCTGCTGTCTCTCATTGTAATGTCAACTCCACAAGAGCAGAAACCCTTTCTTGTCAATACTGTTTCTAGAACCCATAATACTTGACACTTATAATTGTCTCAATAAATATTTTCTGAAAGAATGAAGTAATGATGACTATATAATTCATTCATAGATGTATGAAGAAAATTTATACTTACCAGAAAACTAGTTTTAGTATTACTATTTGCACTGGAATTGTGTGTGTGTGTGTGTGTGTGTGTGTGTGTGTGTGTGTGTGATTTTATGTAAGGATTTTTTTCCTTTACTTATTAATTTATTTTTACTTTACAACATGGTATTGGTTTTGCCACACATTGACATGAATCCGCCATGGGTGTACATGTGTTCCCACTGGAATTGTCTAACTGTAAGGTGTTTATGTGTACAAAAGACTTTTTTTCCCTCTAAATTGGTTCTTTTTTTATTACAGATAAAACTGACCTATCAGGTGGGAAGATGGTATTTTTGCAACTCCATAATGGTGCTGTGTGGGCGGTGCTTACTTGCTGTCATGTCCGACTCTTTGTGACCCCACAGACTGTAGCCTGCCAGGCTCCTCTGGCCATGGTGATTCTCTAGGCAAGAATACTGGAGTGGATTGCCATGCCCTCCTCCAGGGAATCTTCCCAACCCAGGGATCAAACCCAGGTCTCCTGCGTTGCAGGTGGATTCTTTACTGTCTGATCCACCAAGGAAACCTAAGAATACTGGATTGGGTAGCCTATCCCTTCTCCAGGGGATCTTCCCAACCCAGGAATTGAGCCAGGGTCTCCTGCATTGCAGGTGGATTCTTTACCAGCTGAACTTAATGATACCATTTTTTAAATTACATTTTTGAGGTTCATTCACTTGACTAACACTTTTCCCTAAAATCTTTTGCTTAGCCAAAGGATCTTCAAGAAAATTAGATTTCTATCTACTTACCAAAAACAATGTTATAAATTTCAAATCAAGTAAAAATGAACATTAAGAGCTACTTATACCTACTATATTTTTGGTTATTTTTTTCTTTCTGTGTTAAAGAAAGCAGTAATTTCAAAGAAACTTAGTCTCTCAGTATAATGAATAGTTCTTAAAAAGTAGTAGGAATTAAATGAAAGAGATTGTAAAATGCCTTCCTGTTTTTTCAATATGAATAAGCAGCTGATTTCTGAGAAAATACATTTAGATTTTTTAGAACCAAAAATGTTTGGAAAACATTTTATGTTACTTAGTCCAACATGCATCTGATTTCATCTTTTCTCTAGTATATCCAACATTTTCTAGATTGTCTAAACAACCAAGTAATAATTTTGAGAGTAAATTTATAAATAGGAATATCATTTTAAGTTCAAGACAAACATTGGTAAACAGAGAGATAAATCATCTTTTACTTTGTTATACAGCCAAAGTCATGGCAAAACACTAACCTTTTGTAAGCTTGTTAAAGAAATAGATTCAAGGGATTTTTTAAATCACTCCTCTAGTGGATTTTTCCTTCCCTTCTTTAATCTTTCATCCATTATAAGTGCTCATAATACTCTGCTTTACAAATGGGACTCTGATTTACAACCAGTCAAGACTCAGTACATATTCATTTCACTGAATAATTATAAAAATACCCACAAAACTTAAATGTACTTATAGCAATATATTGTGTATATATATATATATATATATATATATATGATTTCCCTTGTGGTCCAGGAGGTAAATAATCTGCCTGCAAAGTGGGAGACTTGGGTTTAATCCATGGGTTGAGAAGATCCCCTGGAGAAGGAAATGGCAGTCTACTCCAGTATCCTTGCCTGGGAGATCCCATGGACAGAGGAGTCTGGTGGGCTACAGTGCATGGAGTCGCAGAGTCAGACACAACTAAGTGGCTAACATTTTGATTTTGAGATGTATATGTGTGTGTGTGTGTGTGTGTGTGTGTGTGTGTGTGTATGCTTGTGCAAATACTACCCAATGTAGCATTAAAACATTTCTATTTCCATTATTTCCCCCAAATGTTTCCAGTCTTTATTCAGCAAAGGATAATAAAGTAAAATGATATGAAAGCACAAAATACAGGAACAGATGTAGAATAAAGGAAGAGAAAAATAAGCTAAATGGAGTAAAAGAAAGTGGATGATGGGCTTCAGTAGTAGAATATACATGTCCATCAACAGATGAATGGATAAGAAAGCTGTGGTACATATATACACAATGGAATATTACTCAACCATTAAAAAGAATTCATTTGAATCAGTTCTACTCAGGTGGACGGAACTGGAGCCTATTATCCAGAGTGAAGTAAGCCAGAAGGAAAAACAAAAATACAGTATACTAACACATATATATGGAATTTAGAAAGATGGTAATGAGAACCCTGTATGTGAGACAGCAAAAGAAATGCAGATATATAGAACAGTCTTGTGGACTCTGTGGAAGAGGGCAAGGGTGGGATGATATGGGAGAATGGCATTGAAACATGTTAATTATCATATGTGAAATCAATCGCCAGCCCAGGTTTTATGCTCGGGGCTGGTGCACCGGGATGACCCAGAGAGAGGGAATCAGGAGGGAGGAGGGAGGGGGTTTCTGGAGGGGGAGCATATGTATACCCATGGTGGATTCATGTCAATGTATGGCAAAATAACACAATAAAGAAAATTAAAAATATATATATATATATATATACATGGCAGATTATTCAGTTCCCTCTAAGAATCACTGTTCTAGATTTGTGTTCATCATTTCCTATAATGCAAATTAAGCAACTGAAGCAAGTATTTTTAAAATATTTTTCTGCCTGGTGCACTCATATCATGATTTCTTTGTATGTATGTGTCTTTCTGTGTGGTGTGTTCAATTTACCTTTAATTGGGGGATACATGCTTTATGTTGGTGTGTTGGTTTCTGCTGTACAACAGTGTGAATCAGCCATTAGTGTATATATATGTCCCCTCCTTCTTGAACCTGCTGCCCACCCCCCACCCCTCCCAGCCCTCTATGTGATCATTGAGCACAGCGGGTTGAGCTCCTTGTGTTACAGGGCAACTTCCCATTAACTCTCTGCTTTACATATGGTAATGTAATGCACATGTTTCAGTGCTACTCTCTCCATTTCTTAGTGTGCTGGTCTTAACTACTGCAGGTTTTTAAGGCCCCCAAGCAGAGGATGTCTCTGTAGTCATGGGCACATCACATTCAGTTTGGTTCCTTAATGATAAATGGACTAGCTAGTTTATGCTAAGTACTGTATTTAGTTCTCTAGGAAAAGCAAAAGAAATATAATTGCTTCTGTCTCAAAGTGTTGGCAGTGTAGTGAAAAAGTAAAATGTTTTATATATCTGAGATAAAATGTGTTGACATAATAAGTAATTAACTTGGAATTTAGATCTAAGTTACAGGCATGCTTTTTTTTTTTTTTAAACATGTATAATACCTACTCCAATATGTTAGACCTTCCTATCTCTACTAAATCTTCTACTGCTTTGAGTGATTTTCAGGTAAAGAATGTCTTTGATGCTTAAATTTATCTCAGGTTGTGTTCAAATATGAGCACATTTTAATAAAACACAGACTTTTCTTGTTCACATGTGGTATTTTTTTAAAGCACGTTAATGGGTTCTTGAAATTACATACCTGGATTGCAACATAGGTACATTTACATCAATATATTTAGAGCTTGAATTAACCCCTGTTTTTAACTTTGTGAGACAACTAAACATTCAATATTCAGTTAATTTTCTTATGACTCATTTCACTTTTCTCTTGATCTCTTCAGTCTATGTTTTTTCCTCTTCTGTTTTCCCCTTTTAACCTCCTCTATAATTTTTCTGTTTTTAGTAAATTACCTTGATGTCTAGCTATAGGTTTAACATTAAATCTTCATTTTTGTTGAGTTCTCAAGATGGATTTGAAACATGCCATAAAATACTTCAGAAAAATATGAGCTCATTAATGTTCATTCAAGTAAATGCTAGGTATGAAATAGGCAATAGCTTTTTCTGGCTTAATAAAACAACCTGGAGTTTTGTTTTAAGTTAAGTAAAATTAGGATTACATCCCCATAAAAAGCTGTGCTAGTTGGCTGAGTAAAATATAGTATAATTTAAAACATTCTTCTTTTTAGATCTCTATTGGCAAAATGCTTTTGCAATTAGAAAGAAGTAAACAGATTCCTTCTTCTATCATTAATTTTGCAAATTTACTGAAACTAAGAATGGTCACTTCTAGTGAAACTGTAAGGTTAACATGAAAGGCATTACTACAATGGGGCATATTCTGGGAAAGAAGAAAGGATACTAGTATTTTTGGATACATAATATGAGCCATCCCTGAGCTGGAAAATTTCTGCTGTATTCATAACATTAATTTTTTTACAACATCATTATAATCAGAAACCCATATTTCATGTGAAGAGAAGTGCAATGATTTTACTAAGCTTAAGTCTGCCTTATTCCAAAGCCATATCTGTTTACATAAAACAAATCACTTCCAATGGATTTATAAATAATAAATAATTTTATTATTCTTTTTTATTATTCATGTGCTTGATAATTTCCACACTTTTAGTAAAGGTAATGCCAAAAATTCTGACAATTTCCATAAAAAAATGAATGATACAATTTTAATGCAGATGTAATAATGTTCTTGAGAATTATTTTTACAATGTTCAGAAACTAAAACAAGATTTATAATTAAAAATATTGAAAAAGCTGTGCAAAAATGAAAATAAATTACAGAGGAAGGATTTTCAATATATATGTAACAACATTCGATATACAGACAAACTGAAATTATTTTCTAAACTGAATGAAAATATTTCTCTGCGTACCCCAAACTAACATATCATGCCTATGTAGCACTTACTAAATCGAGAATTTAGTGCAAGAATATTTAAGAAAATGATAGGATTCTGCAGTGGCTACTGAGGCTAGTTCATTTGTATAAGAGGTTCTTTGAGTCAAAGCTGGATTTTTTTTTCTAAGTGTTAGACCAGCCAAGTTTTAGACAAGTTTTTCTGTCCTTGAGTTAATTGATATGATGTAATTGATTTCTTAGCCAGAAACCAAGATTAATTCCAAGACAGGAGAAAGAATCATCATCTCTTTCAAGTTAATTTATAAATCAGGGCTATAACTTTCTCAGCTGGACTGAGGATTGAGAGCTTTGAGTTTCTATAGCAGGTTTGTAGTTACCTTCACAAGCAAATCTAAAATACGGCTTACTTGTATTTCAGTTTTCATCTCTAAAATGGTCCTATTTCTCTAAGGAATGTCCTCTGATCTTTAAAACAATTGAATTGCTGAGGGAGTCATTTGGGATAAATGGTTAGAGA
The DNA here is from genome assembly GCA_007570785.1 of Antilocapra americana. Classification (NCBI taxonomy): domain Eukaryota; kingdom Metazoa; phylum Chordata; class Mammalia; order Artiodactyla; family Antilocapridae; genus Antilocapra; species Antilocapra americana. The sequence continues at coordinate 12,715,700 of ML662442.1, forward strand.
TGAAAAGTAGGAAGATAAGTAGGTGGGCAGAGAGAGAGAAACAGAGAGTGAGAGGGAGAGAGAAGTAATAGGTGAGTTTCTAGAGGAATTTATCCATGGAAATAGGAATTTTTCTATCAAAACAGGTATTTGCATATTTCACTTAAATGCTATCTTTTCATGAAATTAAAAGATTTTGCTTTTTTCAGAAGCTACCACCAGAACATTTAAATAATTAGTTAATCTGTCTTAAAATTCATGAAAAATGTTTATGGGAAGAGGAGGCAGGTAATATAATAGTCAATTTGGGGAATAACCCAGCATATTAATCAGCAGCCTGACATTCTCTAACTCAACTTCACAGACAAGTCCAAGGTGATCCTTTGTTCTTTTTGATAGGCTGAATCTTGATGGTGAAAACTCCCGAAATCCAGACTCAACAAGAAGGGTGCAACCAGGCTCTGAAGGGCACTCTGTAAGCACAAAGGCATGAAGTGTTTGAAACATCAGAACCAGAAATTGCTTGAATCTAATTTTCAGGTGTACAGGAGGCCAATGTAACATGAGCGCGACAAGAAATGGAAAAAGTGAGATGTACTGCAGATTTTGGATGGACTTTAAGCATGTGATGGATGAATGGGGAAGGGCAGCCAAGGAGCTGTTGAGGAAGGACTCAAGCCCAAGCCAGAATCTTGGCAGTCAAAGAGTGAAAAACATCAGCAGATTCTGAAAAGGTTAGGCAGATCACAATGAAAAGATAACTCTGGTGATAAGATAACTGATGATAAACTGGAGGACTCAGATTCTGAATGTCTACATAAACAGCAAGGAGACTATCAGCAAATTGCTTGCTATTACTATTTGCTTTCATTGTTGTGATTTCGTAATTAACAGAGACCTGATTATTACTCTGCTAAGGATCATTTTTCTTGGCTCCCCTCTTTACTAAATTAAAATGAACTCCTTAGCATGTGATTATAAGTCCTCCAAGATCTGGCTGGCTCTGACCTGCGTTCCCAGTTATTGATCTAACTACCACCCCATCTATTCTCTGTGACCCTCTGCAATGCTGATGTGGTCCCTGCTCACTGGGAAATCCTGTCACTGTCCACCTCTAGGCACCTCCTTCTCAGAGCATTTCTTTTATTTTCTTATGCCTTCTTCTGCTTTTTTCTTCCCAATTCTAATTACCATTTGAAACCTCTGGCCTGAAATCTTCTTTGATTCTTCCCAAAAGAAATGATCCTACATCCTTTGCTCAATTGTGAGAATTTGGTTTCTGATTATAGCACCTTATAGACCATCCCAACTTATTTCCTTCTGACAGACTTCCTGCAGCTGTCAGTCTTAACTCACAACTTGCCTCATTTATCTCTCCATCTTTAAGTGGATGTAACCATGCCTGCCTGATTTTTGCTTCAGTTTATGTGGAAGACATTTGGTTTAGGAGATGACAACTTAAATTAGAAGAACAAGAAGCTATGGTTACTATTATGGCTTTGATTTGTCATGCTGTAATTGCAGCATGTGGCAGAACAGTAAGTACACATGGTAAGATCAGTGTTTGCAAACCCGAAGAAATGAGACCAGGTTGGATGTATGTGTGTGCAATTGAAAAAATGAAGCTAATCATTTTATTGACATTTTAGACAGTAAAAATTGTTGCTTAAAGCATAAAATGAGCTGGGCAAAATATATTTACAGAATATTATTCCTGGGCCTGTTTCTACCCTGACGATATGAATTTAGGTAAGCTATCCTTATTGAGATTTACTTTCTTCTGTTACAGAATAAAGCAGTAGTGGTGATCTCCAAGCTACAGCTCAGCTTTATAACGCATGATTCTGTAATACTCCACACTAATAGACGTGACAGCTTGTGACTTATTTCCGTCTTCTTGGTCTGCATGTCATATAAACTCTTGTGTCTATCATCCTGATCAGAGAGGTCTGGTTAAGAAGAGTAATAAGCTGAGCACGTGGAGAATGACTGCCAGGCTCACTCAATAGTCCTCAGGAGAAAAAGGGTCATCTCTGAGTATTCAAGGCATTAAAAGAGGCATTTAGAGTATCCAAGCTGGATGAGGGAAAGTGCTCTTACCTGGCACTAGGCCTGTTCTTAGTTCAGGTAGCTGAAACAAAATCGAATAAACTGAGTGGCCTAAACAACAGGCATATGTTTCTTGCAGTTATGGAAACTGAGAAGTCCAAGATCAAGGTGCTGGTAGATTTAATTCCTGGTAAAATTCTCTTTCTGGCTTACCAAGTAGCCCCTTCCTACAATGTCCTTTTTGGTAGAGATAGAGGAAGAGAGAAAGAGAGATCTGGTTTGCCTTCCTGTTCCTGTAAGGGCACTAATCACATCACTGGGGCCCTACCATCATGACTTCATTTAACCTAATTATCTCCCAGAGGCCAGATTTCCAAATGTCATCACATTTGGGGGTTAAGGCTTCATGCATTCTGGGGGGACACAAGCATTCAGTGCATAATACTATACATTCACTTTCTTTGGGTGAATCAGACCAAGAAAAACCAGGTCACTAAAGACGTTTGGTGAGAAGCCAAAGTCCAGGGTGAAGCTGCTGCATCTTTCCTGCAGTCTGCAGTAAGACAACCTGCAGCAGATTCTCTAACAGGGTGAGCCCCATACAGTATTGAAACTGGTCACTTTACAGCTATGACCAGTGAGTCAATGACCAGTCTGACTTCACTGCATTCACCATCCCCACTGAGCCAGAGACTCAGAAATGAAGAGGCTCAACTCTCTCACAAATGTGCATCACCAGTCAGCAAAGCAAAGGGAAAATCAGTAGTATTTTTTATCAGCTTTGTAATCAACACACTTAATTTTTCTCCTGCTCTATTAATCATCTATGCTGGTAGCACTTAGGGCAAAGGATTGTTGTTCAGTTGCTCAGTCATGTCTGACTCTCTGAGACTCCATGGACTGCAGCATGCCATACTTCCCCGTCTTTCACTATCTCCCACAGTTTGCTCAAACTTGTGTCCATTGAGTCTGTGATGCCATCCAACCATCTCATCCTCTGTTGTCCCCTTCTCCTCCTGTCCTCAGTCTTTCCCAGCATCAGGGTCTTTCCCCATGACTCAGCTCTTCACATAAGGTGGCCAAAGTATTGGAGTTTCAGCTTCAGCATCAGGCCTTCCAATGAATAGTCAGGGTTGATCTCCTTTAGGATTAGCTAGTTTGATCTCTTTGCTGTCCAAGGGACTCTCAAGAGTCTGCTCCAGCACCACAATTAGAAAACATCAATTCTTTGGCACTCAGCCTTCTTTACAGTCCAACTCTCACAGGACAATAGGGATGATTTTATGGTTGCTTTCAGCTCTAATTTTTTATATCTTTAAATGCAAATATAATTTAATAGAAGTGAAGAAGAGTAAAAATGGAGCAGTTGTGCCTTTTGCAGCTTAATTAAATTTACTGTAGCTGTGAACTTTATCTTTACAGATGGGACAGGGTAATGAAAGAGATGAGTTAAAGTAAGGTTGAATATAAGAGAGTTGCCTTGTATATATCACGCTCTAAAACCTGATAGTTCTTTACTTCTATATTAAGCAAAATGTACTTACTCAGAACATGAGTTTTAAAAGATTTTTTAAAAATAAATTTGTTATCTATGCCCTTGAGATATAAAAAGACCTCACTTGGGAGAAAAAAATAACGAGTAATGTAATGTGTTTATAGTGTGTATGTTTCTAAAATTAAAAAAACAAAACACAACAAAACAAATCCCTAATTGCAAGAAATTAAAGGCTCAAAATTTCACTCCTTTCCATAACAGTGCAGTGTCATATTTTTATTCTTGGTCTGGTCCCATGTCTGACTTGATTTGTGAGTTACCATTTGTTAAAGACTTCAGATGTCCTGGACACCCAGAAGTTGTTTCCGCGTTCTGTAGCCAGCTTGTGAATTGTTATTTAAAGCTCACATTTTGCTTTTAAATATTACCCCATAGTCTCAGTTCTACAGAGGTCAGATTTCAACCCAACTCCTTGGACTTCCAGGCCTGGAAACTTTTTAGCAAGCTCTGTTTCTGTTTCCATCTCCTGAAAAAGTTGTCTTTGCAGACAGAGGTTTGGCATCTGTATACTTCCCTCATATATTACATATGACTTACGGAACCTAGAGAAACCCAAAAGCTTCATGGATGGAAAATGTGAAATGTATAAGAATGCATTCATATGTTTAATATTTCTCCATTAATTAAGTTAAAATTTAGAAATTAAAACTCAAAATCAGATGTTATAAGAGGGAGGGAACATACATATACCTATTGCTAACTCATGTTGATATATGGCAGAAACCAATAAAATACTGTAAATTAATTATTCTCAATTAAAAATAAATTTAAATTTAAAAAGAGGGTTAGAACATGACACATTTATTTATTTATACTGTAATATAATAATCGTGCAATATTATGTTGTACATATTTAATTGTACAATAAGGTGATTTGACTTTACATTATAAAATGATCACCATATTAAATCTAGTAACCATCTGTCTCCATACAGTTATTAAATGTGATCAAGCATATTCCTTATGCTCTGTGTTACATCCACATGAGTTGTTTATTCTGTAACTAAAGATTTGTACTTCTTAATGCTATCCACCTATTTCACCAGTCTCCCCACCTCACTGCCCTCTGCCAACTACCCATTTTCTGTTTCTATGAGTCTGTTTTTCTGTTGTTGTTTTGCTTTCTAGATTTCACGTATAAGTTAGATCTTACGGCATTTGTCTTTCTGATTTATTTCACTTGGCATAATAACCTTTACATTCATCCATTTGTTTTAAATGACAAAATACCACATTTTATGGATGAGAAATATTCCATTATATATTTCCAAGAAATAACATTTTTCTTTATCCATTTATTGTTGATGGACACTCAACTTGTTTCCATATCTTGGCTGTTGTATATAATGCTGTAATGAACATTAGAATGCATATATCTTTTCAAATTTTTGTTTTCTTCAGGTGAACTTACACAACTCAACATCAAAAAAATCAAACAAGCCAGTTGAAAAATGGGCTGAAAATTTGAAAAGATATTTTTTCAGAGAAGACATATAGATGGCCAACAGGCACATGGAAAGATGCTCAACATCACTAATCATCAGGAAAATGAAAAGGGAAACAACAATGATATATCACCACACACCTAGTCAGAATAGTTATGATTATAAAAGCTGTAAAATAATTATATTCTTATAAAAATCATATGAATATAAAACATAAAATTATAATTTATTATATTTATAATATTATGTAATAGTTATAAAATAACCATTATAAAATTATTATTATTACAAAACAAGAAAAGACAAGGGTGGGCAAAGATGTGAGAAAGAGGAACCCTCAATGCACTGTTGGTTGGGTTGTAAATGTGTGCAGCTACTATGGAAAATAGGAAGAAGATTCTTTAAAAAGTTAAAGGTAAAATTGCCATATGATCCAGCAGTTTCAGAAGACAATGTATTTAAATGGCTAGGGGCTTCATTGTGGAGGTATAGAATTAATCTTAAAACCTATGTTACAGTGTGGGTCAAAGCATGTTTTCTGAATGACCAGATTTTTTTTTCTATTCATCCCAAGTCTCCTCTAAATTTGATATAGTGCTATATCTTTGCCACATTATGTCAAAACTCAATTTATTACTGCTGTTTCAGCTCTCTAGTAGTAAACTGCTGGGTACAAAACACCCAGAGTCTAGATCTACTCATGGTTGAACAGACAACTCAGTGTGTGACAGATTCTATTCAGCGTGTTGCATAGCATGGTTTGGTAAGTGCTGAAAAGCCAATTGTGTTTATGATTTGAAATGCAAGTGTAGTAGTATTGTCAATTATTTCAGATGTTATATCCTTTTCTTTTAAAGTGCATAATTTGATTTGCTGTCTTCATTAAGCTTCATGATGGTATTTTTTTTAACATACGGATGATTGGTGAAAAAAACATTTTTGAAATGATCTTGAAGCTTCTTTCAACTCTAATATGATATATTAAAATATAAGAGACTTGCCTTGTATATACTACACTCTAAAACCTCACAATACTTTGTTGTTGTTGTTCAGAAGCTAAGTCGTGTCTGACTCTTTGCAACCCCATGAACTGCAGCACGCCAGGCATCTCTGTCCTTCACTATCTCCCTGAGTTTGCTCAAACTCATGCCCACTGAGTCAGTAATGCCATCCAACCATCTCATCCTCTGTACCCACTTCTCCTTCTGTCCTCAATCTTTTCCAGTATCAGACTTTTTTCCAATGTGTCAGTTCTTTGCATCAATTCAGTTCAGTTCAGTTTAGTCGCTCAGTCATGTCCAACTCTTTACAACCTCATGGACTGTAGCATACAAGGCTCCTCTGTCTATAGAGTTCTCCAGGCAAGAATACTGAAGTGATTAGCTATTCCCTTCTCCAGGGGATCTCCCTGACCCAGGAATTGAACCTAGGTGCCCCCCATGGCAGGCAGATTCTTTACCGTCTGAGCCACCAGGGAAGTCCAAAGCTCACAGTATTGTATGTCAAATATATCCCAATAAAGCTGGAAAATAAAGAAAAGAAATGGCTGATCCATTTTGGATGGATTAATTGGGTTGAATTAATGGATTAATATCCATCCAATATTAATTACCACAGTGTTTTAAGCATCATAATTACAAATAGCAAAACACATTTTAAAAACCTATCAGTGGGTTTTAATGTGAATTTATAGTTCACCCTCTCTAGAAATTGATAAGGCCTCTGTTTAGATATAAAGGGTTCTTTGTTTTGTTTTGTTTTTCATTTTGTATGTTTTTTACTTCTGGGAACGACTGTGACTTTGTTGTTTCTTTACTCACCTAGTTTGAGTGATCTGCTCTGTGTCTCACACTATTTTTCCTCTTTCCTGGACTGTGCTATGGTCACTTTCTTAAGCTCATTTATTCACTAAATTCATACGAAGTCCCTAATATGTATCAAGCACTATTCTAGGTATTATAATGCAATGAAAAATGAATGACAAAACCCCTGGACTTACAGGATTTTCTAGAACGGGAGGTAGAAAACAATATCCAAGCATCACTGTTTCAGGCAGTGCTAGGTTCTACATAGAGAAGCAAATACTATACAGAGTTGGGTACCGAGAGTGAGGTTGCAGTGGTTTAGTGGAATTTTTGAGATCTCTGTCAGAGGATGCTTCCTTGACCACAGACCTGCTAACAGGTCTTGTGTTAAAGAAAACTACAGACAATTTTTATTCTCTATCTGCAATTGCTTTGCATTTCAGAATCCTAATCAAATAGCAGACCAAAATTCTCTTTTAAAATGTATTAAAAAACTGCAAATAGACCTGCCATATGATCCAGCAATCCCACTGCTGGGCATACACACCGAGGAAACCAGAACTGAAAGAGCCACATGTACCCCAATGTTCATCGCTGCATTGTTTACAATAGCCAGGACATGGAAGCAACCTAGATGCCCATCGACTGACGAATGGATAAGAAAGCTGTGGTACATATACACAATGGAATATTACTCAGCATTAAAAAAAATTCATTTGAAGAAATTCTACTCAGATGGACGAAACTGGAGCCCATTATCCAGAGTGAAGTAAGCCAGAAGGAAAGACAACAATACAGTATACTAATGCATATATATGGAATTTAGAAAGACGGTAAGGAGAACCCAGCATGCGAGACAGCAAAAGGAACGCAGATGTATAGAACAGACTCGTGGACTCTGTGGATGAGGGCAAGGGTGGGATGATTTGGGAGAATGGCATTGAAACATGTTAATTATCACATGTGTAATCAATTGCCAGCCCAGGATTGATGCTCGGGGCTGGTGCATCGAGATTTCCCAGGGAGGAGGGAGGAGGGAGAGAGAAGGGAGGGGGGTTCTGGAGGGGGAGCATATGTAAACCCATGGTGATATTATGTCATTGTATGGCAAAACTAATAATAAAAAAAGAAAGAAAAAAATAAAATATATCGTGTAAAGCTTGAGATGAGGTACTTACTACTGGACATGGCTTCACCATATGTATACCCCTCCTCTGTTTACTTTCTGTCTCTTCCTCATCCTCACTCTACATTTCTTTCCCTTATTCCCCTCTCCCTTTTCCCTTCCCTTTCTTTTCTTTTCCTTTTTCTGGGATTTCTCTGGCTCCTGTAGCTTGGCATTCATTGGTTATCCATTTCATGTCCCCTGTTAATAGGATTCATCAACAGTAAAGGAAGAATTCTAAAGGTGTGATAAAAAAGACTGAAATATTCAAGAAGTGATCAATATAGAAATAAATATAATTCACATGATTATCTAATTATAAAACTTTTAATTATTGTTTTGATACATTTTAGATTAAATTCGAATGAAATTTTAGTTTTGAAATCATAGGAACTATCTAGGGAAAAGACAAATGCAGTAAGGGTAAAGTTATGCACAGATTCTATTATTTTTAAAGGTTATTTACAATAATTCTAGACATATGTTTTCTTACAACATGAATAAAATAGATTGATCATTTCTACTCACTATGACTATTTAACAAATACAGCAAAGAAAACAGTTTTTATATTAGAAAAGCTGTATTTTTTTCTATACTGACTCTGTCAAGCCCTCAACTGTGTTTATTTGGAGAACAAAATAACTACATGATATATGAAAAGCTCAGTAGCTAATTTAATATTATCCAAGGTAGAGAAATGCTAATGTTTATTGTGTATCTGACACACACATAATAACATTTCTGTAATATTTAGTTATTAAAACAAACCTAAGAGGTTAACCATGATGCTACTTTACAAATGAGCAGTTTCAGAGGGTAACTTTCCCAAAGTTAGTTATATATCAGCCCCCTAAAAAGTTGGGATTTTTAAGGTTTTTCAAGACTGTAAAGAGCATGCTCTATTCCTTATAATACATATGCTCCCTAGAAAAGCAAGCAAGCGTGGATAAAATGCTTGGAGAAGATAGAAGTAGACATGAAATATTGAATCAGCCAAATGCTATTTTTCCTAGAATTGACTCCAGATGTAGATAAAGATTCAAACTTTCCATCCATGTAGTATTTTTAATTTAGATGGTGAAAGTTCAGGCAAAATCCAATCAGTATAATGATTTCCATTTTCTACAAATTAAGACAAGGCATTTCTGGTTTTTTACACTCCATTCTTGATCTTCTAAAGTCATCAAGAACAAAATATTAAAATTTACTGTGAACTATTCCATTTTCATAACAATGCCAGTTCTTTAGCCTAATATTTAAATGCCAGATCAGTCCATAGTAATGAAATTGTTGATTGATATAAGAAATTGCTTAATGCATCTTACTCAAAGTACTTTTATTTTCTATTGCAATGTAAGTTAATAAAACAAAAAAAGATGGCACATTTAATCCTTTTGTAAAACTCAATGTTCATTGCACATATATGCACTGTGTCATTCTTGTTTTAGATAGGTATGTTATTACAGTCTTTTTGTTGAGAATCTTACTTGATTCTCAATCACTGAAGATTTAAAATATAAACATTTTATGACAACTTAATTGTTGCTCTGTAGGGAGAGAGCAAATTAGCCTACATGGCATGTTCAGGCTCTCTTGCTCCACATTTTGTAAATAATGACTATGTAACAGCTGAGATCATTTATAACAACGCACATGTGTGACACGAGGTTTATGTAACAGCTGAAATCACTATAGCACTGAGCAAGCGCGTCATGAGGTACTCACTTGGTCAGGGGTACTGTGTGCGATACGTCTCTATAAGTTTCACCTGGAAAATCTCTAAAGCGTTGTGTGTGGTTATGTTGTATTATACTACAGATGCTCTGTCTGCAGTTCCAACGGCTCTTTGAGTCTCCTTCCATTCTCTTAGCTTGTCCCTTTGCTACCCTGGGTTCAGAAAACAGTGTGGACAGTGAGATACAGAGAGACAGTTGGTGTCACGAACAAAATCATCAATACATCCTCTAACTGTGTTTTCATTTTAAATGAAAATTAGGTCTTATAATAATAGTAATCATATTAAAAATTTTTTGGCTCTTATTTATTTAGTTTTTAGATTCTTGGAAGCAATCAGCTATAAGATGTACCACTCAAATAATAAGAGGATAAGTTCACCAAACACTTTTAAGGCAAATCCCAATTTCAGGTATGCTAAAATGTTAAAAATGCGCATTATTAAAAATGTAAGAAAATGCTATTTTTCTGCAGGAGGAGATTTAATAATGGGGTTAAATTGAATTGACCAAACTTCTGAATATTGACTCTCATTTTAAAAATATATCTGATATTCTCAGAATTAGCAAAAATCCCAAGTGAAGGATATATTAATAATTATCCTCTTTTATTATCTTACTCTACCAAGCAAAAAACATGAAAATCTGTTTCACAACCCCTTTATAATCTTATTTTCTTCTTGATGAATAATACACAGAAGATATGATACTTATCCTTCTGCTGTCTACCTCCAAAGATTTAGTATACCTTCAAGGAAGAATATTTTATATGACAAGGTATTTTTTGTTAACTTTGATTTTCATACATTTCTAATGAATAGTATATTACCTTGAATATAACCAATGTAGTGAAAGTAGGACTCTGTATTAATAACTCCACTGCCTGTTCTGAATGCTGTCCTGGCAATCACCAGGCATTTAATAAATATTTAGTGAAATAATGAATTAAAAGTGAATAATTGTTCTCTTTTGTGATGATTCATACACAGTAATATTTTTAATGAAGGCATAAAAGGAAAATTAGAAACAGAGCAGAAACAAGTGCGAATAGTATTAGCAATCTATAGTTTACAAGTTTTGGTCCTGCCAATGAGTTATTCTGGGACATTACGATTGCCTGCATTGCTATGGTTTTTTCTCTTTCTGTTGCAGATATTGATGTTATTTAATTTTTTGTTTTGTTTTTCAGATGTTTTGGAAATATTTTCTCCTTTCCCCATCCCTTCGGACTTGGAACAATAATGCAATTTTATCAGCAAAGATGGTGTTCTGAGTGTTGATATATTTGTATCCGACTTCAGGAAGAAAGAAAATTAGAATGGGGCTCTTACAAGTCCCCTCCCTCCAAACAAAATTCAAAATTGTTCCACAGGGTGAATTAATTGCAAGTTCATTGTCCTTTAAAAGAGGGTCAGGGAACAAGTTATGAAGGTGCTTCACATCAGCCTCTGAGATTCTCAGTGTGAAAGAAAGGGAAATGATGGTGTACACTACATTTCTCTCCAGGCAGACTTTTTACACTAAGGATTAAAAAGAATTGTCTGACTCACTTCACATTCCTGAAAATCTGCAGGAATCTGGGACCTTTTATTCCATTCATAGGAGAATCTGTCTTTCTGTCAACACCTGCTGTTCTTCAGACACTAAACTAAGTAGAAGAATCAGCCATAGCCCCTGCCTATGAGAAGCACTAAAAAATAGTTTCTAAACAACCATAATAATGGAAAGTGATAAATATCACAAAAGAGGTACAAGCAAAATAGTATGAGCCTTACCAGAGGAAGGAAAAGCTGTTTATTGGATGATTATGAGGTAGGTGGGCAGCATGGTGCTGGATTAGAAATATAGGATAAATGTGGATATGCAAAAATTAAGAGGAAAATAATTTCAGGACAGTTGTATAGCTTGAGCAAAAGCATCAAGCCTTCCATTTGGTATAAAACCCTATTCCATTACATCTTCTCCTATTCTCCCCCATGATAATGCATTCATGGGCCTCTATTCCTAAAACAATTTTATTGCAGTTGTCTGTTTGGAGGATAGAAAAAAGGGATGAGGATCATTGTTTGACCTTTTTTGGTGCTGTTAGCTCAGGCTTGATTTAGAAAGAATGAAAGAAATATGACTTGACTAAGAACTTGTTGGTATATTTCAAACTTTCAAAATCATCTAAATATTTTCAAAGCTTGAAGGTCTTGTGAGTATTTAACATTATGTTCTTTGTTTTGTTCCTTGTCCTTAGACAAGTCAAAAGTACTGACATTTGTATTATTAAAGTTCCTTCTTAAAATTTAACAAGTTGCTTTAAGTTGTTTCTCTCAATTGAGGGGGAGCAAGACCAGCCATTTATAAATAATTGAGATAAGGAAATAATGGGAACATTTTCTGAAGATGCTCTGTATTAAATATGTTAGGAATTCAGAAGCATTTGTATTAGGCAACGTACTCATTGGTTTCCCAGCATATGTAGAAGACTCAGGTTTGATCCCTGGGTCAGGAAGATCACCTGGAGGAGGAAATGACAAGCCACTCCAGTACTGTTGCCTGGAGAATCCCATGGACAAAGAAGACTGGTGGGCTACAGACCATAGAGTCACAGAATCAGACATGGCTGAACTCAGACACGACTGAGCATGCATGCACTCACTCATTGGTTTACAAGTAAATCTGAAGGGAAAACTGGCTTTAATGTAAAACCTTAATAATGTATCTTATTTAGATAAGGTTCTTTTGTCAGTCTTCTAATAATTTTATTTCTAACATCGTTAGGAATAGAATTGTTAAATTAATGTTTAATTGCATAAAGAGATGTATTTGGCAAAATATAACACCTTTTCATGATTAAAAAACCTAAATAAAGTGGGTATAGAAAGAACATACTTCAACATCATAAAGGCCATGTATAACAAACTCACAGCTGACACTGTGTGCAATGGTGAATGCTTGAATGCTTTCCCTCTGTCAAGAACAAGACAAAGTGTCCACTATCATCACTCATTCAATATAGTCTGGGGATTCTAGGTTTCCCAGGTAGAGCTTGTGGCACAGAACAAATAAACGGCATTCAAAAAATAAAAAAGGAATAAAATTGTCTTTAATTACAGATGATATGATCTTATATAGAGAAAATTCTGAAGACTCAACCAAAAAACTGCTGGAAGTAATCTCTAGATTCAGTAAAACTATAGTATGAAAAATCAGCACACAGAAATCAGTTGTGCTTTTACACATCAAAAACTAAATATCTGAAAAAGAAATAAAGAAAGCAATTCTATTAACAATAGTATCAAAAACAATAAAACACTTGGAAATAAATTTAACTGAAGAAGTGAAAGATTTGTACAACGAAAACTGTAAGGCTTTGATGACAAAATTGAATAAGATATAAATGGAAAAATTATCCTATATTTATGGGTCAGAAGAATTCACAGATAAAATATTCATACTACACAAAGCCATCTGTAGATTCAAAGCAATCCTTATCAAGAGTACAATGGCATTTTCCACAGAAATAGAAAAAAATCCCTTAAATTTGTTTGAAGCCTCAAGAGATACCAAATAGCCACAGCGATCCTGAAAAAGAATGATGCTGAAAGCATCACATTTCCTGATTCTAAAAGTTCTATGATCTATAGTAAACAAGGAACATGGTACTGACATAATAATAAACACACAGATCAATGAGACAAAGAGAATCCATAAAACTCCCTGCATATAAGGTCACTTAATATTTGATAAGGGAGCCAAGAATACTCAGTGGGAAAAGAATAGTCTTTTGATAAATGCTATTGGGAAAACTGGGTAATTACATATAGAAAAACGGAATTGAATCCCTATCTTGTACCACATGCAAAAATTAACTCAAAATATATCAAACACATAAAAATAAGAGCAGAAACCATAAAATTTTCAGAAGAAAACACACAACTCAATAACAAAAAATAATCACAACTCAATAACAAAAAATAATCATAACTGAATGGAACTGAATAGGAAGTTTTCCAGATAAAACATTAAATGGTCAACAGGTTACATGAAAAGATGCTTGACATCAATAATCATCAGGGAAAGGCAAATCAAAACCATAAAGAGGTGTCACTTTCTACCTGTTAGAGAAGAAGTCAAGAAACAACAAGTGTTGATAAGGATGTGAAAAAAACAAACCCCCAAACAAAACCCCAAAGACTTGTGCATTATTGGTGGGAATATAAATGATTTCAATCACTATAGAAAACAGTATGAAAATATCTCAAAAAATTTAAGATAGAGTTACCATATGATCCAGCTATTCCTCTTCTGGGTATGTATCCAAAGGAATGAAAACAGGAAATCAAAAAATATCTGTTTGTTTACTGTAGCATTGTTCAGTCAAAATGTGAAAATAATGTAAGTCAACAGATGAATAAATAAAGAAAACATCACACACACACACACACACACACACACACACACACACACACACACAAGCTGGAATATTATACAGCCAGAACAAAGAGGGAAAGTCTGATATTTTCAACAACTTGGATGGACCTTGAAGGAATTATATTAAGTAAGATAAGTCAGACAGAAAAAGAAATGTATAATGTCAATTACATGCAGAACCTAAAAAAACCTGATTTTACAAAGGCAGAGATTAGAATAGTGGTAACCAGGAGCTGGGAATAGTGGGGCAGGAACTGATAAGATGTTGATCAGAGGGTAGAAACTTGAAGTAAGAAAATGAGTAAGTTCTGGAGAGCTACTGTACAGCATAGTGATTATGGTTAACAGTGCTGCATTATATTCTTCGAAGTTTCCAAGGATAGATTTTAAATATTCTCACTGCTAAAAAGAAGTGATAAATATGTAATATGAGAGAAGAGTCAACTAATGCTATCATGGTAATCGTACTGTAATATATAAATGTATCAAATCAATGTATTGTATATCTTAAATTTACACGATGTTATATGTCAGTTGTATTACAATTATACTACTTTATATAGAAATGATTATTTCAAATGAAAAACACTGAAGATGTATTGAATTCAGAATTGGAAATACTTCAAATTATTAACATAGTCCTGATGAACTCAAGTCATGATTTGATAGTGAACATTTTCAAGAGATTTTCCAGAAAGAATAACCAAGATGTGGTTAGGAATATTCCAGAGGATTATATAATGTTTAAAATATATAAATAATGCTGTCATTATTTTCCATAGTTTGTTGTAATTAAACAAACATATTATTTATTGACAATATTAATCTGTGCTATACATTTGCTTCTGTTAATAAATAAAAATCTAAGATCTAGTCATTATTTCATTTTCAATGTTATATAATGCAGGAAAAAAATAAAGAAAAGGAGTCAACCTCTTAGAAATTTTCTTTGAGATTTTGTTTTATTCTGGCAACAAAATAGACATCATGAACTCTGATTTCTGACATCTTAAGGTTAAAAAAAGGTAGGTAAGACTCTGGATTTGAAAAAGCTGGCTACTAATTATAAATGTTTACCTGTGCAAGTACTGTTTTGAATACTTTACCTTTAAGCCTCATAATAATTCTATGAGCTAGCTATTAATACTATTATCCCACCATTTTATAGACAAGGAAACTGAGGCACAAAGAATAAGACTCTTCCTCTGGCTTCCAACCAAAAAGATAATAGAGCTGGGAGTTGAACCTATGCAAACAGATTCTGTAATACATGCACTTAAATACTGTGAGATATTGAGGTTTGAGAGGAACTGAAGCTTCAATGACAGTTTACCATTTCAATGATATTTGGCACACTAAACTGTTTGTATTTGAGATATGTCATATTTGCTATGAAGCTGGACCTCCTTTGAATTCATTAAGCACAAGTTGTAACCATCTGCAAGACCATTGATGCTACAAAATTAATGCTTGCTACTATTATCATTAAAAGATAATGGTAATATCTTCTAAGAAAGAGGAGAGTGAAAAAGTTGGCTTAAAGCTCAACATTCAGAAAACTAAGATCATGGCATCCAGTCTCATCACTCATGGCAAATAGATGGGGAAACAATGAAAACAGTGAGAGAGTTTATTTTTTGGGCTCCAAAATTACTTCAATGGTGACTGCAGCCATGAAATTAAAAGATGCTTGCTCCTTGGAAGAAAACCTATGACCAACCTAGACATCATATTAAAAAGCAGAGACATTACCTTGTCAACAAAGGTCTGTATAGTCAAGGCTATGATTTTTCCAGTAGTCACGTATGGATGTGAGAGTTGGACTATAAAGAAAGCTGAGTGCAGAAGAATTGATGCTTTTGAACTTTGGTGTTGGAGAAGACTCTTGAGAGTCCCTTGGGCTGCAAGGAGATCCAGCCAGTCCATCCTAAAGGAGATCAGACCTGAGTGTTCATTGGAAGGACAGATGTTGAAGCTGAAACTCCAATACTTTGGCCACCTGATGCAAAGAGTTGACTCATTTGAAAAGACCTTGATGCTGGGAAAGATTGAGGGCAGGAGGAGAAGGGGATGACAGAGGATGAGATAGCCAGATGGCATCACCGACTCAATGGACATGAGTTTGGGTAAACTCCAAGAGTTGATGATGGACAGGGAGGCCTGGCGTGCTGTGGTTCATGGGGTTGCAAAGAGTCAGACATGATTGAGTGACTGAACTGAACTGAACTATAGTCATTAAGAAAAATATGTAGAATTTTAAACTGGAAAAAATTTTGGTCTGTCTCCACATCTTCAATTAAAAGAAGGACTCCAAGTAAGTTCCAATCATACATCCCACATTTTAAGCTTGATTGTTAAATAAAATCAACCTTAGAGTCCACCCAGAATTCCTACGATTAGCATTTTGAATAAAATAAAAATGTTCTGCTGTTTTATCCCACCTCTTCTGGCAAAATGCAGCTTTTATTCTTTCAAATAACTGTCTTTACCTACATTGCTTGCAAAAGGCATGTAGAAATTAATAGAAATGACAGACAATATAATTCACATAACTGAAGTGAGTGTGGGATAACAGTAAATGACTATTAACAAGTATATTTTAAAAATTTTAGATGACATTCCAAAGCAGCTAAATATTTTTTCGTTTATCCTTTCATGCTTTTAAATTTAAACCTCATTTCACAAAAATCTACAAAGCAGTAAAACCGGATTAGAATTAGTAAAGGGAATTTAGTGTCATCAAACTATATATATATATATATATACTTTTTATATTTACTATGAATACAGTGAGGAAAGATTATTTTTAAAAGCAAATTTAAAAGTCTACTGTGTAAGAATTTATTTTTATAATATTTTTATTGTATAAAACTATATCTTACATAATATTGGTCATTTTAA
Organism: Antilocapra americana; assembly: GCA_007570785.1. Lineage (NCBI taxonomy): Eukaryota > Metazoa > Chordata > Mammalia > Artiodactyla > Antilocapridae > Antilocapra > Antilocapra americana. The sequence goes on from ML662442.1 coordinate 12,732,755, forward strand.
CCATAAGTGTATTATAATTCAGAGGTATTAAATACATTCTCAACTTTCATAACCATCACCACTACCTATACCTAAAGCTTTTTCATCACTCTACCAAAATCTGTACTTATTAAGCAATAACTTTCCCCTCCCATTCTCCACATACCCTGGGATCTCTATTTTACTTGAAGTCTCAATGAATTTGACTGTTTTAGGCACTTGATATAAATGAGAGAATGATATAATATTTGCCCTTTGTGTCTGGCTTATTTCACTAACCATATTTTTAATTGAAGTATAGTTTACTTACAGTGTTGTATTAGTTTTGGTTTACAAAATATTAACTGGGGATTCCCAGGCAACGCAATGGTAAAGAATCTGCCTGTCAATTCTGGTAGGTGCAGGGGACATGGGTTCCATCCCTGGATTAAGAAAATCCCCTGGAGTAGGAAATGGCAACCCACTTCAGCATTCTTGCCTGGAAAACTTCACGGACAGAGGAGCCTAGTGGACTACAGTCCATGGAGGTGCAAAGAATCAGTCACGGCTGGGCAATTGAGCACACGCTCATAAAAGTTATTATGTATATATACTTCCATGTTTTTAAAATATGTTTCTTTCTTAAAAAGTATATATAAGGCATGTGGTACCTTAGCTCCCTGGCCAGACATTAGATCTGCACTCCCCGCATTGTAAACACACAGTCTTAACCCATTGACAACCAAGGAAGTCCCTACACTTCAATATCCTGGCTATTGTAAATAATGAGGTAATGAGGCTATGAATACTGGAGTGTTAAGGTTCATATACCTTTTTAAACTAGCATTTTCATATTCTTCAGATAAATAGTAGTGGAATTGCTGGATATTATAGTTCTATTTTAAGTTTCTGAGGGATCCACTATTATACTCCATAGTGGCTATACCATCTTAACATTTCCACCAACAGTGAAAAATGGTTCCCTTTTTCCTTCATTATTTCCAAATTTATTATTTATTACATTTTTTTAGTTTTTAATATTTATTTATTTTTTAATTGAATAATAGTTGCTTTACAAAATTCTGTTGTTTTCTCTCAAACCTCAGCATGAATCAGCCATAGGTATACATATGTTCCCTCTGTCTTAAAACTCCCTCCCATCTCCCTCCCCACCCCACCCCTCTAGGTTGATACAGAGCCCCTGTTTGAGTTTCCTGGGCCATACAGCAAATTCCCATTGGCTATCTATTTTACATATGATAATGTAAGTTTCCATGTTACTCTCTCTGTATATCTCACTCTCCCCTCCCCTCTCCTTGTGTCCATAAGTCTGTTCTCTGTGTTTCTCCATTGCTGCCTTGCAAATAAATTCATCAGTATCATCATTCTAGATTCCATATATATGTGTTAGTATATGATATTTATCTTTCTCTTTCTGACTTACTTCACTCTGTATAATAGGCTCTAAGTTCATCCATCTTATTAGAACTGACTCAAATGCATTCTTTTTACAGCTGAGAAATATTCCCTTGCATGTAAGTACCATAACTCTTTATCCATTCATCTGTTGATGGACATTTAGGTTGCCTCCATGTTCTAGCTACTGTAAACAGTGCTGCAAGGAGTATTGGGGCACATGTGCTTTTTTCAGTTTTGGTTTCCTCAGGGTATATGCCTCAGAGTGGAATTGCTAGGTCGTGTGATGGTTTTATTCCTAGTTTTTAAAGAAATCTCCATATCATCTTCCATAGTGGCTGTATCAATTTACATTCCCACCAACAGTGCAAGAGGGTTCCGTTTTGATGATAACCATTCTGTCAGGTGTTAGGTGATATCTCATTTTGGTTTTGATTTGCATTGTCCAAATAATTAGTGATGTTGAGCATCATTTCATTTTGCCTATGTCTTCTTTGAAAAATGTCTATTCAGGTCTTCTGCCATTTTTTAATTGGGTTGCTTGTTTTTTGATACTGAATTATTTATATGAGCTCTTTATATATTTAGGATATTAACTCTTTATCAGATATCATTTACAAATATCCTCTATTCAGTAGGTTGCCTTTTTGTTTAATTGATGATACCCTTTGCTGTATAAAATGTTTTATGTACAACATTGTAAATAAACTATGTCATTTTTGTTCAGTCTCTAAATAATGTCCAACTCATTGTGACCCCATGGATTGTAATATGCCAGGCTCCTCTGTCCTCCAAAATCTCTGGATTTGCTCAAATTCATGTCAGTTGAGTCAGTGATGCTATCTAATCATCTCATCCTCTACCTCCTCCTTCTTTTTCCTTCAGTCTTTTCCAGCATCAGGGTCTTTTCCAAAAAATCAGTTCTTCCCATCAAGTAGCCAAAGTATTGGAGCTTCAGCTTTAGCAACAGTCCTTCCAATGAATAATCAGGGTTGATTTTTTTCTAGATTGACTAGTTTGATCTCCCTGCTGTCCAAGGGACTCTCAAGAGTCTTCTCCAGCACCACAATTCAGAAGAATCAATTCTTTGGTATTTAGCTCTTCATGATGGTCCAACTCTCACACCCATATATAACTATTGGAAAAATCATAGCTTTGACTATAGGCACCTTTGTAAGACACATATCTTTGCTTTTTAATACGCTGTCTAGGTTGCTCATAGTTTTCTTTCCGAGGAGCAAGTGTCTCTTAATTCGATGGCTGTGGTCTCCATCCGCAGTGATTTTGGCTCCCAAGAAAATTAAATCTGTCACTGCTTCTACTTTTTCATGAAGTGAAGGGATCAGATGTCTTTACCTTAGTTTTTTGAATGTTGAGTTTTAAGCCAGTCTTTTCACTCTCCTCTTTCATCCTTATCAAGAGGCTCTTTAGTTCTGCTTTAGTTTCTGCTATTAGAGTGATATAATCTGCATATCTGTGGTTATTGATATTTCTCCCAGCAATCTTGATTCCAGCTTATGATTCATCCAGCCCAGCATTTCACATGTTGTACTCTGCATATAAGTTAAAAAAGCAGGGTGACAATATACAGCCTTGTCATACTCCTTTCCTAATTTTGAAACAGTCAGTTGTTCCATATCTGATTCTAACTGTTGCTTCTTGACATGTATACAGGTAAGGTGGTGTGGTACTCCCATCTTTTTAAGAATTTGTGATCCACTCAGTCAAAGGCTTTAGCATAGTCAATGAAGCAGAAGTGCTAGATGTTTTTCCGGAACTCCTTTGCTTTCTCCACGACACAAGGAATTTTGGCAATTTGATTCTGGTTTCTTCTACTCTTTGAAATCCAGCTTGTACGTCTAGATGTTATCAATTCACATTTGGCTGAAGCCTAGCTTGAAGGATTTTGAGCATTACTTTGCTAGTATATGCTTTGCTGTGCTCAGTCACTCGGTCATGCCTGACTCTTTGCAACCCTTTGGACTGCAGCCAGCCAGGTTCCTCTGTCCTTGGACTTCTCCAGGGAAGAATATTGGAGTGGGTTACCATTTCCTTCTGCAGGGGATCTTCCTAACCCAGGTCTCCCACATTGCAAGTGGAATCTTTACCATTTGAGCCACCAGAGAAGCCCTGCTAGCATATAAAATGAGTGCAGTTTTACAGTAGTTTGAACATTCTTTGACATTGCCCTTCTTTGAGATGTGAATTAAAAACTGACCTTTATCAGTCCTGTGGCCTCTGCTGAGTTTTTCACATTTGAGGGCAGGACTTTAACAGTGTTATCTTTAGGATTTCAATTAGCTCAGCTAGAATTCCATTACTCCCACTAGCTTTGTTTGTAGTAATACTTCCTAGCACCCAGTTGACTTCACACTGCAGGATATACAGTTCTAGGTGAGGGACGACACCATCAAGACTATGCAGGTAATTAAAACCTTATTTGTATAGTTCTTCTGTGTATTCTTGCCACCTCTTCTTCATCTCTTATGCTTTTGTTAGATCCTTATTATTTCTGTCCTTTATCTTGCCCATCCCTGCATGAAATGTTCCCATGCTATTTCCAGTGTTTTTGAAAAGAGCTCTTGTTGTTGAGTCACTCTGTCATATCTGAATCTTTGTGACCCCATGGACTGCAACAGGCCAGGCTTTCCTGTCCTTCACCATCTCCAGAAGCTTGCTCAAATCCATGTCCATCGAGTTGGTGATGCCATCCAACAGTCTCATCCTCTGTTGTCCCCATCTCCTCTTGCCTTCAATCTTACCTAGCATCAGGGTCTTTTCTAATGAGTCAGCTCTTCACATTAGGTGGCCAAATACTGGAGTTTCAGCTTCAGTATCAGTCCTTCCAATGAATATTCAGGACTGATTTCCTTTAGGATGGACTAGATGGATCTTCTTACAGTCCAAGGGACTCTCAAGAGTCTTCTCCAACTCCATGGTTCAAAAGCATCAGTTCTTCAGTGCTCAGCTTTCTTTATGGTCCAGCTCTCATATCCATGCACGACTACTGGAAAATATCTCTAGCCTTACTCATTCTATTGTTTTCCTCTATTTCTTTGCATTGTTCATTTAATAAGGGTTTCTTATCTCTCTTTTTTATTCTCTGGGACTCTGCATTCAGTTGAGTATGTCTTTCTCTTTCTCTCTTGCCTTTCACGTCTCTTCTTTCCTTCAGTTCAGTTCATTTCAGTCGTGTCTGACTCTGCGACCCCATGAACTGCAGCATGCCAGGCTTCCCTGTCCGTCATCAACTCCTGGAGCCCATCCAAACTCATGTTCATTGAGTTGGTGATGCCATCCAGCCACCCATCCTTTGTCATCCCCTTCTCTTCCTGCCCCAATCCTTCCCAGGATTAGGGTCTTTTCCAATGAGTCAACTCTTCCCATGAGGTGGCCAAAGTATTGGAGTTTCAGCTTCAACATCAGTCCTTCCAATGAACACCCAACATTGATCTCTCTTAGGATGGACTGGTTGGATCTTCTTGCAGTCCAGGGGACTCTCAAGAGTCTTCTCCAACACCAAAGTTCAAAAGCATCAATTCTTCAGCTCTCAGCTTTCTTTATAGTCCAAATCTCACATCCATACATGACTACTGGAAAAACCATAGCCTTGACTAGATGGACCTTTGTTGGCATAGTAATGTCTCTGTTTTTCAATATGCTATATAAATTGGTCATAACTTTCCTTCCAAGGAGTAAGCGCCTTTTAATTTCATGGTTGCAGTCACCCTCTGCATTGATTTTGGAGCCCCCCAAAATAAAGTCTGTCACTATTTCCCCATCTATTTGCCATGAAGTCATGGGACTGGATGCCATGATATTAGTTTTCTGAATGTTCAGCTTTAAACCAACTTTTTCACTCTCCTCTTTCACTTTCATCAAGAGGCTCTTTAGTTCTTCTTCACTTTCTGCCGTAAGGGTGATGCCATCTGCATATCTGAGATTACTGCTATTTCTCCCAGCAATCTTGATTCCAGTTTGTGAGTCATCCAGCCCAGTGTTTCTCATGATGTACTCTGCATTGAAGTTAAATAAGCAGGGTGACAATATACAGCCTTGACATACTCCTTTTCCTATTTGGAACCAGTCTGTTGTTCCATGTCCAGTTCTAACTATTGCTTCCTGACCTGCATATAGGTTTCTCAAGAGGCAGGTTAGGTGGTCTGGTATTCCCATCTCTTTCAGAATTTTCTACAATTTATTGTGATCCACACAGTCAAAGGCTTTGGCATAGTCAATAAAGCAGAAATAGATGTTTTTCTGGAACTGTCTTGCTTTTTCGACGATCCAGGAGATGTTGTCAATTTGATCTCTGGTTCTTCTACCTTGTCTAAAACCAGCTTGAACATCTGGAATTTCATGGTTCATGTATTGCTGAAGCCTGGCTCAGAGAATTTTAAGCATTACTTTACTAGAGTGTGAGATGAGTGCAATTGTGCAGTAGTTTAAGCATTCTTTAGCATTGCCTTTTACAGTTTGCTTATACATTCATATATCAATAGACCCTTGGAATGTTGTGAATAATGTTGCTATGAATATTGGTGTGCAAATATGTCTGAGTCTTTACTGTCAATTATTTTAGATTTATTGCTTGGAATGGGATTGTTAGCTTTGTATACTTTGAGGAACCATATATATCACTCATGGAACCACCATACTATTTTTCCACAGTGACTGTACAATCTTACATTATTATCAGTAATTCCCCAAATGCCCAATTTTTCCGTATTTTATCAATACTGTTGCTTTCCATTGTTAAGCAATTATCACCTTTCAGGTAGGTAGATATGAAATGTTATTTCTTTATGGTTTTGATTTACATTTATCTATTTAATAGTGATGTTAAGCATACTTCTATGTACTTATTGTCTATTCGTGTATCTTTGAAGAAATATCTATTCAAGGGCATTGTCCATATTTCTTTCAACTAGTTGAAAGAAAAGAGTTGTTTCTCTTCTTGTTGTTGAGTTATAATAATTCTTCACTTATTCTGAACTTTAATCTCTTACTATATGCATGATTTGCAAATGTTCTTTCTAATTCAATAAGTTTTCTTTCTGCTTTCTTGATAGTACCCTTTGTTGTACAAACTGTTCTTAATTTTAATGAACTCTAGTTTATCTATTTTTCTTTTGTTGCCTGTTTTGTGGTGTTTCTATCCATGAACATGAGATGTACTTCCATTTATTCAGGTCTTCATTTTTTTATAGTTGAAAATTTTAATGTTTGAGATAAAAAGATACTCTGAATGGAATTAGCTGTAGATAATGCATCATGATAAAATAGTCTATCCTAGGAATGCCAAATCTATTTAACCCTATTAAAACTATTGCTTCACTATGTTGAATAATTTAAGAAGTACAACCATATAAATATAACAAAAAGTATCTACCAAAAATCTATATTCTATCATGATTGTAAAAAAACCCAACTCTCTACAAACAAAAAATAGCTAGGAATAGTGTCTGACTCTTTGCTGCCCCATGAACTGTAGCCCGCCAAGGTCTTCTGTCCATGGCATTTTCCAGACCTGAGTGGGTCATCATTTCCTACTCCAGGGCATCGTCCTGACCCAGGGATCAAACTTGGGTCTCATGTGTCTCCGGCATTGAGAAGGCAGATTATTTACCACTAGTGCTACCTGGGAAACCCATTATGAATGCCAAGTCTATTTAACACTAATACTTATAACTATTGCTTCTCTATATTGAACAATTTAAAAACAAACCATATAAACATAGGAAAAAGCATCTGCCAAATTCAATATTCTATCATGATTAAAAAAAATAAAAACCTCAGCAAACAAGGAGTAACTGAGAATTTCTTAAACCTGACTAAGGGCATCTATGAGAAATATTTAAGTCTTCTTTAATTTTTTCAGCAATAATTTATAGTTTCCAGTGTACAAATGTTTTACCTCCATGGTTAGATTTGATGTTGTTTAGTTGCTAAGTTGCTTCTAACTCTTTTGTGACCCCATGGACTGTAGCCCTCCATGGTCTTCTGTCCGTGGAATTTCCCGGGCAAGAATACAAGAGTGGGTTGACATTTCCTTCTTCAAGGGACCTTCCAAAACCAGAAATTGAATCTGCATCTCTTGAATTGACAGGCAGATTCTTCACCACTGTGCCACCCGGGTAGCCCAGTATTGGTAGTTAATTTATTTTAATTAATGAATATTTTTTTCATTCTATGATTTTTTATTTATTTATTTTTTGTTTTTTAAATTTTCTTTACTTTATTTTGTTGGTTTTGCCATACATTGACATGAATCTGCCATGGGTATACATATGCTCCCCCTACAGAAACCCCCTTCCACCTCCCTCCCAATTCCCTCCCCCTGGGTCATCCTGGTGCACCAGCCCCGAGCATCAAACCTGGGCTGGCGATTGATTTCACATATGATAATTAACATGTTTCAATGCCATTCTCCCATATCATCCCACCCTTGCCCTCTTCCACAGAGTCCACGAGACTGTTCTATACATCTGCATTTCTTTTGCTATCTCGCAAGCAGGGTTCTTGTTACCATCTTTCTAAATTCCATATATATGCGTTAGTATACTGTATTGTTGTTTTTCCTTCTGGCTTACTTCACTCTGGATAATAGGCTCCAGTTCCGCCAACCTGAGTAGAACTGATTCAAATGAATTTTTTTTTAATGCTGAGTAATATTCCACTGTGTATATGCACCACAGCTTTCTTATCCATTCATCAGTTGATGGGCATCTAGGTTGCTCCATGTCCTGGCTATTGTAAACAGTGCAGCGATGAACATTGGGGTACACGTGTCTCTTTCAATTCTGGTTTCCTGGGTGTATATGCCCAGCAGTGGGATTGTTGGGTCATATGGCAGTTCTATTTTCAGTTTTTTAAGGAATCTCCACTATGATTATATCACAGTTTATTTGTCTTTTGAAAATATTTATGCTGTCAATATTTTCAGTGTTTGGCTCTTACTGACAAAGCTTCAGTGCACATTCATATACAGATTTTCATGTGAACATAAGTTTTCTCAAGACATAAACCCAAAAGTGCAATTTCTGTGACACATGATAAGTGCATATTTATAAGAAGTTTCTTTACTGTTTTCTAGAGTGGTATATCTTTTTATGTTCTCTCTAGCAAAAGATCTGGTTGTTCCTTGATAGTACTTGATATTACTAGTATTTTGATTTTAGCCATTCTAGTTGAGGTGTATTTCATAGTGGTTTTTGTTTGCAATTCTCTAATAGCTAATGAAGCTGAGCATCTTTTCATGTGCTTATTTGACATTGATGTATCTTCTTTGATAATGGGTCTGTTCAAGTCTTTCAACATTTTCTAATTGATTTTTTTGTTTTTCTAGCATTTAGTTTAAAGACTTCATATATTGTGATGCAATTTGCTGTCAGATATATGATTTATACATATTTCCCTCCAGTTCATGGCTTGTCTTTAAATCATTATTATGGGTTATTTCATAAAGTAAAAGATTTAAAATTTTTAATTTGAGTGAAATCTATTTTTTTTTGTCTATAGTGATTTAGATGTCTAAGTAAGTGATAATCCTTTCTAAGAACTCTTTGCATAGTCCCTCGCCACAAAGATTTTTTTTTCTAAAAATTTAATAACTATACACTATTCTGTGATATCTATGATCGATCTTAAGTTATTTTGTTACAAGCTATAGGGTTAAGGATTTATACTTTTGCCTGTGGAATTCCAATAGTTTCAACACAATTTGTTAAAAAAATTTTCTCCATTGAATTATTTTTGTATTTTTGCCTAAAGTCAAAAGCAGACCTACTTGTAGCTTTCTTTCTAGGCTCTATTCTATTCAATTAATCTTTGTGTCTATTCCTTTACCACTTTCACATTTCTTTATTTCTACAGGAGAAAAGTAAGTCTTAATGTTATGTAGTATGATACCGCCAAACAAATTCCTTTTTTCAATATTGTTTTAGTTTCTATAGTCTCTTCATATTTCCATATAAAGTTAGAAACTGCATGTTTGAATATCCAAAAAATTTACTGGAATTTTGATAAACATTGTTTGCATCCATAAATCAAGTTAGTGAAAATTCACGTTATACTATGGTGAGTCTTCTAATCCATGAAAATAGTGTCTTTCTATTCATTTAGAATTTATCTGAATTCTTTCAGAAGTATGTTGAAGTTTTCAGCAGACAGATTACACACATTTTTTGTTAGGCTTACCTCTAAGTAGTTCCTTTTTGTTAAGCTATTGTAGATGGTATTTTATCTTAAATTTGCTTTTTTAGTTATTAATTTCTCATATAGGAAAATAAAAAATCTTTGTAGATTGACCTTGTTACATATACTTGTTCCTTTTAGGAATTTTTTGTTTTGGTTTAGATGGATTCTTTAAGATTTTCTACATAGCTAATTATTATCTGTGAATAGGGTAGTTTTATTTCTTTCTTTCCAACCTGTATGTCTTTTATTTCCTTTCTTGCTTTAATCAGCTAAGACATCTATTATTATGCTGAATTGCAGTAGTGAAAGTGTAATGCCTTCGTTTTATCAGATGTTAGGGGAAAATTATTCAGTTTTATACCATTAAGTATGACATTAACTGCCAGTTATTTTATAGATGCTCCCTATCAATTGAAAAGGTTTTTTTCTATTCCTAATTTATTGACAGTTTTATTATAAAAAGTTAAAATGAATTGTCTCAAATGGTTTTCCTATGTCAATTGATATGATACTGTGGCTATTATCCTATAGACTGTTTATATGGTGATTGCATTGATTGATTTTTAAGTAATTCTGGTATTCCTGGAATAATCCCCACTTAGTTATGTTGTATTTTTGTTTCATATATTGAAGGATATGATTTACTTATGTTTGTTGAGGATTTTATGTCTATGTTCATGAGAGATATAGTTTATAGTGTTCTCTACTTGTTCTATCTTTGTCTCGTTTGGGAATCAGGATAACGTCAGCCACATAAAACAATTTGAGAAGTGTTCCTATCTTGAGAAAGAGATTGTGTAGAATTGGTTTTATTTCTCCCCTAAATATTTTGTGAAATCCACCAATAAAACCATATGAAATTGGAATGTCTCATTTGGGATATTCTATCTACGAATTTAGTGTATTTAATAGATACAGGTCTATTAAGGCTGTTTTTTAAAAAAGTTTTTCCTTAAGGGTATTTTGGTGGTTTGTATCTCAATAAATTTGTTCATTTCATCTAAATTGTTGAATTTTTTAGTATCAAGTTGTTTGTCATATTTTCTTAGTATCTCCCCACCTGCCTCTCAAGTCCCTACTATTAGGAGAGGAGGGAGAGTTGTCTCTGCTTATATTATTGCAGGCCAGGATAATGGACAGGCTCCATCCCACAGTCTTCATAATACCTAGCAGAGGTGGGAAAAGTAGGATAGGCAAAAAGTTCCATTTTGCAGAGCTGAATTCTTCCTGGTTCTTATTTTATGTGTATTTCTGTTAAATGACAACTTATTTAATATGTATCATTGATTCATTAACTTTGAGCACACAGCCCATGGCACTGTAACTTATGCCTGAGCAAAGCCTATCTAACACGTGTTCTCTCCTTAAGCACTCTTTTGCTTAGAAACTGACAATACTTGCTGACAATACTTCAGCAACATATTCGGGGGCCATTGTAAACAGCAAAATCACCAATAAAAAGCACAAAAATATGAAAACAGTGGCATTAAATTGACTGAAAAGGACACATTTATTTACAGTATGAGATCTGAAGCAAGAAGACAGAGCATTTCTTCATTTGACCTCAGCTGATAAAGATAGATAACTCCAAATCTTTTCAGATTTTCACATGTCCATGAATAACCTTGAAATCACTGTGAATACAAATTTTGGTGTTACAGAAAATTTTATAAAAATTTGAACAATAAAGATTGGATTTGAGCTCTAAACTTAGATTTGTAAACACCATTGAGAAAAGAAGACACACAAACAAGTTACTTAAGTATATACCTTGACAATCACCTTTGACATGTATGATCATAGTTAGGTAGCAAATGTTACAGTAATTTCAGGTATTAAGAACTTGAAGGATTCTGCAAAACCCCCAGCTCCAGGAGTCTTTGGCTTTTCAGTAACTTTTAATGGAAAAGAATTCTAGGAATCCAAAAGCAAATTGGGGATAACATTTCTCGCTCTTCTGTATAAGGAAAAATATTATGAAAGACAGCAAAAAAGACAAAGATATAAAGAACAGAATTATGGACTCTGTGAGAGGAGGCAAAGGTGGGATGATTTGAGAGAATAGCATTGAAACTTGTGTATTACCATCTGTAAAACAGATGACCAGTCCAAATTCAATGCATGAAACAGGGCACTCAAAGTCTGTGTACTGGGACAACCCAGAGGGATGGGATGGGGAGGAAAGTTCAGAATAGGGGACACATGTACACCTGTGGATGATTCATGTCAATGTGTGGCAAAAACTGCCACAATATTGCAAAGTAATTAGCCTCCAATTAAAATAAATTAATTTTTAAAAAGTAAAAAAAACACAGTAGTATAAAATGTGAAAATTTTCTCCTTATTTTATATTTCTCCTCAATAATTGTTACAAATCAATGTCAATTTAAAAAAAGAAAGTGAAGACAATATTTTTCTGTCTAAATTAAAATGAAATAACTTATAAATAAAAAAATAAAAAGCAAATAAAAAAGAGCAAGTGTTTAAGAAGAAATTGTACACAATAATAATATAAGCCTAGAGTCATTACTGAATAAGGAGGGAAAAGTCATGGTTTCTGATTGTAGAAATGAACAAAAAGAGGCTTTGTTTGCTAATGATGGGAGAGCTTGGTGTTCAGTGTTAAATGTCATAACCTTTGTTCCTCTTTTTTTGTGTTGATTTCAGTAGGTACAGCATGTCATCTGTAGGAAACGTCAATGAATTTGACTGAAAATAGGACACTGAAAAATGTTTTCTCTTGAATATAAATTTTAGAACAGCCAGTCATTTAGAAAACTGAAATCAAGTGCTCCTTGTCAGGACTTTAATTCAGTGAAATTTCCTGTACAATCTCTTGGAATGCTAACTTTTTAAGTTTTTTTTAGGATTATTGCAAAGATAAGTCTGCTTTGAAAGAGAAAGCCCTCAAAACAACAGGTGAAATCAATCTAGGGATTATTTGTCTAACTTTTCAGTTTTTTAAAAAATTTATTTGTTTATTTGTTTTTGGCTGTGCTGGGTCTTTGTTGCTTTGTGTGAGCGTTCTCTAGTTGCTGTGAGTGGGTAGTACTCTTTGTTGCAGTGCGCGGGCTTCTCATTGCAGTGGCTTCTCCTGTTGTGGATCACGGGCTCTAGGCTCACAGGCTTTAGTAGCTGCAACACACAGACTCAGTAGTTGCATTTCCTGGGCTCTAGAGTGCAAGCTCAGGAGTTATGGTGCAAGTGCTTTGTTGCTCCATGAAATATGGAGTCTTCCCAGGCCAAGGACTGAATTTGTGTCCCCTGGATTGGCAAGAAAATTCTTATCCACCGCACCACCAGGGAAGTCCTATTGTCTAATCTTGACCATATCACTAAGCTTCATCTAAAAATTAGTGGAGAAAAGAGTAAATGATAGTGTTTATTGAGTAATTACAAAGTGCTAGACACTATTTCAGCCCCTATTAGAAAGGAGCTGTCATCACTGTCACTTAACACATCAAAAAATGAAGGCTCAGAGAGATTAAGTATCTTCTGACCCAAGTAGGTGGCCACGTTGCGATGGAAATGCAGACGATCTGATTCCAAGACCAAAGCGCTTGATGTCACATCCATATAATATAAAATTATGTTTCTATGAGAATAAAAATAAATGTGAAAGTGTTTTTATTTTAAAATTATTATGTTTAAAACATTTACTGAAGTATAGTTTACAAAGTTGTGATTAAATTATACATATATGTATTGTTGCTATTCAGTCACTAAGTCGTGTTCAACTCTTTGAGACCCCGTGGGCTGCAGCCTTCCAGGCTTCCCTGCCTTTCACTGTCTCCCAGAGTTTGCTCAAACTCATGTCCATTGAGTCAGTGTTGCCATCCAACCAACTCATTGTCTATCACCCGCTTCTCACTGCTCTCAATATTTCCCAGCATCAGGGTCTTTTCCAATAATCTTTTTTTTAACATTCTTTTCCTTTATAGGTTATTATAAGATACTGAGTATTGTTTCCTGTGCTATGCAGTAGGTCTTTGTTGGCTAATTTATATACAAGTGTTTTTTTTTTTTAATGATGAAGTAATATAAATTAGGAAACATCATGATAGTTGTGGGCTGTATTGAATTTAATGTGACCGTGGAGATCCAAAAGATGAATATTGACCAGCCAGGTAATGTGAGTACATGTGTGTGAGTGTGTGATTTCTGACAAAGAAAACCACTTGTGAAAATATTTTGGGTTGGAAAGGAACTGAAAGGAAGCCCGTGTGACTGGAAATTTTAGTGTGCAAGTCACTACTGTTAGGGAGAGTGTTAGATGCAAAGAGGCAAAGTGTATCTACACTATAGATACTTTGCCCATACACTGATTTATTTGTTCCAGTAAAACAGTAATACATAGTGTAGGGACCTCTCTTTGTCATTGGCTAATTGATTGATTTTCATGTTATAGATGGACAGGCTCATTGACTCTGGGTGCATGAATGTTATTACCTTTTTATTTCTAGACAAGCAGATAAGAGACTCTGCACACTCTGAAATTTTCAAGTGTTTTGGGCTCAAATCTCCAGTGAAATAAATTGGATGATGCTTGCGTCTCAGAAAATAAATAAATAAAAGGGATTTAACCCTTTCAAATGTAAGTTGGCTTAGTAGTCTTTTTTACTAACAGGGATCAAACCTGACTTCGTATTGGATCTACTTCTTTAGCCCTAACCTTTTTGATATGTTGTCTGTGCTTAGTCATGCTGGCTCTGCAACTTCTGTGAAACAAATTTGCCTATAGTCTGAAATATAACAGATAGCCCTTTCTCAAGGCCCTTACCATTAAATGCATAAGAGCAGAGAATAATATTTGTCTTGTTGGAGGTTTACAGGAACACTGTGACCAGAGTTGCATGTACAACTGTAAGAACAAAAGATTCCAGCACCAAGAAGTTTGCAATAGCCACACTCCCTCCTTTTTTAATATAAAAGAAGCCTGAATTCTAACTCTGGTAAGATGGTTCTTTGGGACACTAGTTCATCATCCTATTGGTCTGCTGGATTTCCAAATAAAGTTGCTACTCCTTGCCCAAACACCTAACCTCTCAATTTATTGGCCTGTCATACAATGGGCAGTATAAACTTGGACTCAGTAACATTTTGAACCTTTCCCCTATGGCACTTATATTCTTTGGGTAAGTGAAGTTATACTGGGAACACAAACAAGCTTAGGGAAAGAAGTTTTAAATTTTTTCACATTTAAAATACTATTTCAATTTCATTCAGAAGAAAAATTGGGGCTTTCCTAGAGGTTCAGTGGTAGTGAATCTGCCTGTTAATGCAGGAGACATGGATTTCGTCCCTGATCTGGGAAGATCCCAAAAGCCACCAAGCAATGAAGCCCATACACCACAACTATTAAGCCTGTGCTCTTGGGAGCTGCCACTACGGATCCCACGTGCTCCAGCTGCTGAAGCCTGTGTGCCCTAGAGCCTGTGGTCAGCAACAAGAGAGTAGCCTCAGCTCACCACAACTAGAGAAAAACCAGCACAGCCAATAAATAATATAATAAACAAAAACGGGCAGCATTCATATTAACAAATCTCACATTTAACAAAAAAGCAAATACATTTTATATTTAATGAGCAATTAGGAATTTACTATTTTGTTAATGAGGGATCTTCTAGCTTTAGCCCAGAGGTCACCTTGTTTACCATTGGTTATCATTGTCAAGCCATTTATCATTGTGAAAGATTATGCTTAAAGCATCAGAAATGCATGAACAGAGCTTGCCTGTGAGAGCGGACAACAGTGATATACATGAGTTCGGAAAGGATTATATGGCTATGTTTTGGAAAAGCAAGTCTGTCATTCAAAAAAAACCAGAGACTTTTTTTCTTTTTACTTTTGAGTACATGAGCACATATTTTCTCCTAAAATTATGTTGATTTCCAGTCACAGTTTTTTGATCAGCATGTTTATAAAAAAGTTTAAAATACTGGAAATTTCCTGATGAGACAAAAATAAAAATTCCGAGCACTTTCTGCATGTGATTTTTGGATTGTTGTTCACTGGTAGTTTAAGATGTAGTCTTTATAAATTTATGGTTTCAATCGGGAATGTGGCTCAGTAGTTAAAAACAGGAAGTTTGTACAAAACTCTGAAATCATAAAAATATGCAACTAAGTAAAGGATCATCTGAATTATGGAGAGCTGTGGCAAGTAGAGAATGCTGTCATAGTGAGCTTCCCAAAGTGAACTTGAAATCTGTGCTTCTCTTTCCTTAACTGATAAATTGATAGTGAGAGGCAAAAGTGTAAAGGTATAAACATAGACCTTTAGACATAAGGCAGACATAGACCTAAACATAGATCTATAGACAGCATACAAAAAAGCAGAGACATTACTTTGCCAACAAAGATCAGTCTAGTCAAAGCTATGGTTTTTCCAGTAGTCATGTATGGATGTGAGAGTTGGACTATAAAGAAAGCTGAAATTGAGCTGCAGGAGTTGCTTGTATATTTTTGAGATTAATTGTTTGTCCGTTGCTTCATTGGCTATTATTTTCTCCCATTCTGAAGGCTGCCTTTTCATCTTGCTTTTAGTTTCCTTTGGTGTGCAGAAGCTTTTAATTTTAATTAGGTCTCATTTGTTTATTTTTGTTTTTATTTCCAATATTCTGGGAGGTGGGTAATAGAGGACCCTGCTTTGGTTTATGTCGGAGAGTGTTTTGCCTATGTTTTCCTCTAGGAGTTTTATAGTTTCTGATCTTATGTTTAGATCTTTGATCCATTTTGAGTTTATTTTTGTGTATGGTGTTAGAAAGTGTTCTAGTTTCATTCTTTTGCAAGTGGCTGTCCAGTTTTCCCAGTATCACTTGTTAAAGAGCTTGTCTTTTCTCCATTGTATATTCTTGCCTCCTTTGTCAAACATAAGGTGTCCATAGGTGCGTGGATTTATCTCTGGGCTTTCTATTTTGTTCCATTGATCTATATTTCTGTCTTTGTGACAGTACCATACTATCTTGATGACTATGGCTAGGATAGCCTAAAGTCAGGCAGGTTGATTCCTGCAGCTCCATTCTTCTTTCTCAAGATTGCTTTGGCTATTCGAGGTTTTTTTGTATTTCCATACAAATTGTGAAATTATTTGTTCTTGTTCTCTGAAAAAGACCTCTGGTAGCTTGATGGGAATTGCATTGAATCTATAGATTGCTCTGGGTAGTATACTCATTTTCACTATATTGATTCTTCCAAGCCATGAACATGGTATATTTCTCCATCTATTTGTGTCCTCTTTGATTTCTTTCATTAGTGTTTTATAGTTTTCTATATATAGGTCTTTTGTTTCTTTAGGTAGATATATTCTTAAGTATTTTATTCTTTTTGTTTTGATGGTGAATGGAATTGTTTCCATTATTTCTCTTTCTGTTTTCTCATTGTTAGTGTATAGGAATGGAAGGGATTTCTGTGTGTTGATTTTATATCCTGCAACTTTGCTGTATTCACTGATTAGCTCTAATAATTTTCTGGTAGAGTCTTTAGGGTTTTCTATGTAGAGGATCACGTCATCTGCAAACAGAGAGAGTTTTACTTCTTCTTCTCCAATCTGGATCCCTTTTATTTCTTTATCTGCTCTGACTGCTGTGGCCAAGACTTCCAAAACTATGTTGAATAGAAGTGGTGAGAGTGGGCACCCTTGTCTTGTTCCTGACTTCAGGGGAAATGCTTTCAGTTTTTCACCATTGAGGATAATGTTTGCTGTGGGTTTGTCATATATAGCTTTTATTATGTTGAAGCATGTTCCTTCTATTCCTGATTTTTGGAGGGTTTTTTTTTTATCATAAATGGATGCAGAATTTTATCAAAGACTTTCTCTGCATCTATTGAGAAAATCATGTGGTTTTTATTTTTCAGTTTGTTAATGTAGTGTATGACATTGACTGATTTGCGGATATTGAAGAATCCTTGTATCCCTGGGATAAAACCTACTTGATCATGATGTATGATCTTTTTGATGTGTTGTTGGATTCTATTTGCTAGAATTTTGTTAAGGATTTTTGCATCTATGTCCATCAGTGATATTGGCTTGTAGTTTAATTTTTTTGCATCATCTTTGTCAGGTTTTGGTATTAGGGTGATGGTGGTCTCATAATATGGGTTTGGAAGTTTACCTTCCTCTGCAACTTTCTGGAAGAGTTTGAGTAGAATAGGTGTTAGCTCTTCTCTAAATTTTTGGTGGAGTTTGGCTGTGAAGCCATCTGGTCCTGGGCTTTTGTTTGTTTGAAGATTTCTGATTACGGTTTCAATTTCTGTGCTTGTGATGGGTCTGTTAAGATTATCTATCTTTTCCTGGTTTAGTCTTGGAATGTTGTACTTTTCTAGGAATTTGTCCATTTCTTCCAAGTTGTCCAGTTTATTTGCATATAGTTGCTGATAATAGTCTCTTATGATCCTTTGTATTTCTGTGTTTTCTGCTGTGATTTCTCCTTTTTCATTTCTAATTTTGTTGATTTGGTTTTCTCCCTTTGTTGCTTAATGAGTCCGGCTAAAGGTTTGTCAATTTTATTTATCTTTTCAAAGAACCAGCTTTTAGTTTTGTTGATTTTTGCTCTGATCTCTTGCTTCTTTTGTATTTCTTTCTGCCCTAATCTTTAAGATTTCTTTCCTTCTACTAACCCTGGGGTTCTGCATTTCTTCCTTTTATAGTTGCTTTAGGTGTAAAGTTAGGTTATTTATTTGACTTTTTTCTTGTTGCCTGAGGTAAGCCTGTATTGCTGTGAACCTTCCCCTTAGCACTGCTTTTACAGTGTCCCATAGGTTTTGGGTAGTTGTGTTTTCATTTTCATTCATTTCTATGCATATTTTGATTTCTTTTTTGATTTCTTCTGTGATTTGTTCAAAAAGTTGGCCAAAGAACTAAACAGACATTTCTCCAAAGAAGACATAAAACTGGCTAACAAACACATGAAAAGATGCTCAACATCACTCATTTTCAGAGTAATGCAAATAAAAACCACAATGAGGTACCACTTTACACCAGTCAGAATGGCTGCCATCCAAAAGTCTACAAGCAATAAATGCTGGAGAGGATGTGGAGAAAAGGGAACCCTCTTACACTGTTGGTGGGAATGTAAACTAGTACAGCCACTATGGCGAACAGTGTGGAGATTCCTTCAAAAACTGGAAATAGACCTGCCATATGACCCAGCAATCCCACTGCTGGGCATACACACTGAGGAAACAAGAACTGAAAGAGACACGTGTACCCCAAGTTCATCGCCGCGTTTTTTACAATAGCCAAGACATGGAAGCAACCTAGATGTCCATCAGGAGACGAATGGATAAGAAAGCTGTGATACATACAAACAATATAATATGACTCAGCCATTAAAAAAATACATTTGAATTAGTTCTACCGAGGTGGATGGAACTGGAGCCTATTATACAGAGTGAAGTAAGCCAGAAGGAAAAACAACAATACAGTATACTAACGCATATATATGGAATTTAGAAAGATGGTAATGATAACCCTGTATGTGAGACAGCAAAAGAGAAGCAGATGTATAGAACAGTCTTTTGGACTCTATGGGAGAGGGAAAGGGTGGGATGATATGGGAGAATGGCATTGAAACATATGAATTATCATATGTGAAATCAATTGCCAGCCCAGGTTTGATGCTTGATACAGGGTGCTCAGGGCTGGTGCACCGGGATGACTCAGCAGGATGGAATTGGGAGCGAGGTGCGAGGGGGCTTCTGGAAGGGGAACACATGTATACCCATGGCGGATTCATGTCAATGTATGGCAAAAGCAACATGATAATGTAAATAAAATTAATTAATTAATTAATTAAAACAAAAAAAGAAAAAGAAAGAAAGCTTAGTGCTAAAGAATTGATTCTTTTGAACTGTGGTGTTGGAGAAGACTCTTGAGAGTCCCTTGGACAGGAAGGGTATCCAACCAGTTCATCCTAAGGGAAATCAGTTCTGAATATTCGTTGGAAGGACTGATGCTGAAGCTTAAACTCCAATACTTTGGCCACCTGATGCGAAGAACTGACTCATTGAAAAGATCCTGGTGCTGGGAAAGATAGAAGGTGGAAAGAGCAGAGGATCACAGAGGCTGAGATAATTGGATAGCATCACTGACTTGAAGGATATGAGTTTAAGGAAGCTCCAGGAGTTGGTGATGGATAGGGAAGCCTGGTGTTCTGCAATCCATGAGTAGCAAAATGTTGGACATGACTGAGTGACTGAACTGAACTGAAAGGTATAAAACATATGCAAATGTTTGTGTATTTGTTTATGTTTTGCTAATGTAGATATACAAATATATCTTAATTTTAGTGACCTGCTTGAAGAAACATGGACAATGATACATAAAATTATCATTCTCTCAAATGACCCTAAAAAAATCATTCATGCAAATTTGAAGGGAACTCAGTAGGAATTTTGAAAAGAAAAATAAATAAAAGGTAGTGTTGTATAGTTAGAAATAAGATAAAAAGTGAAATTGAATAATAAATTAAAGATGGTTGATATTTCTCTTGTTAAATTATAATTTTATTATTTATTTATTTATTTATTTACTTATTTTTTTATTGTCTTGGTTTTGCCATACATTGACATGAATCCGCCATGGGTACACATATGCTCCCCCTCCAGAACGTCCCTCCCTCCCCCCTCCCTCCTCACTCCCCCTGGGACATCTTGGTGCACCAGCCCCGAGCAGCAACCCTGGGCTGGCGATTGATTTCACATATGATAATTAACATGTTTCAGTGCCATTTTCCCATATCATCCCACCCTTGCCCTCTTCCACAGAGTCCACAAGACTTTCTATACATGTTTCTTTTGCTGTCTCGCATGCAGAGTTCTCGTTACCATCTTTCTAAATTCCATACATATGTGTTAGTATACTGTATTTTTGTTTTTCCTTCTGGCTTACTTCACTCTGGATAATAGGCTCCAGTTCTGTCCACCTCGGTAGAACTAATTCAAATGATTTTTTTTTTAATGCTGAGTAATATTCCATTGTGTATATGTACCACAGCTTTCTTATCCATTCGTCAGTTGATGGGCATCTAGGTTGCTTCCATGTCCTGGCTATTGTAAACAAAGCAGCGATGAACATTGGGGTACACGTGGCT
The DNA here is from genome assembly GCA_007570785.1 of Antilocapra americana. NCBI lineage: Eukaryota > Metazoa > Chordata > Mammalia > Artiodactyla > Antilocapridae > Antilocapra > Antilocapra americana. The sequence continues at coordinate 12,753,420 of ML662442.1, forward strand.
CTTTCAATTCTGGTTTCCTCGGTGTATATGCCCAGCAGTGGGATTGCTGGGTCATATGGCAGTTCTATTTTCAGTTTTTTAAGGAATCTCCACATTTTAAATTTTTTTTTAATTTTCCCTTTTATTGTTTTTGCCATACAATACCATGATATCACCATAGGTTTACATATGCTCCCCCTTCAGAACCCCCCTCCCTCCTCCCTCCCCCCGGGAAATCTCAATGCACCAGCCCCGAGCATCAATCCTGGGCTGGCGATTGCTTAGACATATGATAATTAACATGTTTCAATGCCATTCTCCCATATCATCCCACCCTTACCCTCATCCACAGAGTCCACGAGTCTGTTCTATACATCTGCGTTCCTTTTTCTGTCTCGCATGTTTGGTTCTCGTTACCGTCTTTCTAAATTCCATATATATGTGTTAATATACTGTATTGTTGTTTTTGCTTCTGGCTTGCTTCACTCTGGATAATGGGCTCCAGTTTTGTCCATCTGAGTATAACTGATTCAAATGAAATTTTTTTTAATGCTGAGTAATATTCCATTGTGTATATGTACCACAGCTTTCTTATCCATTCGTCAGTTGATGGGCATCTAGGTTGCTTAATTTATTTTCACTGGAGGATACTTACTTTAAAATATTGTGGTGGTTTTTGCCATACATCAACATGAGTCAGCCAAGAGTGTACATCTGTCCCTCCATCTTGATCCCCCTCCCGCTTCCCTCCTCACCCCATCCCTCTGGGTTGTCCCAGAGCACGGCTTCCTACACTGGTCACCTATTTTACATATGGTAATATACATGTTTCAATGCTGTTTTTTCAAACCATCCCACCCTCTCCTTCTCCCACATAGTTCAAAAGTCTCAAAGTATTTTAGTTTGATATTATCTTGGATGGAGAGGATCAAGAAAGACTAGCACATGGGGCATAAATGTTAGTAAATATGGTTTTAGCAAATGATATATTTAATATACTTAGAAGATATGACTTGAAAAGTACCTTAGAGGTTGAATTATTTCTTTTAAGTATACCTTTTACTATCTTTGCTAAAAGTTACATAGTTCAATATAAAAATAAGAAATAATACTGAATACAACAAACAACTAAATAAGTGTTACTATTTTGTGTTTATCTTCCAATTCAATTTTTTGTGCTACACACAGAATGATGCATGCATAAATATGTGATAGATAAGTACACAAAACCATAGTTTTATTCAATAAAATATTATGTGTAGTAGCAATTAATGGGCTTCCCAGGTGGCTCCATGATAAAGAATCTTCCTGCTAGTGCAGGAGACACAAGTTAGATTCCTGGGTCAGGAAGATCCCCTGGAGGAAGAAATGACAACCCACTCCAGTATTCTTACCTGGAAAATTCTATGAACAGAGGACTTTGGCAGCCTAAACTCCGTGGGTTTGCAAAGAGTTGGACACAACTGAACAACTGAACTGAGTAGTAATTAATAGAAGAAAGGACATCCATTCAAAGAACTGGGCAAAATCTGATAAAACTTTCCTTACTCAAGTCATAGTTGCCTTAGTAAGATATATTTAACATTAAGAAAATTAAAAATAGAGAATAGGCTGCTATTTGTTTTTAAAATATTTTTGTCAATAAGCATTTCAATGAAAGTAAAGCATGTATGTAGAAAAATAAACACACTATAAGTGAACAAATTGTAAACAAATCATGTGTTAGTTGCTAAGTCGTGCCTGACTCTGTGACCCCATGGACTGTAGATCACCAGGCTCTTCTGTCCATGGGATTCTCCAAGCAAATACTGGAGTGGGTTGCCATTTCCTTCTCCAGGGGATCTTCCTGACCAGGGTTTGAACCCAGGTTTCCTGCACTGCAGGCTCATTCCTTACCATCTGAATCACCAGTGAAGCCAAACAAATCATAGGCTCAATGTATTTTCACAGATGAGCATATCCATATCGCCTGTTCTCAGGTAGGTAAATATTAAATGCTTGCCAATATCACAGAAGACTCCTTCATACTGCTTCGTAGGACCCCTCTTTCTTTTTCTCAGAGACCTGATTCTCACTTTTAACACCACTGAAACCAGAGACTAGTTTTATCTGTTTTAGAAACTTTGCAATGAAATCATATCATGTGTACTTTTGTGTTTGACTTTTAACATTATTTTTGAGAAATGAATCCATGTTGCTGGGATAGCACTAACTTTGTCAATCTGTATTGTTCCATTATATAAATATATCATATTTTAAAAACCTATTTTACCTTTCCCAGTTTTTTTCTTTTACAAAAATTGCTACTATATTTTTGCATGTATCTTTAAATACTCCTATTGTTTCTCTGGAAAATGCAGAGGCATTCTTCTGCTCTGTGTAGTGTAAATGTTGTCACAGTATGTGTCTATGTATATGTAGGTCTGTTTGTTGATTCTTTTTGATGTTTCATAGTCTGTTCTTGTGCCAATACCACATATTTTTAGTTATTATAAGTTTAAAATAAGTCTTGATATCTGTTTGTGTAAATTTTCTAACTTTATTCATCCTCAAGATTACTTTGGCTGTCCTTAACTCTTTAAATTTCCATATCAATTTTGGAAATAGCCAGTTAATGGAAACATTTCTAGGATTTTTCAATTGGATTTCACTGAATCACTGTTACTCTGAGGATAACTGATACCTTTATAACATTGTTTATAAACCTATAAACATGGTATACCTTTACATAGGCAGAAATAGACTCATTGGAACCCAACCAGATCCTCTTGTCTTCACCTCTTAGTGCACGACATCAGCTCAACTTCTAAATGACAACATTTATTTTGTGTGTGTATGTGTCGGTGTTGTTGTGCTTGAAAGCATTCTTAGTTCCCTGGAGACTCTGCTGCTTGTGATAGCAAGCCAGAATTTCCAAGGAATTAACTCTGTTAGGGGAACTCAACCAATGACTAATGAAAATTGTTGTATAGCGCAGTTGCTTTGCTAATCAGTTAGATGTCTCTGAAGTTTGTATTTTACACCAGCTCTCGAAGTTTCTCCATGGGATTAGACTTCATTTATCCAGAGTAGAAAGTTTACTTTCCCTTTTATTCACCAAAACAATATTTACATTGGTTGCTTTCTAAGGGTAGACAATGGCAATCTTGAAATAATAGTAATAATAAAACTCCCTCAGTAATGATGTATTACCTTACTCATGTATGGATAGATTTATTTTGTTCATATTTTGATTATTTGAGTTTGCAGGTATGATTATGAGGATCACCTATAATTTTCCTTTGTTATAATGTCCTTCTTATGGTTTGAAATTAGAGTTATCTGGTCTAATAAGTGAGTCAGGAAATATTTTCTCTTTTCCTATTATCTAATTTCAAAAAGCAATTTCAATCCTGTGTAAGACTGGTGATTTTTTCCCCAAAATGTTTAGAAGAATTTACTAGTACAGAATCCTGTGAGTACTAGAGTTTCCTTTGTGAAAAGATATTTAACTTCTTTGATGCATAACTATTTATGCATCAATATTTTTTTAGTTTTGTCTATTTTTATTGGTTATGTTTTTCTCAGTTTTTATTGGCCATGTTTTTCTCAGAATTTGTCAATTTCATCAAAATATCTTCCTTAGCATTGATAAGATCTTCAAGTTGTATGCCTTGTTGGAGTAGGTAATTTATACATAATTACTTTCAGTAGGGATTGCTAGAATTTTTTTGTTCAACCAAATTTAGCTTTGTTTATTCTTTTTGCTGTACATTTGTTTTTCATTTCATTAATTAGGCTCTCTTTTTTTTCTTATCACTTTATCCCTTCTACTTTCTGTGTTTAATTTGCTGCTTTAAAATTTTTCTTTAAACACAAAAATATTTATACCAGTAATTCCCACTGAATCTTTTCTCTTTTCTAATATTTATATCTAAGACTACATCTCTCCTTTAGTATTGCTTTGCCTACTTTTCACAAGGTTTAATATATTGCATTTTTATTATCCATAACTTAAAAAATGTTTTGTATTTCAATTTTTTTTTCCTGATCTCTGGGTCTGTGCATGGATGCTAAGTTGTTTCAGTCATGTCCAACTCAGTAACCCTATGGACTGTAGCCCTCTAGGCTCCTCTGCCCAAGGGATTCTCCAGGCAAGAATACTGGAGTGAGTTGCCATGCCCTCCTCTAAAGGATCTTCCCAACCCAGGGATTGAACCCTTGTCCCTTACATCTTCAGCTTTGGCGGATGGGTTCTTTAGCACTAGCACCACCTGGGAAGTCCCTATGGGTCAATAAAACCTTAGCATTCAATTTCTAAATATTTTGAGACTTAGAGATAATTTAAATATTGATTTCTAGCTCGGTGTCCTTATAATAAAAAATCAAATTCTTAATGATTTTAATATTTTTAATACCGTTGAGGTTTCATTGTGCCCAACATATGATAAGTTTTGAAAACTGTTCATATACACTTTGGTAGAGTATGTATTCTGTAATTGTTAGGTTCCATGGTAATTTACCAGGTTTGTAATCATGGTGTTTAAATCAACTATTTATATTGTTCGTTTGCTTGTTCTTTCAGCTACTGAGAGAGGTATATTAAAATTTTGCACCATGATTATATGCTTTTCTATTTAACCCTTTAACTCACCTAATGTATTTATCATCTGTATTATGAGATGCATATATATATAGAATTTGTTTTAATTCCAATTGATCCTTCTATCATTATTAAACATCCTACTTTATTTTACTTCCTGCCTTCATGTCCACTTGACATACATCTCTATTTTTTACCTTTGCAAGCTTTCTTTAGTTTGTGGTCTTGCATACTTGTTACTTTTTTTTTTTTATTGTTTTTGCCATACATTGTCATGATATCACCATGGGTTTACATATGCTTCCCTTCCAGAACCCCCCTCCCTCCTCCCTCCCCCCCCAGGAAATCTCGCTGTACCAGCCCCGAGCATCAATCCTGGGCTGGCGATTGATTAGACACATGACAATTAACATGCTTCAATGCCCTTCTCCCATATCATCCCACCCTTTCCCTCATCCACAAAGTCCACGAGTCTATTCTATACATTTGCGTTCCTTTTGCTGTCTCGCATGTTGGGTTCTCATTACCGTCTTTCTAAATTCCATATATATGCATTAATATACTGTATTGTTGTTTTTGATTCTGGCTTACTTCACTCTGGATAATGGGCTCCAGTTTCGTCCATCTGAGTAGAATTGCTTCAAATGAATTTTTTTT
>ML662442.1:12764287-12781943 GCA_007570785.1 Antilocapra americana
GCAAGGTCATAGGGAACTTAAAAATTCTAAAAAATATATATATATATACATATATATATATATATATATGTATAAAAGTTTTAAAAATTTAAAAGATGTTCCTAGTACAGTTATAATTAAGGCTTTCTCTGGTGCTGAAGCGTGCAGTGAAGGGAAGGGTCTGTAGATTTTCAGATGATTCCTTGGTCCGGCTTCTCCTTCTCACTGTCTATAGACTCCTTTCTATGCAGTCTGCGCCACCTGCAGGGATTTAATCTGCTACTCCTATCAGTTTCAAAGCTGTTCGCTCTGCTCGCCTCAGCGTCCTCTGTTTGCTGGTCTTTGAAGTGTCTATTCAGCGCTTTGGAGTTTGCCCTGCTCCTGGTGAGAGGGCTTCCCCCGCCCCCTCTGCTCAGGCTCTCTGTCGTCCGCCCAGCGCAGTTGGGGAGTGCGGCTTTTCCCCTCCCCCAGCCCAGCCGCTCGGTTTTCTCGGCGTGCAGCTGAGCACGCCTTCTAAGGTGTGTACAGCACCGATCCGTCCAGAATCCCCAGAAGTCTTGGTTAGCCTCCCCGGGGCTGGGTTATGCCACACAGCTGCCCAGCTCCACCCGGCCGGCTGCCTCTCTGTTGACTCCTCACCGCCTTTTGTTTTGTGGACGGGCCTGGGGGAGGGGGTGCTTTTCCTGGGAGGTTAGGTCCCTCGGGCTGCTCCGTTCCCTGAGCGCGCAGCCCGCCCCTCCCTGAGCAGGAGCAGTCTGCTTCGGCTAGTGGGGGGTGGGGCGCCCGTGCTGCCGCTCAGCTGTGCCTTGTAGCCAGAGACGAACCTTGCAGGGCTTAGCTATTAATGTGCTTTTACTCCCAGCTATATTGCTCTCCAAGATTCACCACAGATCTGCCAGAGAGAATGCTCCCTGGTATTCGGAAACCTTTCTCCTCTTTTTTTTTTTTCCTCTTTATTCCAGACTCCCCTTCCGGGACGGAACCCGTCCCCAGCTCTTTGTCTCTCCCTCTACTTTTTTTTTTCTTTCTTTTGTCCTACCTCCTCACGTCGGCAATGGGTCGCCCTTCCAGATGCCCGATGTCCTCTGCCAGCATTCAGTTCCTGTTTTTTGGAGTTTGCTCGGCCTTTAAAAGTTCTTTTGGTATATTTATTGGGGAGAGAGTGTTCTCCCCGTCCTATTCCTCCACCATCTTAGTTCCCTCCACTTGTTACTTTTTAAACCTGAAAATATTTTTCGTCTAACTTTTAAAAATTGAGTCATATTTCTTACAATTGAATTTAATCTTAGTACAATGCAATTCAATTACAGGTGTATTTGTATTGAAATCTCCTGTCTTAGTCTTTGTTCTCTGACTTGCTTTATATTCTTTTCTTTTTCACCTTTCTTACATTTGGGGGATTTGTTAAATTCTTCTATTATTCTATTTCTCCTTGGAGTTCATGTCTTAGCTGAAATTTTAAACTTTTATTGATGATCAACCTAAAATTGCAATCTCCATGTTACTTCATCAACATCTAATATAAATAATTTGCCAATTCCTGAACACTGAATGGAGTTTAGAACATTTTAATTCTATTAGCATACTCATCTTTTATACTTTTTTGTTGTCTGTTATAATCATGTGTATATACTAAGCCCTTCATTATTTTATACAGTCAGTATCTGTTTAGATTTGCTCACATGTTCATTTTCTGTTGTTCTTTACATATATACCTGTGTTTTTATCCAGAATTATTTTATTCTCTCTAAAAAATTTTCCTTTATTAATTATTTTTTGTACAGATCTTCTTGATTAATTCTTTCCATTTTTGTTACCTGCAGTGTCATTTTGAAAGTATGCTTTTGCTTTATATAGTATTATAGGTTGACAGTAATTATCTTTTCTTTCTTTATTTTTTTAAGACTAATTGTCTTCTGGCTACTATATCTCTCTTGAAAGTTCACTGACAATGATACATCATCTCATTTATGTCTAAATGGCTAATAACAAAATAACACCAATAACAAATTTTGGTGAGGGTGGGGAGAAAAGCAAACCCTTGTGCCTGATTGGTTGGAATGTAAATTAGGGCAACACTGGAGAAGAGCCTGGAAGTTTCTCAAAAACCTAAAAACATAACCATTATATGATACAGAAATTTCATTCTTAGATATATACCCCCCAAAACCTCTAAAAACATTAATTTGAAAAGATACATGCACCTCAATGATCAAAGCAGAATTATTTACAATTGCCAAGATATGGAAGCAACCTAAGTGTCCATCATGGAACAGAGGAATGGATAAAGAAGTTGTAGTATAAAGACACACACACACAAAGGGATACTGCTTAACTATAAATTAAGAATGAGTTTTTTGCCATTTGCAACAACATGGATAAGGGTATTATGTTTAGTGAAATAAGTCAGAGAAAGACAAATACTGTATGATATCATACATGTGGAATCTAAACAATACAACACGATAGTGAATATAACAACAATAAAAAGCAGACACATATATAGAGAACAAACTAGTGGTGACCAGGAGGAATGGGACAAGAGAGGGGCAACATAGGTGTAGGGGGTTAAGAAGCACAACTATTATGCATGATCTACAAGGATGCATTGTACGACACACAGAATATAGCCAATAACTATGTTGTGTGTAAAGTCACTTCAGTCATGTCCCTTTGCCGTCCTATGGACTGTAGCCCTCTCGGCCCCTCTGTCCATGCGATTCTCCAGGCAAAAATACTTGAGTGTGTTACCATGTCCTCCTCCAAGGGATTTTTCCCAACCTAGGGCTCAAACCTACATCTCTTATGTCTCCTTCATTGGCAGGAAGGTTTTTTACCACTAGCGCCACTTGGGAAGCCCCATAATAACTCTAAGTGGAATATAACCATTAATGATTATGACTCACTACATTGTACACCTGTAAGATAATATTGTACATCAATAGTACTTCAACTAAAAGTTTTTTTAAAAAATAGAATAAAACAAAAAAGGAAATACACTGATTCATATTGCTGCTCCTGTGAAAGTTATCTGTGTTTCATTCTCTGGCTGCATAACATATGTCCTATTTCTCTTTGAATTTCAGCAAAGTTGCTATTTTCATCTAGGTGTAGTTTTCTTTGCTACATGTCTTAAATCTGTGGCTTTTGGAAAATTATCAGTCATTATCTTTCCAAAAATTGTTTCTGCTCATTTTCTTCTATGTCTTATCCTGTAGTGCCATTTACAGATCTGTTAAAACTATTGATTATATTCCTTCTCAATAATTATGGTGTTTTCTTTGTGTTCCATCCTTTAATCTATCTTTGCTTCATTTTTTATTTTTTTTTGTTATTGATCATGAATTTATTTTTTTAAATTTTCTATTTATTTATTAATTTTTTCTTTACATTATCGTGTTGGTTTTGCCATACATTGACATGAATCTGCCATGGGTATACATGTATTCCCCTTCCAGAACCCCCTTCCCACCTCCCTCCCGATTCCATCTCTCTGGGTCATCCCTGTGCACCAGCCCTGAGCACCCTGTATCAAGCATCAAACCTGGGCTGGTGATTGATTTCATATATGATAATTACATGTTTCAATGCCGTTCTCCCATATCATCCCACCCTTGCCCTATATATGGAATTTAGAAAGATGGTAACGATAACCCTGTATGCGAGATAGCAAAAGAGATGCAGATGTATCTCTACTTTAGTCTGGGTATTTCTTATTGATCTTTATTCTGTTCAGTGCTGTATTTCTCTCTATAGTAAGGTCCAGTCTCTTGTTAAAACCATGTGTTGAGTCTTATTTTCAGTTGTTTTATTTTTAAACTCTAGCATTTGTGATTGATATATACATTCATTCTTAAATTTTTAAATATCATATTGTTGTTCAGTCTCTAAGTCACATTGAACTCTTTGACATCCCGTGGACTGTAGCATGCTAGGCTTGTTTATTCTCCACTATTTCCTGGCGTTTGCTCAAATTCATGCCCTTCGATTTGATGATGCTATCTAACCATCTCGTTCTCTGCCGCCCTCCTCTCCTTTTGCCTTCAGTCTTTCCTAGCATCAGTGTCTTTTCCAATGAGCTGGCTCTTCATATCAGCTGGCCAGAGTACTGTACCTTAAGCTTAATTCTTAAATATATTTAAAGAAATATTTAATATAAAAATGCATACCAAATATATTAATAAAATTGTATGTGTGTGTGCTAAGTCACTTCAATCCTGTCCTACTGTTTGTGAACCTATGCAGTGTAGCTTTCTGGGCTCCTCTGTCCATGGGATTCTCCAGGCAAAAATACTGGAGTGGGTTGCATGCCCTCCTCCAGGGGATATTCCTGACTTAGGGCTCGAACCCATGTCTCTTATGTCTCCTGCACTGGCAAGTATATTCTTTACAACTAGATCCACCTGGGAAGCTTCAGTAGAACCTTATGTGTAATATATATTTGATTATTTGGCTATTTGATCATACTACATGGTGTTCTAAGTAATGTTTTCATTTAATGCCAAGTAATATGATTAAAATTATAGAAATCATTTACAGTTCTAGATTAGTGATCCCCCAAACGTTTTGGCAGCTTCCCTGATAGCTCAATTGGTAAAGAATCTTCCCGCAATGCAGGAGACCCTGTTTTGATCTGGATCAGGAAGATCCACTGGGGAAGGAATAGGTTACTGACTAGAATATTCTTGGGCTTCCCTTGTGGCTCAGCGTTTAAGAATCTGCCTGCAGTGTGGGAGACCTGGGTTCAATCCCTGGGCTGGGAAGATGCCCTAGATAAGGGAAAGGCTACCCACTCCAGTATTCTGGCCTGGAGAATTCCATGGACTGTTTAGTCTGTCCGGTCACAAAGAGTCAAACACAACCAAGTGACTTTCACCATCTTTTTGGCACCAAGGATCAGTTTTGTGGGACTATTTTTTCATGAACTGGGGAGTAGGGGATGATTCAAGCACATTACATTTATTGTACATTTTATTTGTAATCTAATGCTACCTCTGTTCTGACAAGGGCTGCCATCTGTGAGCTGGAAGTTGGGGATCTCTGCTCTAGATGACACTAATTTCCCCCAGAGTCATTTAGTATATTTTTTTAAATTTTAGACAGAAAGAATATTTATTTTAATTGAGATACATAATAAGGAACATCTATTAAGGTTTATAGCCAGAGAACTAGAACTTGAAAAAAGGAATGGTGTTAGAAAGAGGACAGAAAAATAAATTTGGGTTCAGGTAGTACATGATGTCATCCAATTCTAAGTATGGAACTCAGGATGAAAACAAAAGGAAAGACACTTCCCTTCCAAAGTCTGTGAGGCTGCACATATTTTTTCACAATTTAGCTCAGAAACTCAATGATGGCAGCCACATAAAGATGAAATTACGAATTCTTGACCTTCCAGATTTTCCTCTTTTGGCATATTCAGAGGGCATCTTGTGACTGAACTTGACTTTTTCTATTGCAATGTTGAAAATGAAATGAACATTAGTGAAACACTTCATCTACATTTCACAAAGTTAAATTGCTGAAAAAGCAAGTTCTAGTACAGCAATCTAAGGGTAAGGGATGACTTTCAGGGATTTGAAAGTATAGTTGGCCAAAGGTTTTAATTGTTAAAAAAAAGTCAAATTGTTATCAGAAGTTTCAAAATTGACTCTCTTCATGGCTCAAATGTCATGGCTAATTCCTCAGCTGTGTTTCTTTCTGGTTTGGTTACCTGGAAAATGAACAATGTTTCAAGGAAAAAGTATCAACAATAGTCTCTTCCTGTAGCAGTTGTTGTCCATAATCTCCCACCCTTTGAGTTCAATGACTTTAAAGACATCTTTGAATGAAAGAAAAAGAGATTATCCTTGTGGGAAAGACAGAGGAAGCATCCTTTTGCAGAGTCATTTACTTTGAAACTGACAGGAAGTAGAGAAAAGTCATTTTAATCCAGGCTGGTATTGAACTACTTTTAAGATAAACCTTAGTTTTTAATTTTTTTTCTAAATAAAAAGCTTACTGTTTCAACTTTCTCTTGAGTTATAGTTGTTTAGTGCCTAATGGAATTCTGAAGAATAAATACTTGAACATAAATAAAAATTCTGAAAATAAATGTCTTTATTTTGACTTTTGAGAATTAAGTTTTTTTATTTTTAATTTTAGATTGCACTTGTTTCACTTTTACCTTCTAGAAATATTACTTGTCGCCAACAATATCTTTCAAAGCTTGACACAAAAACATCTTGGGAAGCCATGAACTTGAATTTTGGTCCTTGTATTCCTATTAAACCATCTGAAGCTCTCAGAATCTTTGGCCCTTATATTCCTATTAAACTACTTGAAGTTTTCAGAATAGGTGTCTGTTCATGAATCAGCAAAAACTTTGAGTAGAAAAATAGCACTGAATTTTGGACTCACTTCTCTATGTTCCTTCTTCCCAGGATCTTGCTGCTCAAGTTCTTACTGTCTTGATGTTCTCTAACATCGTCAAACATACTTTAAAAACACTTTACATAGTTTTTTAGGCCTTCTCAAATGGAGGTTTGATTTGTTAGAAGCAATTCTACATTCCAGAAGCAGAGGTATGTGGTGTTTTTATTTAAACTTATATTACCTACATTTTTTTTAAAATTTACTCCTATGGTATACCTTACATTTCTTTGAAAATGTCTTTCTCTCTCAAAGACAAAAAGAGAAATCTGAAAACAACCAGAGTGATGGTACATATTATATAAAGATAAGTGAGACCAACAAATTTTTGGAACAATAAAAATAGATCAAAAGATGGTTCACTAGTGTTTCAGTTATTATGGTTGCATAACCAATTACCATAAAATGTAGTGTCTTAAAACAACCTTTTTATTGTGCTGGCAAAATCTGTGAGACAGGAATTTGGACAGGGCATGGAGCCAAGGGCTTGTTTCTGCTCCAAAATGTCTGAATTCTTGTCTAGGACAAGACAGCTGGGGTTACTCAGCAGCTGGTGAATGGAGACATTGAGGAGTCTTCACTCATGTGTGTCTTGGCTGATTCTGCTTGTTAACTGGGACCATACCTGAGGCTATGACCAGAGTATGTGGTCTCTCCTTGTGGCCTATACTTCCCCAAATGACCTCAGGATAGTGAGACCAAAATGGCCCCACAGAACTCAGAAGAAGTGTCTGTGAAAAAGGTGAAATTTGCATAAACATTTTTGAGTTTGCACAGAAGTTATGCAGTCACATTTTGCCAGAGTCTATTGGTTACAAGAGAGTCACAAAACTGCCAGATTTGGTGGGGGCAGTTGGGTGACATAAATTCCCACTCTCAATGTGGGGAAAGTTCAAGGTCACACTGTAGAAGACTTACAGGTGAGACATTTTTGTGTCAAGGTTTGAAAGGCATTGTTGGCTGCAAGTAATATTTCCACAGAGTAAAAGTAAAACATATACAATTTAAAATTAAAATGAAATAAACCCCTCAATTCTCAAAAGTCAAAATGAAAGACATTTTTATTCAAGCAAAATATATTGTCACCCTGCTTATTTAACTTAAATACAGAGTACATCATGCAAAATGCCAGGCTGGATGACTCACAAGCTGGAATCAAGATTACCAGAAGAAATACCAACAACTTCAGATATGCAGATGATAGCACTCTAATGGCAGAAAGTGAAGAAGAAATAGAAGCCTCTGAAAGAGAGTGAAACAGGAGAGCAAAAGAATTGGCTTAAAACTCAACATTAAAAAAAACTAAGATCATGGCATCTGATTCCAACATATCATGGCAAATAGAAGGGGGAAAGTGGAAACAGTGACAGATTTTATTTTCTTGGGCTCCAAAATCACTGTGGGTGGTGATTGCAGCCATGAAATTAAAATACGCTTGCTCCTTGGAAGGAAATGTATGACAAACCTTGTCAGCATATTAAAAGTAGAGATATCACTTTGTCGACACAGATGCATATGGTCAAAGTTATGTTTTTCCTGTAGTTTTATATGGAAGTGAGTGTTGGATCATAAAGAAGACTGAATGCCAAAAAATGGATGGTTTTTAATTGTGGTTCTGGAGAAGATTTGTGAGTCTCTTGGAGAGCAAGGAGATCAAACCTGTCAATCCTAAAGGAAATCAATCCTGAATATCCACTGGAAGAACTGATGCTGAAGCCCCAATGCTTTGGCCACCTGCAGTGAAGAGCAGACTCATTGGAAAAGAGCCTGATACTGTGAAAGACTAAAGACAAAAGAAGAAGGGAGCAGCAGAGGATGAGATGTTTAGATAGCATTGCTGACTCAGAGGACATAAACATATTCAAACTCTGGGAGATAGTGGAGAACAGAGGAGCCTGACATGCAGAAGGTCATGGGGTTGCAAAAAATCAGACATGACTTAGCGACTGAACAATAACAATATCTGATAGAATAATGCTTTCACCCCAACCATATCCTTATCCTTGGATCCTGTAAAATGTCAGCTTATGTGGTAAATGGGGATGAAGTTTGCAGGTGGAATTAAGGCTGCTATTTGGCTGACTTTATGATAGGGAGATCATGTTGGATTTCTGGGAAGACTCAGTGTAATCACGTGAGCCTTTAAAGGAGGAAGAAGGGGCAGATGAAGAGGGCAGAGCCCTACGATATGAGGACTAGACCCATCGATGTGTCTTGGAAGATGGAGTAAGTGACTGAACCAAGGATGTAGTCAGCCTCTAAGAATTGAACAAGGAAAAGGGAGGATTCTATCCTAAGAACCTTCAAGAGGAATTCATCCCTGCTGGCACATTGGTCTTAGCCTCGTAAGACCCATGTCAGATTTCTGATCTCCAGAACAGTAAATAATAAATGTATGTTGTTTCAGCCACTACATTTGTGGTAACTTATGATGATAGTGGTGGTGGTGGTTTAGTTGCTATGTCATGTCCGAATCTTGTGACCTCGTGAACTGTGGCCTGCCAGGCTTCAGTGGCCATGGGATTCTCCAGGAATACTGGACTGGGTCATTGCTGTTTCCTTCTCCAGGGTATCTTTCCAACCCAAGAATCGAACCCAGGTCTCCTGCATTGCAGGCAGATTTTTTACCAACTGAGCTATGAGGGAAGTCCAGTATGATGATAGTGGTAGAAATTAATTCATATTTTGTTTCATTAAATAAGGTGGAAATATAAAGCCTGTGACGTGGGCAGGTGGTATCTATACTTTTATATACATTAATATAACCCATATTTTAAAATTCAGTAAAATATTACAATACATATAATATGTTTTGCATACATATAATATAAATGTAAGATATGCATTAATGTAATTGATAGTTAATGGAATGTAATAAACATACATATAATAAATTTGGCTTAGTCTTCATGCAGAGTTGATTTGAAGAAACAGCATTTAGCAAGGAAAAACATACATATATATATATATTTAAATATATCCATATATTTATCATTGATATTTTTATTTAATTTTTACAAATGTTTAAAGTTGGAAGGGTGTATGCATGTGCTGGGAGTTTGGGGGAGTACTTTCTGAGTACACAAACAGCTTAAAATTCCTCTTTCTCTGTCACTGTTTGACTCACTATCCTTCACAGCAGCCCCTTCCCAACACCTTTCTCTCACATATGCTTAATTCTCAGCCAGGAAGTTTTCCTTTCATCTATCCTGCATGGGTTCTTGTCTTTTATCATCACCCCCTTATCTTCAATCTTGATTATTTCTTCTCTTGGTCATTTCTGTTACTAATTCCCCAGTATTGCCAGCTATGCATCTACTCTGTGGATGAGGGCAAGGGTGGGATGATATGGGAGAGTGGGATTGAAACATGTTAATTATCATATGTGTAATCAATCGCCAGCCCAGGGTTGATGCTCGGGGCTGGTGCATCGAGATTTCCTGGGGGGAGGGAGGAGGGAGGGGTTCTGGAGGGGGAGCATATGTAGACCCATGGTGATATCATGTCATTGTATGGCAAAACTAATAAAAAAAAATGTTGTTGTTCAGCTGCAAAATAAATAAATAAATAAATAAAATAAAATTACATATGTTTCTGGAATTCTCCTTAAATTAGAAAAAAAAATAAACTGAGATGATCCTGTTCTTTGGTGGGTATTGGTGGGTATTTGAGTTTGCTAGGGTTGTGGGAAAAAAATACCTCAAAGCGAGTGGCTTCAAGAATAGACATGCACTGTCTTTCAGCGTGGAGGCTAGTAGTCTGAGATTAAGGTGACAGCAGGAATGGCTACTTCCGGTGGTGGTGAAAGAGAATCTGTTCCATGAGTTCTGCCTACTTTTGAGTCAGAAGAACTGACTCATTGGAGAAGACCCTGATGCTGGGAAAGATTGAAGGCAAGAGGAAAAGGGGACAACAGAGGATGAGATGGTTGGGTCGCATCACCAACTCGATGGACATGAGTTTCAGCAAGCTCCGGGAGTTGGTGATAGACAGAGAAGCCTGGAGTGCTGCAGTCCATGGGGTCAAAAAGAGTTGGACACAACTAAGTGACTGAATTGAAATGAAGTGAGTGATTTGCTGGCAGTCTTTGCCATTCCTTGACTTTTAGAGTGAGTGAACATGAAAGTGAAGACATCCCTCTGTCCATGGGATTTTCTAGGCAAGAATACTGGAATGAGTAGTCATTCCCTTCACCAGGGGATCTTCGTGACCCAGGGGTCAAACCCAAGACTCCTACTTATAGGCATATTCTTAACCATCTGAGACATCAGGGAAGCTCTGGCATAAGGAAGCATCACTAATTTCTTCCTTTATTTCTTTTTTTAAAAAAAAAATATTTATTTATTTATTTTTATTTAATTTTTTCCTTCACATTATCGTGTTGGTTTTGCCATACATTGACATGAATCCACCATGGGTATACATGTGTTCCCCTTCTAGAATCCCCCCTCCCACCTCCCTCCCAATTCCATCTCTCTGGGTCATCCCTGTGCACCAGCCCTGAGCACCCTGTATCAAACATCAAACCTGGGCTGGTGATTGATTTCACATATGATAATTTACATGTTTCAATGCCATTATCCCAAATCATCCCACCTTTGCCCTTTCCCACAGAGTCCAAAAGACTGTTCTACACATCTGTGTCTCTTTTGCTGTCTCGCATACAGGGTTATCGTTACCATCTTTCTTCAAATTTTTCTTCTTCTAAAGGTACCAGACATATTGGATTAGGGGCCCAACTTTCTCCATTATAAACTCATCTTAATGACTTACACCTGGAACTACTCTATATTTTCAAATTGGGTTACCTTCTGAGGTACTGGAGGTTAGGATCTAAATATACAAATCTGTTTTTGAAAAGGACAGCCTGCAATAGTAGTTCAGAAATGAAGAAGCTGTGGAAATCATTCTTTGCCATTTTTTTTTTGAATTTAATTTTTAAACTTATTATTTGGTAGATATTTTTCCAGGGACAAATGTTTATCAAAAATACCTTAAAATATTTTATTATATGCCATCATATACTTGTAAGTTCACCTCAGTTCAGTTCAGTTGCTCAGTCATGTCTGACTCTTGGTGACCCCATGAACTGCAGCATGCCAGGCCATGCTGTCCATCACCAACTCCCGGAATCCACTCAAACCCATGTACATTGAGTCAATGATGCCATCCAGCCATCTCATCCTCTGTCGTCCCCTTCTCCTCCTGTCCTCAATCCTTCCCAGCATCAGGGTATTTTCAAATGAGTCAGCTCTTCACATCAGGTGGCCAAAGTATTGGAGTTTCAACTTCGGCATCAGTCCTTCCAATGAATATTCAGGACTGATTTCCTTTAGGATTAACTGGTTGGATTCCTTGCCGTTCAAGGGACTCTCAGGAGTCTTCTCCAACACCACAGTTCAAAAGCATCAATTCTTCTGCACTCAGCTTTCTTTATAGTCCAACTCTCACATCCATACATGACCAGTGGAAAAACCAAAGCCTTGACTAGACGGAACTTTGTTGACAAAGTAACGTCTCTGCTTTTCAATACGCTAAGTTGGTCATAACTTTCCTTTTAAGGAGTAAGCATCTTTTAATTTCATGGCTTCAATCACCATCTGCAGTGATTTTGGAGCCCAGAAAGATAAAGTCTGACACTGTTTCCACTGTTTCCCCATCTCTTTCCCATGAAGTGATGGAACTGCATACCATGATCTTAGTTTCCTGAATGTTGAGCTTTAAGCCATCTTTTTCACTCTGCTCTTTCACTTTCATTAAGAGGCTATTTAGTTCTTCACTTTCTGCCATAAGGGTGGTGTCATATGCGTATCTGAATGCTGCAGGTTATTGATACTATTGATATCTGAGGTTATTGATATTTCTCCCAGCAATCTTGATTCCAGCTTGTGCTTCCTCCAGCTCAGCGTTTCTCATGATGTACTCTGCATAGAAGTTAAATGAGCAGGGTGACAATATACAGCTTTGACATACTCCTTTTCCTATTTGGAACCAGTCTGTTGTTCCATGTCCAGTTCTAACTGTTGCTTCCTGACCGGCATACAGATTTCTCAAGAGGCAGATCAGGTGGTCTGGTATTCCCATCTCTTTCAGAATTTTCCACAATTTATTGTGAAATATACTTGTAAAGAAAATAAAATTAAGATCTGAACAACGATAGTTCTTTGTCTGGAACTCATCGTTTGGAAATCTGTATGGTGACAGTGATGGATGAAAGACAGTACTTTCAGTCATATCTTATCACTGGATAAAGCCTTTTGACAAGAATTTTCTGTTATAATAAAGAGATTTTCAGTCAATTAGGGGCTCTTTTAGAGCACTGCATGATAAGCGATTTCACCTCTCATTAAGAAGAACTACTAACTAAAATTTTTATTAAATCCTTAAGAAAAAGGTACTATCTTTTCCCATTAGCATTAATTTCTCTGGCTTTTTTTTTTTCTTTTTTTGTAGAAGGGGCATATTTGCTGTTCCAATTGGGGAGAAGTCAGACTGGAATGTGTTTTCTCTTTTATTCTATATGTTCCTAGAACTTTAAGTAATTTTCTGAAAGCAAAACTACAAACATCAGTTTCCTCATTAAAATGTTATAGCATTAACTATTTTTATTCTGAATTCCTTACGGGCTTACTGGAAAATCATAATGGAGAAAAGACAATCTCTTTAACAAGTGGTGCTGGGAAAACTGAACAGCCACTTGTAAAAGAATGAAACTAGAACAATATCTAACACCATACACAAAAATAAACTCAAAATGGATCAAAGATCTAATCATAAGACCAGAAACTATAAAACTCCTAGAGGATAACATAGGCAAAACACTCTCCGACATAAACCAAAGCAGGATCCTCTATGACCCACCTCTGAGAATATCGGAAATAAAAGCACTACTAAACAAATGGGACCTAATTAAAATTAAAAGCTTCTGAACAACAAAAGAAACTATAAGCAAGGTGAAAAGGCAGCCTTCAGAATGGGGGAAAATACTAGCCAATGAAGCAACGGACAAACAATTAATCTCAAAAATATACAAGCAACTCCTGCAGCTCCATTCTAGAAAAATAAAAGACCCAATCAAAAAGTGAGCCAAAGAACTTAACAGACATTTCTCCAAAGAAGACATAAAAATGGCTAACAAACACATGAAAAGATGCTCAACATCACTCATTATCAGAGAAATGCAAAGCAAAACCACAATGAGGTACCACTTTACACCAGTCAGAATGGCTGCCATCCAAAGGTCTACAAGCAATAAACGCTGGAGAGGATGTGGAGAAAAGGGAACCCTCTTACACACTGTTGGTGGGAATGCAAACTAGTACAGCCACTATGGAGAAGGTGTGTAGATTCCTTAAAAAACTGCAAATAGAACTGCCATATGACCCAGCAATCTCACTGCTGGGCATACACACCGAGGAAACCAGAATTGAAAGAGACACATGTACCCCAATGTTCATCCCTGCACTGTTTACAATAGCCAGGACATGGAAGCAACCTAGATGCCCATCAACTGACGAATGGATAAGAAAGCTGTGGTACATATACACAATGGAATATTACTCAGCATTAAAAAAAAAATTCATTTGAGTCAGTTCTACTCAGGTGGATGGAACTGGAGCCCATTATCCAGAGTGAAGTAAGCCAGAAGGAAAAACAACAATATAGTATATTAACACATATGTATGCAATTTAGAAAGATGGTAACGAGAACCCTGCATGCGAGACAGCAGAAGAAACGCAGATGTATAGAACAGTCTCGTGGACTCTGTGGAAGAGGGTTAGGGTGGGATGATATGGGAGAATGTCATTGAAACATGTTAATTATCATATGTGAAATCAATCGCCAGCCCGGGTTGATGCTCCGGGCTGGTGCACCGGGATGACCCAGGGGGAGGGAATTGGGAGGGAGAAGGGAGGAGGGTTCTGGAGGGGGAACATATGTATACCCATGGTGGATTCATGTCATTGTATGGCAAAGCCAACACAATAAAGTAAAGAAAATTTTAAAAATAAATAAATAAATAAATAAATAAAAGTATGCATGTCAAAGCATATTGAAATTATGTATGTTATTAAAATATAAATTGTGTTATAAAAATAAATATTTACCTACTGAATAATAACTAAATATAAGTTGCATAGGTAATATGGTTTAGGAAAAGGATCTGGATTACTGAGAGTAGAGGAGGATAATAAATAACAAAATGATGCATATAAGCTATATAATGGTGCATACTTGCTGTTTATGAATTTTTTAATGTTACTTGGATTTACTTCAAGTTAAAAGTTAGAGATATTTGTTTTCAAAAGTCTAAGTGTTATGATTCTTTTCCCTACAATAGATAGACTGTCCCTGTTATTATCTGTCAACAGTCACTAAAGATGTTGAAGCCATTGTGTGAAGGTGAGAATGCAGATAATTCATTTCTTTAAGGTCTTATTGTGCACAGTCCAACTTTATAAATCTTAGAGCTTATTAAAATGATCCCAAAGTGTTGGAAAGCATTAGAGACAAGAAGAATCAAGAAGCAAGCAGTTACGAGCACAAAGCATATAATTCTAACCAGTTTGATAATTTGGCTGGATATGTCATGGATTTATAGCTCTAGAAGCGTGAACTGCAGTTCTTCCTTCCCAACCAGCAAATTAAGCTTTTAGAGGAAACTTCTCATTACAGCTCATTCTGTCACAAATTAAGAAATGCTAGGGTTCGCTTCACCTGAACCTCACTTTGTAGGAACATACGGGTGGTAATAATGACACAAGCATTGCTTCTGACTCATGAAAGAAAACTCTAGCGTCTTTCTAAGAACTTAGCTCTCCTTTACTCCAACCACTTTGAATAAATTCTATTTCCTCATGTGTGGTTTTAAAATACCCAATTGGCCAACAATATTTTACTTTTAATTTTTTTTCTAATTGCTGCTGACAAGTATTCTCTTTGCCACAACAAAATGTATGCAAGCAGTGGTGATCTTTACCACACTGCAATCTTCTCAGTAATATTTTTAAACATTAGCACTAAATACTAACAGCTTGAAATCATTTGTGTTCTTCAGCTAGGTTTTATTTTCTCTAGCATGTTTATTTTCTTTTTCTCATAAGCAATGTTTCTCTTCTTCATCATTTTCAATATAAACAATGCTTTTTAGATGAATCTTATCTTTTAAGATGGTTACTTTATTTTAATAGATAATATAGGCACATGATTTATATTTTAAAGCTAATAAAAATAAGTTCCTTGAACACTCTGTATGCTAGTTGATATTTGATCCCATCTCACAGGCAAACTCTATTACCAATTTCTTATGTATTTTTCCAGAGATATCGTATTTATTTATGAGTATATATATATATATACATATATATACTTATAGCCATAAATATTTGTATACCTTGCATACGTCTATGAAACCTAGGTTTTTTTCTTTTGATAATGTATCTCATTGAGTATTCCATATAGATCCAATTGGAATTGCCTTGTGCTTTTTAACTTCTGAATAACTTTCCATTGTACTGACCTACCTTCATTTATTAAAAAGCCCTGTGTCAGTGGATATTTGGGATGTTTTCAAACTTTAGCTCTTACAAAACAATGCTGCAGTAAATATCTTTGTACATATACATGTACAAAATTTTTGAAACACAATTGGAAGATAAATTCCTAACAATGAAATTCTAGTAGAAGAATCAGTACATTTGTGAGAAATAGATGATAGATGTTGGTAGATGCTGCCAAACTGTGCTCTATAGTGATTAATGAGATCACTTTTTGAAGAAAAATAGCTTCCTTTGGGGACCAGAGAGTTAATATTGATAATATATCATGCTCAAGAATATCAATATACCTCAAAGACAAAAATGGGACTACCATATACTTTTTAAATGACTATGTAATTGTAATCAAGATAGTTTAACTCTAGAATCCTATTTTGGATAAACTGGGAAGAAGAAGGCAGAAAATTGCTTGTGGTAATTCGATTTAGGGATTTTTGGTTGGGTCATTTAAAAATGAAGCAAAAATAAAGTATGTAACTGATTCATGAGAGCTTGGTTTGGTTTTAGAAACCTAATTTATATAGAAGAAGGAGGAAAACGTAGCTTGTGGCTAGAGTTTTTCCATAGTAGTTTGCTTATATGTTGTTATAACTTGCAAAATGTACAGCTCATCACAGTCTGACTCATGCATCCACTTGAACTTTTAAGTTTAGAAGAAGGATATGTTTATTTTATTTCACTTTTTTTATAGTGAAAAAGGAGTGGAAGACACATTCTATCTTGTGTTGGAAATTTGGTCTTTTCAGGTTTTATGCCTCATCCATTTTCCTTGTCTGGCTTTCTGGAAAAACAAATGCTCATATAGTTCCTCGAGCTTTCCTTAATACCCCAAATAACTTAGAGCATATTTAAATATTCACTGGAGTGGAAACATTCCTTGAAGAATATATTTATACATTAAATAAAAAAATTCTGATTGCCTAGAGTGTAATATGGGTATTAACCACACTTTTAAAAGGAAAAATTCCTTAAGAATAATGTTGCAGAATTCTAATAAGGAGACTTCTATAAAAATCACAGCAATTTTCCATCTCATAAACAATGTCTTTTTAAGTACTTTAGAAAATTTATTTTTTCTGTTAACTGCTCCCAGAGCTCTTGGCCATCCAACATATTTTCATCATTTTCCAATTTTCAATCAATAATCAAACACTGCAAAATCCTTATACATCTTCAGAAAATAATCAATTCTTGAGTATGTATGAGGAAGTTAATATGTTTAAATTTCAAGAAGGAACTATCAGACCCATGAGGCCAAGTCATGGGAACTCATGAATTCTCATTTTTTCCTAATGGCATAAAATATCCAAAATCACTAATTGGAGAGGAATATACACACATATACACATACACACAGTTTCTGACAAACACATTTTTTTTTTTTGCTTTTTCAAATAACTAGTGAATTAAACATTGCACTAGTGAAATCTCCCTTACTATCAGCTTTGGTTGGCATAACAAGTCTCACATCTAGTTTATGCTGAATTTTTTTTAAAGTTCCATGCATGTAAACATTTATACATGTAGCATATTTAATGTTTATGTCTGTAATAGATAAAAACTTTGTCTTTTGTAGAACAATACACATTTTCTAAGTGAAAAGAGAATAGAAACTCTCCTGTCCTTCACTTGACTAATGGTGATCTATGAGGTGACCTGCCCCAAATCACTTCTTTAAATCACCTTATATATGCAGCAACTGTAAAGT
>ML662442.1:12791943-12992880 GCA_007570785.1 Antilocapra americana
ACTTTACAGTTGCTGCATATATAAGGTGATTTAAAGAAGTGATTTGGCAGGTCTATTTGCAGCTTTTTAAGGAACCTCCACACTGTTTTCCATAGTGGCTGTACTAGTTTGCATTCCCACCAACAGTGTAAGAGGGTTCCCTTTTCTCCACATCCTCTCCAGCATTTATTGCTTGTAGACTTTTGGATGGCAGCCATTCTGACTGCTGTAAAGTGGTACCTCATTGTAGTTTTGATTTGCATTTCTCTGATAATGAGTGATGTTGAGCATCTTTTCATGTGTTTGTTAGCCATTTTTATATCTTCCTTGGAGAAATGTCTGTTAACTTCTTTGGCCCACTTTTTAATTGGGTTGTTTATTTTTCTAGAATGGAGCTGCAGGAGTTGTTTGTAAATTTTTGAGATTAATTGTTTGTCTGTTGCTTCATTGGCTATTATTTTCTCCCATTCTGAAGGCTGTCTTTTCACCTTGCTTATAGTTTCCTTTGTTGTGCAAAAGCTTTTAATTTTAATTAGGTCCCATTTGTTTATTCGTGTTTTTATTTCCAATATTCTGGGAGGTGGGTCATGGAGTATCCCGCTTTGGATTATAGCAGAGAGTGTTTTGCCTATGTTATCCTCTAGGAGTTTTATAGTTTCTGGTCTTATGCTTAGATCTTTAATCCATTTTGAGTTTATCTTTGTGTATGGTGTTAGAAAGTGATCTAGTTTCATTCTTTTACAAGTGGCTGTCCAGTTTTCCCAGCACCACTTGTTAAAGAGGTTGTCTTTTCTCCATTGTATATTCTTGCCTCCTTTGTCAAAGATAAGGTGTCCATAGATGCATGGATTTATCTCTGGGCTTTCTATTCTGTTCCATTGATCTATATTTCTGTCTTTGTGCCAGTACCATACTGTCTTAATGACTGTGGATTTGTAGTATAGCCTAAAGTCAGGTAAGTTGATTCCGCCAGTTCCATTCTTCTTTCTCAAGATTGCTTTGGCTATACGAGGTTTTTTGTATTTCCATACAAATTGAGAAATTATTTGTTCTAATTCTTTGAAAAAGACCTCTGATATCTTGATAGGAATTGCACTGAATCTATAGGTTGCTTTGGGTTGTATACTCATTTTCACTATATTGATTCTTCCAATCCACGAACACGGCACATTTCTCCATCTGTTTGTGTCCTCTTTGATTTCTTTCATCAGTGTTTTATAGTTTTCTATATATAAGTCTTTTGTTTCTTTAGGTAGAAATACTCCTAAGTATTTTATTCTTTTTGTTTCAATGGTGAATGGAATTGTTTCCATTATTTCTCTTTCTGTTTTCTCATTGTTAGTGTATAGGAATGCCAGGGATTTCTGTGTGTTGATTTTGTATCCTGAAACTTTGCTATATTCACTGATTAGCTCTAGTAATTTTCTAGTAGAGTCTTTAGGGTTTTCAATATAGAGGATCATGTCATCTGCAAACAGAGAGAGTTTCACTTCTTCTTTTCCAATCTGGATTCCTTTGATTTCTTTATCTGCTCTGATTGCTGTGTCCAAGACTTCCAAAACTATGTTGAAAAGTAGTGGTGAGAGTGGGCACCCTTGTCTTGTTCCTGACTTCAGGGGGAATGCTTTCAGTTTTTCACCATTGAGGATAATGTTTGCTGTGGGTTTGTCATATATAGCTTTTATTATGTTGAGGAATGTTCCTTCTATTCCTGCTTTTTGGAGGGTTTTTATCATAAATGGATGTTGAATTTTGGCAAAGGCTTTCTCTGCATCTATTGAGATAATCATGTGATTTTTATTTTTCAATTTGTTAATGTGGTGTATTACATTGATTGATTTGTGAATATTGAATGATGTATGATCTTTTTAATGTGTTGTTAGATTCTATTTGCTAGAATTTTGTTAAGGATTTTTGCATCTAAGTTCATTAGTGATATTGGCCTGTAGTTTTCTTTTTTTGTGGCATCTTTTTCGGGTTTTGGAATTAGGGTGATGGTGGCCTCATAGAATGAGTTTGGAAGTTTACCTTCGTCTGCAATTTTCTGGAAGAGTTTGAGTAGAATAGGTGTTAGCTCTTCTCTAAATTTTTGGTAGAATTCAGCTGTGAAGCCATCTGTTCCTGGGCTTTTGTTTTTTGGAAGATTTCTGATTACAGTTTCAATTTCTGTGCTTGTGATGGGTCTATTAATATTATCTATCTCATCCTGGAGGGGCCAGCAAACAGAAAATGCCAAAACAAGCAGGACGAACCGCTTAAGAGCCCAACCAGGAAACTTTGACAAAACACACATCCAACCCCTCCCATAGTGAGGAACCCCCACAATAAAGGGACAACACAGCAAGATAAACAAAATGAAAAGGCAGAGAAACACCCAGCAGGTAAAGGAACAGGATAAACGTCCTCCAGACCAAACAAATGATGAAGAGATAGGATGTCTACCTGATAAAGAATTCTGAATAATGATAGTGAAAATGATTCAAAACCTGGAAAATAAGTTGGAGTGGCAGTTCAATAACCTGCAGGCAAGGATCGAGAAGATGCAGGTAAGCTTTAACAAGGACTTAGAAGAAATGAAAAAGAGTCAAAATACAATAAATAATGCAATAAATGAGATCAAAAACACCCTGGAGGGAACCAACAGTAGAATAACAGAGATAGAAGACAGGATAAGTGAGGTAGAAGACAGAATGGCAGAAATAAATGAAACAGAAAGGAATAATGAAAAAAGAATTAAAAGAAATGAGGACAATCTTAGAGACCTCTGGGACAGTATTAAACGCACCAATATTGGAATCATAGGAATCCCAGAAGAAGAAGACAAATAGAAAGACTATCAAAAAATTCTTGAAGAGATAATTGTTGAAAATTTCCCTAAAGTGGGAAAGCAAATAACTTCTCAGGTCCAAGAAACACAGAGGGTCCCAAATAGAATGAACCCCAGGCGGAACACCCCAAGACACATATTAATCAAATTAACAAATATCAAACACAAAGACCAAATATTAAAAGCAGCGAGGGAGAAGCAAAATATAACTCACAAGGGGAATCCCATAAGTATAACAGCTGATCTCTCAATAGAAACGCTTCAGGCCAGAAGGGAATGGCAGAGCATACTTAGAGTCATGGAAGAAAACAAGCTATTACCCCGATTACTGCACCCAGCAAGGATTTCATTCAAATTTGAAGGAGAATTCAGAAGTTTTTCAGACAAGTAGAAACTGAGAGAATTTAGCAACACCAAACCAGCATTCCAACGAATGCTAAAGGATCTTTCCTAGATAGAAAACATGGATGGGGTATATAATCTCGAACCCAAAACAATAAAATAAATGGCAACAGGATCATACTTATCAATAATTACCTTAAATGTAAACGGGTTGAATGCCCCAACCAAAAGACAAAGATTGGCCGATTGGATACAGAAACAAGACCCCATTATTGTTTTTAACATGGGGCATGGACAACATTTATGGTTCAGTTCCTTCTTATTGAACACAATTTAGAATTCTTGTAATCATGACCCAAGCCTGGTGACATACAAGTCCAGGAGTAACTCACCCCAGTGGCAAACTATGCATATGCCTCACATCCAACATATGTATGCAAACTTCTGTGAATTTTCAAAACCTTCAGAAGATTACTAAGAAGATGGATTTCTGTCTCAGCTGCCTGCTGCCAACATTACTATCAGTCTATTACACCAAAGGAAAGGTACTCTGATAGGCAGAAAGAAGGAAGAGAGAAAAGTCTCGCCAGAAGAAAGTAAATTTTCCAGGAGTGAAGGAACCACAGAAGACTGAGAAATTATGCTTGACATAAGAGCTTACACTCTTCCCTCATTTGAGATGAGAAGAAAGCTTGGCAGAGCTGATGCTGGAAGCGATCACTAAGGGTTGCTTTGGGTCATGAGCTTCACATGGTTCGGGACGAGCAACAGTCTGCCCCAACCGCTTCCAGGAGAGTCGAGCAACTTCTTGTCACCACACCTGAGTCAGCTCCTTTGTGTGCTTATCCAGACGCAGGCACAACTTGGGGAGGGAAGAGGACTAGCAGATTTCCTGGTCCAGTCCCACCCCAAAGGAATTGCTTTCTTCATTCATGTCTTTGGGAGGGGCTTCCTTCTGGAGACTCACTGAACAGCTGCTCCAAGTTCAAATCAGTCAGGAAGTCCCTGGCAGTGGCTGCCTGGTGGAAGTCCTTGTCGAAAGTAGGGCTGAAGAGCAAGAACAAAGGGTCAGAGGCGCCTCTAATTCCTGCAGACAGGCTTCTGCTCTTTGTTCGAGCCTCAGTTCAGTTCAGTCCCTCAGTCAAGTCCGACTCTTTGTGATCCCATGGAGGGCAACATACCAGGCTTCCCTGTCCATCACCAACTCCTGGAACTTGCTCAGACTCATGTCCATCGAGTCAGTGGTGCCATCCAACCATCTTATCCTCTGTTGTTTCATTCTCCTCCTGCCTTCAACCTTCCCCAACATCAGGGTCTTTCCAAATGAGTCAGTTCTTTGCATCAGGTGGGCAAAGTGTTGGAGTTCCAATGAATAGTCCAATGAGTATTCAAGACTGATTTCCCTTACAACTGACTGGTTGGATCTTGCATGCCAAGGGACTCTCAAGAGTCTTCTCCAACACGACAGTTCAAAAGCATCAATTCTTCAGCGCTCTGCTTTCTTTATAGTCCAACTCTCACATCCATGCATGACGACTGGAAAAACCACAGCTAGTTTTTGACTAGACAGACCTTTGTCAGCAAGGTAATGTCTCTGCTTTTCAATATGCTGTCTAGTTTCGTCATAGTGTTTCTTCCAAGGAGCAAGAGTCTTTTAATTTCATGGTTGCAGTCACCATCTGCAATGATTTTGTAGCCCCCCAAAATAAAGTCTGACACTGTTTCCCCATCTATTTACCATGAAGTGATGGGACCAGATGCCATGATCTTAATTTTCTGAATGCTGAGTTTAAGCCAACTTTTTGACTCTCCTCTTTCACTTTCATCAAGAGGCTCTTTAGTTCCTCTTCACTTTCTGCCATAAGGGTGGTGTCATCTGCATACCTGAGATTACTGATATTTTCCTGGCAATCTACTGATTTCAGCTTGTGCTTCATCAAACAAAGCATTTCACATGATGTACTCTGCATATAAATTAAATAAGCAAGGTGACAATATACAGCCTTGACACACTCCTTTCCCAATTTGGAACCTGTCTGTTGTTTCATGTCCGGTTCTAACTGTTGCTTCTTGACCTGCATACAGATTTCTCAAGAGGCAGGTAAGGTGGTCTGGTATTCCTATCTCTTAAAGTATTGTCCCCAGTTTCCACAGTTCCTCAATTTTCTCTGAGTCCCTTTCTACTTCTAAAATTTCTTCAGCATCTCTTTAACACTCAAAGCCCCAGAATTCTTCCTTTTCTTCTCCTTACTGGCACTGAGGGCTGGGAAACTGGCTTTGGAAACTTTGGATTTTTCTGATTTCTTCTCCTTGCCATGCCTCATCTTTTTTACTTCTTTATCTTCTCACCATTTTCTTTCAGCTTCTGCTTCCTTGAAGATCATTTCTTCTTTTCTTTAATGAAGTCATCTTCAGATTCTGATGCTTGTCTAAACTGCAGGTCTCTAGAGTTAATGTAAAAACCCTCCATGCTCTGTAGTCAAAGAGACAGGAACAAGCTCATCATATGTCTCAGAGTTCTTGATGAAGGAATCGGATTCATGATAACCATAACCCTTATCAATCAAGTCCTGTATAAGCTCTCTTCTATATTTCTTTCCACCATATTTTTCTTCAAATTTTCAGGCAAAGGTTTCCACGTTATGCCTTTCCTTTTATTCACCATTGAAAGGATCTGGGAGCTCTTTCTTTTTGTCTGAGGGATGAAGGCCTTTCACCTCCCTTCATAGGTTCTTCACCAGCTTTGGGTAGCAGAACTCTGGGCAGCACTTGTGATTCAGCTCAGAGAGCCAAGTGTGACCCCTCCAGCTTATGCAGATGGCTCAGAATACTGACTCTCTTCTGCTCCCCAACCTGTTATTTCTGGGATTTCTTTTTTAAAAAAGCAGGTTTCAAAGAACCTAGGAGAGAAGTGAACTGGACCTTATGACTGTTTTTAAGATGAGCGGACTCTAACCGATGGGTAGAAGCTAAAAGCAGAAGATTAAAATCTTCTCCAAGTCAAAGTAAAACTGCAAAGTTTAAATGAGAGCAAAGTATAAGATATGACTTGCTAAGAATCATGTTTATATTCACCACAAAATCACAAATACGATCAGCTTTATGTTATGAATTTGACAGTTTCTTATAAGAGAAGTCATTCTCCCATTTTCATATATACCATTCCCCTCTGCTTTTCAGCTATTGCTAATAAACCCTAAATCTTATTACCTTTAAGTCTCTCTCTCAGATCATTTCTTATCCATTATCACCACTTCTCCATCAAAACTGTTTGGATATATGTCACATTCCCTTAGGAAGTATCATTAAGTCACTTCTTTTTAAGAAGGCTAATTATATAGATACAGATATATAATTTATGCTACTGGATTAATAGGATAGGACTAGATTCTTAAACCTTTATTCTCTATGAAACAATATTTCCACCCTAAAATTATGCTGCATAGTTGGTCATCATTTGCCTATGTGCAAAATTAGTCTTGATTAAAAAGCTAAAAGCAGTCCTAAGCAAATGAGATAATACAGATTCTGCAACTGCAACAATTCCCCAATCATTCATTAATCAACAAATATGTATCTTTTTAAAATAATGTAAGGAATGCATTAGATGACTGCAAAGGTAATTGAGAGTGAAATTTCTTCTACAGGAAGATTTCATTCTTTTGTAGGAGTATAGACAGCACCCATTTTGGCTATGCTTACCTTGTAGCCACACCAGTCAGAAGATGAATGATTGTATGCCCTTGTGTGGGCATACTACAGTTCAGTGTGGAGATGTTTAAAATCACTTCACTTTTCAATTCTATACACTATGAAATGATTCTCTGGTGTAATTATGGGTGACCCTCTGGAGTCTAACTATGAATAGGGAAAGAAAGAAAGAAAAGTAGCAGAGAGAAGAAATCTCTTTTTTAAAAAAATTAATTTATTTTAATTGGAGGCTAATTACTTTATGATACTATAGTGGTTTCTGCCATACATTGACATGAATCAGCCATGGGTGTACATGTGTTCCCCATCCTGAACTCCCCTCCTGCCTCTCTCCCCATCCCACCCCCTGGGTCATCCCAGTGCACCAGCCCTGAGCACCCTGTCTTATGCATCAAACCTGGACTGGGGATCTATTTCACATATGATAAATACATGTTTCAGTGCTATTCTCTCAAATTATCCCACCCTCACCTTCTCCCATGGAGTGCAAAAGTCCATTCTTTATGTCTTTTTTGCTCTCTCTCATATAGGGTCATCATTACCATCTTTCTAAATTCCATATATATGCTTTAATATACTGAATTGGTGTTTTCTTTCTGATGTACTTCACTTTGTATAATAGGCTCCAGTTTCATCCACCTCATTAGGACTGAATCAAATGCATTCTTTTCAATAGCTGAGAAATATCCCATTGTGTATATGTACCACAGCTTTCTTATCCATTCATCTGCTGATGGACGTCTGGGTTGCTTCCATGTCCTAGTTATTGGAAGCAGTGATGTGATGAACATTGGGCTACACATGTATCTCTCAATTCTGGTTCTTCCATGTGTATGCCCAGCAGTGGGATTGCTGGGTCATATGGCAGTTCTATTTGCAGTTTTTTAAGGAATCTCCACACTATTCTCCATGGTGGCTATACTAGTTTGCATTCCCACCAAAAATGTAAAAGGGTTCCCTTTTCTCCATAACCTCTCCAGCATTTATCATTTATGGACTTTTGGATGGCAGCCATTCTGACCAGTGTGAGATGGTACCTCATTGTGGTTTTGATTTGCATTCCTCTGATAATGAGTGATGTTGAGCATCTTTTCATGTGTTTGTTAGCCATCTGTATGTCTTCATTGGAGAAATGTCTGTTTAGTTCTTTGCCCCATTTTTTAAATTGGGTCATTAATTTTTCTGGAATTGAGCTGCATGAGCTGCTTGTATATTTTTGAGATTATTTCTTTGTCAGTTGCTTTGTTTGTTACTATTATCTTCCATTCTGAAGGCTGTCTTTTCACCTTGCTTATACTTTCCTTCGTTGTGCAAAAGTTTTGAAGTTTAATTAGGTCCCGTTTGTTTAGTTTTGCTTTTATTTCCATTACTCTGGGAGGTGGGTCATAGAGGATCCTGCTGTGATTTATGTCAGAGAGTGTTTTGCCTATGTTTTCCCTTAGGAGTTTTATAGTTTCTGGTCTTACATTTAGATCTTTAATCCATTTTGAGTTTATTTTTGTGTATGGTGTTAGAAAACGTTCTAGTTTCATTCTTTTACAAATGGTTGACCAGTTTTCCCAGCACCACTTGTTAAAGAGGTTGTCTTTTCTCCAGTTCTTGCCTCCTTTGTCAAATATAAGTTTTCCATAGGTGTGTGGATTTAAGTGGTGAGGTGAAAGTTTCCCAAAAGACAGAAAGATAACATAGAAATAATGAGAGGCAAGGATTCAATGATGATCCACAGCATGAAAAAATTTTTATGAGAAAGCAAAAACAATGGGCATGTATAGCTATGCAGAGAAGTTTGATATGTATTAATTGTCTTGGCACTGGAAATTTTTGTACTAAGGTTGTTTATCAAGTTCTGTGCCAGAGGTGTTCATATCCTATGTCTGGGTCCAGTTTTAGGGTAACTATATGACCCAAAAATCTTTATGCTAGTTTCTGAGACTCTGCTCAAAATCTTTCATTAGAAGGAAACATTGGCAGATATCTATTTCAAATAAATTACTCTTGTCAGTTTAGTTGAAAGAAGTCCTTAAGTATTATTTTCATCATTAAGATATTAAAATACATCTCTTACAATGTTATATGTTTACATTTCATTACAACTTATTGTTCTGCTGCTTTTAATAATTGTTTTCATGTAAAAAGTGTCTTTGAAAGAGTCTTAAAGAACAGCTTGTATCATTAGAAGTTACAACTAAATCTCTTTTATTTGTTATAAACATCAGAACTAGTTGGATGTTTGAAACATTATGAGCATCATGAACATCTAACTAGTTTGAATTTTGGCAGAGAGACACAGTCTGGTTAGACAGAATGTTTACTGCATGTCTGTGAACACAGGGTTGCTAGAAAATCTTCCCATCAAACCTGTACCCTGCCCAAAAGGTTTACAATTCCTTCTCTTTTAACATTCTGGCAGAGTCAGCAGCTAATCGGGTTTGAATAATACTTTTTAATAAAGTTACTCCTCATTGGTTGAGAATTCTGGCATACAGGTATGTTCTTGAATACGAATTTGACTCTAATTAAAGGGTTCAATCTAGTATATTTTGGTTACACATCAGTTTTATAAGCAATACTATTTTTTAAAAATGTTCAGAACAACTTTATAATGGTTTGTTAAATTCCTGTGGTAAATCCCCCACAGCTTACCTCCATATGGAGAAGAGATACGCCTTTGATTCAATGAGAATAACTGATTTAGCCCCTTAATGTTCACAATCACAGGCTAAATCCCGTTTTTAATATGAATAAGAATATTCCCAGCCCCAGAGCCTATCAGGATATGTAGCTCTGAATCACTACTGTCCAGATATAACCTCAGCATAGAAATATTTTCCAGATCTAATAGTCTATGGAAATTGTTAGTCGCAGTTGCTTGTGATTATTTGTGAGACACTGTCAAAATAGAAAATTACAAAGCTTAAATACTTTGAATCAATTTTGGTTAAAATGAAAAGCCACAAATGACAATGGTATCATGATGTCTTAAAAAATTTAAGAGTAAAACTGTTGTCCTAAAGTACTTTACCAATCATTACTGAAAAGTGAGGGAGAAAACGGGGGAATATTTTCACTCCAGTGTCCACAAGAACATTAACAGCTGGTGCAAAAGTATTCTTTTTTAATAATAGTCTTTTTTTATTTACATAAAAGTTGAAAAGCCAGTACAGCGAGTTCCCCTATACCCTTCACATGCCCAATTTCCCTTATTATTAATGTTATATTACTATGGTACATGTGTCACAACTAAGAGGCCAACATTGGTATATTACTTTTAACTGAACTCCTCGTTTTATTCACATCTGATCTTAGCCAAAAGTCTGAGGAGTACTCCACATTTTATTTAGGGTTCACTAACTTTTTCCTATGTCTTTTATGTTCCAGGAGCCTTTCCAGGACATTATATTTAGTCATCATGTCTCCTTCGCCTTCTCTGCTTTATGACAGAGTCTCAGTCTTTGCCTATTTTTGATGATTTTGTTTTGAAGAGTGCTCTTCAGATATTTTGTCTCTTGCCTGATGCTTTTCTCATTGTTAAATGAGATTGTGCCTTTGGGGGAGGATGGTCACAGAGATGCACTTCCACTCTCATGACACCACACTGTGTTGGGGATACATGAATTATTATTTGGATGAGGTTGACCTTCATCACCTGACTGAGGCAGTGTTTGCCAGAATTCTTAAATGCCAAGTAGAAAAATAACATTTAATTAATTTATTTTTTACTGCTATCTTTTTAATTTTCTTTCATCATTCATGTTTGTTCAGAACATTACAGTAGGCATGAAGGAAAATATAACTGCATTTTTAAACTCAGTCTGTCTGAAGTACATTATAATATATGAAACCATGTCATTATCTCTTACAGAAAAAATAGCATGCAAATAATAATTTGATATTAAGGTAAAAGATCAAGACCAAAGTCCAAGTAAGCCATCTATAAGGTTTAAGTGTGAGTCATGTTTCCATTCCATTGAGTTTAGAGAAATGTTGGCATGATGTGTATGATTTGAAATAGTGAAATCCTCGAAGACTTCTGCACCAGGGTTTAAATGAAAACTAAAATGTTGGCATAGTATCAGTGATTTTCCAGCTCCTATTTGATCTCAGAAAGGTACAGATTATCTCGGCCATCAGCTACTTCTTTGTTAGGACTTCTCAGACAGTGCAGTGGTAAAGACTCCACCTGCCTATGCAGGAGGCAGAGGAAACAAAGGTTCAATCCCTGAGTCAGGGAGATCCCCTAGAGTAGGAAATGGCAACCCACTCCAGTATTCTTGCTTGGAAAACTCCATGGACAGAGAAACCTGTAGGGCTATGGTACACAGGGTCGCAAAAAGTTGGACATGACTAAGCAACTAAAAACACACACACAAACTTCTATGTTGGTAATGGCTTTCTTCAGGGCTCCCTCCCCAGAAGCTTTGTTCTCCAGGCCCACCTACAGTCTTCCTAACTTTAGCCTCATGGAGGCTGAGGGCATACAGAGGACAGTGCTTACTGTAGGGCTGGGTGATTTTCTGTCTGTACGGCAGGGCTCCCTCCCAATTCTGCATGTATAAGCAGATGCCGTGGCTTGGCACATCATGTGCATCCTATACATGTTACTGTCCTCAGACACACAGCTCTTCTCCTGGCTGAGTTCACAGATCTCCAACAGCTCACTGGGGAACTTGTGTAGTGCTTGGCCCTTCTTAACTCAATACATTGCAAACATATCTGATCACGTCTCTGCCTCTGGGGGATAGATG
Source organism: Antilocapra americana (assembly GCA_007570785.1). Taxonomy (NCBI): domain Eukaryota; kingdom Metazoa; phylum Chordata; class Mammalia; order Artiodactyla; family Antilocapridae; genus Antilocapra; species Antilocapra americana. The sequence goes on from ML662442.1 coordinate 12,803,548, forward strand.
AACTTCCAGATTTCCACCTTGGCCTTATCCTTGTTTTTGTTGGTACATCCTTGTTCTTACAAGTAAAAAAAAAAAAAAACCCTGAGAATCTCTTAACCAGTCATTCATATCTTCTACTGAGTACAGGAGGTCAACATAGCTGGTAAAAATCTCTCCTGGGTGGATTTCTCTGACTTCTTCCAGGGTCCCCTTGCAGGTCACAATGACATTGGGGCCACAACTGATTCATCAGTGCAACATCAGCAAATATTGCTGATCCCAAATGAGAAAGTTCTTCATCTTCAGTTGTAAATCCATGACCTGTATGAAGAGTAATACCAGGATATCATTTTTGGGGAACTGAAGGTGCTTGGAATGAAAGTGATACAGAGCAGCAAGGTCATTCTGAATTAAATCCTTCTTCTCATCATCTAACTTATCCAGATGTGACTCCAACTCCTTCATGGCTAACCATTTCTCTGAAGGTGTTCTTTCTGAGTGGATTTTATGTATAGACAGAATACTTGCAATTAACCTTTCAGTCTCTGAGGGATTCCAGTTTTTCCCCAAAACAACCATAGGAGAACATTCCAGCTTGTGCATCAGCCAATCATCTCCCTCACATGCTACCTTATAGTAAAATGCCCACTTGCATCTTCCGCATTTGGACATTCCTCCTTACCTGGTGAAGCAGAACTCAGTGATTGTACCACTCATTGACCATGAGCACAGAGGCACAGGCCTGCAGGGGAGGGGCAAGTCCCTACCTGGAAGCATTGTAGGGCCCTTCCCCAGGCTGCAGAAGTGCTCCAGACCACTGTTGGTCTGGACCCTCATTCTAGCATCTCAGTTTGTACAGAGGAGCTGCAAGTGCAGCTCCCCAATAACATCTTATTTTAAATGTTAGTCTATATATGTGTGTCTAGCAGATATTGTCACTCTTTTTAGCTGTCTCATTCTTTGCACATCTTTCCTATAAGAAGAAACTTCTTATCTTGTAAGTTCTTGTTTTGCTGGGCACAAGGATGAAATGCACAACACTCTTTTCTGTAAAAGGTGGCTTCTTCTTCTTTGGTGGCTCAGATGAAAAAGATTCCACCTACAATGCAGGAGACTGGGGTTGAAGCTCTAGGTTGGGAAGATCCTCTGGAGAAGGAAGTGGCTGCCCACTCCAGTGTTCTTGCCTTGAGAATTCCAAGAACAGAGAGCCTAGTGGACTACAGTCCATAGGGTTGTAAAGAGTTGGACACCACTGAGCAACTAATACACTTGCAATAAAAGTGAGGAATTCCTGCTATAGTGATCACAGGTATCACATCTCCAGTGAGATAGATGCCATGTGGAACCGACTCTGGTGAGATGGCAGAGACATCAAGTTTTACAGGCAGCATGATATGATTTGCCTATTTGTCAAAAATCCGTAGGGTATAGGTCTTAGCTTTGTCTGACAAACCAAGAAACTCACTCTAGTGGATTCTTTCTAACCACAAAGAGTTAGCAAGATTTCTTCCACAGTGCATTACTACTTATTTTTTGGACAATAAGAAAGTCCTGAAGCACTCATAATTTATAATAAAAAGTAAGTAAGAGCAAAGTCAAGGTTGGTTTAATGCTTGTATTGTTCTAATGATCTTGATTCCATTATCTTCTTTCTGAGTGGTAGAGGGCAGCTGCACCTGATACATATGGGGGTGTGTTGTGGATGTGAGCATTATATAATACGAATCATAATAAAAAATGCTTGAAATGCTCTGAGCTGTCATCTTTTTGTTTGTTTAAAACCTAATTCTTCAAATAGACACGTATGCTTTTGGATCATATCATTTTATATCATTATCAAATCATCTTTACAAAATAATGCTTCAGCTTATACTGTCTTCCAGTTTTTGTGAAAAGTCACTATAAGATTTAGATGTAGAATCTCCAATTTGACAGTTTCTATATTCTACAACTTTTTTAATGATATAAATACTTCGTTTGTATCTATGTAGTGAGCAAATGAGAAAAATCAAATTTGATTTTCCCTAAATATTTGAAACAATTTTTACCTCTAGTCAAGGGAAATATGTAAAATTTTAAATTATTTTGATATAATTATAGATGTATAGGATGTTGCAGATAAATGTACAGGAAGGTCTCTGTACTTTCCACTTCAGTTCACTTCAGTCGCTCAGTCGTGTCCAAGTCTTTACGACCCCATGAACTGCAGCACTTCAGGCCTCCCTGTCCATCACTCTGGGGTGCACTCCCGGAGTCCACCCAAACTCATGGCCATTGAGTCAATGATGCCATCCAGACATCTCATCCTCTGTTGTCCCCTTCTCCTGCTGGCCTCAATCTTTCCCAGCATCAGAGTCTTTTCAAATGAGTCAGCTCTTTGCATGAGGTGGCCAAAGTACTGGAGTTTCAGCTTCAACATCAGTCCTTCCAATGAACACCCAGGACTGATCTCCTTTAGAATGGACTGGTTGGATCTCCTTGCAGTGCAAGGGACTCTCAAGAGTCTTCTCCAACGCCACAGTTCAAAAGCATCAATTCTTCAGTGCTCAGCTTTCCTCACCATCCAATTCTCACATCCACACATGACCACTGGAAAAACAATAGCCTTGAGTAGACAGACCTTTGTTGGCAAAGTAATGTCTCTGCTTTTTAATATGTGGTCTAGGTTGGTCATAACTTTCCTTCCAAGGAGTAAGTGTCTTTTACTTTCATTGCTGCAGTCACCATCTGCAGTGATTTTGGAGCCCTGAAAAAAAGAGTCAGCCACTGTTTCCACTGTTTCCCCATCTATCTGGCATGAAGTGATGGGACCATTTGCCGTGATCTTAGCTTTCTGAATCTTGGGCTTTAAGCCAACTTTTTCACTCTCCTCTTTTACTCTCTTTTACTTTTAGTTCTTCTTCAATTTCTGCCATAAGGGTGGTGTCATCTGCATATCTGAGGTTATTGATATTTCTCCTGGCAATTTGGATTCCAGCTTGTGCTTCCTCCAGCCCAGCGTTTCTCATGATGTACTCTGCATAGAAGTTAAATAAGCAGGGTGACAATACACAGCCTTGACGTACTCCTTTTCCTATTTGGAACCAGTCTGTTATTCCATGTCCAGTTCTAACTGTTGCTTCCTGACCTGCATACAGTTTTCTCAAGAGGCAGGTCAGGTGGTCTGGTATTCCAATCTCTTTCAGAATTTTCCACAGTTCATTGTGATCCCCACAGTCAAAGGCTTTGGCATAGTCAATAAAGCAGAAATAGATGTTTCTCTGGTACTCGCTTGCTTTTTTGATGATCCAGCACATGTTGGAAATTTTATCTCTGGTTCCTCTGCCTTTTCTAAAACCAGCTTGAACATCTGGAAGTTCACCGTTCATGTATTGCTGAAGCTGGCTTGGAGAATTTTAAGAATTACTTTACTAGCATGTGAGATGAGTCCAATTGTGCAGCAGTTTGATCATTCTTTGGTATTGCCTTTCTTTGGGATTGAAATGAAAACTAACCTTTTCCAGTCCTATGGCCACTGCTGAGTTTTCCATATTTACTGGCATGTTGAGTGCAGCACTTTCACAGCATCATCTTTCAGGATTTGAAATAGCTCAAATGGAATTCCATCACCTCCACTAGCTTTGTTCATAGTGATGCTTCCTAAGGCTCACTTGACTTCCCATTCCAGCATATCTGGCTCTGGGTGAGTGATCACACCATCGTGATTATCTGGGTCATGAAGATCTTTTTTGTATAGTTCTTCTGTGTTTTCTTGCCACCTTTTCGTAATGTCTTCTGCTTCTCTTAGGTACCTATCATTTCTGTCCTGTATTGAGCCCATCTTTGCATGAAAAGTTCCCTTGGTATCTCTAATTTTCTTGAAGAGATCTATAGTCTTTCCCATTCTGTTGTTTCCATCTATTTCTTTGCATTGATTGCTAAGGAAGGCTTTCTTATCTATCCTTGCTATTCTTCTGAAATATGCATTCAAGTGGATATATCTTTCCTTTTCTCCTTTGCTTTTCACTTCCTGTCTTTTCACAGCTATTTGTAATGCCTCCTCAGATAGCCATTTTGCTTTTTTGCATTTCTTTTTCTTGGGGATGGTCCTGATTCCTATCTCCTGTACAATGTCATTAACCTCCATCAATAGTTTGTCAGGCATTTTGTCTATCAGATCTAGTCCTTTAAATCTATTTCTCACTTCTACTGTATAGTCATAAGGGATTTGATTTAGGTCTCACCTGAATGGTCTAATGGTTTTCTCTCCTTTCTTCAATTTCAGTCTGTATTTGGGATTTAAGAAGTTCATGATGTGAGTCACAATCAGCTCGTGGTCTTGTTTTTGTTGACTGTATAGAGCTTCTCCATCTTTAGCTATAAAAGAATATAAGCAATCTGATTTCAGTGTTGACCATCTGGTGATGTTTGTGTGTAGAGTCTTCTCTTGTTTTTGGAAGAGAGTGTTTGCTATGACCAGTGCGTTCTCTTGGCAGAACTCTATTAACCTTTGCCCTGCTTCATTCTGTACTCCAAGACCAAATTTGCCTGTTACTCCAGGTATTTCTTGACTTCCTACTTTTGCATTCCAGTCCCCTATAATGAAAAGAACATCTTTTTTGGTGTCCTTTTTTGGGTATTAGTTCTAGAAGGTCTTGTAGGTCTTCACAGAACTGTTCAACTTCAGCTTCTTTACCATTACTGGTCGGGGAATAGACTTGAATAACCATGATATTGAATAATTTGCCTTGGAAATGAACAGAGATCATTTTGTCATTTTTGAGATTGCATGCAAGTACTGCATTTTGGACTTCTTTGTTGACTATTATGGCTACTCCATTTCTTCTACGGGATTCCTGCCCACAGTAGTGAATATAATGATCATCTGAGTTAAATTCAACCATTCCAGTCCATCTTAGATCACTGATTCCTAGAAGGTTGATGTTCACTCTTGCCGTCTCCTGTTTGACCACTTCCAATTTGTCCTGATTCATGGACCTAACATTTCAGGCTCCTATGCAATATTGCTCTTTATAGCATTGAATCTTGCTTCTATCACCAGTCCCATTCACAACTGGGTATTGTTTTTGCTTTGGCTCCATCCCTTCATTCTTTCTGGAGTTTTTTCTCCACTGATCTCCAGTAGCATATTGGGCACCTACCAACCTGGGGAGTTCATCTTTTTGTCTTTTCATACTATTCATGGTGTTCTCAAGGCAAGAATATTGAAGTGGTTTGCCATTCCCTTCTCCAGTGAACCTCATTCTGTCAGACCTCTCCACCATGACCCATCTGTCTTGGCTGGCCCCGCATGGCATGGCTTAGTTTCATTGAGTTAGACAAAGCTGTGGTTCATGTGATCAGACTGGCTAGTTGTCCGTGACTGTAGTTTCAGCCTGTCTGCCCCCTGATTCCCTCTCTCAGTGCCTACCGTCTTCCCTGGGTTTCTCTTACTTTGGATGTGGGGTCTCACTTCACAGCTGCTCCAGCAAAGCACAGCCGCTGCCCCTGACTTCGGGTGCGGGGTAGCTCCTTTCAGTCGTCACAGCCAGCGACTGCAACTAATTGTTCCACTTACATTCCCCCAAAGTTAACATCCTATATAACTATAGGATAATAAGGATGCCAAGAATTTGACATGGGTAAAATCCACAGAGCTTGTTCAGATTTCTCCAGTTATCCATGCTATCATTTGAGCTTATATGTATGTATATATGTACTGAAGTAAAATTTTTAACTTTTTAAAGTTTCTCTTTGCTTTTCTAAATTGGTTATGTGAGTGTTAAACTCCAAAATGTCAGTGGCTTAATGAAATAGGTGTTATTTCTTACTCACACAAAAGTTAATGTATGTGTTTCTGGTTGTAAACCACTTTCCTTATGGTCATTGGAAAACTCAGCCTCTTTCTAATTTTTAGTCTATCCTCCCTTAAGTCCTAGAGTAGGGTTAGCAGAAGAGGACAGCCAGGTGTGGAAGTGTTGCACATCTCTGTGGTCCAAATTTCATTGGCCAGGAATCAGTAGCATGACTACTCTTGTTGCAAAGGGTGAATGGGAAACATACTCTAGCTAGGTGTACAGGAGAAAAAAAAAAAAATAGGTGTTGGTTTCCAGTACAGTTGGTTCCTTCAATTTAAGAACCAGGTTTTATATCTTATCATGACTTGTCAAAAGTACTGGTTACCCTTTTTAGTGTCATTTTCTCTTAATCTATTTCCAGTTGTTTTTCTGAACTTAGTTATAAGTTTATAACTAAGATAAACTTAGTTATCTTAAATTCTATGTATCTACTTTAACATAATTATTGAAAAAGAATGAGAAACAAATAAATTTAGTAAGCACTAAAGGAGTTAAAGAAGTTTTGCAACATTTCAGTTGTAAAATTCTATTTTTTATAATTCTTTACTTTCTTGCTCTTCAATGTGCTAAAAATTAATAAACAAAATTTATACACTGACTACATGATAAAAATATTTGTATTAAAAATTATAAATTTGAACAGTGATCCATATATTAGACTATGTAAGAGCCAAATATAACAATTATAAATACAAAGATATTTTACTTCCTTTTATAGAAGACTTTATCAAAGTAGTTTATATATGAAATAGAGATCATAATAGAAAAAATCATTTTCTATTAATTTTTAAGACAAATATTTTGTTTGCATAGATTATCTGAAAGTTTCTTTCCAGTTTGGCTCTTACATTAATATTGAGAATAGATGTCTTTCATTGTTAGCAGTAGTAGTTCAATAATGCAATTCTGCTGAATCTTACAATTGTATGAGTTCAGTGATTCTATCCTTGTTCTTTAGGTACATAAACTATGATGGAGATAATGTAAATAACCTTCTTGTAAGTCTGCAAAAGGGATTTTACAAGCCCTAATGACTGCAACATGCAGCAGTGAAGGACTGAGTTTAATCATAAGAAAGGGGCCGCTTTCCCAACTACAATACTTCTAGGAAAATCCTATAATAGAGGAAATAAGAACTTAATTTAAAAATCATTGTTCCATGGACGGTCCTTAAATAAACATGAAAGCAGTTCTGCCCTTTAGAAATTTGTGATTCTCAAATCATTATTTCCACTGTAATGTATTGTGGTCTATGTTATATTCAGTTCAGTTTAGTTCAGTCACTCAGTTGTGTTCAGCTCTTTGTGACCCCATGGACTGCAGCATGCCAGGTTTCCCTATCTGTAACCAGCTCCCAGAGCTTGCTGAAACTCATGTCCATCGAGTTGGTGATGCCATCCAACCATCTCATCCTCTGTCATCCCCTTCTCCTGCCTTCAATCTTTCACAGCATCAGGGTATTTTCCAATGAGTCAGTTCATCATATTAGGTGGCCAAAGTATTGGAATTTCAGTATCAGTATCAGTCCTTCCAATGAATATTCAGGACTGATTTACTTTAGGTTTGATCTCCTTGCAGACCAAGGGACTCTCAAGAGTCTTCTCCAACATCATAGTTCAAAACCATCAATTCTTAGGCACTCAGCTTTCTTGATTAAGATCTCAGGTAAATGACAGTTCGAGACCATAGATAACTTTTCAGAGAGAATTAATCAGCTGGGACTAAAATATAGGTTTTCCTTTCCTCATTCTTTTTTATTTTTTTTTTGTATACTACAGGGTACCAGCACTGTCTATATATTGTATTCTGAGTTTATTCAGTCTAACAGGTATGTCAATAGTGCTTACCTTTAAATTATCCAAGGTGCAAAGGCTTGGAAATGATTTCTCTTTAAGCAAGTATCATCATACCTTACATTCTGTCATCATATTGGACATTCTATCACACTGAGTACACTACTTTTAGTCCCACAACTCTAGACTTTAAAGATCTAAGACTGAAGGGCCTATTCAAACAGACCTTGAATAATGTTTCTTAGATAGTAACTGTTAACTCATTCTCTTCTCTATGGTACTTTCTTTGCTTGTAGTTATGGACATTCCAAAGTTGGAGACAGATTTCCTGAAAAGAGTGCTGTATTCTGCATATAGTTAAGTAAGCAGTGTAACAATATGCAGCCTTGATGTACTCCTTTCCCAATTTGGAATCAGTCTGTTGTTCCATGTCCACTTCTAACTATTGCTTTTTGGCCTGTATACATATTTCTCAGCAAGCAGGTAAGGTGGTCTGGTATGCCCATCTCTTTAAGAATTTTCCACAGTCTGTTGTGATCTACGCAGCCAAAGGCTTTGGCGTGGTCAATAAAGCAGAAGTAGATGTTTTTCTGGGACTCTCTTGCTTTTTTGATGACCCAATGAATGTTGGCAATTTAATCTCTTGTTCCTCTGACTTTGCTAAATCCAGCTTGAACATCTGGAATTCATGGTTCACGTACTGTTAAAGCCTGGCTTGGAGAATTGAGTGTTACTTTGCTAGCATGTGAAATGAGTGCAATTGTGCAGCAGTTTGAACATTTTTTGGCACTGCTTTCTTTGGGATTAGAATAAAAACTGACCTTTTCCAATCCTATGGCCACTGCTGAGTTTTCCAAATTTGCTGGCATATTGAGTGCAACACTTTCACAGCATCATCATTTGAGGATTTGAAATAGCTCAACTGGGATTTCATCACCTCCACTAGCTTTGTTTGTAGTGATGCTTCCTAAAGCCCACTTGACTTCACATTCCAGGATGTCTGGCTCTAGGTGAATGATCACACCATCGTGGTTATCTGGGTCATGAAAATGTTTTTTGTATAGTTCTTCAGTGTATTCTTGCCACTTCTTCTTAATATCTTCTGCTTCTGTTAGGCCCATACCATTTCTGTCCTTTATTGTGCTCATCTCTGCATGGAATTTTCCTTTGGCAGCTCTAATTTTCTTGAAGAGATCTCTAGTCTTTCCCATTCTATTGTTTTCCTCTATTTCTTTGCACTGATTGCCGAGGAAGGCTTTCTTATCTCTCCTTGCCATTCTTTGGAACTCTGCATTCAGATAGATATATCTTTCCTTTTCTCCTTTGCCTTTCACTTCTCTTCTTTTTTCAGCTATTTGTAAGGCCTCCTCAGACATCTGTCTATCAAATCTAATCCCTTGAATCTATCTGTCACTTCCATTGTTTGTTAGTTTGTTATTAAGAAATTAAGGCACAAATCTAAGTTGTTAGAAATCAATGAATAGATGGAAAATATGGCATGATTTGCTAAGCAGTTGCATCTGAAACACATTGGTTGTGAATTTGTCAAATATACCAAAGGAATGCTGAAAAATAGTCTGAAGTTTAATTGTGAAAATCTTTCCAAGATAATACACACATGTAATTAAGGGGAAGATGGTTATCTGTCTTGGGTATGAGTAGCATCTTGACTATGTATGATGTAAAACCTGAATTCCTGAAGCACAGCAGGCTTCCTGTTTCTAGCCAGGCACTGACATTCCTTTTCTTCCTCCCTTTAGCTCTTCTCTGGCATGACAAACACAGATGTCAATATGGAAATCATCTATGGAGTTTTAAGAGAGAAGCACATCAAGCTGTTTTCCAGAGCAAAATGTTTCCCATGCAATTTTCCTCTGCTTTCGTACTTATCAAGTTTATTTTTTTTTAACATTTATTAATATTCTTCAATCTATTTTTCATTTTCAGGCTGGAAGCTTATTTTCAAGATTCCTGAAAACTTAGTCAGTTCTCTTCCAGATACATAATATAAATTTGCCTAATTTGAGTTAATTTTTAGCTAGTAGTGGACAATGGGAACTAGGTATGAAACTGTCATTTGGTACTTTGTCTGTTTAAGCTATAGAATATATGAATCTCGAAATATGAGAATTTGTATCCTGCTATTTGAGTGAAAGGCTAAGGTTGCAGAATGAGAAGATGGCATTTTTGATTTTGTGAACTAATTGGTGTGAATTTTATCATCCTGTTTTGATTTCTCCCTTCTGCTTTCCATGTTGGCTGAGGGTGTTCCAGACTGCTGTTCGTTTGAGCCAAGGACAGAATAATTAACAAGAGAAGTCTTGTTAAAAACAGCATGTACGTTAAAACCAATACTAAAACTATTTGGAATATTAAAAAAAAATCTAAGACCATAGCAACCCATTTTGGGGCAGGTAGTGGTTCATTAATTATGATTTTCTTATTTAGTGCATTCACGAGTTTGTCACATTCAAAGAATAAAAAATTAAATCATATCTTTCCCAAAGCCTACCTTTACTTGCTCTAACAGAAAAGGGGAGTATAAAAAGTCTTCTGTTTTCCATAAAAAAAATACCATGCTGAGTAAGTATGTGAAAACATTTTCAATCTTACCAACAAGAACGTCATGAAAAATAAATTAGAGTAATACTATTTAGATCCTACCATGTCACTAATTTTCAAAAAGTAGACTAACATCTAGTATGGAGGATACATTCAAATAAATGCTGGCAGATTCATATCGGGGTGATAATCAAAATATTTTAGAACTAGTACAGCTTAGTCACTCAGTCATGTCTCTTTGTGGTCTCATGGCACCGACCAAAGAACAGCCATCTAATCAATCAACATTCTGTTGATCATATTCTTTGACTCAAAAGTTCTTCCCTGCATGTATTAAACCTTTTAGATAAATTTCTATGTTACTTTCCAGACACATTTTATCAACCTACACTTTTTATCATCAGTTAATAAGAATCCATTTTCTCATCCTAAAGAATACTAGATATTTTAAATTATGTTAAACTCTTTGCTAACACATTAGGTGAAAATACTATTTAATTATTGGTTTGATTTCTTTGGCTACTAATACAGTTGGCTGTTTATATTTCTTCCTTTGTGTACTGACTGTTCTTGTCCTGTTACTTCTTAATGCCACATATTTAAGCCCTGTTAATTTACGAGTTGAAGACAAGAGATTTAAATAATTTTCTTTCATTCACATGGCCACACCCAATTATTTTTCAGGGTGGAAATTAGTCTCCTTTAGGACACTGTGTTCTGAATGAAAAACTCAAGAATGAAAGAACATGCTCTGTTACATTTTGGCCAAGAACAAATCACTGCATTTACAAAAGCATGCATTACAACAGAAGGGGTGGGTATTGGCTGCTGTGCTGGTATCAGAGTTGCATTTAGTTCTAGAAGCTTGTCTTCTGTGCCTCATGCATTGCTTTATTTTAGCTCAACCCCTGCCAGGGTGGGACCACCCAAGCTCCTGAATGCAGCTCTTTCTGTAGGACCTTAAATTAAGCCCAAATTGCAGGGTAGGAGGTCTTTAGTTTGCTTTTTGAGGTATGAATAATTTCTCTACCATCTATTTCACTCCACTCAAGTTACCATGTGGAATGCCATTTGGGATAGCTTTGAAATGGTTCTATGCTCATATCATAAAAAAGACTCAGACAAGTTTTGTGTATTTTGTGATGGCACAGAAAATAGGGAGAGGATTCAGGGTTTGACCTAGAAATCCCATCCAAGGTGGTTGGGGTTTTGGGTTTCCTGAGTTGTCATGTCTGGGGGAACCTTGCAAATGGGTTGGTAATGAGGCATTTTGAGGGCTGCTGATTCGGGAAATGGATCAAGCTGTCTTGGGTACGTGGCATCCCATCTGCTTTGCATTCCATCTTGTATTTAAAGCATAAACCTAGTATTGTGGGGTCACTGACATTTAGCTCTAGTATTGAGGTTCATAGAAGAAGGTCTAGGAAAAATTTTAGAACCACATTTTCATCATGAAAAGTAGGAGAATTATTATATTTTCCTGAGGAGAGTCAACTTTTTGACTGAGCTGTTCCTACAAGGTTTACAAAATTTGTCTGATTCCTCAATTTGTCAGTGACTGGTCTGTAGAAGTCTTTAAAAGTATATTCATAACAATAAAAGCCAACTATTAAGCTGCTGTAGAAAGAGCTGTCAAAGAGACATTAGAAACTGGCTTGTTTCCTGTGCAGGCTAAGGGCAGTTTCTTCTGTTCTCCAAATCAGTTTCTTCCTATATAAAAAGTACATGCATTATTCGTAATGTCTAATTCACAAGGTTATGATCAGAACCAAAGACTGAATGTCAAAATGCTATGTCAAATACTACATGAATACTAGTTACTATTATGACCTGATAAATACTATGCTATGAGTTAGAAACTTTTATAAATATCTCCGAACAGAATGGCCATTTTGACAAAAGTTATGGGAGACACTGAAAGATCATGTGATGTGGGTCTATTTGTGTTTTTTTCTGTGTGTGATTATATGTGTGAAGTATATATAATCCATCTTGAATTATTTTTATCTATCATTTACTCTTGTTTTTCTTATGTTTTTAAAAAATTTTAATTTACTTTTTTGTTGCACTGGCTCTTCATTGGTGCACGTGGGCTTTCTCTGGCTATGATGAGCCTGGAGCTGTACATGCTAAGTCGCTTCAGTCGTGTTCAACTCTTTGCAACGCTATGGACTGTAGCCTGCCAGGCTCCTGTGTCCATGGGATTCTCCAGGCAAAAACACTGGAGTGGACTGCCATGCCCTCCTCCAGGGGGTCTTCCCAACTCAGGAATCAAACCTGCATCTCTCATTCCTCCTGCATTGGCAGGTGGGTCCTTTACCACCAGTGTTAGCTGGGAAGCCAGTTGCAGTCCACAGGCTTCTCAATGCAGTGGCTTCTTTTGATATGGAGCATTGCCTCTAGGGCACATGGCCTTCAGTATTTGTGGTGCATAGGCTTAGTTGCCCCACACCATGTGGGATTTTCCTGAACCAGGGATCAAACCTGTGTCCCCTGAATTCTCAACCACTGGAACACAAGCGAAGTTCTATTATTTCAGTTCAGTCACTCAGTCATGTCCTACTCTTTGCGACCCGTGGACTGCAGCATGCCAGGCTTCCCTGTCCATCACTGACTCCCAGAGCTTGCTCAGACTCATATCCAATGAATGAGTGATGCCATCTAACTATCTCATCCTCTGTCGTCCCCTTCTCCTCCTACCTTCAATCCTTCCCAGCATCGGGGTGTTTTCAAATGAGTCAGTTCTTTGCATCAGGTAGCCAAAGTATTGGAGCTTCAGCATCAGAATCAGTCCTTCCAATGAATATTCAGGACTGATCTCTTTTAGGATGGACTGATTGAATCTCCTTGCAGTCTAAGGGACTCTCAAGAGTCTTCTCCAACACCACAGTTCAAAAGCATCAATTCTTCAGCGCTTGGCTTTCTTCACCGTCCAACTCTCACATCCATACATGACTACTGGAAAAATCATAGTCTTGACTAGACGGATCTTTGTTGGCAAGGTAATGTCTCTGCTTTTTAATATGCTGTCTAGGTTGGTCATAGATTTAAATATGCATTTCAAACTTCTGGTTCCTGAAAACATTTCTAAGTTTTTATTTTCCTGAGATAGCAAGTCCACTGATTTAAATTTTTTTTAATTAATTAATTTATTTTTTTATTATTGTTTTTGCCATACATTGTCATGATATCACCATGGGTTTACATATGCTTCCCCTCCGGGTCCCCCCTCCCTCCGCCCTCCCCCCCGATTGAAATGATCAATGCCATTTTCCTAATTTAAAAAAGTTTTACCTATGTATATGTACACATATAGATAGAAGTTGAATTACCAAATAGGACAGGAAATCTAAATCACTGGCATGAAATGTGCATTTTTCAGTCTTGGTTCATGCACCGTGGCCACAAACAGTCTTAATGTCACAGTCTTATTCAGCATTCCATTTGAAGGAAATTATGTTTTGGTCTGGCATGGCTGGGTCACATTCTGAATGACTGAAGGATCAGACTAAAATTAGGGCGAAATACATCTATGTTTCAGTTTCTCTAGGAAGGTGTCATATGGCTTAATATTTAGTTTTACAATTTTATTTCAATTTGTTTTACATGTGTCTTCTTTGAGGAAAGTGTTTCACAATATACTAATACTGAGACATAAAATATGAAATTTCTCCTTCAAGAATCTCAAAGGTGGCTGTTTTACTAACTAATTTACCACATGTAACTGAGAAACACAGTGTTTCATATTTTACAGATTGAGAAACCAATGCACAGGGAAACATTAAAATAAGTTAGTAGGAGTTTAGTGTTATTGATTTTACAAACTCAGATTTGAGATCATCAGTAGAATTTTAAAAAAAAGGTAATATACCCAGCTAATGCCTAAATAATCAGACAATGAGGTCACATGGGTCCTCAAAACCCGATCAGTTCAGTTAAAAAAAAAAGTAACCTTTTGACTGTATTTATATCAAATGGGTCTCAAATATTCATAGACTTAATTTCCTACTGTTTGCAACAAGCTCTGAGAATTTGTCTTTAAATAAAGTAGGTAATTTACTATTCCTTTAAAACCTCCCATATTAATTAAGTTGCCTCTTCCTGTTGAAATACCCTACCTTTCTCACAACTGCCAGTTAAAAATTGGCTCACCCTTCAAGCACCATCTCACATGCCACAGAATTCGCAATGCAATATTATCTTGTCTTTGAAGTCTCCCTATTCATAGCCCATAACATGTACCTTCATTATAATGATTTGGGCTTTCCTGGTGGCTTGGATGGTAATGAATCTTCCTGCAAGGCAAGAGACTGAGGTTTGATCCCTGGGTCGAGATGATTCCCTGGAGAAGGAAATGGCTACCCACTCCAGTATTCTTGCTTGGAGTATTCCATGGACAGGGGAGCCTGGCACACTATAGTCCATGGAGTTGCAGAGTCAAACATGACTCTCATTATAATATTTTATAATTATATTTCATTATAATAATTTGAATGCCTATTTTACAATTACTCTTTCCTCTATACTAACATCTTGTTGGTGAAGACTATATTTATCATTCCTATATCCTTCAAACTGCTCCAGGCTGATATTGCATATATTGTTTTGTAGATAAAGGTTAAATTGTACTGAAATATGAATAATTTATACCTCAGATGTATCCCCAAAGCTTCAGGTTTTTATTCATATGTGTACCATTTAATTTATGGTAAAAGAGGCAAGAGAAGGGGCAAAATCCCAAAGTACAATTGCCAGCTAAGTCCAGACATATTAAGAACCTTTCTGAGTCTCAAGAGCTTCTTCTTACATCTCGCTGGTTGTCTCTATCAGCAATAAATGTTGGAAAATTAATATCTTTAACCACGTACATTGGTTACCTTGACACTACAGGGGAAATTGGAATATAGATATTGATTAAGCAACTAGCAGTTGTTAACAGAAAAACAAAAAGTAAAAGAATCCACTGGAGAGCCCATTTGTGAAGTTCAAGCCAAAGTCAATTCAAACTCAACATGTCCCCAGTTCAGCTGCCTCTCCTTATACCCACTCCTTTTGTTGTGGTTCCATCTCTGTGAATAGTACCATCCTGTCAATCACCCAAAACAGAGATGCTACAAACATCCCAGATTCCAATCTCTCCCATAAAGTCTAACTTATTCGTTTACTGCAGCTTAGTTTCTTTACTACCCCACATAGCTGTCCCTACTCACAATTTCCATTGTCAGTACCCTAAAGAGATTTCTTGATGTTTGAGTAGTAGTCCTTTTTTTATCATCTTCTCAGCTTTTATATCTGCCCTGTCTTCGCCATACTCCCAATTCAACTGCCACCTTTCCTCACGCCCTCCCATCCAGTCTTTGACCATCTCAGCCTACTGGCTGTCCATTTTCATCTGGGTTCCAGAGAATCTGGCCCCACCATTGATTGCAAAGATAAAGCTCATGACCAAGCAGCATCGGCTATCCTGAATACAGAGACTGGTTTCCAGACGGTCATATAAACTTACCCAGAATAAACACTGAAATCTATGACTTTTCTCTGTGAACGATGAGCCAAAGACACTCTTTCCTGTGTGATACTAATACAGAAGTATATAGAATTGAGAGATGATGTTGAAGCTGAAACTCCAATACTTTGGCCACCTCATGCGAAGAGTTGACTCACTGGAAAAGACCCTGATGCTGGGAAAGATTGGGGGCAGGAGGAGAAGGAGAAGACAGAGGATGAGATGGCTGGATGGCATCACTGACTTGATGGACATGGGTTTGGGTGGACTCCAGGAGTTGGTGATGGACAGGGAGGCCTGGCATGCTGCGGTTCATAGAGTCACAAAGAGTCGGACATGACTGAGCAACTGAGCTGATACTAAACTGAGAAATGATTTGGGAATCATAAATACTTGCCTGTGATGAAGCCTACATTAGGAAGGGTAGAATGAAGAGACCAAACAAAATCAGGTCTTCACTGTCCCTTTGGGTCACTGAATTAACCTGTACCTGGGCCAGCTCTGTCTTTGAATCTTTTAGGAATGGAAACTATTAAATTCCATCTATTGAATAAGCAAGTTTGAATTGGATTTTCTGTTTCTGGCAACCAAAAGCTTCTTATTAATTTAGTCCAACAATTTCCTGTTTAATTGGAGGAGGGAAGTAGTATATTCAGAAGTCCCTGAAATAAGTTTATCTATTTAGTGCCTTTGAAAATGAAGGTCAGATTTTGAAATTGTTGTTATACTGGAACATTTAAAAGTAGGAAAGATGATATAATCTAGTGTTCTGCTGATCAAGAGACTGCCACTTAAGAAGGGTGATGATTAGTCTTGGTTGACGTTGGATAGTCCCAGTTTATGCCTCTTGAAAAAGCATAATTATTAATAGCTCCAAATTTCATCTTCAAGTTTCCCAGTTTAGGCAATAAATTATATGATCATTGTACTGATAAAGTATCTAAGGCTCACATAATCAAATTAGGTTTGGTACCAATTACTAGACATGTAACGATAATTATCTCTGGGTGCTTATATTGTAAAGATTTAGATGATATTTATCCATAAGAAGTGTATATGACCCTCTAAACAGTGTTTCTGGCTGCCCAAGCTGTCTCAGCATTCAGTAGTCTTCACATAATTTACCCAGATGACCATTGCAACATGAAGGAAGAACACATGACTTGAAAGTATCAGTACTTCTCAGTAAAGTAGTTCAGTGAGTTGAAAGTAACTTGTCATCTCCCAGCCAGCTGACTTTACTATAGTGGTTTTCAAGCATTTTCAGATTTTTTGTTTGTTTTTATGCTTTTGGAGAGTGCATTCTTTTTAACTTTTTAATATTTATTTTATTTATTTTTAAAAATTGAAGTATGGAAAAATAAGCTCTGGTATATAGATTTATATGATGGGATATTACTCAACTATAAAAAGAATGAAATTCTGGTATTTGTAATGACTTGGATGCACCTAGAGTGTATTATGCTTAGTAAAATGTCAGACAGAGAAAGGCAAATATAGTCTTAATTTTCCTGATGTGATGTTGGGCTATAACTAGATATTTAAAGGAGGGTAAAATGCCCATCATCATTATGTTTTTCTTTCATTTTTTTTAAAACAATTTTCTATAAAAACTCCAGTAAAGTCTGGAATGAAATTTAAAAAACATAGTTTACATTTAAATCTTTAAAAAAGTTACCTTGCTAAAGTAATCTTTAAAAAATGCTAAAGTAATCTTTAAAAAGTTGCTTTGCTTCCCTGGTAGCTCAGTTGGTAAAGAATCTGCCTCCAGTGCAGGAGACCTGAATTTGATCCCTGGGCCAGGTAGATCCCCTGGAGAAGGAAATGGCAACCCACTCCAGTATTCGCCTGGAGCCTTACCAGCTACAGTCCATGGGGTTGTTAAGAGTCGGACATGACTTAGTAACTAAACCACCAAAGTAGAGAGCCCATGTTATGCAGCTGATAAAGCAGTAGAATACGAGTTAGGAGACATAGATTCACTGCCATATCTTGATTGTTTAGAAGAGTGACAGGAACTTAGCAACAACACACAACTACTGTTTGTTGAATGAACGAATACTGCCTGTGGGTTTAGTTTATAACACCTTAGTCCAAAGCCATAAAGCCTCTCTGACTTTAGTTTCTTCATCT
Organism: Antilocapra americana; assembly: GCA_007570785.1. Classification (NCBI taxonomy): domain Eukaryota; kingdom Metazoa; phylum Chordata; class Mammalia; order Artiodactyla; family Antilocapridae; genus Antilocapra; species Antilocapra americana. The sequence goes on from ML662442.1 coordinate 12,821,358, forward strand.
GCAAAATGGAATTAAAAATACCTACCCCATCTACTTCACAAATGTATTAAGATGCAAGGTGAAATGAGCTTCTGAAAAGCTAGTAAGGATATAAAATTGTACACAAATGCAAAGTTTAATGAAATACAAATATATATATATATATGTTACAAAACATTTAAACATCTATGCAAGGAATCGATACACTTAAATTTCACATACCATACACCATTGTGTTGCTTCCATTTATCTGATTACAACTGTTCTCTATTTTTTCCAATTTCAAACCACATTGAAACAGATCAAGTAATTCATAAGAAAAATCAAAATATATGGGAAAATTCCATTGACTAGTACTTTGAAAAACATAGTCATTACTGTAACTGAAGTTCAAATTTTACAAATTCTCAAATATGGCAATGATTAGCAGATTTCTATTTTCCTTAGGTGTCATAAACAGAAATTTTGATTTGTTGCTAACTCAAGCATTTAATAAGATGTTAGAAGAACATATAAATTCTTTTAGAAAATGTACTTTAGCCTATAGAAAGCACAAACACATTAACTACCAACAGTCTTTCTGCTTATGCTTTTGAATGTAAACCAAACACAAGATTTCTAGTGGTCAAATATTTCACTTCAAATTCCTTTTCTAAGGTCTTCAATTTTAAAGACAATTTCAAACAAAAGTAACTTAGTATGTTTGTAGAACCAGAACACATGTTACATTAAAGTAAAAAAAAAAAAAATTAGTAGTAGCAGTCCAGCTTTGCCCAGTTTCAGCAGCCTCATAGGCAAATGCCAACCTCTCACACTTACTTGTGGTTACGTTTCACTCTCTACCTAGCCAAGCTCTTAGAGCCATGTTGGAAATTCTTGCTACCAAACACGCTAGAGGAATTGGTTTAACAACAGGCAAAAAATTTCTCCAGACCACCAGGTCCCAATCAAACCAATATAGGAGCTGAGCACTTTCCTCAGGCTGAGAAAACAAAAAAAATCCATAGGATTATGTTGCGCAGGAGGGCAAGCAGCTGGGACTCACGGAATTTGGGTGAATCAAAAACCATGAGCAAAGATTCCCTGAGTGAGTGAAGCATCTGGGGAAGGGCTGAGGGCAAGAGGTTTCTGTTTCTCCCCTGTCCACAACCCTTGATCATTTTACAGTAGAGAGAATGGCAAAAGAAAAGGTGTGAAAAGTAAGAGAGGTTCAGTGACTGTCAGGGAGTGAAAAGAAGCAGAAATGAATGTCCGTGGTTGTAGAAAGATTAATCAAGTTGGAAACAGAAAGACATTTTTTATTAGGTGCTTAAGCTAAGTGCCTGACTAGAGATCAGCACCTAAATTCTTAATAATTAGAGTGTCAATGTGCATAATTTTGATAAAAGTAGTTTCATTTTGCCTTAAAACAGGAACGGCTTATCTCATAAGCCATTACAATGGTAGACTGTATTAAAGTTCCATAGAGATCCTTCATGTCCAAGAGTGGTTCTGCTCAGTTACCGGATAGGTGTTAACTGAAGAGAGCCAGAAACTAGACTGAGGTTGGACCCTGCGTTTTGGGGCTGGAGGCTGGGTTGTGGTTTTAAATTTCCAGGGGGACCATCAACACCACTTTCTGTGGCCAGAGAGACCACAGGTCCAATCCCAGAAATGCCACCCACGGAAGAATCCATAAGTTGACGGAGTGGCTGTGTAGCAAGAAGTGGAGAGTGACAAACAGCCTACTTATTGGAAACAGGAAGTGGGGGGCGGGAGGTGTTGTCCAAGGGAAAGTACAGCTGGGCAGGCTCTGCAGGCTAGTGGGTGATCTGGAGGAAGACGGAGCAGGCATGGTGATGAGCAGGACCCAGGTGGGCAAGGGCTGACTTTTTAATATTGGCTTTGTGGTCATTATATGTGTAGACTGGTGGAACAGGCTTGCTCTGTGGGACTCGGGTTATTTTCTTAGTCAAGAAAATGTGTTTCCTGAACAAATAATTCTTGCATTATTTGCATTTAAAATGTAATTATTAGGTGCCAAGACAAGGGGTTTTGTGGATATTTACGAAGTAATTTATTTATCAAGTTTCATTGTGTTTTATAGGATCAGAGTGTGTAAGTTTGGAGAAGGAATTAAAAAAGTTTGCCTGTTTTGTTAAAAAAAAAAAGCAAAAGATCTGGAGAACATAGAAGAATCTGTTATTTTCCTCAATTTGCTACAAGTGCAAAAGGCTCTTAGACATTGATGAGGACCATGTGACAGTGGTAAGTGATTGGAGTCTTAGCTTGGTGCTCTGATTTGCATCACATACACAGTGGAGGATGTGAGTCCAAAGCTTCTTAAGGGGCTCATTGTCAGTTTCTCCAAAGGAAGTTACACATGTGCATCAGTGGGAGAACAAGCAGGCCTTTAATGCCATAAAGGATCCATTCCACACAGAATTAATAATGTAGGCATTGTTCATGATCTTTGTTCTATTGAGCAGGAGTTTTTATGTTCTTTTTCTGTGAAGTATATCATTATACAGCACTTGATATTTTAAGTTGTTCTTCAGACTATGATTCAGGGAGTTTCTGATGTTTCATTTAGAAATACCAGATGTTTGCTATAAGTGACTATGGAAGATTGTGGATTACCGAAGTGGAAACAGCAGAATTCTTTTTTCAAGGAAAGGAATAGCATTTTCTCAATAAAATGCAAAAATCAAAAGCAGACTTTAAAGTCTTAGTAGAATGGAAATAATTTCATACAAGATAAATTGTTTATTTGGAATATATAAAATTCCAAGTAAGGACATAACTCTTTTTTCCTAAGTGCATATTTTATTTTATTCTTTTAAATGTCTCTGACACACAAATCTAAGTCAGTTACTCTTGCTATTTAAGTCTATGTACCATTCTGAATCAGCAGAAAGAAGAGTCACACAGAAATTTTATTGCCAGTGTACAAGGCTCTCTAATTGTATCCTGACAGGTTATAGGGAGTGCTATATACAGGTCTCAAAATCTACAAGGAAACTCTGATTTAAGAGTGATTGACATATGAATGAATACCTGACAGGTATCATCTCTCTGGTTCCCACATTCAGTTTGATAAATTGAATATTCAGGAGGCAGACCAATACAGGGACTGGCACCTGAGCCAGAATTCAGAGATGATGACTCAGAAATCCACATTCAGTTGCTAACCACTGTCTGAATTGGACCAGTTGCTTAACCTCTTCATCTTATTTTCTTGCTTTGCAATAGGAAGAATAATGTTTCTTGAATGATAGTTATAAGTTTTAAATAAAATATGTTATTTAGGACATATAGGCTAATCAATAAATCTTATTCTCTCACACATTTTCTATACTGTGTAGCTACAAAAATAGCATAAAACAATGTTCCTTCTTAAGATTTATAGTTGATGTACAATATTATATAAGCTACAGATGTACAATATAGTGATTCACTATTTTAAAGGTTATATTCATAGTTATTATAAATATATTTTATGTTATAATAGAATACTATTGTAGCTCCATTTATAGTTATTATGAAATATTAACTATATTTCTCCTACTGTACAATATATCCTTGCAGCTTATTTTACACCTAATAATTTTTTACTTCCTTATTCCCTACCTCTATATCACCCCTCCCACTTTCCCTCTCTCTACTGCTAACCTCTAGTTTGTTCTCTATCTGTGATTCTGCTTTTTTGTTATATTCACCAGTTTGCTGTATTTTTAGATACCACATATAAGTGGTATTATTCAGCATTTGTCTGTCTCTGTCTGATTTATTTCAGTTAGCATAATACCCTCCCAATCTGTCTATGTTGCTGCAAATGGCAAAATTCCATTCCTTTTTATGGCTGAGTAGTATTTATATATTATATATATGTGTATATATATATGGTATGTATATATATATATGGTTTTCCAGGTGGCACTAGCGGTATAGAACCTGCCTGCCAATGCAGGAGACACAGAGACACAGGTTTGATCCCTGTGTCATGAAGATCCTCTGAAGAAGCAAATGGTAACCCACTCCAGTATTTTTGCCTGGAAAATTCCATGGACAGAGGAGCCTTGAAGGCTACAATCCATGAGGTTGCAAAGAATCAGACATGACTGAGTGCGCGTACGCACACACACACACACACACCCCCACACACACACATATATGTGAATAATATATATTCATATATATATATATACTAGAGTCTCTTTATCAATGGTTCTATTGATGGACACTTAAGTTGCTTCCATATCCTGACAATTATAAATAATGCTGCTATAAACACTGGGGTGCATACATCTTTTCGAGTTATTTATTTATTAAAGCACAAAATGATGTTCTTTTATTTCAATCCAGTTGCAAGAAACAGAAAAACATTAAATCATAAAACCACTTGGTGAGGCTACTGAAGTACTACACCTAAATCCTCTTAAGTGAATGTGAAAGCATTAGTTGCTCAGTCATGTCCGACTCTTTGTGACTCCATGGACTGTAGCCTGCCAGGTTCCTCTGTCCATGGAATTCTCCAGGCAAGAATACTGGAGTGGGTTACCATTTCATTCTCCAGGGGATTTTCCCAACCCAGGGATTGAACATGGGTCTCCTGCATTGCAGGCAGATTCTTTACTGTCTGAGCCATCAGGGAAGCCCAAATCCTCTTAAAGTAAGGTTAATATTAGTTTTCCATCATCTTTTAGATGGATAGATTTAGTTCAAATTACAATAGAAATGCATGCAAAGTAATAAATACGCATTGAAAGGTAGAAAAAACAAAGATATACCATTTTCGTAGAATTACTATATGAATTTAATTCAGTTGTTTAAAATGTGGTATTAAATTCTTCCCTGGTGGCTCAGATGGTAAAAAATCTGCCTTCAATGCACGAGGCCAGGGTTCAACCCCTGGGTTGGGAGGATCCCCTGGAGAAGGAAATGACAACCCACTCACTACTCTTGCTTGGAGAATTCCATGGACAGAGTAGCCTGACTCGCTACAGTCCATGGGGTCACAGAGCAGGACATGACTGAACAACTAACACACACACACACACACACACACACACACACACACACACACACAAAATATGGTATTAAAGTTTATTATAAAAACTCAAATGACCTCTTCCATGATAGTTTCTGAGTCTAAAACTTTAAACCATGGTAGAAAGAGGCTTAGGGGTGAATTCAAGACCTCTCTACTTTCTGATTCCTACATTTTGTAACCACCTTCGGTATAGTAATTCTGTGGAAATATTGCCTAGGATATGGATTCTGTGTCAAAGCCCTAAAGTATGAAGTTATATTAGTCGGATTATATAGAAATATTTCTGTCTACCAATGTAGATATTAACTATATGTTTAACCTCTGTTAACTCACCTAGATAATGGCAGAGCAGGGTGTTGCTGTGCTGTGCTAAGTCTCTTCAGTCTTAGTGTCTGACTGTTTGCAACCCCATGGACCGTAGCCCCCTGGGCTCCTCTGTCCATGGGATTCTCCAGTCAAGAATACTGGAGTGGATTGCCATTTCCTTCTCCCAGGAGCAGGGCTTTAGCTAACTATACTAAGCATGATTTTGGGACCTAAGAAAATGTCAGAGAGGCCAAGGGTCCCAAGGAAATGAGTGGAGTCCAATATTCTAAACTCTGTCATGTTATATGTCCAACTGCCCAGATGAGGAGACACAAGCCCACTCAAGGCAGGGAAGTCTCATGCATCATATCCATGGTGCTCTTGACCATGGAACATGCCCACTGATCTGTTCATCTTTCTCAGAGTCTAGGAAAAGAATTAGCATTCAAACTATCACACATGGAAGACTTTACTCATTCACCATGAAAAACCATCCAAATTCCAAATTAAAATTAAAAAGCCCATTCTGGCTTGTTCCATATCTCCTTGTCTGTGTTCTCCAGTTAAGTCCTGTTAGGTGAGGAATAAAGACTTTTTTAAATAAATCAGACACCTGTGACTTTTTTTCACTGGTAACTGTGCCTGTCCCCTTCACCCATGACAGTCTTGTAGTGGTGAAAGAGCTTGCATAACTCAATGAAGCTATGAGCCATGATGTGCAGGGCCACCTAAGACAGACAGGTTATAGTAAAGAGTACTGACAAGACATGGTCCACTGGAGAAAGAAATGGCAACCCATTCCTGTATTCTTGCCTGGAAAACCCATGAACAGTATGAAAAGGCAAAAAGATAGATGAAGGCCAGAATATGAGCTCCCTAGGTAGGAAGGTGTCCAATATGCTACTTGTAAAGAGGAGAGGGCAATTACTAATTGCTCCAGAAAGAATGAAGTGGTTGAGCCAAAGCAGAAATTATGCTCAGATGTGGATGTGTCTGGTGGTGAAAATAAAGTTCAATGTTGTAAAGAACAATATTGCATAGGAACCTGGAATGTTAGGTCCATGAATCAAGGTAAATTGAACATGGTCAAGCAGAAGATGCCAAGACTTAACACTGATATCTTAGGAATTAGTAAACTAAAGTGGACTGAAATAAGTGAATTTAATTCAGATGACAATTATGTCCACTACTGTGGGCAAGAATCCCTTAGAAGAAATGGAGTAGCCCATTGTAGGGCCTCTCTATTTTCCTTTTCTCTCCGACTCTCTAACCCGCCCTGTAGCGCTCCAGGGCAGGAGTCAGAAAGCCGGGCGAGCCCTCCGTCTTGGACAGAAGGACCCCTCTGAAGTTATCTTCCGAGGATGGGAGCCTCTGGAAGATCAGCCCAGAGGAGGGGGTGAGCAGACCGTCCGCCCCACAGCCTCCCTCGCCCGGAGAGAGACACTCAGACGCGATGGGAGTTCTGTCAGAGCAGTTCCATTTTATTGAGCTGGAGGGCGAGCTTATATAGGCAAACAGCGCGGGAAGGCAAACGGCGCAGGGGTTTCAAACGGGGCTTTCCGGGAGCTTGGCCAATCACTGTAAAGGTCACATATCCAGGTAGTGGCACACCAATGTATACTGGTCACGTCCCAGCATTGCTAAGAAGAAGTTAGCCATGGCCAATGGCATTTTTTTGTAAATAGCCTCAGTCCCACCCTCTTGATTTCTGCCAAGCATCATCTTGTCATGAGCACGTGTGAGGTGCCCTACAGCCCATATAGTCAATAAGAGTCTGAAATACAGTACTTGGGTGAATTCTCAGAAACAACAGAATGATTTTGGTTTGTTTCCAAAGAAAAATCTGCAATAAGCTAGTGAAGATGACAGAATTCCAGCTGGGATATTTGAAATCCTAAAAGATGGTGCCATTAAAGTGCTTCAGTCAATGTGTTCTTGGTTTCTTCAGCCATCACCAACTCTTTGTTACCCTATGGACTATAGCCCATCAGGCTCCTCAGTCCATGGGATTCTCCAGGCAAGAATACTGGAGTGGTTTGTCATGCTCTTCTCCAGGGCATCTTCCTGATCCAGGGATCAAACCTGCATCTCCTACATTACAGGGAGTTTCTTTAGAGGTAATCCACTGGGAAGCCCACTGCACTCAATATGTCAGAAAATTTGGAAAACTCATCAGTGGCCACAGGACTGGAAAATGCGTTTTCATTCCAATGTCAAAGAAGGGCAAAGCCGAAGACTGTTCTAAAATGAAAGTGAAGTCACTTAGTTGTATCCAACTTTTTGCAACCCCATGGACTATAACCTATCACACTCCTCTGACCATGGGATTTTCCAGGCAAGAAAATGGGTTGCCATTTCCTTCTCCAGGAGATCTTCTTCCCAACCCAGGGATCAAATCCAGGTCCCCTGTATTGCAGGCAGACACATTACCATCTGAGCCACCAGAGAAGCCCAAGAATATTCAAACTACAGTACAATTGTGCTCATTTCATGTTCTAGCAAGGTTATGCTCAAAATCTTTCAAGTTACATTTCAGCAATACATGAACTGAAAACTTCCAGATGTACAAGCTGGATTTATAGAAGGCTGAGGAACCAGAGATCAAATTGCCAGCATTCATAGGATTATGGAGAAAGCAGGGAAGTTCCAGGAAATCATCTACTTCTGTTTCACTGACTACACTAAAGCCTTTGACTGTGTGGGTCACAACAAACTGAAAAATTCTTAAAGACATGGGATTACCAGGTCACCTTACCTGTCTCCTGAGAAACCTGTATGCAAGTCAAGAGGCTACAGTGAGAACTAGACATGAAACAATGGACTGATTCAAAATTGGGAAAGAAGCACAACAAGGCTGAATATTGTCACCTTGCTTATTTAACTTCAATGCAGAGTATGTCATTGTAAAGGCTGGACTGGGTGAATCACAAGCTGGAATCAAGATTGTTGGGAGAAATATCAACACCTCAGGTATGCAGATTATACCACACTCTAAAGGCAAAAAGTAAAGAAGAGCTAAAAAGTCTCTTGATGAGGGTGAAAGAGGAGAGTGAAAAAGTTGGCTTAAAGCTTAAAATTAAAAAAAAAACTAAGGTCATGGCATCCAGTCCAATCACTTCGTGGCAAATAGAAGGGGAAAAAATGGAGACAGTGACAAATTTTATTTTCCTGGACTGCAAAATCACTGGGGATGGTTACTGCAGCCATGAAAATTAAAAAAAAAACACTTACTTCTTTGAAGGAAAGATGTGACAATAGCAGAAACATCATTTTTTTTTTTTTAATTTTTTTATTTTTTTAATTATTGTTTTAGCCATACATTGTTATGATATCACCATGGGTTTACATATGCTTCCCCTCCGGGTCCCCCCTCCCTCCTCCCTCCCCCCCCGGGAAATCTCGCTGCACCAGTCCCGAGCATCAATCCTGGGCTGGCGATTGATTAGACACATGACAATTAACATGCTTCAATGCCCTTCTCCCATCTCATCCCACCCTTACCCTCATCCACAAAGTCCACAAGTCTATTCTATACATCTGCGTTCCTTTTGTTGTCTCCCATGTTGGGTTCTCATTACTGTCTTTCTAAATTCCATATATATGTGTTAATATACTGTATTGTTGTTTTTGCTTCTGGCTTACTTCACTCTGGATAATGGGCTCCAGTTTCGTCCATCTGAGTAGAATTGCTTCAAATGAATTTTTTTTTAATGCTGAGTAATATTCCATTGTGTATATATACCACAGCTTTCTTATCCATTCGTCAGTTGATGGGCATCTAGGTTGCTTCCATGTCCTGGCTATTGTAAACAATGCAGCGATGAACATTGGGGTGCACGTGGCTCTTTCAATTCTGGTTTCCTCGGTGTATATGCCCAGCAGTGGGATTGCCAACCCAATTAAAAAGTGGGCCAAAGAACTTAACAGACATTTCTCCAAGGAAGATATAAAAATGGCTAACAAACACATGAAAAGATGCTCAACATCACTCATTATCAGAGAAATGCAAATCAAAACCACAATGAGGTACCACTTTACACCAGTCAGAATGGCTGCCATCCAAAAGTCTACAAGCAATAAATGCTGGAGAGGATGTGGAGAAAAGGGAACCCTCTTACACTGTTGGTGGGAATGCAAACTAGTACAGCCACTATGGAAAACAGTGTGGAGATTCCTTAAAAAGCTGCAAACAGAAACATCATTTTGCAGACACAATTTCACATAGTCAAAGCCATGGTTTTTCCAGTAGTCATGCATGGATCTCAGTTGGACCATAAGGAAGGGTGAATCACTGAAAAACTGTTTCTTTTGAATTATGTGCTGGAGAAGACTATTGAAGTCCCTTGGATGTCAAGGAGATCAAACCAGTCAATCCTAAAGGAAATCAGTCCTGAATATTCATTGGAAGGATTGATGCTAAAGCTGAAGATCCCATACTTTGGCCACTTGATGTGATGAGCTGCCTCATTGGAAGAGACCCTGATGGTTGGAAAGATTGAAGGCAAAGGAGAAGGGGGCAGCAGGGTATTAGATTGTTAGATAGCAACTCTGATTCAATGGACATGGATTTGAGCAAACTCTGGGAGATAGTGAAGGACAGAGGGGCCTGGTATGCTATAATCTATGAGGTCACAGAGAGTTGGACACAATTTAGTGACTGAATTGTGCCCTCTCCACTTTTTTACAGACATCCTGTAAGAGCCCTAAGTTCTATCTCATTTTAACATCCCAAGAATTCTACACTAGGTAGATCTTGGATCATGCCCATGTTACAGAGGAAGAAACCAAAACCTAAGGCTAAGTGGTTTTCCAAAAGCCATACAGCCAGTAAATAATGGTGCTAGAGTGTGAACCCAAGTTTTTTATTTCAGAGCTATGCTTTTAACTGATAAACCATTAGATATCCTAGTTAGGGCTTTTGTTTTAAAAACTCAGTACATATTCTAGCTCTCCAACAAATTCATGGCTTTGTTCCTTAGGCCTTACATTCTCAGATGTAAGGATGACTCAGGATAGATCAGCTCTTCTATAAGAAAGTTCAATCTTGGTTTACTTAATTTTGTGCATAATTTGCTCCTTATGTTTGGCAGAATATTGGTCTACCAGAGATGGCCAATTCCTAATTCCTGGAATTTATGATTACGTTAGGCTACATGACAATGGGGAAGAAAGTTGACAGATGAAATTAAGTTTGTTAATCAACCAACATTATGATAGGGAGGTTATTTTTAATTATCCACGTGAGCTTAAAATAATCACAAGGATCCTTAGAAGTGAAAGAAGGAGGCAGAAGAAAAGGTCAGGTCAATGTGATGTGAAAAGAACATGACCCTCTACTGCTGGCTTTGAAGACAGAGGAAGGTGGCCACAAGCCAAGGAATGCAAGTGACCTCTGGAATCTAGAAAAGGGAAAGACACAGGATTCCTCCTGGAGCTAACAGGAATACGGCCTTGCCAACATCTTGATTTTAGCCCAGTGAGACATTGCTGACTTCTGACCTCCAGAACTATAAGAAAATAAATTTGTGTTGTTTTAAGCTACAAATTAAATAAGAAGTACATGTTTGGATTGCCTGTGACTCCATTTAATTTTAATCTTTTTATTTGTTATCGACAATACAGAAGATCTGTCTAACCAGTGGGCCTTCTCAAGACAAAATTCTTTTCCTTGAGAATGAGAGTTCATTGAGTGTAATACTTAGGGAAAACTGGTTATTCTTACTGATCATATTATTCCATAGGAAACTAATCTTATGCATCTTGTTTATTATTATTTCACTTAAAAAAATGAATCAATACATTGAACTATTTACACTAAAAGCAAAGTTTATAATCAATTTATGTTAAGACTATACACATGACTAAAATCCAAAAATCTTACTAAATTTTTAGTACTTGTAAATATACCAATGCTTCATGCCTGCGACAGAAACTTAACAATAAACAGTTTCATGGAATACTCTCATCTCAACCACAATACTGTTATTATAGATTATGTATATAGCTGGTGTCAAAAAAACAGCTCATTGAACAAAACTGGCCATACTACCTGATGCTAAAAATAAAGTTTTATTGGAAAACAGCCACAACTGTTTGTTTATGTACTCTCTATAGCTGCTGTCACAGAAAAATAGGAGAGTCATTGTGACAGAGGTTATATGAAACAGATACCCTTACAATACAGACAAAACAATCTGACAATATTGTCTTATTTTTAACTTTAGACATTTAGCTATAATTTAGACTGTGGATGTTTAAAACTCCAAATTCCCATGTTTAAAACTCACTCAAAAATTCACAATTATCAAGAAAATTAGAAATATAAGATACTGACCAAAGTAGACAGTCATATTAAAATAAAAATTACTAAATATTAGTCATAATAAAGCAATATCATAAAAAAGGAAGTATAGTTAGTCTATTAAAGACAAAGAAAAATGTTAAATCATTGAAAGAAGTTTTCAAAGAATTACATATAAAAATAACTCCAGGTTCATCACAGAGCATACTTTCAAATTTAAATGTAACAGACTGTTCCAAATGATTAAAAACAATACACAGCCATTGATTCATTTGCATGAATCGGCATTTTCATGAGCGGACAATAGCACAAAATACTTACAGAGCAATTACATTTGTGTGATACAGCAATTCTATATAATTATTTAATTGGCATATTTCTAGAGTTCCTAGAAAGAAGTAGTCATTCCAATAAAATACAGTTTATTCCAGAAGTTAAAAGATGGCATAATATTAAAAAAATTATTAGTATATCATTATCTATAGATTCAAGAAAAATAGATGCATGGTAATATCAAGAGATTTTTCTGTCTTTTGCAATTAAATTTAATGCCAGTTCATTATTTTTTTTAAAAGAACTAAAGTAGGAAAAGAAGATCCGTATCTAGTATAATAAACTGTCTTAAAACAATAAATTCATACTTAGTCTGAGCTAGACAGTTCAGTTCTGATCAGTTGCTCAGTCATGTCTGACTCTGCGACCTCATGGACTGCAGCATGCCAGGCCTACCTGTCTAGCACCAGCTCCCAAAGTTTACTCAAATTCCTGTCCACTGAGTTGGTGATGCCATCCAACCATAACATCCTCTGTTGTCCCCTTCTCCTCCCGCCTTCAATCTTTCCCAGCATCAGGGTCTTTTCAAGAGTCAGTTCTTCACATCAGGTGGCCAAAGTATTGAAGTTTCAGCTTCAGTATCAGTCCCTCCAATGAATAGTCAGGACTGATCTCCTTTAGGATGGACTGGCTGGATCTCCTTGCAGTCCAAGGGACTCTCAAGAGTCTTATCCAACACCACAATTCAAAGTCTTCAATTCTTTGACACTCAGCTTTTCTATTGTCCAACTCTCACATCCATATACGACTGTTGGAAAAACCTTAGCCTTGACTATACATACGGACCTTTGTGGGCAAAGTAATGTCTCTGCTTTTTAATATGCTGTCTAGGTTTGTCACAGCTTTTCTTCCAAGGAGTAAGTGTTTTTTTTAATTTCATGGCTGCAGTCACCATCTGCAGTGATTTTTGAGACCCCCCTTAAAAATCTGTCACTGTTTCCACTGTTTCCCCATCTATTTGCCATGAAGTGATGGTACCAGATGCCATGATCTTAGTTTTCTGAATGTTGAGTTTTAAGTCAACTTTTTTACTCTCCTCTTTCCCTTTCATCAAGAGGCTCTTTAGTTCCTCTTCACTTTCTGCCATAAGGGTGGTGTCATCTGTGTATCTGAGGTTCATATTTCTCCTGGCAATCTTGATTCCAGCTTGACAATTGCTTCCCAAATTGACATTTTTTTGTGTTCAGTTTTCACACAGTGTTTCCTTAAACAAAGAAGCTACACGATCAGTAATTTTGAGAAAGTCAGGCTTTTCTTGGTGTGGGTATTTTAAAGTATTTAAAGACTCCAAGAAGTCTATCAGTAAATAGATCAGATTGTCTTGTTTAAAGCAGAATTTTTAAACCTAAGAGATCATAGCATCCATTTTCCTCAATAATTCTTTTTAGTATTCCATTAATTATATTCCACAGAACATGCTTTGGGAAATAATTAGTCATATACATAAATAAGTTCTATTGTATTGAAATCTCTGTACATGAGACTATTTGGTACTGCTTTTACTCGGCTGTAACTAGTGCATTTATTACTGGGAAGAGCAGTTGATTCTACTACCTCTACATTCATCCCAAACCTGTTCAATACTTTTCATTTTCTGACACAGCCTTTGTTCAAGTCTCTATCATCCTTCACCTGAATTATTATGAACACATCCAACTCATCTTCTAGTTTCCAGTCCTGTTTCTGTACAATCTGTTTTCCGCTAAGCAAGAAGAGAAGTATTTGAAGTACTTTTTTAAAATTGGGAATCAGGTCACATTTGTTATGGGATGAATTTTGTCTCCCCAAATTCATACACTGAAATCTCAGCCTCCAAGACCTCAGAATGTGTGTTTATTTGGAGAAAGGACTTTTAAAGAAGAAATTAAGGTCATATGGGTGGATCCTAATTCAATACAACTGGTGTCTTTGCAAGAGGACATTAAGACACAGACACAGAGGAAAGATGGTGAGAAGATGCTAAAAGAAGATGGCCATCTGTAAGTCAAGGAGAGGCCCTCAGAAGAAATGAACCCTGCCAACAATTTGATTTGGACTTCTAGCCTCCAGAACTGGGAAGAATTAAATTTCTGTTGCTTGAGCCTCTCAGTTTGTAGAGCTTTGCAAACTTAGCAAATAAAACGTCCTGTCCTTTTTAAACTATTTCAGTAACTAAATACAATCTAAACTTCTCTTGGCATAGAAACTGCTGCATTTTCGGTGGCTAAGACGGTAAAGAATCTGTCTGCGGTGCAGGAGAGCAGTGTTCGATCCCTGGGTCGGGAAGATCCCCTGGAGAAGGAACTGGCAACCCACTTCAGTATTCTTACCTGGAAAACCCCATGGGTGGAGAAGCCTGGCAGTCTACAGACCATGGGGTCTCAAAGAGTCAGACACGACTGAGCGACTTCACTTTTGCTTTCACTCTTAACTTTATTCATTCACCTCCAGCCACACTGCTTTTATTTCTTTCATTAAATATGGTAAAACTGTTCCTTCATCAAGTCATTTGCATTGCTCTTTTTTAAGTCTAGAAAACTCTATATTTATATTGTGGTATAGTGTTATATATAATAACAAAATTAGAAACATCTTACTTGTCCAACAGTGGGAAACAGTTCCATGAATCATTATATCACACAAATGACAATATTCATTCCATCTTGTTTCAGTAATTACACTTCAAAAAATATGCCCCCACTGGACATAAAACATGAGATTAGGTGCTCCACACACCTTTAGCCATAGGGTAGACATTTAAACCTAAGCTAGGCCAGTGGAATCTTACACTCAATGTTTAATATTTTCAGATCAAAGGAAGAAAGAAAGAGAATAGTCATAGTTTATTCACTTCATAGCAGGTCCCTAGACAGGACCTTGAGCAATTTCTGCTCGTAAGTTTCCCTGTACTGTTCTACCTTCTGATTGTCAAAATAGTTCATTACTTCTACTGGGGCTTAGAGCCAACCCAAAATATGCGAAAGCAATATAATGATTATTTTGAATTAAGATTACTTAAGAAACAGTGAATGCAAAATGGACACTTTGACCCTACTTTCTGAGTCCCTGAAAGCAGGAGGCAAATCTCCTATGTAAAACATAATAATACCCTCACCACCAAAGATACGGAATTTGGGGCCAAGAAGCCTGTAGAAACATACCTTGTTACTTACTTACTAATTGACTATTCCAAACCCAAGTTATTATTTAGATTCCTTACTAATTAAGGACCCCAAATTTCTTTGTGCCATCAATTGCAAATATATATATTTTTTCATATGAAAAGTATAAAAATTGCCTACGTGGATACTTTTTGGGTCTTATTTCTTTGAGCCCTCCAAGTGCACAAATTAAACTTCTTTCCTCCTTTTAATCTGTCTGGTGTCAATTTAAGTATTCCACCAACTGAAAGAACTCAACAAGGTAAGGGGGATGTTTCTCCTCCCCTTCACTCCCATACTTGTTTATGAATAGACACTGCTATGAGAGTCCTTCATTGCCCTACAAAACTAAGCCTTTCCTCTAGGATCTCACTGCTGATCCAACAATTGAACAAATAAAACCATAACATCAAGCCCAGAATCTCCCTGGTGACATGGATTCTTAAAGATACAGTCCCCTATGCCATTTAAGTTCTTAAATATTTTGATTATTTCTTCTTTCTGTCCTAACTGAGTCCCTCTGATCTTGTATGCTCACTTATAATTTTCTTTTAACTTTATATTTGCTATTTTTTAATTCAGTATTTGTAGTTACAAAAGTATTTGTGGTTATTTGATATGCTCTAAGTTTTGTTTTCAACCTAAATCATGTTTGAAAATGTCAGAAAACTCTCAATACTAAATTAAAAAACAAGTATACAGAACTATATGAAGCCCACATTTGTTTAAAATATATTTTGAAATATTGACACAGATAAAATATTGAGATTCATACAAATATGTCAAATACAACAAAATCTTATAATGATCACTTTTTGGTATTGAAGTTCATAGGCGATATTTATTTTTCCTTCTTTTCTCAAAAATGCATTTCTGTGTTTGTGTTTATATATACTTTAAAAGCATAATTTAAAAGTTAGTTAAGCAATAAAGTAAAGAAAATTTTAAAAAAAATGAAATAAATAAATAAATAAACTGACACTCTCCGAAAGGTAAAAAATAAATAAATAAATAAAAGTTAGTTAGGATGGCCTAAAGCTCCATTAAAGGGCTTCCCTGTGTCAGGTCCTATTGTAGGTAAATTTATACCCTTATAATTAATGATTACTATATGTCATAGATGTTTTAAGCTGCTGTGGAGATGAGAGATTTCCTTAAGATCACAAAATTAACAGTTGAATGGAACTGGAAGCCATGTCCTCTCACATTCATTTCTTCCCTTAAACCACCGTAACTAATTAATGCATTAGAATTCCTGGGTTAGAGCTACCAATGATTCTCTGTTAATATTTCAATTGCACACATTGATCTTCTTCACTTCATTTATCTATGCAATATTCATCAAATTCACGTGCAATTCTTGCTGATTATGTTGATAAACTGGATGTTAATTTACATAGTCTTAGAAGATGATAGATTATATGATTACCCAATTTTTAGAGGCTGTGTCCATTCTCTATGTACTGTTGTTTGGGAAAAATAGTGCTTCAGCTACCACTGTCCTTCTCTGTATTACTGGAGTGTACCTGGGGACAATTTCTACCTAGGGGGTATAGTAACACAAATGCATTTGATTTTCAAGGCAAAAACTGGGAGACAGGGTGTTACTATCATAGGTAGTTTTTAGCTAGGTTTCTCTTGGACCAATGCTTTGAAAAATACCACACGGCCATAAAATTCTGGAAACAAACTCGCACTTCAAAATGTTGAACTGGATTTATAAACCAGCAGACAGAAAGGGTTATGTTCAACAGCCAAGCCTTCTGGTGAACCATAGTTAGCGCTGGGCCTGGCTTCACATTTAATGCAAGGAAGAAATGCCTCTTGGATGCCTCACTTCCCAGCATGGAAGGTTCTAAGGATCATCTGCCAAGTGTGTAGATTAAATGTTACATTATTTTTTTAAGATGACAACAAAACTTTATTAACTTATAGTTCTGGAGTTTACAAGTCCTAAATCAAGGTGTCAGGAGGACCCCCCGCCTGCTGAAACCTATAAGGGAAAAGCCTTACCCCTCCATCCTCTAGCAACCCTTGGCTTTCCTTGGCTTGTAGAGACATCCGTCCAATCTCTGCCTCTGTTGTAACATAGTCTTCTTTTCATTCTGTGTGTCTGTGTCTCTTCTCCATCTTTTATAAGGACATTAGTCATTCTGGATTAAGAGCCCACCCTATTTCAGCATGACCTCATCTTATTTAATTATTTCTGCCACCACTCTATTTCCAAATAAAGTCATAAACAGAGGAACATTATTATGAAACTTTCTGAACTTCTTTTCCAGAAGGGGAAAATGCTGAATTTATTGTAAATAAATACATTTTGACGTGAATTGTAGTTACATTATAAATTAATAGCCTTATTAAGTTCACAGTTTGATAACAGGTATGAATTACTTGGGAATTTATGCCTACCACTGGCCAATTGAATGTCTATGGCATTGCAGGTGACCTCTGAGTTTGTCCCCAAGGTTCTCTGCTGGTGAACAATCTCTCCTCATCTCCAGGACAGACTAAGAGGAGCCTATGGAGTGTTTGAAACAGCCAATATGTGGAAGCAGCCTGGGCTCCTGAATAACCGGGTTGGTTACCTAACAAATAATTGACACAAATGAAAAGTAAACTTGATTGTGATAACAAATGCCTGCTTTATATATATATATATATATATATAATATATATATATATTATATATATATATATAATTCATGTATATATGGATAGATATGTATTTATACATTCATAATATATAAAAATGCCCATAATAGCTGTAATAAATTAAGGAACTCTACAAATGCCCACGTGGCACTAGTGGTAAAGAATCCATCTGTCAGTGGAGGTGACATAACAAACTCGGTTCCATCCTTGGGTGGCAAAGATGCCCTGGAGGAGGGCATAGCAACACACTCCAGTATTCTTGCCTGGGGAATCCCACGGACAGAGGAGCCTGGTGGGTCCATGAGGTCACAAAGAGTCAGACACCACTGAAGCAACTTAGCACAATTTGTTCCTGCTTAATGCAAGAAATTTAGCAGTCTCTCAGCAAATAACTCTTTAAGGAATGACATATGAGAATGAGAAACACTTCATGCTTAGAGAGAGCAGCAGAGGTGAAATTTGTTGCATAGTAGAATTTCAATGAGTGAAAGCTGTGATGAGAATATTTCAAGCAGAGCAAACAGCATAAGCAGTGGGTACAAGATCAGGTAAGCAGTGCTATCTAAGACAGGCTCAAGGACTGATGATATTACAGGAAAGGAGTCTTCGGTATTTTCTTTTTATGTAGAAATTTACACTCCTTCGTGATTACTAGCAGGATGAGTCCAAACCTTTATCTACTGGTATTTGCCTCTGTCTTTAATGTATGTATGGCTGTTACTGTGAGTATGTAAATTGAGATAAATTGCACAGAGAACTTGGATAACATTCTCGAATATAAAACCATGTAAAATCACAGTCTCAAAGTGATAATGGCATCTGTGTGTAGAAAACAAAGTTGACGAATATTTCGGTAACACTAACTCCTTACTCTGATAACTGACAAATAAAAAAAAATGCAAAACAAAGTATTATAATGGTATTGTAGGTATCAAAATAGTTTACCAATAAGATTAGCATTTTGTTCAATTAGTTAGCATTTTACTCACAAACATTTATTTGTCCAAAGTATATTTTTTTATTAAGTGTGTAGTTTGAGTCAGGCACTGTTCCTAGTGCTAGTTATACACTAGAAAGAAAATAAACCTGTCTTGTTTGGGAATTAGGGTATGGTGGTATAGATAGGGGAGGAAATAAATTGTGGAAAATGATGGATCAAAATGAGTACTATGAAAACAAGCAACAGAATGTCAAGATTTGAAATAACTGTGGGGGCCACTTGGACAAAATCAGTAGAAAGGGTTTTCTATCAAGGCAACTTTTAAGCTAAGACACATGAGGGAAAGAGCCAGACAGGCAGGATGGGGAGGTGTGTTCTAAGCCCAGTGACTCATAGATATCATTTATCTCAGCTATTGATCAGAGTTATCTGCCCTTTCTTCTTTTCTTTCTCAACTATTTGGTGTGTGGTTCTCTTAGATAAATCAGTGTGCTCAGTGCTTAAAGAGATAGAAAGTAGACCAGACACATTTCTTATCTTCAGGAAGCTTAGAGTAAATGAAAGGATAGTAAATTCGAAGTTGTGACTGACAGTGGAATGCTGACTTGTCAGAGGTGCTTGTGAAATATTTAGGAAATTTGCAAGCTGGTTATTACACAGTTAGTAACTTGAAATTGACTCTGATGAGAGTACTGACACTACAATCATTGGCAAAACTACAAACTAGGGTGTTTTCCCCTCCAGATGGTTGTGGTTAAATATTTGTCAGTACTCTACTGGTTATGAGCAAAACTGTCTCAGAGGAGGAACAGGGACTGTTTTCTGTCTTTGGTCTCCCTCCCGCGCTACTTCTATCAGTTGTTTAAAGAGGTATGATTTTAAAACAGCAAAGAGAGGATTAAGCCACAGCTCCATCTTGATTTTGGTAATCCAGAGTGCTTTCAGCAGCGTTTACAGTTGGAAACTTAAGACTGTAAATGTGATAAGATCGCGGACAATGTGGCTCTTACTCTCCACTCACCCCAAGCACACACCATATCATGGCTGACCTGTGTTTTCTCTCCCTGAACCCTCTGCCCATCACACTGTCCATCTGTCCCAACCAGCTATCTTTCTTAAAAGTACGGTATGATAGCTCCCATCCTAGGAAAGAAATTCTTCCTTTACCTCACATGCTCATATCTCCGTAGTTCTGTTTCTTCGTCCCTCGTTCTCCTGAGAGGACTGTCTCTCTGTCCCCCAAATCCTTATTTTGTGTTCTCCTTTGAATCAGCTACAGGCAGCTTTTGTCTCCACTTCACTAAGCTGTTCCTGTGAAGGGCGCGAGTACAAAGAGTGTTTTCAGTCCGCGCCTTCCTCAGTCTTGCAGGGGAATTTGGCACAGAGAGTGACTCATCCTTCTTCAAATTCTTGCTTGTGTGAGAGGCACGTTCTCCCTATTCTTCCCCACCTCGCTGGCCACTCCCAAGTCTCCTTGGCTCATCAGATTCCAAACCCTAAATTCAGAAGCTCCCCAGGGTCCCGTCATCAAAAATCGCTCTACTCTGTTTACATTCACTGCCATCTATGGAGTTGATGACTCTGAAACACTATTTCCAGGCTGACTGCTCTTCTGAGTTCCCAGCCCCTAGCGCAGCAGGAAAAGCCCTTTCCATAATTTGGCCTCTGCCTTGCTCTCCAGCACTGTCTCCTTCTGCTCTTCTCCTGACTTTCCACCCTTTATCACACCAGACTTCTTATATTTTTTCTTAAAGCAATAACGCTGAGTTCTTTCCCCAGGACCTTTTATTTGAGGTTTTCTCTGCTTGGAGTATTCCAGACCTATTTCTTTCATGACCTACTGTCGTATGTCATTCAAGGTTCAACTCAAGTGTCACCTCCCTGACGACTTCATCTAAAATGGCAGCACTATTGGCTTACAATTATTTATTTTTCTTCATACTGTTATTATAATATTATATAGCTCATTATTTCATATATAGTATGTGTCAATGTATTTTCCAAGATATCAGTTGATACAATATTATCTATGTATTGCATACTACATAGCATAAAATGGAAAAATATAACATTTCATGTGTAATATAACAATACAATGTGATGTAATAGAATAGATCACTAGAATGTAAGCTCCTTGAGAATGAAACCTTCCTTCCATTACCTACAAACTACAGTATCTGACATATAGTAAGAATTTAAATTTTTCTGAATGAATGAAAAAAATTACCTGAACGTCAATGATCCTCTTCTACTCTTTTTATGTAGTAATTTTTTCACTCATCCTCACTCCCTCATCACCCCACTTTTTTCCATTGAAGATACAATGTTCACCTCTAGGCCATTCAGCAATAATTTACAGGGCACTACTTGAATCCAGATCTTTTCATTATTTTGTACTTTGAATCTAGTTTTTTCCATTTATAATGCCACTGAAACTATAATAATTCTTAGATGACACCCATTCATGTATAATATGGCTCCCTACTGGAATTTCTGGCTACTGGATTTATTTATCAGGAAGATCTATTGACTATCTCCACTTGGTTGGCATTTGAGATCCAAAAACAAATGAATACTGTTCTTGCATTCAAGGAACTCTCTGATTTACACAAGCACACATGCACAAAAATATTACAAGAATTTCTGGGGAAAACATTTCACAATCTGCACATGAAGCCTCATGTTTCAACTTTAAAAATTCTGTTTGCAAGATTAGTTATGCACATAGCCACAATACACACATATATACTACTTAACAACCTTGATTGTATGGATGAGTGTGTGCATGCTTACTAAGTTGCTTCAGTAGTCTTTGACTGTTTGCAGCCCCATGGACTGTAGACTGCCAGGCTCCTCTGTCCATGGGATTCTCCAGGCAAGAATACTGATGTGGGTGGCCATGCCCTCCTCTAGCAATCTTCCTGACCCAGAGATCAAGCCCGCTTCTTTTATGTCTCCTGCATTGGCAGGCAGGTTCTTCACTAGCACCATCTAGGAAACCCAGTTGTATGGATGGTTTATGTTAATTTTTCCTATTTTTTAAGGGTTAGATATAACTACAGAAACATCTGGCCTCAGCAGGAAAAATTGTCTCATCTTCTTATTTGCCAAATAGTGAGCAGGAAAATCAGACGTTAAACTAGGAAACAGCAATTTCCCTTGTATCTCCACACAGTTCTTGCCTTCAACAAAGAGTCAATGGAAAGGAAAAGGTAAAGGCTTTAATTGTTCATTTTTTCCAACTTGGAAAAAAAGTTTAATAGTTGTTCTTCACTCTGAATATCAGTTATTCCTTTCAATGACTTGTATTATCTTTCCATATACACATTTTTTCCAGGATCATATTTGTCTGTGAATGACCTCAAAAGTAATTTATTTTGCAAGTTCATGTTTGATCTATGTGGCATGACAAATAGCTTTCATATTATTTAGCTGACTAAGATGGAAGTTTGAAAAGGAAATGCTATTCAACAGTCTGTCAGCTGGCTGCTAGTGCATTTAATGGGTCGGAGTGCTAAAACTGAAACTGTCTGCAGAAGCAATACCACTGGTATTTTTCAAATTTTTAAAGACTACCAAAGTCTTTCATGTTAGCATGCTGCTAACTGCACCTTAATGAGCATAGTTTTGGGGAAGTCTGTTGCTAAATACACAAAATTTGTATAAGTGTTGATTAAATAATCTCAAGCATTCACTAATACTCTCTGTAAGAATTTACCTCATAAGAAGTATGGACTTGAAATTGTCTTCATCCAAAAAGTACTAAAAGCTTTTACTATAAAATTTAATATTTAGCTTCTACAGTATATGTTATAGTGATTTTTTTCTTTTGCTAGCATTCTGAATACAAGAATTATATTGAGGACTGAAGGTTTTAAACACCTTGTTATTTTAAAAAGGTAGAATAATACTAAGATAGTGATGACAATGATAATAATGAACATATTTATACCAAGTATCAGGTACTCTTTTGCAATGTAAATTGTTTGTGACCCTTAAGATCTTTGATTAGAGCTGTATGAGATAGTGTAAAAGGAACATCATTGTTGTTGTTTAGTCATTAAGTCAAGTCTAACTCTAGAGACACCATGGATTGTAGCCCACCAGGCTTCTCTGTTCATGGAATTCCCAGGCTACCATGCTAGAGTGGGTTGCCATTTCCTCCTCTGATCTTCCCAACTCAGGAATCCAACCTGTCTCGTGCATTGGCAGATGGATTCTTTACCACTGAGCCATCAAGGAAGCAAAAAAGAACATAAATATCCAATATTTCTTAAATTACACCAACCTGTAAACTTAAAAAAAGATCTTAATAGCAGTTCCCTAAGAGGTTTTGTAGAATTTTCTTCAGAAACAAAAAACTCTCTCACGCTTACCCCCAGGGGTTTGGAGAACTGCAACTGTATCCCAAAGATGTGCTATACAGTAGTGTCCTTGGTCACTAATGAGCAATGCATTTTCCTGTGCCAATTCCTGCTTGCTGCAGAAATCTCTTGTCACCAAGGATGCCAGAGCAACAAGTGTGACACCAAATCTCATGTCTGTAGGAAAAGAGAGAGCCTCAGCCTTTCACTGCAGAAGAAAACTAAAGATATCAAGACATCGCAGTATGAACTCGCAAAGTCCCATCAAGATTTTACTCAAAGACTGCCACTTTTTTCGCAGTACAAGTTGAGCACAAAAACCAGATCAATCCCAGGACCAAATGCTTCCCTCTCCTCGAACAGTGACGCAAACATGTG
The DNA here is from genome assembly GCA_007570785.1 of Antilocapra americana. Classification (NCBI taxonomy): domain Eukaryota; kingdom Metazoa; phylum Chordata; class Mammalia; order Artiodactyla; family Antilocapridae; genus Antilocapra; species Antilocapra americana. The sequence continues at coordinate 12,844,786 of ML662442.1, forward strand.
CCCTTAAAATGCGCAAGAGAGGCCATCCCAACATTCTTGACATCAAGAACATCTTGTTCTTGACATCATAATTTTCTGAAAACAATAATTCAAGATGTTTATATATAATTAACTGACATTTGTCTTTTACAATTTAATTTTTTCCATTTTTAAAATACTGAATTATAGTCTATTTAAAATGTTGTGTTGTTATGTTACTTTCAGGAAAGCAATTCAGTTACAAATATATATATTCTTTTTTTACATTCTCTCATATCATAGGTTATTGTAAGATACTGAATGTAGTTTCCTGTGCTATAAAGTAGGTTCTTTATTGGTTATCTGTTTTATACATAGTAGTGTGTACATTAAAATCTCAAACTCTTAATTTATCTCCTGATGTTTAAGTTTTTATTGCTGATTTAAACTCAATGAATAATATTTTTGCTATAATATAGAAAATACCTGAGATATCTTGATTTATAATAAATCCATCCTTTGGTCTTCATCCACGGCTTCAGACACACAGCTCCAACATTTCTTGTAATTCACCAAGTGACAAAAGCCACAGAGCTATCTTTTGTTGTAATGTTTACTCTTTGATCCCAGTTCATGAAATAGCTCCAGGGTAATACAAGTGAAATGCAAATCTGTTGTTTTCAATCACACCTGAGTTTATCTTAATGAAGTGATATTTGAGAAACTCCTTGGTAACCAAAGGACGGGAACTGGTTGCCAGGGGAACCAATCATGTGACTAAAAGGGTTAGAACTTTCAACCCCTCCCTCTGACCTCTGAGGAGGGGAGAAGAGGTGGATTTTGAATCAATTACCAATGGTCAATGATTTAATCAATCATGCCTATGTATTGAATCTTCCATTAAAAAAAGAAAAAACACCTGAACAGGAGGGTCTGGAGCACTTCCTGGTGAGCACATGGAGATGCTAGGAGGTGGCACCAGGAGAACAGAGAAGCTTGTGCCCCTCCCGCCTACCTGCCACACACAGATCAACTGTCTGGTGCTTCTGAGTTATATCTTTTTATCATAAACTGGTAATCTGCTGCTGCTGCTAAGTTGCATCAGTTCCTGTCCGACTGTACGACCCCATAGACGGCAGCCGTCCCTGGGATTCTCCAGGCAAGAACATTAGAGTAGGTTGCCATCGCCTTCTCCAATGCATGAAAGTGAAAAGAAGTCGCTCAGTCGTGTCTGACTCTTCGCGACCCCATGGAATGTAGCCCACCAGGCAAGAGTACTGGAGTGGGTTGCCATTCCCTTCTCAAACTGGTAATCTAGTCAGTAAGTTGTTTTCCTGGGTTTTGTGCACTGCTCAATCAAAGTACCTTAGTAGGTGGTGGTGGCAACCTTTGATTTTATAACCAGTGAGTCTTAACAGCCTGGACCTGTGATTACTATCAGAAGTGATATTGGAGGCCATTTCATGCAACTGAGATCTTAATGTGAGATGTGATATAATTCCAGATAGTATCAGGACTGAGATGAATTGAGGTAACATAGGGTGAGAGCAAAGAAAAATTAATGAAACTTTCAGATCATTATGTAAAGAAGAAAAAAAGATTTTATAAGCAAAGTTTGAGAGTTAGCTATTTAACTGATAGCTAATCATAGGGAATATTTTATTTTTCTGAATGTAAGACTGACTTCCTGGCAGGAAAAACTAGCAATTCAGGAGCAATCAGATTTTACTCTGGGGAAGAGAAGCCAAGAAAATTCCTAAAATACAGAAGCTCCTAAGAACTCAATACCATAGTTCTCATTCTATGAGGTTGATATTTCAGTAAAGGCACCAATTTAATAAAACTGTTAATTTAAATTGGTCAGTGATGAATCATAGGTTTTTTTTAGATTTTACTTAGTTCTTTTAAGCTGTTTGCACATATAAAATTGCATTGTGTTTCAATTCAACTTTTCTGCTTCACAGTTCAAATAGAACTTAGTTTGATTACATGAAATTATAATTGATAGCACAAAAACTTGTCATAGGAACAGAAGATAAAATGATTAACAAAAATAGAACTGAATTATTAAAAACTTTGGACAAAACTGAGAACGATTAATGTAACTTTATTAATTTGCACTACATTTAAATATCTCAGGTTTTCATGGTTTCAACCAAGGTGGACTCTGTCAGATTTTACATTCAGTCAGAAAAGCTTCAAAGACTCCCTTAGCTGGAAAATTTGTATGGTATTTCAGTAATGGATTCCAGTTTGTTGTTAAATGCCAGGTAAATTCATCTGAATCCCAGATTTTCCTGATATACCCAAGCATGTGATCTGAACCGTTGAGTCCATTTGCATTTAGTCAACAAAAATGATTAACGGACATAACATGGTAAATGCCACCCCATGTCAAGGCTGACTTGTGAGGAAAGTGATGTGTAGTTCGTGAAGTTTGCCCTCCAACCCAGATATGTGGCCCTCACCCATGGACGTCAAGTTACATGCACTTTAGCTCTGGATATATTCCATTTAGAGACTGTTAGACACATAGTTAATTGAAATATTTATTTTCTTGGCAAGGCATTTGTGCTTAGTCATGTCTGACTCTGTAATCCCATGGACTGTAGCCCACCAGGCTCCTCTGTATATGGGATTTCCCAAGCAAGAATGTTGGAGTGGGTCACCATTCCCTTCTCCATGGCATATTCCCAATCCTGGAAGTGAACTCACGTCTCCTGCATTAGCAGGCATATTCTTTACCACTGAGCCACCCAGGAAATGAATTTATTTTCTTAAAATTAATTTGCCACTTTACCCTAGGGGTGTGCAAACTATTTACCCATAGGCCAAATTTGGCATACTCCTCATTTTTGTAAATAAAGTTTTATTGGCACATAGCTACACACATTCATTTCTTTATTGTCTAGCTGCTTTTGTGCTACAACAGCAAAGTTTGAATAGTTATTGCAGAAAACTTTAGGTCTGAAAAACCTAAAATATTTACTATTCTGCCCTTTATGGGGAAAGTTTGTTGAACCCACTTTTTATCTGTTATTTGATATGTAATCAGATTTAGCATTTATCACAATGACAGTTACCTACTATTTATTATCTGCCAGATATTGTGCTATCCCTTTCCTATACTTCTTTAATCACTACAGTCCTATAGTGTATTTTAATTCTCATTAAATGTATGAGAAAGGAGAGGCTTTGGAAGTTTAAATGTGTTGTCCATGTGAACAGTGGAGTCAAGATCCAGCCTCAAGATGGACTCAAAACCCATACCATTCCTCTTTAACCCATCTCTTCTCCATTAAGTCCACAATCTTCCTCTTCCAGACAATTTGCATAATTTAAACTAATGAGAAATAGTGCCAATAGATTTCAAGTAAAACTTTAATCCACACAGATGTGAAATTAATATGGAACAAAGGGGAAAAGAGCTTTAAATTTGTACTTGAAGTGTAAAGAGTTCCATCCAAGTACGTAGATGAGTTCTATCATCTGTTTTAAAACTTTCAAACCAGCATGTGCCTGGGAGTCACAATTGCATCATTCATTAGAAACATCTTTTGGTAAACCATTTGTGTGACTTCTGTGAGCTTCTACCTCCTCATCTTTTAAGAAAGAATGAGAGCTAAGGAATGTTAAGATTATCAGTAAAACAGCAACATGCATGTTTTCGATCCTGTGTTCTTAGCTGGGTCTCCCCATGGGGTCTGCTATGTCCAGAGAGATTGAAAGCCATGACTTCCCCTGGTGAGTGAGCTCTATGTCCAGACCTGAAGGTCAAGCTTATGTTCCTGGGGGTAACATATTTCATTTGACTGCAATCTCTGGCCAAAATGTGTGCACGTTAAGTCACTTCAGTCATGTCTGACTCTTTGTATCTCTATGGACTGTAGCCTGCCAGACTCCCCTGGCCAAGGCGTTCTCCAGGCAAGAATACTGGCATGGCTTGCCATTTTCACTTCGGGGATCTCCTGACTCAGGGATCGAACCTGAGTCTCTTATGTCTCCTACATTACCACTAGTGCCACCTGGGAAGCCCAAAGGGCAAAGTAAGATTGTCAATAATAAAATTACTCTGAGAAGTTAAAATCATCATATAATCTGAGGTGATATTATTATTAATAATTTGCTCCTTCCTCCTCCTAAAAATATAATCCCAAACAGTTATGACAAAAGGAAATTAAATTGTGAAATTTTGATATAGCTATACAATTATTTTTCTCTAGCCATGAAGTCAACTTCAAAATATAGTGCAATAAAGTAAAATAAAATGAATGTTACTTCCTAGTGATTTTTCAGTTCCTAATGAAAAGCCTGGCGAAACCAAGGCCTATTTAGGGAAACTCTTATTTTCCTCATCTTTTCACACTTCTTCAGCCCTCCTGTCAGCCCCAGCCTTTGCTGTCTGTCCCTCCCTGTTCCTGGTCCCCATTGTGTCTCCACCCAAGAAGGAAATGTTTCTGAAGCATGAAAACGGGGGGACTGAGATCAAGGGATTTCTGGAATTTTTGAGTTTTCATCTTTGAGGATATTCTCTGAAACAGAGGCCAAACTTCAAATACTAAATGATACACTTAAAATTACACTGACAGAACTCAAGGGTATATTTGCATTAAATGAGAAGCACACATCTCTGAAGTCTGTAGCTCCTCATTTGGTCTCATTCCTTAGATCAAGTTCACAGTTCTTTTTGTGACTAAATGTGCACAGAACTTCCAGCCAGTCTGTGACACCCCACGTCCACGTTCCTTCCATGAGTCCAGCCATCAAGGACATTTCACGCTCACACTCATCATTTACGTGTCCCAGTGGTATTGCGCCTGATAGTGGAAAATATTATCAGCATCTTATTCTGGTTACTTTGGCACAGTGAATTCTCCTTAATAGTATTCTATTACATACACAACGTGAGACCAAGGGACTTGCAGGCTTTTTTCCCCTGTTGTCCCTGAGTCATCTTGTCTGGCATTTCACAAAACATTCCAGAAGGGCAGGCGAGGAAAGGAACCGCAACAGTAGCAGAGGCAGTTCTCCCAGAGGAAACGCCTTTGTTTAAGGGAGGGGAAGAGACAGAGCAAGAAACAAGTAAGGGAGATGAGAGAGGGGGGATGCCGTTGTCAGCAACTAAGAAAATAAAAGAATATAGGTTACTCATTACTGTATTCACCTCCTTGTGAGTGAAACATAGAAACATGATAAAGAGATTCAGGAAAAAATTAGAAACAACAACTTAGCTCTTGATCTTGGCCTGCCTTCAACTCCAGTATACTGGGATTCTACTTAGGGACAGACCAAGAATATTTAGGACACATCAGCTTGGTCCACTGGGGTGTGTGTGTGTGTGTGTGTGTGTGTGTGTGTGTGTGTGTGTGTGAGAGAGAGAGAGAGAGAGAGAGAGAGAGAGAGAGAGAGAGAGAAAGAGAGAGAAAGCTGTCAAGTTTAAGTCTTTGAGATTGGGATAATATCCAGTCTTAGTCTAGCCAACCATTTTCCTATTGTTTTTAAGGGCAATATACATATATGTCATTTTCCTTTCCAAAACAATCTCTAAGTAAGGATGGTAACTTCAAAATTTCTGTTAGTCTAGGAGATACTAACCTAGATTTAAAAAAAGGAAATCAAGAATGACTTTTTTCTCACCTACCAAGTAGTTTCAACTACCATTTCTTAAATAGCAGAAAACCTAACAAAAAGGCCTGCCACAACAGAAACAAAGGTATATAGCTTACAAATATATTCAAGCTAATTACTGAGCTATTTCCATTCTAGGTGGGTGTATGACAGCACAGACAGAAAAGGTGAAAGGTGGCGTGAGAAGTGTGAAACACATAGATGTTCTCCAGCTGTTCCACACCCCAAAAAAGATGCCCAAGAATTGTATATAATGGCTAAGACATTTTTAAAACTATTATTCTGACATCTTTCTGACCTTTTATTTCTACATGCTGAGTTTCACAAAGACAGCATAGTTAGAGTTTCACACTTGGTATAAAAATAATATTACCTAGAGGCAAAGCAGACGAAAGCCTGGAATTAGCAGTGCCTGAGCAACTGCTGACATGGTCACCATGCCTGGAACATATTAGATGAGGGTCAGGAAGTACAGGTAACTTCATCCACTGGCTTCACTTCCTCCCACAGTGGAACATTCTAGGACTGTGATCATCCTGCATCAGCCATAGGAAAAGAATTTTGCTAGCCTTTAATAATTTCCCAGACCTAGGAGGGCAAAAGAACCCAGTAACAATTGAAAGCTCTCATGTGTTGGGGGGCTAGAACTGCAAACACGCTCCCAGGCTTTCTAGAGCCTATTCATTTGTTTATGTTGCAGAGCGTGGGGCTAAAGAGAGACTAATTAATGAGATTTCGACAGGAGGATGTGTGCCACACTCTGTCATTTTATTAAAAGAGTGTTGTGAAAATACTGAAATTGTGCTTTTAAGCCTAACACTTAACTATCATAGAACTGAGAGAGGCAGAAATATATGATCTGTAAATGACTATTGTTGTTGTTGCTTAATGGCTAAGTCATATTCGACTTTTTTTGCAACTTCATAGACTGTATCCAGCCAGGCTCCTCTGTCCATGGGATTTCCCAGGCAAGACGACTGGAGTGGGTTGTCAGTTCCCACTCCGGGGGATCTGCTAGACCTAGGGATTGAACCTGAGTCTCTAGTGTCTCTTGCATTGGCAGGTGGGTTCTTTACCACTGGACCACCCGAGAGGCTCCAAATTTTATCTCCTACCCAGCCTTCAAGGGAGGGAGGGGAGAAGAGAGGGAGAACAGAAGAGAAGGAGAATGATGCAGTATCAGAAGCCATTTCACCAGGATGGGGCTGAGGAACATGCTTCAGTCTTTCTGAGTCAAGGCCTGCTTACTCCTGTGACAGAACAGAGCCAGTTTTAATGGAAAAGTTGTAGCTATTCTAGCTTCACCAGGACCCTATTGGGCTTCCCTGGTAGCTCAGACAGTAAAGAGTCTGTCTGTAATACAGGAGACACAGGTTCAATCCCTGAGTCAGGAAGATCCCTTGAAGAAGTAAATGGCAACCCATTTCAGGATTCTTGCCTGGAAAATTCCATGGACAAAGGAGCCTGGCAGGCTACAGTCCACGGGGTCACCAAGAGTTGGACACAACGATTGACTAACACACTGTGCTTATTGCCTCCATTTGCTTGTTTTTCTTTCATCAGAGAACAGTGAAGCATGAGAGTTAAGACAGGTTCTGAGCACAAATAGTCATGTTCAAATTCTAATCCTGCTGCTTGTCTTAATCTGTGTGATGTTCATAAATTTCTATCTTTGTGCTTCATTTTTCTCATCAGAAAAATGTATGGTAAGAGAAGCACTGACCTCTCATAGCAGTCGTGAGGCTGAAACTCATTTTACTCAAAGAGGATTGGGAAGGGTACCTGGCAATCAATAAATAAGTAGAGAATGCTAAATATAGCTGTTACTATTCTTCAGCCAAGTGGAATCTGGCTTCTGTGCTTGTGTGTGTATGTGGGTATGTGTGTGCCCCTACATTCTTGTTCAGTCTTGTCTGATTCTTTGGAACCCCATGGACTATAGCCCTCCAGACTCCTCTGTCCATGGAATTCTCCAGGTAAGAATACTGGAGTGGGTTACCATTTCCTTCTCCAGGAGATCTTCCATTCTCCAGGGGATCTTCCCGACCCTGAGATCGAGCCTGCCTCTCCTGTGTTTTCTGCATTGGCAGTCTCTTTACCCACTAGCCACCTCTGTACTTATAAATCTATTGAAATGTTTTCCTCAAATTTCATCAGGACTCTTAGGGTATCAAATACAGTAATATCTTTTCAGTATCCATCCTTCTTGGTTTCTGTTCAGCACTTTGCCCAGCTATCCATCTTTATTTTCTGAAGCTTTCCTCTTAGTTTCCTGCAATTCTTTGTTCTCTGCTCACCCATTAGGTATTAGTGGTTGATTCTTTGTGAGATGTAGATTAACACATCCAACTACCTATGAATATCTCTGCAGATACCATGAACTCAGTATATCTAAACCGAGTTCATTGTGTCACTTCATGGAACTCCACTTCCTCTTGCCACCTTCCCCTTCTTGATGAACTGCCAAATAGGTCACAGGACCCAAATTTGGGAACATTCCAGATTTGCCCTCTATTTCATACCCTCTCTTCTAATCTGACACTAAACTTTTATCATCTCCCTCACAATGAGGTCTCAGTCAATGTCATTTCCTCAATTCCAGATGCCCCTTATTCAGTTAAGACCTTAAAACATCTCACTTGTATTTTTGCAATCCTTGTCACATGAATCTTCTTAGCCACACTCTTATCCACTCCAAACCTATTCTTTACACAGAAGGGAACGTTACCTTTCAAAAACGTGAGTTGATAAGCATCATCCTCTTGCTATAGAATCCTTCATTATAAAATCAGAGTCCTTCATATAGCCATAATATATACTGTGATCCATCTACTTCTCTAGCTTCATGTCCACCACTCCCTACAACCCTCTCAGAAGGCAAGGATTAATGAAGAGTTGATTAAGTTTGGAAATGCTGAGGAAAGGAGTAAGTTAAGGTATTAATGTGTCTTTACCATGGCATGCAAAAACTTGGATGATTTGGCTTAACTTTGGATCACAGAGAGTTGGACACAGCTGAGCAACTAACACTTTCACATTTTTCACATTCATTCATTCATTTTATCAACAAATGTTTGCTGTGAACCTCCTGATAAGGGCTGGAGTTCCAGGGATGTAGCAGTGAAACAGTTTATCTGAGTGCTAGAGATATGTCTTGAATAAAACCGACAAGATTCTTGCTTACACAAGGGCAGAATGATGATTAATAGATGTATAAAGTTATCCCAGATGGCACTAGTGGTAAAGAAACTGCCTGCCAATGCAGGAGATGCAAGAGAAGTGGATTTAGTCCCTCAGTTGGGGAAATACCCCGGAGGAGAAAAAGTCACTCCAGTTTTCTTGCCTGGAGAATCCCATGGACAGAGGAGCCTGATGGATTACAGTCCATAGAGTCACAAAGAGTCAAACACAACTGAGTGACTGAGCACATTCAGCACATAATAGATTAGAGACACATGCTTTGGAGGAAATGTTAACAAGATAAAGGGGATCTGGAGTGCAGGGAAAGATAATTAGGAGTTGCTATTTTACACAGGATGGTCAGAGGCAGTTTCCATGGAAAGGTGACCCTTCAGCAAAGAATTGAACAAAGCAAGAGAGAGCATGTTTTGCAGACTTGTAGGAAGAGAACATTCCCAGTGGTGAGAACAGCAGGCACAAAGGTCCTGAAGCAGGATCAAGCTAAGGACATCTGAGGAAGAGAAATTGGGCTCTTGAGGCTTAAAACAAAATAGCAAAGACAGTAAAGGAGAGGTGAAGCCAGAAGAGTGTCTTGAGCCAGACCATGAGATCTTAAAACTCATTCCAAGGATTCTGGCTTCTGATAAGTAGGAACGAAGGAGCTCCAGCAGGAATTTGAGCAGAGGAGTGAGATCATCACTCCAGATGGCTCTCTTCATGTCCTTTTCCCTTGCACACTGATTACTTAAAATTACTCACTCTAACTCACTATCTGAACCTTTTGTGTCCTGTTACCTCTGCTAGCACACACTTCCCCCTCAAACTTGGTCCTCCTTGGCATACCAATTTCCTAGTAGATTCTCAAGTTTCCATCATAGACATTACTTTTCCAAGAAGGTTGAAGTAGGCACCTTTCCTGAACTCCCTCAGGACATTTTGTCAGTCAAGATGCTTCTGAATGCAAGTAACAGAAAACCTATCAGTGGCTTAAACTGCAAGAACATTAAATGCTTGTGTTTGGGACACAAGTCTAGATCAGCCTAGGGGTAGACTGATCATATTATTTCAACAACTTTAATATATTCACAAAAACCCGGGTTCTTCCAGCCTTCTGGTTCACCGAAATCAATAAGCTGACTTTCTTTCTCCGTCTTGTCCCAACTGATTGTAAAATAGACACCATCTTATCCTCACCGGTATCCAACTTCAAACAATAAAATCCTGAGCAGGGACAAAGAAAGAGATTTCGAGATCTTCCCTTTTGCAATGTCCTTGTCTTTTGAAAAGTAGATCATTTTTCCCAGGAGCCCATTAGAAATGTTTTTATGTCTAATTAGTCAGGACTGGGTCATACTTATTACAGGTACCTACTTACCTGTGTCTTTCAACCACTATATCTAACATACAGCACAGATCATGATAAGGAGTTGATGTTCAATAAATATGTGTTGAATAAAATAAATGTTTGATGGCTTTTACTCTTTGTACACTAGAACATGAGGTTGAGGGAAGGGGGGGTTTATGAAAATGACATACTTCTCACAAAAGACCTGCTGATTAGAAATGAGTAGAAGAATGGCTAGATCATGTTGTGGCATCATCTCTGCCACAGAACAGCAAAACAGTAAAGTTCCAATCAGTACTTTAGCGTTTCCAAATAAAAATTCACAAATCCTCAGAGGGTTGAAACTAAGTTCACATTATCTAAAACCATGAAATTTAACATGTTTTGAATATTTCCTCCACCCTAGTTTTGGTTCACTGATCGTGATCTTTAAAACTTCTAAATTCCACTGAACTATATCTGAACCTCACTGATCCACGAGAAGACCATGGGCACTGAGATATAGGACAAGCAGAAACACAAAATAGCAGATAGGGAGAGAGCCCTGGAGAGTCATATGTTGATGACGCAGTGGGGAATTTCTCCATTGGTGTAGAGATGAAAGATGAGTGGTGGTTTAGCACAGAAAGTGGATTGGAGTCAGAGACTGGCTCAGTGAAAATACATTTTTACAGGGTCTCTTGCTCAAAGCTGGTGTCCAGGAGTGCTCAGTCCCCATAATGACTCCCTTCTGGCCCTAAGCAGGCCTATAGGTGTGCTATGGAAAGGCCTAGTGGCTAAGCTCCTTATAGGTAGTTTCCAGGCTCCACACCCTCCTTTCCCTTCCAAGTCTGCTTGTTGTCTCCTAATGTCCTCCTTCTTGTCTCCTAGTATCCCTCTTTCCTGTACTGTTCTGTTGTCCTTCTCAAGTCCTTCATATCTCAGCAGAAAAGGCCAGTTGACCTGATCCATGCTTTATCCCTCGGTCTTTCATAATTCTCTACTCAAGCTTCTGGCCAAAGTAGCTCCACTCTGAGACCAACCCAGGCTCTAAGAACTGCAGCCCAGGTGTGATACTCATCTGTCATTCTGGAGCTTTATAAGCAGCCTCGTTTTCCTTTAGAGGGATACTTAGTGCCCTCCAGAAAGGTCAACTAAGGGTCGTAGATAAAGAAAGAGAAAGAGATAGAGACAGAAAGCTGGGCTGGACCACTAAGGTGGTCATATGCCTGCGTACAAAGTCCTTAAGTCATGTCTGACTCTTTGCAACACTATGGACTCTAGCTCATCAGGCTTCTCTGTCCACGGGATTCTCCAGACAAGAATACTGAGTGGGTTGCCATGCCCTCCTCCAGGGGATCTTCCTGACCCAGGGATCAAACTTGGGTCTTTTATATCTCCTGCATTATTGACAAATGGATTGTTTACCACTAGAGAAACCTGCATGCTTTCAGTTGCGTCTGATCTGTGCGACCCTATGGACAGAAGCCCACCAGGCTCCTCTGTCCACAGGATTTTCTAAGTAAGAACACTAGTGGGTTGCCATTTCCTTCTCCAAGAGACACCTGGGGCATCCAACAATGAGGTACAGAAAGAAAATGCTTGCAGTCAAAGGGAATGTTGCAGTGCTCACTGAAAGAGTGTAGACCTGCTTAAAAGCTAGAATTTTAAGGATATGTACAATGGCAAATTAGAAAGTACAGCAACTAAAACTATTAAAATGATAAGAATCTTAGACTTACATTATAGATGTTGCATAATTGTGAACCCATATAGAAATATGTGTAATTAATTTCTTAATTGGCTTAAAATTCAGCATTCAAAAAACTACGATCTGTAGTTTTCTTTTTCTGTGGCATTTTTTTCTGGTTTTGGTATTAGGGTGATGGTGGCTTCATAGAGTGAGTTTGAGAGTTACCTTCCTCTGCAGTTTTCTGGAAGAGTTTGAGTAGGATAGGCGTTAGCTCTTCTCTAAACATTTTGTGGAATTCACCTGTGAAGCCATCTGGTCCTGGGCTTTTGTTTGTTGTAAGATCTTTTATTACAATTTCAATTTCCATGCTTGTGATTGGCATGTTCAGATTTTCTATTTCTTCCTGGTTCACTTTTGGGAGTCGACACTTTCCTAAGAATTTGTCCATTTTTTTTCAAGTTGTCCATTTCGTTGGTATACAGCTACTCATAGTAGTTTCTTATTATCTTGTGTATTTCTGTGTTATCTGTTGTGATTTCTCCATTTTCATTTCTAACTTTATTGATTTGATTCTTCTCTCTCTCTTTTTTTTTGATGAGTCTGGATAACGATTTTATTTTGTTTATCTTAAAGAACCAGCTTTTAGTTTTGTTCATCTTTATATAGTTTCCTTCATTTGCTGTTCATTTATTTCTGCTCTGATTTTTATGATTTTTTTCCTTCTACTAACTGTGAGGTTTTTTTTTGTTGTTGTTGTTGTTGTTCTTCTTCTTCTTCTTTTTCTAGTTGCTTTAGGTGTAAGTTAGGTTGTTTATTCCAATATTTTGGCCAGCTGATGCAAAGAGCTGACTCATTTGAAAAGACCCCGATACTGGTAAAGATTGAGGGCAGGAAAAGAAGGGGACAACAGAGGATGAGATGGTTGGATGGCATCACCGATTCAATGGACATGAGTTTGGGTAGACTCGGGGAGTTGATGATGGACAGGGAGGCCTGGCATGCTGCAATTTGGGGGGTTGCAAAGAGTCCAACATGACTGAGCAACTGAACTGAACTGAACTTGGGTTGTTTATTTGATGTTTCTCTTGTTTCTTGAAGTATGCTTGTATTGCTATGAACTTCCCTCTCAGCACTGCTTTTATTGAATTCCATAGGTTTTGGGTTGTTGTGTTTTCATTATCATTTGTTTCTATGTATATATTTTATTTCCTTTTTGATTTCTTCAGTGATCTGTTGGTTATTCAGCAGTGTGTTGTTTAGCTTCCATATGTTTGTGCTTTTTATAGTTTTTTTTTCCTGTAGTTGATGTCTAATTTTACTGCATTGAGATCAGAAAACATGCTTTAAAGAATTTCATTTTTTTTTTAATTTACTGAGGCTATATTTGTGGCCCAGGATGTGTTCTAGCCTTCAGAATGTTCCATGTGCACTTGAGAAAAAGGTGAAATCCATTGTTTTGGTGTGGAATGTCCTGTAGATATCAATTAGATCTAACTGGTCCATTGTATCATTTAAAGCTTTTCTGTTCTTGTTAATTTTCTGTTTGTTGATCTATCCATAGGTGTGAATGGGGTATTAAAGTACTTCACTACAGTAATGATGATCTTATTTACAGGGCAGCAAAAGAGACACAGATGCAAAGAATATACTGTTGGACTCTGTGGGAAAAGGCAAGGGTGGGATGAGTTAACAGAATAGCATTGAAATGTATATATTATCATATGTAAAACAGATGACCAGTGCCAGTTCAATATATGAAACAGGACGCACAAAGCTGGTGCTCTGGGACAACCCAGAGAGATGGGGTGGGAAGGGATGTGAAAGGGGGTTCAGGATAAATGAAATACATGTGTAGCCATGGCTGATTCATGTTGATGTATGGCAGAAACCATAACAATATTGAAAAGTAATTACCCTTTAATTAAAATGAATGAATTAATTAAAGCAAATGAAAAAACAAAAAACAAAGATCATGACATCAGTCCCATCACTTCATGACAAACAAATGGAGAAACAATGAGAAAGCGACAGATTTTATTTTTCTGGACTTCAAAATCACTGCAGATGGTGACTGCAGCCACGAAATTAAAAGCTGATTGCTCCTTGGAAGAAAAGCTATGACAGTGTATTAAAAAACAAAGACAGCACTTTTCCAACAAAGGTCTGATAGTCAAAGCTATGGTTTCTCCAGTAGTCATGTACAGATGTGAGAGTTGGATCATAAAGAAGGAATTGTGGTGCTTGAAAAGACTTTTGAGAATCCCTTGGACTGCAAGGAGATCAGAGCAGTTGATCCTAAAGAAAATCAACCCTGAATATTCACTGGAAGGACTGATGCTGAAGCTGAAGCTCTAATACTTTGGCCACCTGATAGGAAGAGCTGACTCATATGAAAAGACCCTGATACTGGGAAAGATTGAGGGCAGAAGGAGAAGGGGGCAATAGATGATGAGATGTTTAGATGGCATCACTGACTCAATGGACATGAGTTTGAGCAAACTCCAGAAGATAGTGAAAGACAGGGAAGCCTGGTGTGCTGCAGTCCAGGGGGTCACAAAGAATTGGACATGACTTCGCAACTGAACAACAGCAATAACTATTAAGCATAGTCAGGAACATTCAGAATGTACTTCTAATGAGTCAGATTATGCTATTTTTTCAGCTAGTTTGTCTATCTCTATTATTTTAGTGTAAAATAAGATTCAATATCAGTCTAATCTTGTTTTAGTTTTCATAGATAGAAGTTAGATTGATAGACAGGTAGTTAGATAGATAAATAGATAGAAAGGGATGTGTGAAACTTGTTCTCACCAGTGTCTAAGAAGAAATAGAATTGGTTGCGAGACAGCAAAAGGAACGCAGATGTATAGAACAGACTCGTGGACTCTGTGGATGAGGGCAAGGGTGGGATGATATGGGAGAATGGCATTGAAACATGTTAATTATCATATGTGAAATCAATTGCCAGCCTAGGATTGATGCGCTGGGCTGGTGCACCGAGATTTCCCAGGGGGAGGGAACTGGGAGGGAGGAGGGAGGGGGGTTCAGGAGGGGGAGCATATGTAAACCCATGGCGGTTTCATGTCATTGTATGGCAAAACCAATAAAAAAAAAAAAGAAATAGAATTCAATATAGCAATGTCATTCAATTCTTTAAATTACTTTTGGGTTATATGCCAAAATATAGTATCAAAACTTATCTATTAATGTTTTATCAAGTTGTTCAAATAGATTTTTGTTCAAAGTTTTTTGAAATTGGAATACTTACAAAAATTTTCATTAAATGGTAGAGGTGTTTGTCTTCCATAAAGTGTATGAACAAAGTCCTTAATATAACTTTGGAAATGACTGTTAATTATGACCACATTCTTCCCTTAGAGGCAAATTATCCAACACAATATACTCAGAAAGAGTTGGGGGAAAGTAAGTGCTATTAATATAAGCATATTTATAACAAAATAACATTTTAAGGAAATCCTTTTATATAGGAAAACTTCTGAATGAAGTCTATGACTTCATTTTTACTCCCACTCCCTCCCTGTCTGTGTTTTCAGTCCACTTTTACTCAACATTACATTTTATATTTTGTTTTTCTACCACCCATCACCTTCTAACAGACTACATAATCTACTTTCTTAATATATTTAAGGTTTATTGTCTATCTTCCCTAGTATCTGAGGGCTTCTTTTTTCAAATGAACGTATCTCAAACTCTTAGAATAATGTAATGTATATAATACATGTTTAATATTTTTAATAAGAATCATTGGGACTGCAGATATGCTTCATTCAATTAAGGAAAATGTCCCCATACGAATTGCCATCCAAACTCACATAATGTACAATATTAAGATTGAATCCTAATATAAACTGTGGACTTTGGATGATAATGAGGTGTTAGTGTAGGTTCATTGATTGCAACAGATTCACTTCTCTGATGGGGGATGTGGAGAAGGCAATGGCACCCCATTCCAGTATTCTTGCCTGGGAAATCCCATGGATGGAGGCGCCTGGTAGGCTGCAGTCCATGGGGTCTCTAGGAGTCGGACACGACTGAGCAACTTCACTTTCACTTTTCACTTTCATGCATTGGAGAAGGAAATGGCAACCACTCCAGTGTTCTTGTCTGGGGAATCCCAGGGACAGGGATGGGGGAGCCTGATGGGCTCCTGTCTGTGGGGTCGCACAGAGTCGGACAGGACTGAAGCAACTTAGCAGCAGCCACAGATGGGCGATGCCAATGGTGAGGGCTGGGGCACTCACTGGGGTAGTCCTGGAGAACTGGTCAGAGCACTAGGCAGTTTTCAGTCTGTTGCCTCTGTGCTCTGACCACAAGTAACCAAATCAGTATATATTCTCTTCAAGAGTGGAGTCCAGGTTCTTAGAGTCCTCCAGTAAGCCACAGGTTTTCAACCCAGCTAAAGGGGCTCATCTCTCTGGTGTCGGACCCCAGGTTAAGGTATATAATATGGAGCAAGAACACCTTCCTCTTTAGGAAACATCCTGGAGCCTATGATACCTCCTGCTAGGAGTGTGAGTTTCAACCAGATGCTTCTCCTCCTTTTCTATCTACACTCTTGGATCTTTTGTTAGTCTTGGTTGTAGAAGAGCCATTCTGCCAGTCTCTAGATCAATTTCAGTGAGAAGTTTTTACATACAGCTGTAATTTTGATGCATTCATAGGGGAGTGGTGGATGGGTGATCTCAGTGTCCTCCTCCACCATCTTGATCCCTTTCTTCCCATATTCCTTGTTGGTTTTTTTAAATAGCTATTTGAAGAGATCTATTCATAATACCCATATAAACTGTAATTTCTATGACATTGGATAATTTGCTTTCCTGCCTATTCATCCATATTTCCTCTGGCCTATAAACACCCTAAGTTCCTAACAAAAGGGAAGACATGGCATTACTTGGATATAATCCTCAACATCTCACTTCTTCCTGTAACATGCTCTCATCCTGGAGGTTCCTTACCTCTGATCTGTAACCATTCAAATTCTACCATTTTTCATCTTCTCCACCAAATTATAGGTCATTTTTTCCTGTGTTTTTGTTTGTTTGATTATCTTAAATGTGACACATCTCTGTCATTTTCTCCTTTATCTCTAAGAGAAGTCACTCCATTTAATTCTGTTTGGTACACATAAGATGGACTTTGGTATGAAGTTCTACATTTAGGGCATAGTTCTGGGTTTAAAATGTATAAATCTCAAAGTATTATGATAAACTTCATAAAGTGAGGCTGCAAAATCTGTATTAGGAGATGTGTAATAAAATACTTGGCAGTATGAGAAACTCACAGTGATGTGATCACTCACCTAGAGCCAGACATCCTGGAATGTGAAGTCAAGTGGGCCTTAGGAAGCATCATTACGAACAAAGCTAGTGGAGGTGATGGAATTCCAGTTGAGCTATTTCAAATCCTAAATGATGATGCTGTGAAAGTGCTGCGCTCAACACATCAGCAAATTTGGAAAACTCAGCAGTGGCTGCAGGACTGGAAAAGATCAGTTTTCATTCCAATCCCAAAGAAAGGCAATGCCAAAGATTGTTCAACTGCACAATTGCACTCATCTCACATGTTAGCAAAGTAATGCTCAAAATTCTCCAAGTTGGGCTTCAACAGTATATGAACTAAAAACTTCCAGATGTCCAAGCTGGGTTTAGAAAAGGCAGAGGAACCAGAGATCATTTTGCCAACATCTGTTGGGTCATCAAAAAAGCAAGAGAATTCCAGAAAAATATCCACTTCTGCTTCATTGACTACACTAAAGCCTTTGACCGTGTGGATCACAACAAACTGTGGAAAATTCTTAAAGAGATGGGAATACCAGACCACCTTACCTGCCTCCTGAGAAACTTGTATGCAGGTCAAGAAGCAACAGTTAGAACCAGACATGGAATAATGAACTGGCTCCAAATTGGGAAACGAGTACATCAAGGCTGTGTATATTGTCACCCTGCTTATTTAACTTGTATGCAGAGTGAAGTGAAGTGAAAGTAACTCAGTTGTGCCCAACTCTTTGGGATTCCATGGTCTATACAGTCCATGGAATTCTCTAGGCCAGAATATTGGAGTGGGTAGCCGTTCCCTTCTCCAGGGGATCTTCCTAACACAGGGATTAAACACAGGTCTCCAGCATTGCAGGTGGATTCTTTACCAGCTGAGTGACTAGGGAATCCCCTATATGGATAGTACATCATGCAAAATGATGGGCTGGATGAAACACAAGCAGGAATCAAGATTGCTGGAAGAAATATCAGTAACCTCAGATATATAGATGATATCAGCCTTATGGCAGAAAGAAAAGAGGAATTAAAGAACCTATTGATGAAAGTTAAAGAGGAGAGTGAAAAAGCTGAGTTAAAGCTCAAGATTCAAAATACTAAGATCATGACATCTGGTCCTATCTCTTCATGGCAAATAATTGGGGAAACAATGGAATCGTGCCAGACTTTATTTTGGGGGGCTCCTAAATCACTTCAGAAGGTGATTGTAGCCATGAAATTCAAAGACAGTTGTTCCTTGGAAGAAAAGATATGACCAACCTAGATAACATGCTAAAAAGCATAGACATTACTTTGCCTACAAACATCTGTAGAGTCAAAGCTATGGTTTTTCCAGTAGTGATGTATGGATGTGAGAGTTGAACCATAAATAAAGCTGAGTGCTAAAGAATTGATGGTTTTTAACTGTGTTGTTGTAGAAAACTGTTGAGAGTCCCTTGCACTGCAAGGTCAAACCCATTAATCCTAAAGGAAATCAGTCCTGAATATTCTTTGGAAGGACTGATGTTGAAGCTGAAACTCCAATACTTTGGCCACCTGATGCCAAGAGCTGACTCATTGGAAAAGATCCTGATGCTGGGAAAGATTGAAGGCAGGAGGAGAAGAGGCCAACAGAGGGTGAGATGATTGGGTGGCATCACAGACTCAATGGACACGAGTTTGAGCAAGCTCCAGGGGATGGTGAAGGACAGGAAGACTGGCAGTTTACAGTGCAAAGGGGCACAGATGGTCAGACATTACTGAACTACTGAACAACAACAATGAGAAACTCTTACAGATATACAAGTTGTGGATTGCAAACTGGAGACCCAGGAGAGCAAGTGGGATCATTATATTCTGAATCCAACAGCCTAAGAACCAGGGCAATGGATGGTTTAAGTTCTGGTCTGGTCTAAGTCTAAGTTCCAGACAGAGACTGATGTCCCAGTTTGAAGACAGGCAGAGAGATGAAATCTCTCTTCCTTCTTTTTGTTCTAATCAGAACTTCAGTGAATTAGATGAGGTCCACCTATACCAGGAAGGCAATCTGTTTTGCTCAGTTACAGATTCAAATGCCAGTTTCATTCAGAAACACTCTCATGGACACAGAGAATACTGCTTAACCAAATAGCTGGGCACTCTGTGTCCCAGTTAAATTGACACTTAAAATTAGCTACCACATCCCATATACACAAGGATTTGTCTTATCTATGTGTACATCCATGAGGAGAAGGAGTTTGCTATGTTGCTGCTGCTAAGTCACTTCAGTCATGTCCGACTCTGTACAACCCCATAGATGGCAGCCCAGCAGGCTCCCTCATCCCTTTCCCTGGGATTCTCCAGACAAGGACACTGGAGTGGGTTGCCATTTCCTCCTCCAATGCATGAAAGTGAAAAGTGAAAGTGAAGTTGCTCAGTTGTGTCCGATTCTTAGCAACCCTATGGACTGCAGTCCACCAGCCTCCTCCATCCATGGGATTTTCCAGGCAAGAGTACTGGAGTGGGTGCCATGGAGTTTGTTATATTTCCCTACAATTACTAGCACCTATCACTGTGTCCAGTATATTTAGCATTAAAAACTTTTATTGTTCAACTGATTAAGGACTTAATTAATTTAACGAAAGTGTGAGCAATTGATTGAATCAATGAAGGGAAGGATATTTAGCAAATAAATACAAAAAATTTATTTCCTTCCTTTATTCTTGGCCATTTTTACAAATATTTATTTCTTTTTCTTAATACTTAACAATACTATCATCTCTATTTTTGAAAATAAAATTAGACATATATTTAGATTTCATAACTTTTCTTGGCATGTTTATAACACTCATGATATTGACTAGTAGCTGTGTAACAGTATGTCCATGATTGGCTGTGACTGACTTTTTTATTTTTTGTTAGTTTTAGCATTGTCATTTTGTCAAGAATAAAATAGGTATTTAATAATTTTCTTTTTTGCTTGGTTGAATCAAACTAAATGTGCTTCTGCACTCTTTAATCACCTTTCTGTTCTCCCTATTGTAAGGGGCCTACTCAATTTCCCTCATCTTCTTCAGATTGGCCACCAGATCCCTGGTGGTTCTGAAAGACAAATGAAGAATACTGATTTTATGTTCACATCTTTGAAAGCAGGTCTCCATATGAAGACACACCAGATGTATATGTGGGGATGGGGTTGCACAAAGGATCTGAAAAGATGCCTTTCTGCTATGTTCATGTAGTCTGTGTACTATATTTTGTGATGGTATATTAACATTTTTTAAACCACATTTTACAGTTAAAATTAATTTGAGATTAATTGCCTTTCTAGAAAATCCAACATTTGGCATAGGAAAACCCAGTCATGTTCTCCCCTGATAACATCCTTCCCTGGCCCTGGAAGTGAAAAGTGAAAGTCATTCAGTCGTGTCCTACTATTTGCAATCTCATGGACTGTAGCCACCAGGCCCTCTGTCCATGGAATTCTCCAGGCAAGAACACTGGAGTGAGTTGCTGTTTCCTTCTCCGGGGGATCTTCCTGACCCAGGGATCAAACCCCAGTCTCCCTGCATTGCAGGCAGATTCTTTACCATCTGGGTCACCATGGCCCTGGGGATAAGTCCAGTTCCTTTAACTCATTTAACTCTTTCTTGACTAGGTCCTCTCCCATTTCTAGGCTCTAGCAACCAGAAGCTTCTTACAAACTTTTCAACCCACTATTTTCTTTTACCTGCCTTTGCTCAGACTATTCCAAGCATCCATTTTTCTTGCTCACTTCTTCTGACCTTTAGAAGTTTTATGGGCTCCCCATGAGGAACTTAGAGGGCAACTGAGGTGAGAGACAGAGGCTGAGGTGAAAACCTCAGAGCCAGATGATCAGTTACAGAAGGAACAAGTGCCCAAAGTCCTCACATTCTCAAGGTTATAACAAGCTATTCCTCAGATATTGGCAGCTCATATGTGCCACCAGAAAGCTCATAAACATTGAAAGTATCTTTCAATTAATCTAGTCTTCGTCAGAATTCCCAACTGAAGGATTCACTCTCTCGTGAATTTTTTCTTGAATTAAAATCATTCTTTTTTTAATCTCTTTATTTTAGGCATGAAATGCAGGTAAGTAACTACATCAAACAAATTGGTGTATCAAAAGCAAAATGTTGACTAAAACACCATTTTGGCTTGCATAAGTATTTTTCACATTTAAAATCCACTGAAAAATGCTGAGGGGGTGGAGTAGGGGAAAGGGAGAGACTCACAGATGAAGCTCTATGACTGACCACATATCAAAGAGGTACTGAGTCTCTCAGTCCTTTCTTTTCTTGGCCAACCTCTGGGTTGCTCCCAGCCACACTTCCTTTCACTGTTGACTCTACTCTTGGTTACCAACGGAAGGGTTTCATGCCACTTTCCTTTTAATCTGCTTGCCATTTCTCACTAGGATTTGGCAGTCAGCATTGGTGTGCCTGGATGCCAATGGCAGAAGCAAGCCTTTCATTTGGAACCCAAGTAGGAATGTGAAAAGAGAAGCGTGGGTTAACTTCAGGTCACTCTAAGTGCACCCCTTCCAAACATAAGAAGGTACCTTGTAGGGGGAAAAGGAAAAACATTGGAACATGATGTCCTCTAAAAATGTAATATATACTGGAAATTGATCTTATAAATTTCCTGTCACCACAAACTGAATTCCCTCTTTGACATTTTGAGCAAGTCAGGAAGAATTCTTGCTCCTTGAGATAAAAATGGTAACATTTCATATTCTCTTTTATTTTTCAGATCTGTGTACATAAAACTTCTCAATGAAAATATAAAGAGAACCTCTATTTTATGTATTATTTTGATCTTTATTATAGTAAGAATTTTGATTTTTGTTCAAATGATATTAATTTCTCTTAAGAAGTTATTCACTTGCTATAACTTTTTGCTTAAAAAACTTTTGTCTCAAGAGAGCTTATACTACCAGAACAGGCAAAGGGAAGTAAAATAGCTCTGCTTTGCAAGTTCTTGAAAGTGAAAGTCACTCAGTCATGTCTGACTCTTTGTGACTCCGTGGGAAGAGTCCATGGAATTCTCTAGGCCAGATTATTGGAGTTGGCAGCCTTTTCCTTCTTCAGGGGATCTTCCCAACCCAGGGATCAAACCCAGGTATCCTACATTACAGGCAGATTCTTTACCAGCTGAGCCACAAAGGAAGCCCAAGGATACCAGGGTGGGTAGCCTATCCCTTCTCCCAGGGATCTTCCTGACCAAGGAATTGAACCGGGGTTTCCTGCATTGCAGGTGGATTATTTACCAACTGAGCTATCAGGGAAGCACAGGGATTGTGAAATTATTTTCCTCTGTCCTGCTCAAACATAAGGACTTCTGCAAATCTAAAAAATAGGACTGTTTTGAAAGGAATTTAATACATGGGGAAGATATTTCAAAGGGATAAAATAATTTTACTCAAAGATTTCTATGTATTAAACTACAAATTATAAACCGGTAATAGATGCAATGATCCATCATTAGTAATGGATGAATAAATACAATTGTCAGCCATCAGCTGCAGTATTATATAAGTACAAAAGCTTCTATATACTTCTCCCTCACAATAGCACAGTTAATATCTCTAGAGGCCTTTGTAATTTACAAAAGATTTTCAGATCTCATAGCACATCTGAGCCTTACAACAAAGGCTCTTCTTGGGCCAAAAGCAGATGTCTCTCTTAAAATGCATTTTTATTAAGAAGTTGCTGGTATTTCATTTCAGTTTTGTTCCTTATAACTTCCCATGGTATCTCAATTTTCACTTTTAAGATTTAATTAGACTAGCAATCAAATGATCATAGATAAATCACTTTTATGTGTAAATCATCTTTTTGGTTCTGAAGTGAAAATGTGTATGAGATAATTTCATCTGAAGGAGTCTGATTCTATTTGGATAAAATAAAGGAAACTAAAAATTGTAAAGCTTTAACCTACCTAGAGAAATATTTATGATGCTCATGTAGTGATCTTCAAATGATAGTTGAAAAAGAGCTTTCAGTCTAACCATATTCAGTCTCAGGGTGTGCCAGGAAGATATCTGATCACTTGAATTTATTAGGACCAACACTTGGAGATTTTCACATTTACATTGCAAAATCTTTTAAAAATTGGAACTCATGGCAACACTGGGCCCACACTGCCATATGGCACATGTGAGTCAGTTAGAGAGGAGACAGCAGTATTAAGATGATGCAGAATCATCCAACCCTACCTCATCCTCTCTCTGTAACTAAATTGGCAATGTCTGTGTTAAACTAATAACTGCTGTGGATCTTTGGAAGACAGGAGCATAGCTTCAGGTTCTAAGTTCAAAGAAGACAAATATGTGAGGCACACTTCAGACAGAGGTTGACAACAGGGTGGCGGGAGCAAAAGCACCAAGTTCAGAAAGCAGGTGTGTTTCATGAGAAATAGGGAGTCCTCTGGCTAGATCACCGTGTTGTGTTAGTCACTCAGTCATGTCCAGCTCTTAGCAACCTCGTGGAGCAGCCCACCAGGCTCCTCCGCCCATAGGATTCTCCAGGCGAGAGTACTGGAGTGGGTTGTCATTTCCTTCTCCAGGGGATCTTCCCGACCCAGGGATCGAACCCGGGTCTCACTACAGACAGTCTTTACTGTCAGAACCACCAGGAAAGCACCCTGTTAAGGGTAATACCCAATCCTTCTTGAGGAGGTTAGTGACATTGGCATTCTCTTTTACCCACTCCAACTTGCCCCCTAAGTAATTACAATGTGGCTACTCCCCGGCCAGGACTGGTTTTTCCTGCCATTCTGTATCACCTTATAAATAGAGTCCTGAGTGATTTCCATACAATGTGATTTGCCCATGGCAAGCACGCTCTCCCTGACGTGGCCGATTACTGGTGGTCACAGACACTACCAGATTGGTGGGGGGATGGCTACCACCACAGGGGATCAATAAATTAATAATACATGTTCATGTGGCTATAAGTCCTTCTGATAAACATTAGAATAAAAAAAAGTGAGTTTCTGGATCATACTAAAGTTGAGAGCACTATAACTTAAATATTTAAATAACAATATAAATATAACTTAAATAAAATAACTTAAATATTTGAGTTTGAAGAATGTGCTGGGATTATATAACAGGGCAAATAGAATATATAACAGAATTTTAAGTAAGCTTCATTGTTTACACTTATCAGAACATTTATTTTGCTGGCTTAACTAGTTTCTCCTGAACCTAAAAGCTTAATTGGAGTAAAAAAAAAAAAGCAAAATGCAAAAGGACTATACTTTTGTATCCATTCTGGTAGAATGGAGCATATGAAAACACAACCCCCAAAAAAAGTACCTATGAAGTTGCTGATTGCTATTAAATTTCCCCAAATACTGAATGATGTCAGTCTATAAAAATGAATTGCTTCACTTTCGAGGTAAGTTCAGTGAATACGATGTCTTTCTAATTGACATTAGTCTTTGTGGAAAAAAGTTCAGTGTGCACTTTGGAATGTCCCACATCTCTTCCCTTTGAAACTTCATCTGGTCCCAATTACCATCTGCTCCTGATTTGATTCAGTGGCAGAGAATGAGGTGAGCTTCTGCCCTCCGGCTGAAGCAGGCACACTTCATTAGCCTCACTGTGCTGTTGTCCTTTATAGATCAGCTAAAGTTTACAGAAAAATTTGTATAGACTCAGCAACTTTACAAAGTTCTGTTAAAAATACATAGACTGCATTCAAGAAATGCATTTTTGACCTCTTAGTTAGCTGTCAAGTTCACTCAAAGATGTTATGTGACTTTTTAGCTAGTTAAATAAACAAATAAGAGTTTCTGCTACAGCTCTTATTTTATATTATTTTATTTTGTTTTCCACATCAGAATCTTTATCAGAAAGCAACTGAATTGATTCATTTGGAATAGACTGAATATATGTACCCCCAGGGCCCCTTTGAGCTTTCTGGCCCATTCATTTCAGACCACCTAATATATAAGAGTTGTTGCTATGCGGCATCATGCTATAAGGCATCATAAGCACTGGCCTAGAGTAGGGAAATGATTGACAGAGCCCTTTCTTTACCGAGTTTCAGAGAAGACAGACATTAACTATGAAGACCTAAGAACCAAAGCAGTCTTTATAGTTCAAAAGATTTTTTTTCTTTTTAATGCTTGCCGCTACCCTGTACCCACAGTGTCCTTGAGTGATGGTCAAAAGAGAACTGGGAGTGATTTTCCCCAGCTGCATTCACCATGGGCACTGAGATGTGGCTTATGGAGACCCCCTAGCTCTGATTCCTCACCTTCTTTTTCCATCCAGAGAGAAAGTCATCCATCCACCTAAGAGCCTGCAGGCCAAGTCTGGCCTGTTGCCTGTTTTTGCATGGTACACAGGCTAAGAATGATTTTATGTTTTTTAATAGCTGAAAGCAAGTTGAAAGAAGAACATTTCATGACTCAATAAAATTGTACGGAAATCAAATATCAGTGTCCATAAGTAAAGTAAAATTAGAATACAGCCATGTTACTCATTTAAAGTTTGTTTATGTCTGTTTTCTTACTACAATAGCAGAGTTGAGTAGTTATGAGAGAGAGAGAGAGAGAGAGAGAGAGAGAGAGAGAATGACGGTACACAAAACCAAAATATTTTCTATCTGGCTCTTGCAGAAATGTTTGCCAACCCCTGATCAAAAATGCCATATTATCTCTTTTCAGATTTTTCCCACACATCTATTCACTGTACATTGTGGGCCTTACATTATGTCATTTTCTCTTCTATCCTAGTTCCTGAATCCTCCAATAGGTGCATGACAATTGCACCTTATAAAAACCTCCATAACTTATTATTCAAAACAGAGAGGAGTGATGACAGGCTTCTAGCAAGCCAGAAACATACCATCCAGTGAAACTGACCTAAGTTGTCTGAGTCTCATAGCATGACATAATTCACATCAATGCTTAATGTGTTTCAGTTTTAAGGACAAAAACTGCATTCCTCTAAATAGCTTTACTACACCACTATTTGAATAGACTAATTCTGTTAATATAATTGGGCTTCCCTGGTGGCTCAGATAGTAAAGAATGCACCTGCAATGCGAGAGGCCTGGATTCGATCCCATGGTTGGGAAGATCCCCTGCAGAAAGGAATGGCAACTCACTCCAGTATTCTTGCCTGGAGAATCCAATCCCCATGAAGAGAGGAGCCAGGCAGGCTACAGTACATGGGGCAACAAAGAGTCAGACATGACTGAATGACCAAACACATTAACATGGTTAATAAGATTTTGGTTTCTTAATTTTCTAAAATTATCAAAGATTAAGTTACAGAATTTGAAATACATTTAACTACTAGCTTCACTTTATGATAGCTATTCTCTGCTAAAATTTCCAAGAATTTCTGTAATCAGGAATTCCTGAATAGCTGAAATATTCTCCAAATGGCAAAGTAAGCCATTATATAGAGCCAGTAAACACTTTTTATCTAGTTAGATTAAATATTTATTGGAAATCTCCAGTATATAACAGTGGTAATTGATCCATGGCAGTGGATTTTGCTATTTCAAATAAATTTCTTCCTCTTTATATCTTTTTCCATAAGTTTTGCGTGACTGATTAGAACCACCTAATATTTTCCAGGTTAGTACTTTCCTCATAGATAATCACTGGAAATATTTTCTTCATTTCATAATCACATACCATTTATGCTTACTTTAAAATATAATGAAAGCTTCATTTGATTCTCTTAACCCCAGATAATATTACAGCAAGTTAAATGCATTTAAGCCATTTTTGTTAAATTCTTACTTCTGAATATAGCAAAGTTTCAGGATACAAAATCAACACACAGAAATCCCTGGCATTCCTATACACTAACAGTGAGAAATCAGAAAGAGAAATTAAGGAAACAATTCCATTCACCATCGAAACAAAAAGAATAAAATACTTAGGAGTATTTCTACCTAAAGAATCAAAAGACTTGTATATAGAAAACTATAAAACACTGATGAAAGAAATCAAAGAGGACAAAAACAGATGGAGAAATGTGCCGTATTCGTGGATTGGAAGAATCAATATAGTGAAAATGAGTATACTACCCAAAGCAATCTATAGATTCAATGCAATTCCTATCAAGCTACCAGAGGTCTTTTTCAAAGAATTAGAACAAATAATTTCTCAATTTGTATGGAAATACAAAAAACCTCGTATAGCCAAAGCAATCTTGAGAAAGAAGAATGGAACTGGCGGAATCAACCTACCTGACTTTAGGCTATACTACAAATCCACAGTCATTAAGACAGTATGGTACTGGCACAAAGACAGAAATATAGATCAATGGAACAGAATAGAAAGCCCAGAGATAAATCCATGCATCTATGGACACCTTATCTTTGACAAAGGAGGCAAGAATATACAATGGAGAAAAGACAACCTCTTTAACAAGTGGTGCTGGGAAAACTGGACAGCCACTTGTAAAAGAATGAAACTAGATCACTTTCTAACACCATACACAAAGATAAACTCAAAATGGATCAAAGATCTAAACATAAGACCAGAAACTATAAAACTCCTAGAGGATAACATAGGCAAAACACTCTCTGCCATAACCCAAAGCGGGATACTCCATGACCCACCTCCCAGAATATTGGAAATAAAAACACGAATAAACAAATGGGACCTAATTAAAATTAAAAGCTTTTGCACAACAAAGGAAACTATAAGCAAGGTGAAAAGACAGCCTTCAGAATGGGAGAAAATAATAGCCAATGAAGCAACGGACAAACAATTAATCTCAAAAATATACAAGCAACTCCTGCAGCTCCATTCTAGAAAAATAAACAACGCAATTAAAAAGTGGGCCAAAGAACTTAACAGACATTTCTCCAAAGAAGACATAAAAATGGCTAACAAACACATGAAAAGATGTTCAACATCACTCATTATCAGAGAAATGCAAATCAAAACCACAATGAGGTACCACTATACACCAGTCAGAATGGCTGCCATCCAAAAGTCTGTAAGCAATAAATGCTGGAGAGGATGTGGAGAAAAGGGAACTCTCCTACACTGTTGGTGGGAATGGAAACTAGTACAGCCACTATGGAAAACAGTGTGGAGGTTCCTTAAAAAGCTGCAAATAGACCTGCCATATGACCCAGCAATGCCACTGCTGGGCATATACACCGAGGAAACCAGAATTGAAAGAGCCACGTGTACCCCAATGTTCATTGCTGCATTGTTTACAATAGCTAAGGCATGGAAACAACCTAGATGCCCATCAACTGATGAATGGATAAGAAAGCTGTGGTACATATACACAATGGAATATTACTCAGCATTAAAAAAAAATTCATTTGAAGCAATTCTACTCAGATGGACAAAACTGGAGCCCATTATCCAGAGTGAAGTAAGCCAGAAGCAAAAACAATACAGTATATTAACACATATATATGGAATTTAGAAAGACAGTAACGAGAACCCAACATGGGAGACAACAAAAGGAATGCAGATGTATAGAATAGTCTCGTGGACTTTGTGGATGAGGGTAAGGGTGGGATGATATGGGAGAAGGGCATTGAAGCATGTTAATTGTCATGTGTCTAATCAATCGCCAGCCCAGGATTGATGCTCGGGACTGGTGCAGCGAGATTTCCCGGGGGGGAGGGAGGAGGGAGGGGGGACCCGGAGGGGAAGCATATGTAAACCCATGGTGATATCATGACATTGTATGGCAAAAACAAGTAAAATAAATTAATTAATTAATTAATTAAAAAATAAAGAAAAAAAAAAAGAAAGCTGTGGTACATATACACAATGGAATATTACTCAGCATTAAAAAAAAATTCATTTGAAGCAATTCTACTCAGATGGACAAAACTGGAGCCCATTATCCAGAGTGAAGTAAGCCAGAAGCAAAAACAATACAGTATATTAACACATATATATGGAATTTAGAAAGATGGTAACGAGAACCCAACATGCAAGACAGCAAAAGGAATGCAGATGTATAGAATAGACTCGTGGACTTTGTGGACGAGGGTAAGGGTGGGATGATATGGGAGAAGGGCATTGAAACAAGTTAATTATCATATGTCTAATCAATCGCCAGCCCAGGATTGATGCTCGGGGCTGGTGCAGCGAGATTTCCCGGTGGGGAGGGAGGAGGAAGGGGAGTTCTGGAGGGGAAGCATATGTAAACCCATGGTGATATCATGGCATTGTATGGCAAAAACAATAAAAAATAAATAAATAAATAAATAAATAAAATTCTTACTTCTGATAAATATCTGTGAAATCCTAGAGTTTGGGGCCAAGAGTTAATTATCATGTTTAACCTAATTCTTTGAAGAATATCCAAATGCTTTCACTACCTTTCAGAGATACTTCTACAGTTGTTAACATTGGATGCCATTGTCTATTTAAATAATATGTGTGAGCAACAGGTGTCTAGTTTCTGGCTTATGAGAATAGGAGAATAAAAGCCAAAGAATTGTTCCTCAAATGGTAAAAGAAGAGAAGTTGTAGGCCCTGATAACTTTTATGGTATAGACAGCAGGGACTGTCTAAAATTCAGATGAAACTTCTGCCTCAAATATTAGTCATTCTTGAAAAAACTGAAATGTTAGGTCTAATTTCCTACAAGTATCCTAGAAAACTAATGCTTGCATGCGTGCTAAGTAGCTTCAGTTGTGTCCACCTCTTTGTGCCCTTGTGGTCTATAGCCTGCCAAGCTCCTCTGTCCATGGGGATAGAATCTGAAAAGGTAGAGCTTTGTGATCCATACTTCTGCTGGTTAGTTTCTGAGACTGAACTGGGCATTGAAAGCAGTGGTCTTGCAGGCACACTATGTGAGATAGCAGACCTCTTTTTCACGGAGCAGAATTGGTTCTGACATGTCAAAGAGATGGAGCTTGAAACCCTAGCACTCGTGTGTGTTGCCTAGAGCCTGTGGTTAATTGGAATCTGAGCCTGGATCTTGGGGGAATCTTCTTTTGCTAAGCCTGGTACCAGACCAACAGAATATACGGCACACTG
Source organism: Antilocapra americana (assembly GCA_007570785.1). Taxonomy (NCBI): domain Eukaryota; kingdom Metazoa; phylum Chordata; class Mammalia; order Artiodactyla; family Antilocapridae; genus Antilocapra; species Antilocapra americana. The sequence goes on from ML662442.1 coordinate 12,874,835, forward strand.
CTTTTGCCCATCTTGACCAGAACCACAAAGTACTGGAAATGTCTCAGGAATGGATGTTCTCTACTGATTTCCAAACCTTAGGTATGTCCTCTTAGGTAAGTGTTAGGAAAAATACGATGCCTGTAAAAGAAGTTTCCAAGCCACAGAAACTACATAGAACTGAAACAATGTTTGACTTTGTGCCCACTTCATTTGTGAAATATTATTGTTGCCTACTATTTCATTCTGCAGCTTTAAAGAATAACACACTCCTTCACACTCACATCTCTTTGAAACTTTAATATATAATTTTTCTAGGATAGAATAAAAGGCAAAGACATCAAAAGATTAACTAGTTCTTTGAGATTTTAGTAATTGTACCAAGCTAACAACACTATCGCTTACAGTATGCAACATGAATTTGACTTGTTCTTAATATCCTTGAGCATTACTTTCCTGAGCGAGCTCTTGAATCTAAACCTAATTTTAAGTGACGGAAAGTTCAGTTTGTTTCCTCAGATGTTTATTGAGTGATCCCAGACCCATACTAAGCACTAGAATAAATGAATTATGAATTATTCACAGCTTCTACTCTTCAAACGTTTATAGTATAGTGAAAGAAGCAAATATCTAAGTATATTAAGTCAGTATTGTAAGGTACAGGCTAACTGAGAATCACCAGAGGTAATGGGAGAGATATTTAGTCAATTTTGTCTAGCAAGAATGTGACTCCAGAAAGGGGGAGCTACCTTAGTTGTATATCATAGTGCACGCTTAGTCCCTCAGTTCCGTCTTACTCTTTGCGACCCCATGGACTATAGCCAGCCAGGCTTCTCTGTCCATGGGATTCCCCAGGCAAGATTCCTGGAGTGGGTTGCCATTTCCTTCTCGAGTATGTCATAGTAGGGAGTGAGTTTTATTCACAGCATATTAAACAGGAGACATAGCCTGAGTATACCCTTAAAGAATGAATTTGCATAATGTACACAGTAAAATATGGGAAGAGAAAGATGAGGTTGAGGAGGGAGTTCAGGGCAGGGTAATAGGAAGATTATTTGTGCTGAAGGACTTGATTCCATAGGCAACAGAACACCGCCTACGAAGAGTTAGGTCATTGTAGCTTTACTTGAAATTATTTTTTACATTATATTAAGGGAATCCTTTCTAAAGGACCCAAGACTAGAGGTAGGAAGACAAGGTGGGAGACCAGAGATGGTGAGAGCAAGATCTGAGATGGTGAGAGCAATATCTAAGAAAGTGACAGCAGAGATAGAGATGGAAAGGACAAGACTGCAAAAATATGTAGAAAGTAAAGTTACTGGGGTGGAGTGATGGAGTTTAAGATGACTGAGGGAGCGAGAAAGTCTAGGGCATGCTTTTGACTGGAGAACAAAATGCTTTTGTCCCCCTTGGTTGGGGCAAAAAATAGTAATACAGGGAGAGGAGAGGGTTTGAGGATTCATGGATAAAAAGATGAAATCAGTTGGTTAAGCGTGTGTGTGTGTGTGCACGCGTGTGCGCTCAGTTGCTCAGTGGTGTCTGACTCTTTGCGATCCTGTGGACATACTGTAGCCTCCCAGCTCCCCTGTCCATGAGATTTTCCTGGCAAGAATATTGGAGTGAGTTGCTATACCCTTCTCCGGGGGATCTTTCTGACCCAGTGATTGACCCCTCATCTCCTGCATTGCAGGCATATTCTTTTCCCACTGAGCCACTGGGGAAACCCTACATGCACAAATTTGTCATAGTTCCACATGTATAGCAACTAATATTCATATTTTGAAATATTTCCTTCTTGTCTTTATTTGTGTATATTTGTATATAATTAGGTTCATACTACATTTAAAATAGTTTGCTTTCTACTTGACAGAAGAATTATTTCTTAGGGAAAAATATTATTTCATAATATCAAAAATTATTTTTAAGCATACTTTTCAGTAACTGAATGATATTGCTGTTGGTAAACTTACTATAATTTTCTTAGCATTAAATACCTATGAAATAAAATAGTTTTCTAGAAATGGATAAAAAGAACTCTTTGAAAAAGCAGTATCTGTAAACCACACGTGGTAACTGAATGGACGGTACCTAAAGATTTAGTTGAAGCACTTATGTTCTGCAAGGAATGAGAAAATATTTCTTAGAAACAAGTAGTAAGTTCACAGGAGTCAAGCAAACACAATATCTAAAGGTAAATATATGAAAAGCCTTCTAATTGTTTCATTTAAAAAACTGAAATCAGTCATCTGTACTAACGATAGTAACAACATTTTATGCTAGTTGAAATATGGCTTTGCAGTTAAAAAGGATATATATTCAAGAACAAGCACAACGAGATTTGTCATTAATCTTTTTCCTCTCCTCTTCTCTCTAGTGATATGATGGAATGGAAAGAAGTCTTCAGGAAAAAAAAAAATTTTGTTTTTTTTCTTCATTTCACTAGAGCTGCCCTTAGGCAAATTCATACTGTCAATCACATGGATAAAATGTAGGCCCAGCTGCCAAGTGTTTTTCAAAATAGACAATAAATGAAATATAAGAAGTGAATGTGATTGAGTATTTCTAATTCTCCTTTCTTGGATGGCATAGTCTAGAATTATTAAACATGCAGACAATGTTTCCATTATTTGGGAGTTTCTTCTTTTTTCTCCATTTTCTCAACAGGGAATTTCAGTATACATTTTTGCCCTTTGGTTTCATCTTTAGTAGCTCATGAAAAGTGATACATAGGTGGTTTACACTCAGCGCCAGAATCAACATTCTTTCTGTTCCGAAAAGCTAAGGATTTGAAAGCGTTTTTCCTTCTCATAAGGATTTACTCAAGTATTTATATATCCTGTAATAGTTGGCATCAGTAATATTATTCCTTAGTATTTTTGGATACTTTCATTTAGAATAACATACTTCACAACCAGAGAAGCAAACTACCTATAAAGAAATAAATACGACTTTATTTCCAATTATTTTTCTTCACAGCACTGTGGAAGTTGCATTTAAATATATTTCATGCAAATGCCCTATTTTCCTCTACTGGAAATTCTAGTAGTTCAAGGGGAATATGGTATTTTTAGAACTGTTTAATCTTGCACTGGCTGATGAAAACCCAATTTAAACAGAGAACATTCTTCATATACAAGATATTGGTTCACTGTAAGTTTGGACTTAAGATTTGAGCAGTGAGAATAAATCAGCTATTACAATCAGACATTTCAGAGAATTTTTGTTAGAAAATAAGTTGACTGAAGAAAATCTTAGGCGGCATAAAATAGAGGTATGCCTTAAAGTACACAGTGCTTCTACAGGTTACTGTCTACTTTAAGAGGATATATGATCAATAGATTTCTGTACAAAATAAAATAAGCTAAGATATTCAAGAATTCCCCCTTTTTGGTTACACTATATTTTCTGAACACAAATTGGTACACATGACATAACAAAAACAGAAATGAGCTTATGGGTGAAACAAGACAGAACATTTGAACTGATGCCCTCATGGGAAACATTAATATAAACCAGTCTGCAGGATCAGGACATATCAAGTTTAGTTTAAAAAAACACTTGAATTCCTAATTACAACATGTACAAGGTATTGGAAATAGGTAATGATCTTTAATAGCTGTTACTCAAGCATCTGAAAAAGACATATTACTCAGAACTCTACAACAGGGAGTATGGAATTTGCACAAACTGGATTGTTGTTTGTCATTCGATCACGTATTGCTCACAGGCAAGGGAGCTTGTATCAGCCATCCACATTGGTCCAACCCTGCCAGTGTGAAAAAGATACCATGGCCACTGACACACTTGAAGTCAGGAAATAGGGAATATTTGGGATGTCCCTTAGACACAAGGAAAACCTCTGATGTTTTCTGGTTACCTAGTAATATTGATATAAAAAGTATAAACATTTAATGTTATATATAAAGTATAAACATTTAAAGTATAAACATTAAATGTTCGCTAGTATTTAAACCTCTTTTGTCTTAATGTAGCTTTTCTAAGGCCACAGTGCTTACAGATCCATACAGAGGCCACCACTAGCCTGTGGCCTGGGCTCGGTGCCACTGACTCCTTCATTCTGGCAAAAATACATTTAATGAATGCTGTGTAAGGAGAATTTCCATTTCTGCTCTAAGTAAATTAGCATGCTTTTATGTATTTTGCTCTTTTAAGGAATAGAGCATGTATTTTTCTTTCAGTCAGTGCTATATAAACATCTTGAAGAGTATTTATTAAAGAAAAAAATTAATTATTTCTTAAAAGTCCTGGCAAGATCTACCCTAATAAAATTTATTTTGGACCAAAAATGTCGACCATCTCTAGCATTCTTTTGATGAAAACTGGAGTGTGTGAGGTGGGATTCCCGGGACTGCCATGTTAAAGAATCTGCCTGCCAATACAGGAGACGCAAGTGACACAAGTCCTGGGTCAGGAAGCTCCCCTGGAGGAGAAAATGGCGACCACCCAGGATTCTTGCCCAGAAAATTTCTTGAACAGAGGAGTTACAGTCCACGGGGTCGCAGAGAGCTGGACATGACTAAGCATACATGAATGTGTGAGGAGGCCCCACAGTGGCATGGTTGACATTACATTGCCAGAAAGAGCGGAGTTTGGTTCTCAAAATTAAGTCCAATGAAAATGGCCTACTCTTGTTTCCTGTCCACCTCAGCTTCGAGGGAAACTGTCCCCTGCCTCCATAAGGCACAGCATAACCTGCAGCAGCGTCATCAGTCAGAGGGCAGCAAAGCTCTGCTTTCTCAGCCTGCTGGTACTGTTTAAGGAGCTAACCTATGCTCAAAAATCTGTTTCAAATTATTTTATGTTTCAAGAAAAACAAAGTGCCCTTCATCCAAACCTAAGGGAAGCCCGGGGCACAAAGCTGAAAATGGCCAATTGAATTAGCATGCTTTTTGCACGTGTGAGAAGAAATAGCCCCACAGGTTACCACAGGAGCAGGCTGGTCATTTAAGATAGTATTTTAACATGTTTATTAAAAGCGAAGTACCTGTATTTGTGGGCGGAGGCCTATGTGCAAAACAATTTTTGAGTTCCATATTTTGAAAAAGGAAACAGGAACCTTGCATGTTCACCTTGTATGTACCGTGTCTGGACTAGAATAACACTCAAGAGATAGTTTTTAATGAATAAATGAGTGAAAAAATACTAAAGTGTGCAATACTAAAGAATTTTCTTTTTCTTTATTTTTAACATTTGAGTGCTTGTATGTGCCTTTTCTTTTTCCACAACACTCTAGATACATATTATAAAACCAGTGACTGTATATGGTGAAAATTCAAGTAGAAGGATATAAAAGTCTTCCCCTCTACTTACTGGTCCTGGTCCCATCTTTTTTCTCTAGCATTGCTACTAAAATTGTGTTTATTTGTGAAAATAATGTCTCATATTTTATGTACTATTTTGGGCATATTTTATTCCATCTAATATTTTTGAAGAATTTTTCCACCTTTACATATACCTTTACCCAGATTTCCACCTTTACATATACCTATTTAATTTTTGTAAATTTGAATATTCTCATCTACTGCATGCCTGAGCAATAATTTCCAGTTTCTAAATGATAGGCAATAGGATTGCTTCCAATTCTTTTTTAGAATTAATAACTAAGAATAATAATGAATTGTATATACCTGCACATGTAGTTTTCATGCAACTATGTAGAATATGTGTAAAATAAATTACTAGAACTGAAACAGGTGCATTAAAGGAATACGAATTTGTAATGTGGCTAGCTGACTGCTGGATTGCCATTCCACCCTGGACTATGAGGACAACTTGCTTCTCTGCATCTGTGTCAAATTGGCCAGTAACAAACTTTTAATATAAGATAATATGATAAATTCAGGGCTTTCCAGATGGTGCTAGTGTAAAGAACATGTCTGCCAGTGCAGGAGACCTAAGAGATACGGGTTTGATCCCTGGGTCAAGAAGAGCCTTTGAGGAGGGCATGGCAACCCACTCTAGTATTTTTGTCTGGACAATCCCATAGACATAGGAGCCCAGAGAGCTACAGTCCATGGGACTGCACAGTCAGACATGACTGAAGTGACTGAGCATCCATGCACAATCTGATAAATAAATAAAATACTAATTCATTGCTATCTAAATTTGAATTTATATCACAATTATTCAGGTTGTGAATAATTCAAATTTATTGACCAACTTTGCATCTTTAAGTTGCTCAGAAATGATTTCTTTACAGTTATCAGATGAAAATCTGTTCTATAGGGTGATCAGATGCCATAATTGATAAGAAAAACATTTTCAAAGCCAAGATGGAAATACTCTCTTCTTTCCATTGTACAAATATGCAGTTCAAGCCAGTTTTAGGGAACGACATTTGAGATCTACCACGAAGTAAAATGTGAATTTTTATCCTGAACCAGCTTCAATGAACTATAGAAAAAAGAGCTTTCTACTCACTGGATATATATTTGCTATTATCCTCGTAAGAGGAAATTCAAGAAATAACAATGTACTTTCATTAAGTTTTGTGTCTTATTTTATTTATTCATTAATTTTTTATTTACTGATGGTCTATTATATTTGAAACCATGAATATAAAATAAGAATGAATTAACCATAATCCTTCCTCTTACAGCATTTAGAGGGTTCTTGAGAGCAAACAAGAGAGGAAAATAAATACTAATAATAGGTTCAGGATCATCCTTGAGTACTAATGAGTTTGGATTTCACTTGGGGCAAGGAAGTGACTCCAGATAAGTAACAATATTCAAATTATTCTTTAAGCAAATTCTTCTAAAACAATGTAGATGAAGAGAGGAGCAGGACTAGAGGTAGGGAAACTACCAAGGAGATTATTCTCTCTCACAGGTGATGGATAATAAAGGACAAGACAACCACTGTGGCGACTGGAGTGGCAGGCTGGGGCCGACCCATGGGGATGCTTGGGGGATGCACAGTTGTCAGGAGCCAACCCTGAACATTAAAACCATCAAAATCAAGGAAGGATGGGTCTTGGAAGGAGGAAGCATGAAGAATGTAAAATGCTATAGACCAACAGAAACCTTCTAGTGTGTACTTAGTTGCTCAGTTGTGTCTGATGCTTTGTGACCCTATGGACTGTAGCCTACCAGTCTCCTCTGTCCATGGGATATTTTCAGGAAAGAATACTGAAGCGGGTTGCCATTTCCTCCTACAGAGGATCTTCTCTACCCAGGGATCAAACCCATGTCTCCTGTGGCTCTTGCATTGTAAGCAGATTCTTTATCCACTGAGCCATCAGGACTTCCCAGTCCTTACAGAAGCCCATTTTTATTCATCCTAGTAGAAGAGAGAATGCGTCACTATTATCTAATTAGTATATACTTATTGAATTCCCACTGTGTACAGACACTGTGCCATGTGCTGTTAATAACATAGTGAGCAAAAGTTGATAAGGTCCTTACCATATGCATTAAAGTCTACGAGACAGAGCATCAAAGCAAAAGCGACAATGGCACCTCCTTTTTGCTCTGGCAGAACCAATCCTCTGCCTTTTAAGACCATTTGCCTTACGTAAAATGAACCCTCCCCAACAGTTCCCAGAAATGGTGTATTGAATTAAAGCCAGACCCATGGGAGGAATGGAGAGTGCCTTCCTCCCTCTGACCATAGTGAATATCCGTGGATGTAGGATCCATAGCAGCCAGTCATAGCTGCAGCTCAGCCTTTTGCTTCAGCTCTCAAAGAAGAAGACTTTCTCCCCTACATGATGAGACCCTGGAAGTGTCAAGGATCAGAGCTGTGACTGCCAACTTCCAACCGTGGAGTCAACCTTGTCTACAGTAAATAGAAGGCAGAGCCAAGAACTGCAGAGAAAATCATCCCCTGATGATATCATTTGAGTCTGGTCAAGCTCTGACCAAAACTAGATTTATTCTTGGGTTACGTGAGGCAATAAATTCTATTTCAGTCCAAACCAGTTTGGTTTGGATTTTCCTTCACTTGTAATCAACAACAACAACAAAAATTGAACCATTACAACTCAGCTCTAAAAAAATGTCCCATCCTTCTTTTCCTCAGACAGAAAAAAAAATTCTTTTTTAATTACTTGTCTCTAAACATTTTATTGCAAAACTGTGGTATATTGCAAAATTCAAAGCATGTGAAATCTAAGGCTGATATTTCCATAGAAATAGTTAATTGATAGTCTATGGAAAGTTATAGTATCTTCCAGTCTGTTTTAAATTATGGTATAAAGTTCACAGCTGTGTGTTCTTCAATTGACAGAACTCAGAGAATTCTGGTATTTAGGCCATTATGAACCTACTTTCATATCTCTTTTGAGATAGCAAGATGTTACTGAGTAATTAATTTGTTGAAAACTGATGAAAGTTCACTTTTCATCTTTGGGTAAAAGATTTTTAAGTATTATTAAATGCATTTAAAAATTTCATTGTTGAAAATCTACTATTTCAGTGGAGAAGGTGAACACATAAACCACTGAAATTAGCACATGTGTTGGCCTTAATCTTTGTCTTTATGTTTTAAGCATTGTATACTGAAACATCTTTCATCTGGAAGCAATGAGGACACTGATTGGGTATTTTGAGGAACTTTTCATATTGTACATGGCTGTCATTCAGAATCAGCTTGGAAATGCTGGATTAGACATAATCAGACTCTCAGACATGAATAAAAACAGTGATGTCTGCCTAACCCAGAATTTTCCTCCCATGCAATTATAACATATACAATCTTACATGTTAGGTTTTTTGAACAACCACAAGGATTTCAACTCCAGTACTATGTATTCTTTCCCTTTGAGAGTAGTTAGAAAAAGAAGGTATGAATTTGCCATACAACAGGAACATATCATCGTAGAGTTCTTTTTCTCTGGTGAAGATCTGAGAGAGAAAGAAAATCTAAAATAATCACCCAAGCTTCCTCAGCCCAATTTTTAACATATCAGCTACGTATGAGGGTGAAAATACCATCTTTTCTAATCCTCACAGGCTTATCAGGAAGAGTAAGCAAAATAATTTATGAAAGTAGTTTGTCCATTTTCAACTTGTAGACAAAGTTAATCATACTTCCAGTCTGGGTCCCCTGGAAGCAACGTGTGATAAGGGCCAGTTCTTTAGGCTGTGCATTGCACATGGGTGTCATAGCATGCCCTATGGATTTCTATATCTGTTAATAATTTTCTGGCAAATGGGAGTTCAGAGAGTGTTGTTCTGATAAACTCTGTATGTATGTTATGTTCCAACAAGAAGGGGTGCATTTTTAAAATTTCCACCAAGACCCTTTGTACACTGATAGAGCAAACATTGGCCTTGTCCTTCTTTCTGTCCAAGCCAGTATTCAGACTACAGTCTGATCATTACTCCGAAAATACAGACTATAGTACTATTGCATGCGTGCGTTCGTGAGTGCACGCTAAGTTACTCAATCATGTCTGACTCTCTGTGACCCCATGGACTCTAGCCCCTCAGCCTCCTCTGTCCATGGGATTCTCCAGGCAAGAATACTGGAGTGGGTAACTGTGCCCTCCTCCGGGGAGGGATGGGATGGCTTCTCCTGTGTCTCCTGCATTGGCCATCGGGTTCTTTACCCTCAGCGCCATCTGGGAGCCCCTATAGTGCTGTTACTCTGCCAAAATCCCTACAGTGGGCTTCAACTGCCTTCAGAATAATGTCCAAATTTCTAAATTTGACAAGATCGGAGACCCCTCACCAACCAAGTCTCATCTCTCCCTGTTCCCTGCCAGCCCTGTCTTGTGCTCCAGTGTGAGGAGGTACCTACAATTCCCCCAAAAGAATGCACTTTCTTGCCTCTGAGTCTGAGGAAATACTCCTCATGCCAGAACTATCCTTCTGCTCTGCTACATTACTCCTCCTATCTACAGCTCAGAGGTCACCCCTTCTAGGAAGTGCCTTTTATTCAACTCAAGAAGAATCTATGCTTATTTCTATGTTCCCTCTTGTAGCAACCTTATTAGTCATTCACCTCCATCACATCGCCAATGAACACATGGAGGTCAGAGCATGTGTACCCATCACCTGTGTGCCTGGCACATGTTAGAATCCACACTTATTTCCTAAATGAAGAAAGGTCTAGCTTCTAGCACTGGATATGCTGCTTATTTGCCTTGGGAACTTTCCTGCTAGAAAAATAGAAGCTGGAATTGGCCAATCCAGAAAGAAGACTATTTAGACTTGGAAACATGCCATACATTTTTCTCAGAATCATTTCTCTTTGCTGCTGAAATAGAAGAGAAAAGCAAGAGGGACGTTTTGGTGCTTGAGACTTAAATACATATGAAGTGTGTGTGTGTGTGTGTATGTGTGTGTGTGTTGCCTTCTTAGCATTAAATTTCCCTGCCCAGCTTTGAGAAGTTTTCTACCAAATGATCATAATAATGAAAATGCTTGGCAAGTGAAATTTAGTTATTTTACAGTGGTTTAACATTTTCCAAATGCCAAATGTAAGAGGTGTTTGACATTGCACATAATTCACTGGATCCTTATTTCATTTTTACTACAAATTTATGGATTCAGCTTCAGGGCAAATGGCTTCAACATACAGTCTGTGACTATTCTGGGACTGGGAAATGGAGAGCTGTACAATTATCTCATTAATTTGAAAGTCAATATGCAGAACTCAAGTGCCAATTCCTCCTGGGCAGCAGTGCCTTAATCTTAATCATCCCGAGAATTTTGGAACATGGGCAAAGTAGTGTATCGTTAGAATCTGGATAGAAGTAGCAAAAAAGTGAAAAAGGGCTATTGGAGTTGGAAAATGATGATAGGAAGGCAAGAAGTGAATCACTAAAAGAAGTAAAAGGCCCTGGTGCCTTAAGATTTAACACTTTGAGCAATCCTATCATGTAAACAAGGGGATTCTCAGGTGTTGCTTTGGTAAGGGATATGCTTGTCATGCAGGAGACATGGGTTCCATCCTTGGGTCAGAGAGATTCCCTGGAGTAGGAAATGGCAACCCACTCCAGTATTTTTGCCTGGGAAATCCCATGGACAGACGAGCCTGGTGGGCTACAGTCCATGGGGTTACAAAAGAGTCTACACGACTGAACACACACACACACACTTCATGAGATTGCACACACTTCGTGTAAACAATGCTGGTCAGTGTTTTGTGATATATTATTTTTGGTACCTACAGGATGGAAATGCTTTTGCAGTCCCTGCCAATTAAGATACATTATTCTGGAGGATGATGCCCAGAGGAATCCATGAACTTCTGTGGATCTTCACTATACAAGTTTAGTTGAGTCTTATTTTCTGTAGGTTATATTTTAAAACCAATATTTTTTCTCAATTAAAAATTACAGTAAAACACTGAATGTGGCTTTCAACATCTGCATATGGTTTTCCTACAGCTGGGAGAAATACCCTTCTTTGAGGGATGTGACCGTCTAGCTTAGAATCATAGGGTTGGGTACTGAAGAAGCAGCATGCACCATAGAGAATGACAATTGGGAAAGGAAATACAACAGAGCAGAGAGGATGAGATGGTTGGATGGCATCAACAACTCCATGGGCATGAGACTGAACAAACTCTGCGAGATCGTGAAGGACAGGGAAGCCTGGCGTGCTGCTGTCCATGGGGTTGCAAAGATTTGGATATGACTTAGCTACTGAACAGCAGCATATGATTTAGAATTATTTCTGAGTAAAACCCTTGAATTACTGAAAAGTTCATCTCAGGTGAGATAAACACAAACCCGCTGACTGCACAGGGTGGTCACGCATATTTGTAAAGTGAACACTGAATTAAAAGTATCACTTGTTTTATAGGTGATAGCAGGGTCATGAATGCATCCACCTTCGTGTAGAGAGAGGGACATATTTTACTGCCTATAACCCTTTATAGAGTCACACAAACAGGCAGCTGACATATATTCCAGTTGAATAAATCAGTGATTTTTAAAGACCTGTCAGTGAAATGGTGCCAGACTAGCTAGAGAAGAATCACCTGAGGAGCTTGTTATAAATCATTCCAGTGGAGTCTCTCTCCAGTCCTTGTGGAGCAGAACCTTTGGAGGGAGTATCCAGGAATTTTTATTTTACCAAAGCTTTGGTGGTACTTCATATGACCAGGTTTTGGAACCAGTGAAGTAAGTAATATTTCATATGTTAGTAGCTGTACAATGAACTCTTCCAACCCCCTGATAGTGTATGTAAGTAATACTCTTCTGAGAAAATAACTGAAAAGCTTGATAACGAATTCTCTGTAGAAAGCAAGCATTAATGGACAAGGGCACACAGTATCAGAACTGGGACATCAATCACCTATCTTCTGCAGATTAAATACTTTTATCTCTGGAATCTTAATTGCCCTCTTGGCTGGGTCCTGAAATTGGAATCTTCCTGAAGTGAAGACACATTAGTAGACTTTTACTCATTTTCTGGAAAAAAATGGAAAAGTCTGTATCCATTCATACCAGAAAAAAGAAGTGTTCTCTTTTAAGTCAACACGTCTTAACACTTCAAAATAGGGCAGACTTTACTACTGCATAAGAGAAAACATTTCCAAAGAAGATGTATGGCCAACAGTTGCTTATCCATTATCATGATTCACTCAAGCACCCACGCACTTTTAGGACTAAAGTGCAAATTTGTTGTTGCTATGTCCAACTCTCTGCAACCCCATGGACTGCAGCATATCAGGCTTCCCCGTCCTTCACCATCTCCTGGAGTTTGCTCAGACTCATGTCCATTGAGTTGGTGATGTCATGCAACCGTCTCATCCTCTGTTGTCCCCTTCTTCTCCTGACTTCAATCTTCCCCAGCATTAGGGTCTTTTCTAATGAGTTCGCTCTTCCCATCAGGTAGCCAAAGTATTGGAGCTTCAGTTTCATCCTCAGTCCTTCCAGTGAATATTCAGGGTTGATTTCCTTTAGGATTGACTGATTGGATCTCCTTGCAGTCCAAGGGACTCTCAAGAGTCTTCTCAACACCACAGTTCAAAAGCATCAGTTCTTCAGTTCTCAGCCTTCTTCAGGATACAACTCTCACATCCACACATGACTACTGGACAAAGTATAAATAAATTGCAGCAAATATAAAGGTATGGATCTAAAAGTGAGCTTTTTGCCCAGTTTCTTGAATCAATATAATGGGATTTGGAGAGAAGCTTGAATGTCAGACTGTTAATCTCCATTAGGAAAGCCTTGTTCTATTTGGAATTTTATAAATGTAGATGAAAAATGATTCGATAAAAAGTCAAAAGTCTTTAGTAGAAGTTAAATTTTCCTTTAGTTCCTGAGAATGGGAGCATTACCAGAAAAATCATTCACACTGTGCCCGAGATGGACCAGGCATTCTGAGTAGCCTGCACACACAACTGGATTCATTCACATTCAATTACTTCTTTCCTACCTACTAAACAATTATTTACAAAACCCAAATAGAAGTAAATGGCATGTTTATTCATTCATTCATTTAAATAATTTTTTCTTGATGATCTTGCCTTACACTATGCTATGCTCAATTACGGATTTTTTGTTAAAGTTCTATACAAGGCTTCTCTTCTAATAGTTTATGATCCATAGCTGATAAATATTACTGCAGAAAATACTTTCAATTTCCTGGCTTCCTTTTAAGAAAGAGAAGTACTATTGTGAGAGGAGTCATAGAAATACAGGTATGGATTCTTCCCCAGGAGCTCTATGCAGATTGATAAAGTGTGTTGTTTCTTTTAATCAGCAGAGAGGGGGTTTGAAAATGATTAATTTGCCAATGAGATGGAATCCCATGGTCCTTCATTACAGCATTCTTGCATCCCTTCAATATCCTTCCAAATTCACCTGTCACTGCACTGATCCAGCCTGGCTGAAATCCAGCCCTCCCCAGATCCCATGCTGCACCAGAGCAAATGAAGAGGGCTGGAGAACAACTCACAGGTACCCCATTTTCCCTTTAAATTCACCTTGTGTGTCCCAATAGTCATACTGTTTCTCTCCTAAATCTCCTCCTCTTTGACTTTTTCAAACCCTTTTCTCTCCTCTTCATAGTCCTACATCTTTTCCACCCCCACTTTCAAATGAAATTTTTAAAAGTTCTACAGATGATTCAATGAACTATTTCTTCCTTACATTGGGGGTGAGTAGCATTGACATATATACTCTACCATGTGTAAAGTAGATAGCTGGTGGGAAGCTGCTGTGTAGCACAGGGAGCTTAGCTTAGTGCTCTGTGGCGAGCTAGAGGAGGAGTGGGAGGGAGGGGATGTGTGTGTGTGTGTGTGTGTGAGAGAGAGAGTATATATGGCTATATATATATATATATATATATATATATGGCTATATATATATATATATATATATATACGGCTGATTCACTTGGCAGGACTTAAGAAACTAACAACACTGAATAGCAATCATACTCCAATAATAATTTAAGTCTCCAAAATTATTGGCTTAAAATGATTCATTATTTCTCACAACTGATGGATGGGACTCAGCTGAGCAGTTCTGCTCCATGTGTAGCAGCTGAGGGTGATTTATTGGAGAACTGTGATGGCCTCTCAGCTTCCATGGTTCTGCATATGAACCGTGAGCATCTGGTGTCCTGGGTTAGAGTGTGGCTGTGGGTTCTAAGAAGATGGAAACAGAAGATGGCAACTTCTTAAAGCTCAGGCTTGGAAAGCCCAGAATGTCACTCCCACTGTATTCTATTGGTCAAAGCAAGGGCTTCCTTGGTGGCTCAGACGGTAAAATGTCTGTCTGCAATGCAGGAGACCTGGGTTCGATCCCTGGGTTGGGAACATCCCCTGCAGAGGGAAACAGCAGCCCGCTCCAGTATTCTTGCCTGGAAAATCCCATGGACAGTGGGTCCTGGTAGGCTACCGTCCATGGGGTTACAAAGAGTCAGACACGATTGAGCGACTTCACTTTCACAAGGACAGGAGGGTTCAGGAGAAGGAAAAGAGATTCCACATTTTGATGTGAGAATCTGCATGTGAATACAGGGTTGGGAAGAACTGTTGGTAGATATAATTAAAACTACAATTAAATAAATTATAAATAAATAAATAAAACCATAACTAATTAAATATTCCTCATCACACCCTACACCACATCCAGCACCTTACCCATATCTGAGTCCTCATGCCCACACTCCCTCATGTGAATACTGATGAATGCCCCACACCTAATGAAGGTCAACCCCACCCACTTGTACAGTAGAATCTACTTTCATCTATTCAGGTTCATTGTTTCAGTAATTTTTCTTCTTTTCCCTGCAGCATAATTTTTTTTTCTTCTCCAGTATTTAATTCTCAGTGGCAGACAAATGTAATTTTTCTCTTAAAAATCAACAAAGGAAACCAAAATTTCTATCCTGAATCCATATCTCACTACAGATATTATTCTTTTCTGTTCCCCTATAGAGCAAAACTCCTCAAAAAGTTATCTAAGTGTATTGTCTTCAATCCCTCTTAGTCCATCCTCTCTGGAACCCACTCCAGTTGGGTTTCACTCCATTCATTCTACCAAAACAGCCCTTCCATCTATAACTATATCTTCCAGTCTTCAAAATGCAACATACAAGTCTCTGGTTTCACCTCATTTGACCTCTCCAGTGCATTGAGTTCAACCGATCTCTCCTCCTAGAAACACTCTTTCCCCCTCTTTTGGCTTCAATAACATTACACTTTCCTGATTTTCCTCCTACTTCACTTGTGGCTTTTTTCAGTATCCTTGGTTTATTTCTCCTCATTTCCTCAATCTCCAAGGCTCATCCCTTGGTTCTCTTCTCATCTTTACTCACAGGTCAAGACTTTTAAACCTTTTTCTATATCTGTATCTATATTCTGAAGACTCTAATACTTGTATCTCCAATCCAGAACCTCTTTCCAAAACTGCAAATTATAGCTAATGTCCCACTTGATATCTCTATTTGGATTTCTAATCAGAATATCAAAATAACACGTCCATAAGAGAACTACTAATCATGTCCCCAAATGGTCCTCCCACAGATTTCCCATCTCAGTAAATGACATCTCATCTTTCCAGCTGCTCTAGCCAAAAACTTGAAATCATCATTGAGTTTGTTCTCAAACCCTTTTGGCTCTTTCTTTAAAATGCATTCATAATCTGAACACTCCTCACCACCATCTCTCATCTGAATTTCTCTAAATAATCCCCATTCTTGATTCTTTCTGGTTTATTCTTACTTCAGTAGACAGAAAAGTCTTTTTAAAATATAAGTTCATATGAGCCCACTCTTCTACTTTAAACCCTTCAGTGATTTCCAGTGTCACTCAAAATAAATACTCATATCCTTACAGTGGCACCCTATGTCCTACAGTCCACCCTGATACCATGTTATTCTGTGCCTCCCATTACTTTTTCACTCCATCCACACCAATCACCTTTCTGTCCCCCGTCCACCAGGAATGCTCTCATCACAAGGCCTTTGCACTTGCTATGCCCTCTGCCTGTTAAGCTCTTTTACCTTTGCCCCTCTGGATGTAGCTTTGATTCTGCTTATTTATTCATTTGAGGCATGCATCCCTCCATCATAGTTTAAACTCCACGAAGTGAAGGACTTTCATCAGTTTTGTTTGCCGTTGTATCCCCAGCAGTAAGAATAGCAAACCTATAGAGTAGGCACTCCATATGTATGTGGTAGAATTAGTATACTTCTATTTATTTTTCTTGTTTGTTTCATTTGTTTTTAAGCATAGTCAATTATTTTGCCCCTTGACATGTATTTTATTTTGTGATGAACTGTGAGATAGAAATCACCAACTAGTTCTTTCAACATTTTTGAAGGAGGCTACATTGTGACGCTTCTTCTGTTTCATATTTATCCTTGCTGGAATCATTCTGTCCTTGTAGTTGTTTCATGCTTCTGGAATTAACATAGCTTTGTTAATGTGTTTTAACAAATTATAATTACTCCCTCTCTTCTCAGCCCCAGATTTCTCATTTTTCCTGCTCATTCTTAGATATTTCTGCCAAGCCATCACATGCTCCATCCTGATTAGCTGAGGGACAAGAAGCTGAATCTAGGTTAGTCAATTTCCACAGATCCTTTTCTATGTATGAATATTATTTCCTACTTACGTTTTAGAATTTGGAGGGTTTTGCCATGCCCGTTGGGACTTGATATCTCCCTCTCTTTCCTTCACCACCAATTCTGCCTGCCTTCCTGGAATTGAACTTTATTTTATTACATAGTTTCTAATCCTGCTTGATTATTGGAGCAAATCCCCTGTGTGAGTGAAGCCATGCCCCCACCACAACTGCCCCAAAGAGCAATGGTGCCAGCCTCTGTATATGCTTTTAAAGAATGGATGCAAATATGGTTCTTCCAGTTGAATTATATAGTCTTCATGTTGGTGATGCCATCTCAACCTCTGTCGTCCCCTTCTCCTCCCACCTTCAATCGTTTCCAGCATCAGGGTCTTTTCCTGTCAGCTGGTTCTTCACATCGGGTGGCCAAAGTATTGGAGCATCAGCTTCAGCATCAATCCTTCCGATGACTATTCAGGACTGATTTCCTTTAGAATGGACTGGTTGTATTTCCTTGTATTCTAAGGAACTCTCAAGAGTCTTCTCCAACACAACAGTCCAAAGCATCAATTCTTTGGTGCTTACCATTTTTTATAGTCCAGCTCTCATCTATACATGACTACTGGAAAAACCATAGCTTTGACTACATGGAACTTTGTTGGCAAAGTAATGTCTCTGCTTTTAAATATGCTATCTAGGTTGGTTATAGCTTTTCTCTGAAGGAGCAAACGTCTTTGAATTTCATGGCTGCAATCACCACTGAAGTGATTTTCAAGCCCCCCAAAATAAAGTCTCTCACTGTTTCGATTTTTTCCCCATGTATTTACCATGAAGTTTGTCTTAGTTTTCTGAATGTTGAGTTTTAAGCCAACTTTTTCACTCTCCTCTTTCACTTCATCAAGAGGCTATTTAGTTCTTCTTTGCTTTGTGCCATAAGGGTGGTGTCATCTGCATATCTGAGGTTATTGATATTTCTCCTGGCAATCTTGATTCCAGCTTGTGCTTCTTCCAGCCCAGTGTTTCTCATGATGTACTCTGCATATAAGTTAAATAAGCAGGGTGATGATACACAGCTTATCTGAGGTTATTGATATTTCTCCCAGCAATCTTGATTCTAGCTTGTGCTTCATCCAGCCTGGCATTTCGCATGATGTATTCTGCTTATAAGTTAAATAAGCAAGGTGACAATATACAGCCTTGATGTACACCTTTCCTGATTTGGAACCAGTTTGTTGTTTCATATACAGTTCTAATTGTTGCTTCTTGATCTGCATACAGATTTCTCGGGAGGCAGATCAGGTGGTCTGATATTCTCATCTCTTGAAGAATTTGCCATGGTTTGTTGTGATTCACACAATCAAAGGCTGGAGTAGTCATTAAAACAAAAGTAGATGTTTTTCTGGAACTCTCTTGCTTTTTGAATGATCCAGCAGATGTTGGCAATTTGATCTCTGGTTCCTCTGCCTTTTATAAATCCAGCTTGACCATCTAGAAGTTCTTGGTTCACATACTGTTGAAGCCTGGCTTGGAGAATCTTGAGCATTAATTTGCTAGCATGTGAGATGAGTGCAATTGTGTAGTAGTTTGAGCCCTTCTTTGGCATTGCCTTTCTTTGGGATTGGAAGAAAAAGTGACCTTTTCCAGTCCTGTGGCCACTGCTGAGTTTTCCGTGTTTGATGGCATATTGAGTGCAGCACTTTCACACATCATTTTTTAGGATTTGAAATAGCTCAACTGGAATTCCATCATCCCCACTGTCTTTGTTCATAGTGATGCTTCCTAAGGCCCACTTGACTTCTCATTCCAGGATGTATGGCTCTAGGTGAGTGATCACACCATCATGATTATCTGGGTTGTGAAGATCTTTTTAATATAGTTCTTTTCTGTGTATTCTTGCCACCTCTTGTAAATATGTTCTGTTTCTATTAAGCCCATACAATTTCTGTCCTTTATCGAGCCCATCTTTATATGAAGTATTCCCTTGGTATCTCTAATTTTCTTGAAGAGATCTCTAGTCTTTCCCATTCTCTTGCTTTCCTCAATTTCTTTGCACTGATCACTGAGGAAGGCTTTCTTATCTCTCCTTGCTAATCTTTGGAACTTTCCATTCAAATGGGTATATCTTTCCTTTTCTCCTTTGCCTTTAGCTTCACTTCTTTTCTCGGTTATTTTTAAGGCCTTGTCAAACAAATATTTTGCTTTTTTCCATTTCTTTTTCTTTGGAATGGTCTTGATAACTGCTTCCTGTACAATGTCACGAACCTCCAACCAAAGTTCTTCAGGCACTCTGTCTATCAGATCTAATCCCTTGAATCTGTTTATCAGTTCTACTGTATAATCATAAAGGAATTAATTTAGGTCATACCTGAATGGTCTGGTGGTTTTCCCTGCTTTCTTAAATTAAAATCTTATTTGGCCATAAGGAGTTTATGATCTGAGCCACAGTCAGATCCCAGGCTTGTTTTTGCTGACTCTATAAAACTACTCCATCTTTGGCTGCAAAGAATACAATCAGTCTGATTTCAGTATTGACCATCTTGTGATTTGCATGTGTAGAGTCTTTTTTTGTGTGTTGTTGGAAGAGGGTGTTTACTATGATCAGTGAATTCTCTTAGCAAAACCCTGTTAGCCTTTGACCTGCTTCGATTTGTACTCCAAGGCCAAATTTGCCTGTTACTCCAGGTAGTTCTTGACTTCCTACATATGCATTCCAGTCTCCTATAATGAAGAGGACATCTTTTTTGCATGTTAGTTCTAGAAGGTCTTGTAGGTCTTCATAAAACCATTGAACTTCAGCTTCTTCAGCATTACTGATTGGGGCATAGGCTTGGATTACTCTGATGTTGAATGGTTTGCCTTGGAAATGAGCAGATATCACTCTGTCTTTTTTGAGATTGGACCCAAGTACTGCATTTCAAACTATTTGTTGAAATAGTTTAAAAATAAATCCATTTATTCTAAGGGATTCTTGCCCACAGTAGTAGATATAATGATCATCTGAGTTGAATTCACCCATTCCAGTCTATTTTAGTTCCCTGATTCCTAAAATTTCATGTGCACTCTTGCTATCTCCTGTTTGACCATTTCCAATTATGGACCTAACATTCCAGGTTCCTATGTAATATTGCTCTTTACAGCATCGGACTTTACTTCCACCACCAGTCACATACACAGCTAGGTGTTGTTTTTGCTTTGGCTCCATCTCTTCATTCTTTCTGGAGTTATTTCTCCACTCTTCTCCAGTAGCATATTGGGCACCTACTGGCTTGAACAGTTCATCTTTCAGTGTCACACATTTTTGCCTTTTCATACTGTTCACAGGGTTTTCAAGGTAAGAATAATGAAGTAGTGTGCCATTCCTTTCTCCAGTGGACCACGTTTTGTTAGAACTTCCCACCATGACCCGTCAGTCTTGGGTAGCCCTACAAGGCATGGTTCATAGTTTCACTGAGTTAGAAAGGCTGTGGTCCATGTGATCAGTTTGCTTAGTTTTCTGTGACTGCAGTTTTCATTCTGTCTGCCCTCTAATAGATAAGGATAAAAGGCTTATGGAAGCTTCCTACTGAGAGAGACTGACTGAGGGGGAAACTGAGTTTTGTTCTGATGGGCAGGGCTGTGTTTAGTAAATCTTTAATCCAACTTTCTGTTTATGGGAGGAGCTGTTTTCCTTCCTTGTTGCCTGACCTGAGGCCAAGCTATGGTGGAGGTAATGAAGATAATGGTGACCTACTTTAAAAGATCTCATGCTTCCCTCAGTGCCCTGACAGTGCAGTAGGCCGCCACCTTTGACCCAGGCCTCTTCTGGAGACTCCTGGACACTCATGGACATGTCTGGGTCAGTCACTTGTGAGGTCACTACTCCTTTCTCCTGGGTCCTGGTATACAGAAGATTTTGTTTGTGCCCTCCAAGAGTCTGTTTTCCCAGTCCTGTGTAAGTTCTGGTGGTTCTATGGTGGGGTTAATGGCGACCTCCTTCAGGAGAGTTTATGCCAAATCCAGGTCTGTTGCACCCAGAGCCCCTGCCATGCGGCCAGCCACTTCTGACCCGAACATCCACAGGAGACACTCAGACACAGTTCTGGCTCAGTCTCTGTTGGCTGGGCCTGCATTTTGTGCCCTTCCTAGGTCTGAGCAGCTCCTTAAGGGTAACACTTGTCATTGTCCTATTCATTGCTATTGTGAATAAGAACTTTTTTTCACTGAGTTTATGAGTAATATATGAGGCAGTATGTTCTCTGTTCGGGGAATTTTTGAGGGAGGGAGTAAAATTATTTGATATTTGGGCATCTTTGAAAATTATTCTTTATAAAAGCATTTAAACTAATTTTCAGATTTATCGTGCATGTGACAATTTTGTCTGGCTATTTATGCATTTGTTCATGTTGGATATATATAAAGAATTTCATAACAACTGAGAAACAAAGAATTCTGCATAACAAGAATAACATAGAATCTTGTTGAGGTCTCATAGATACAAGAACCTTTTGATGTGTATTCTAAAATTTAATGAGCTCTGTGTGAGTATTTGTCTGTTGGGCCTAATTGTCAGAAATTCACATATTATGCATGTTCTCCGTCACTGCCTCAAACATCACATACTGTACCTACATACACTGAATATTTAGGTTAGAAATTTAAATAATTTAATAGACATAGACAAGGAATATAACTAGATTATCACATCAAGGTTGCATTTTCTCCTATCATTGTGTCAAGACATATTGGTGGAAAGCTGTCCAATGTGAAGCTTTTTCATGGAGAGCTTGGCTGCACATTCTTAGTAAGGGAAGCCTCAAGATGCTTTGAGCTAGCTCTGAAGAGGTAGAACTGGTGTGAATCTACTGCTCCAGAATCAAGGAGTTTTATATCCTTTCAGACACTCAACATGGAAGCATTAAAAGTTTGTGACAGAAGAATAGCCTATCTCACAAGTTTATACTTTATTTCTCTCTTTTTAAAATTGAAATATAGCTGATTTACAATATTATATTAGTCTCAGGTGTACAGCATAGGATTCAGTATTTTGTAGGTTATATTCCATTGTAGGTTTTTACAAGATAATGGCTATGATTCCCTATCCTCTGCAGTATCCTTGTTGCTTATCATTTTTATACATAGTAGCTTATATCTGTTAATCCCATATCCTTAATTTTTCTCTCCCACTTACCTCTACCTTTGGTTACCATAACTTTGCTTTTCATGTTCATGAATCTGTTTCTGTTCTATATGTGCATTCATTTATGTTACTTTTTCAGATTCCACACATAAGGAATGTGCATTATTTGTCATTTTCTGTCTGACATTTCAATAAGCATAGTACAGTCTAGGTCCATCCATGTTGCTCCAAATTACAGAATTTAATTCCTTTTTATGGCTGGGCAATATTCCATTGTGGGCTTCCCTGGTTGTTCTGCAGTAAAAGAACCCACGTAAATGCAGGAGATGTGGGTTTGAAACCTGGATTGGGAAGCTCCCTTGGAGAAGAAAATGGAAACCCACCCCAATATTACTGCCTGGAAAATCCCATAGATAAAGGAGCCTGGCAGACTACAGTCCGTGGAGTTGCAAAAGAATCAGACGCCACTTGAGTAAGCAACAACAGCAATATTTCACAGTATATATATCTTCTTAATCCAATTGTCTGTTAATGGATTGCTTCCATGAAAACTATTGTAAATATTGTATGCTACGAACACTGGGGTAAATGTATCTTTTCAGATTAGTGTTTTCATTTTTTCCATATGTATAGCGAAGAGTGGAATTGCTATATCATAAGGTAGTTCAAATTTTAGTTTTACGAGGAAACTCCATATTGCTTTCCTCAGTAATTGCACCAATTTAAATTCTCATCAACAATGTATGAGGGTTCCCTTTCCTCCATATCCTCTCCAACATCTTTTATTTGAAAAATTTTTGATGACAGCTATTCTGACCTGTGTGAGGTGATATCTTATTGCTGTTTTGACTTGAATTTCTCAGATAATTAGTGATACTGAGTATTTTTTTCATGTGTTTGTTAGTCATCTATATGCCTTCTTTGGGAAATGTCTATTCAGGTCTACTGCCAACTTTTTGACAGCGTTGTTTGGTCTTTTTGATATTGAGTTGTATGAGCTGTTTATGTATTTTGGACATTAACTCCTTGTCAGTCATAGTCATATCATTTCCAAATATTTTATTCTATTTAGTAGGATGTCTTTTCATTTTGTCAGTGGCTTCCTTTGTTATGTGAAAGCCTTCAAGCTTAATTAGGTCCATTTTGTTTATTTTTGCTTTTATTTCCTTAGCCTTAGGTAACTGACCCAAAAAATATTGCCATGATTTATTTCAGGATGTTCTGCCTATGTCCTCTTCTAGTTTTTTGGTTTCTGTTCTCACATTTACATCTTTAAACCATTTTGAGTTGTGTTTTTTTTTTTTTAATCTAATGTGGAGAAATGTCTTCATCTCACTGTTTTACATCTGGCTGTCCACATGCCTTTTTTCGTAGCCTTTCTCTATTGGAGAAAGACTTTTACTGTCCAAAATAAACTCATAACCAAAATACCCTAAATAGAAACAGAGCTACCTAAAATCTAGCTCACCAGGATAACACTGGATTTCCTCTTTAACAGCGAATACAATTCTAACAGCCTGGTTTGCTAACTATGGGGAAAAGGGTTTAAATAAGGATCCATTAGGATACTTTTACAGGGAACATTCCTGGAGCATATGCACACACACACTCATCCACACACACACACACACACTCATCCACACACATATTGGTAATTCTGCTTTTGTTAGACTAGGAAAATTGCATTCTTTAAACATGCAACACTTGATGATGGAGCCAGATGTCAAAAAGCATGTGGAGTTGGAGAAGGACAGAATCTTAAGACTGAAGATTTGCCATGGAAAATCTAAATACAGATCAAGGAATTTTTAAGTAAAAGTTTTAACAGCCTATTGTTTATAGTCTATTTCAGAGACAAGATATTTTATATACTGTGAAAAGTCATTCTTCTCAGAGTAATATTGGTTATAAAAATTATTTTTCATCACTGCTGTATTCACAGTAATCAACTGACTATGCTGGCTTTCATATCTTCAGGTTGAAAATATACACCGTCCAAGCCTTTTCCCAGTTCTGATAATATTCAGTTTAGTTCGGTTACTCAGTTGTGTCCAACTCTTTGCAACCCAATGGACTGCAGCATACCAGCCTTCCCTGTCCATCACCAACATTCAGAGCCTACTCAAACTCATGTCCATTGAATTGGTGATGCCATTCAACCATCTCATCCTCTATCATCCCATTCTCCTCCCACCTTCAATCTTTCCCAGCATCAAGGTCTTTTCCAATGAGTCAGTTCTTCATTGGAGTTTCAGCTTCAGCATCAGTTCTTGCAATGAATATTCAGGATTTATTTCCTTTAGGATTGACTGGTTTGATTTCCTTGTAGTCCAAGAGACTCTCAAGAGTCTTCTCCCACAGCACAGATCAAAATCATTAATTCTTTGGCACTCAGCTTTCTTTATAGTCCAACTCTCACATCCATACATGACTACTGGAAAAACCAGAGCTTTAACTAGACAAATCTTTGTTGGCAAAGTAATGTCTCTGCTTCTTAATATGCAGTCTAGATTGGTTATAGCTTTTCTTCCAAGGAGCAAGCTTCTTTTAATTTCATGGCTGCAGTCACCATCTGCAGTGATTTTGGAGCCCCCCAAAATAAATTCTCTCACTGTTTCCATTGTTTCCCCATCCATTTGCCATGAAGTGATGGGACCAGATGACATGATCTTAGCCCATTTTCTCCAACATCTAACTAACATCACACACTGAGGCTTACACCTTTGCTAATTTTACTTCAGATTCTCTACTCATATAAAAGTATTTTATTTTATATCCCTGAGTACAATTTGGGTTTGGGGAAAACATGGAGGTTTATAAGGGTTGTGTGTGAAGGAAGGGGCTTATTAATATACGCACTTTAGCATTTTAAAGAAAGCTTTCCAAAAATTGCAGCATGATGATAAGCTGACACATTGTTTTGTCTAAATAAATCCATGTGTGGGAGCTCTGATCCTAGGACATCTTCCAAAGCTATAGACCTTTGGTGTTGCCCTTGGTGCATGCATGTACACTGCTGAGCCAGCAGACTATGCTGCTTTGACTCAAAGAGTGGTCCATATCCAGGCATTAAGTCACTATACTGGACATGCACCACTGGAACGCTGTGACCTACATACATTGTATGTGGTTTACATTTTCAGTAACTGGGAGGCAATTTAATTGTCTGACTCAATTACAGTAAGTAAGAGCGAGCCTGCCAACTCTTCAGTCACCTCACTGAAAACGGACCCCTGAAAGTCAGGCCAGATTCTCAAAGGAGAAGCTGGGTCAGCAAAGCTGCTGATGAAGCCTGTGTGTTCCAGTCTGTATCTTGAGAGAGCTGCTGCTTTTTCTTGATCTTCTATTTCCAGTCTGGCTCTCAGAAACTGGTCAAACTCTAGGATCAACAGTACAATTGAGTTTGACTCTAGCAGAATGAGAATCCTATTTTGGGCAACCGTTTCTTAGAGTAAAGCCAAAAGAAATATTGCCCAGTAGGAGGAACCATAATAAAGCTGGGTTTTGATTAAGTTGGAAAGTGTGTATTTTCCAAGTGGCACTGATACTCTTGGAATTCAGTATTAGTCTTAATCTCCACTAGAAAGGGGTGGTTTGGGCTCTTAACACTAGACTAACCCATGTCCTCAGTGGTCAACTGCCTAAAGATTGGTTTGTTGAGGGACTCCTTCAAGCTGCCAAAACTGGCTTCTGACCAGATGGCGCAAGGTGTGCTTAGCCAGAGAATTACTATTTAGCAGGAAACAACCCAAGTATCTACTGAGAAACAACTAATCTAACTCTCAGCTCCTCATGAAACAAAAAGAATCTGTTCACATCTCTTTCTTGGAATGCACTAAGCAGTAGGCTTTACATTTGATGTCTTCCCCTCTTTGACAACTATGTTCAATGATAGTGGAGATACTTCTTGGAAATGCTGATCAGGCCTGACATCTACTAAGAGGGAGTCTTAGAGAAATGCAAATGAAATTCTAATAAAAACAGAAAACAAAACCTCAGTGAGAGGAGATCCTTTTCAATCCATCAGCCCTAAGAACAAGTAATTTTGCAGTTTTATAGTAACTATGGAAATTCCTGCAACTTGATAATAAGCAGGTAGGCCACTGACACTTGTTAAAGATACTAATAATTATGATGGAAAGTTCTTCCTGTTTCTCTCATGTGCTGAGTATATTCAAAGGGAGGGCCCTTTTGGGGCAGATGAGAAAGTCATGAGAGAATAATCTGAGCTGAGGCTGGTGTTTTTTGTTTCCATTTTTGAATTTTATTTTATTTTTTACTGTAGTAAAAGACACATAACATAAAATTTACCACCTTAACTATTGTTAAGCATACAGGTCAGTGGTACTAAGTTCATTCACATTATTGTACAACCAATCTCCAAAACTTTTTTCATCTTGAAAAACTGAAACTCTATACTCATTAGAAAACAATGCCTTACTATTATCTTTCAAATCAATATTATATCTCATGAAGTATCATCGGTGAGTACAGAACAGAGAATTTTTTTTTTAACCAATAAGGTCTGTATGGGCTTCCCAGGTGGCATGAGTGGTAAAGAATCCACCTGCATTGCAGGAGACATAAGAGATGAGAGTTCAGTCCCTGGGTTAGGAAAATCCTCTGGAGGAAGGCTTGGCAACCCACTCTGTTCATGCCTGGAAATTCCTTGGACAAAGGAGTCTGGTGGTCTACAGTCCACAAGGTTGCCAAGAGTCAGACATGACAGAGGCAACAGCCCGCATGCACACAAGGTCCATATAGGTGGAGTAAAATAACTTTTTATACTAATATGACCTTCAAATTATTTAAAGAGGTTAAAATACTTATAGTCCAAGCAGCGCATATTTTTGTTTATGCATTATCAATGGCTTTAGAGTCCCATGGCTGTATCTGAAAAATCAGTGGGTCAGGAATTATCATAATTTAGGTTCCATGACAACATGTCTATCTAAAACATGATATAGAGAGGATGCAGTAAAATATAATAATTTTGTAAAGCAAGTATACCATTACCCATCCAAACCAAATGGTTGAAAGCTGTTCTACTTTATGAGGAGAGTATTAATCAATGCTACTAGCTCTACCAGAGTCTTCACTTCCCTTTCCAAAGATAATATATTTTCAATAATATTCCAGAATTTGGTAACAATTCATTAATATTGATAATATTTTGTTTTGGAAATTTTATACCTTGAAAGATATTCTTCAAATCAATGGGTCTATACAGTTTTGAGAGGAGAGTGGTAAGGAATGGGGAAATATTTAGTGTGTGGCCCTGGGTTTGGGATCACTACAGATGAACCTGGGTTTGAATCCAAACTCTTGCCTATACCCTTCCTATACCCTATAACCATTGTCTATACCCTTCCTTTTCTACTCCTCAGTTTCCTCATCTATTAAACGGGTGGGAAAAAAGATTAATGAAATAATACTCTCAGTTCTCAGCCAGAGATATAGGAAGAAATTAAAAATAGTTACCAATTATGACCTTTAAAATAAGCATATCAGCATTTACACATGTACATTGTCCTTTGCCTAACCATCTCCATGTACTTCTTTAGCATAAGGGCCTGTAACATTCTTAGATGCAATTAACATCATACCAAGTAGGTGAAGTAAAGGACCATCCATAGAATGTGGTTTCCAGGTTCCTGAAAGACCCCTCTTCACATGTTAAGGGCTCATAGTCCAAATACTATCAGTTTCATTTCGTTTAATAGTATGTTTAAATGTAAGTTTAAATCAATCCTCCCCTTCTATCTCTTCATCTTTTCCTTCTCCCTTACTTTCTCTTATCTCATATCTGGGATGTCTTGGCAGGCTTCTCTAAGACATTATAAATGTTAGGAAGCTGGCACCAGCTGTCCAGGGCCAAGATTCACTGAGCAGGCCTGCAAAGTTGGTGCTACCATTTACCAATCATTCTTTAACATTAAGATGAAAAATGTTTTTGGAGGAATATACTTTAAACTCTAAGTGGTATCAATATGTTTTTGTTTTCTTCATTATTCATGTGTTTCCTTTTTTGCAATGAACATGCATCACTTTCACAATCAGAAAAAAAAAGTGTTTAAGAAAATTAATGAAAGAAATTGATAGCATGATTCAGAGAGTGTAAATTCAAACCAGGAATCATTTCTTCCCTTTCTGCTTCTTACAACAATTCCTAAGGGTTTGGGGTATATGACAAATTGGGTTATGTATTTTATTGTTCTTAACTTTCATCATGATATTTCTGAGTTTCCTGGGGGATAAAAAAGTCTATGAAGTACAATGACACATAACATCTTTTTCCTTCCCAGGATTTGTAGAGCTTGTAAATTATATTGCAAATGTAAAAAATATTTGCTATCTTTATCTGCCTTTTGGATTCAGAGGTTTCCTCCCACATTGACCTTTTCTTTCTCAGCATATGACATTCTATAATGTTACATGCTTAACTTTTTACCTTCAGCATACCAGATCAACTTCTCATGTTCATGTGGGAGTACCTTTCATTAGAATGGCACATCAATTTACATGATGAATAACAGAAAGTACTAAAAGCACTTTCTGAAAGTATCATGCAAAAATGGAATTTATAAATATATATTTAGAAATCAACTTAGGGTAGCAATTTCTCCGGTACAAGGACAAATTTTTCTCCCTTAAAAATTTCTAAATTCATGACTATTCATTTGAAGAAACTGTGGCAGTACAGTTATGACTTTTCCCAGGGAGAAAAAAAGAAATTACATACATCAGTTGTTCCATATGCCTGCTTTATGTCAAAGTCTTTAACATTTTATTGACTCAGTCTGGTTGGATGTCTCAGGAAACACATCAGCTTATGACACACACATTCAATTCTTGAATCCATTTTCTCATAATGCTTTATTGGCTTTTCTCTGTGAGGCAAGAACATTAAAGCTTCCATAAACCTGGCATTAAAGACAATGAGGATAGTATCAGTAAACACGGGAGCCATTTCATCACTCAGGCTTAGAAAAAAAGGAGCATATTTTACAGACTCAGAAAACTCTTTTGAAGTTAGCACTTTTATAACTTGTGATTGAGCCACTGTGGGATTTCTGGGTAAAGGAGTTTCCATGATCCCTTCTCTGGGAATCCTGGAACCCCAGAGTCTCACCTTGTGCTCCTGGCCAGCTCCAACTGTCTCAGCTTCCTGTACCACTTCCTCCCCAGAGAGGTTCCTCACTCGAAGCTTATTTTGCCTGAAGAGTCTGAGCCTGTTACCATGCTTCTTGGAGTCCTTCTTCCCATGTGGCAACTTTATTTCCAAGTTATTTACTAAGAAAGAGAAAACTAATGAATAGCATTACTCATAGATTTGAGTAGCAACTTTCAGCTCAATTTCTACAAATTTGGAAAAGAAATGAAATGGAATGGAGGTTTGCAGTAGGAAAACTTTGATGAGTGGCTTTTGGAGTAAGTGGGAGAGTCTGTCCTCTTTACAGAGACTTTCCAAATCCACAGAGGCACATATTGAATATATTATGGGCCATATTCTCATTCTTTTCCCTTCTTTTGATATGTAAGAGGATACTTTTCCTTCCTTTGAGTCTGAATCCTTTAACATACTGATGGTTCATTCTTTTGCCGCTAGTGAACATAAAAACTGGTTCTCCTCCTGCTGCTTTTCCAGACAAAGTCTCTTTAATCTTGCTTTATATATGATGTGCCATCATGCTGATCTTCCCCTGTAGATGTTGACAGACAGGATACCACACACTGTCAGAAAATATCTGGAGAACTTTCAGAAGAGAGCAAGCAATTCTTAAGAAAATGCAAAGTTAATTAAAATGATGAAATGTTTCCCATTTATATTTTTATTCATATATACATTAAATTTATCTAACAATAAAATACCATGATGATTTGTCACATGTCATTAATTTATATGTTGTGCATGCATGCTCAGTCACTTCAGTTGTGTCTGACTCTTTGTGACCCCACGGACTGTAGCCCACCAGACTCCTCTCTCCATGGGGATTCTCCAGGCAAGAATACTGGAGAGGGTTGCCATGCCCTCCTCCAGGGGATCTTCCCGACCTAGGGATGGAATCTGCATCTCTTGTGTCTCCTGCATCGGCCAGAGTGTTCTTTACCACTAGCACCGCCTGGGAGGCACAACACGTAATTATTCTCTGTCAGCTACTTGCATAATGATTTTTTTCTAGAATGTATCTTATTGTATTACAACACTCTTGGATATGCCTTTCTGAATAAGTTGAGATTATCCCCAAAGCAAAGTCGCGGCTTAATCTTCCTTGGTTTAGAAGTACTTACACGATGCTTAGTAAAGAGTAAACAGTGAAATGCACGGTGTTTGAGTAAATGAAAAAGAAGCAGATAGAAAATTGGCTGCATGGACAGTCAGACACGTATATTTGATATTATAACCTTGTCTGTAAAACAAATGTAGGCAGATTGACTAGTTTTTTCCTAGAGAGCTATTTAACATTAGACATGATATAAATAGATATAGATAGAATGATGATGTAATACTGAACAACAGGGTTCCACAACAGCCGTGATGCAGACAGTTAGGCAAGGTAATGTTTTGTTGTAGGTGCTGTCCTGTGAATTGTAGCGTTTTTAACAACATCTCTGACCTCTTCCCAGTAGAGGCCAATAGCAACACCAGACTCTCCAGCTCTGACAACCAAAAATGCTTCCAGATAGTGCCAGCTGTCCCTGGGAGGGGGGGTGTCAAAATCACCCTTGGGGTAGAAGACCTGATTTATAGTGTCTGATTCAGGGTGCTATGACACATTTATCTACCTTTTTTTTTTCCCTAGAAAGTGAGTACATAACTGGGTTGTGAAATAAAGAGCAATGCCATTTTCCTAGCTAACTTGGGAAAGATAAGAAGAAATCTTTGTCTGCCAGAAAAAAAATTTTTTTCAAGTAATTTATCCCAGTACATTGCATATATCCAAGCTATAAAATGAAAAGAAGCTTCTAATGGCCAAAATCTGAGTGTTCTCAAGCACTGGCTCTCCGTGTAGTTTCTATATGTAAGATAAACATTATCCCGTCTGTTGGAAGTGCCTTATACCATCTTCTTTTCTCTTCTATGCTTGGCTTATTTGTGGCACATATTTTGCAATTTTCTTAAATATTCCCATTTACCAAATTCTACAAAATTTGGCAGATTTATTTTAAAAATTGGATAGAATTATTGAGTTCCTGGACTGCTTAGTTTATCCAAAAAATGTAATTAAATCTAACGGTTATTTCTCTGATAAGTTTTCAAAAAATGCTTTCACATTAAAAAATAAAAACATATTCTCCCTGAAAAGTCAGGTCAGATAATTTCTGTGTAGTGGATGAGGGAGTAAAAAGAGACCTAGAGAACTCGGAAACTGTGTGATACCAGAATATGTTGCAGGCAGAACCAGTAGTGAATCTGAAGTCTTCGGTCCCAATCCCAAAGTCTAAGCTCAAATTTCAGCATGCATATGAATGCTCTTGGTAACTGGTTAAAAATGCAAATTCTTTCACTGCACAGCCAGAGATTCTGCTTTGGTAGATTTGGGTTCTGTCCAAGAATTTATTTCTTTTTTCTTTTTTTTTGTAAATAGCCTGGTGCCAAGGGTTGAGCTCCTATACATCTCTGATCATGGCCCACTGCAGTGCAAGGCTCTTCTCTGGACTATATCTGGCTTATCTCTTCTTCCCACTTCTGACTCTTACTGACCCTCTCCATTACACAGATTCACTTTAGTGTTTTTAATATATGTTCTTAAATATATCTGCATCCTTGTAAAGCCTATAGACTGTTTTCTGTGTACCTGTGCTTTTAATTTTCATAGATTATGTTGTGCCACAGATTTAATTTTTTTTAATTTCCTCAGGACTACACTAAGATTTTTTCATGTTGCTATGTACGTCTAGCTTGCAGATGTATAGAACAGTCTTGTGGACTCTGTGGAAGAGGGCAAGGGTGGGATAATATGGGAGAACGGCATTGAAACATGTTAATTATCATATGTGAAATCAATTGCCAGCCCAGGTTTGATGCTCAGGGCTGGTGCACCGGATGACCCAGGGGGAGGGAATTGGGAGGGAGGTGGGAGGGGGGTTCTGGAAGGGGAACATATGTATACCCATGGCAGATTCATGTCATTGTATGGCAAAACCAACACTATAAAGTAAAGAAAAAAAAATGCAAGATTTCCCCATAATATATACAGAATACATCCACTTATTCAGTTCCTTGAAATGAGCATGTGACTTATTTCATTTCCCAGTTATCATACTAAAAGTACTGTTAAACACTACCAACTCCCTTAATTGACTTGAGAGCAAATTTCTCTTCTAAAGAGTAGCTTAACTGGGTCAGAGGAGATGCATACACACATGCATGCATACACAAGCACACACACATGCAATCTTGATCAGTACTTTCAGAATACTCTCAGTAAAGAATATTTTCATTAATATTCTTGCAGAAGTAAATTACAGCTATCACCTCCCACCCTATACATTCTCACCAATATTTGGCTTTATGTTACTTCAATTCTTGCCAGTATCATTTGTGTTAAGTGTATCTTTGCCAATAGCATTAATGTAAAATATATCATTCTATGATCACTCTGAGGCCAAGATATATTCCTTGGCTATTTTAATTTGCACTTCTGTTAACTGCCTATCTGTTTTTTGAGTTTTTTTGTTTACTTTCATGTTGATTTCTTATATATTATAAATAAAAACCTCTGCCAGTTTAAAGCATTGTAAATTATTTCTGTCAGATTGTCAGAGGCTATTAATTTTGTTTGTGAAGAAAGCTAAGATTAATAACTTGATATCCATTTGTCTATCCAGATCTCTCTCTGGTGTTCAACTTTGCATGCAATATAGTTTAAAGATTCAACTATACATTTTTTCTCTTTAAAAATGTGCTAATTTGTGGTGCCCTCTTATAATAAAGTTCCTATATATTCATTAATTCAGCCTTTGAGTTATATTCTGTTCTGTGGTCTGTTGAGCTATTCCTTGTTATTATCTTAAAGACTTTTTTTTCCTGTCTCTGTGTCTTTCTCTCTTTGCGTCTTGCTTTCTTCTTTTCTTTGAATGAGTTTTAAAGAAAAATGATTTTTAGTTATTTTTCTTCCAGTTTTATTGATGTATAATTGACATGCAACACTGTATACATTTAAGGAGAAAGCATAATGATTTGATTCATATTCAGTATAAAATAATCTCAGTAAGTCTGATGAATATCTCATCTCATATAGATACTAAATTTTTAAAAAGTTTAAAAAATTTCCCATGTGATAAGAGCATTTAGGATTTACTCTCTTAAAAACTTTCATATATAACATCAAGCAGTGTTAATTATACTAATCATGCCTTACATTACATCCCTGGTACTTTTTTATCTTATAATCAGAAATTTGTGTCTTTTGATCACCATACAATATTCCCTCCCTCAGCTCACCACCTCTGGTAACCAGAAATCCCATCTCTTATACTATGAGCTTGTTTTTGTCCATTTTTTAAAGAAAAAATTAGCCTTCATTTTAGTTCCTGAAGCATAACATAGTTGGGGTTTCCCTGGTGGTTCAGATGATAAAGAATCTGCCTGCAGTGAAGGAGAGCTGGGCTTGATCCATGGATTGGGAAGATTCCCTCGAGAAGGGAATGGCTACCCACATCAGTATTCTTGCCTGCAGAATTCCATGTGTAACATATTGATTCAATATTTTAATTTATTACAAAATGATTACCACAATAAGTCTAGCTACCATCTGTCACCATACAAAGATATTACAATATTAATGATTATGTTCTCCCAGGAGTATATTTCATCCTTGTAACTCATTAATTTTGTAGCCAGAGTTTGCATCTCTTATTCTTCCTTAACTATTTCACTCCAAACTTATCCCTCTGGCAAATCATCTGGTTGTTCTCTATGACTGTTTTGTTATGTCTGTTCATTTTTATTTTGTTTTTTAGATTTCACATGTAAAAGAAATCATGCAGCATTTGTCTCTGTCTGCCTTAGTTCTCATAACACAATTGCCTCTATGGCAGGGGTCCCCAGCTTCCACGATCTAATGTCTGATGATCTGAGATGAGCTGATGTAATAATAAGAGGAATAAATTGCACAATAAATGTAATGCACTTGAATCACCTTGAAACAAATCCCCTCACACTTTAGTCAATAGAAAATTCATCTTCCATGGAAACAGTCCCCAGTGCCAAAAAAGTTGGGGACTGCTATTTTATGTATTATTAGACCATTCATGTGGCCACAAGTGGAAATATTTGCCTTTTTTATGATTGAATAATATATACATATGTGTGTATACGTACATATTAATATATCACAAGTTCTGTATCCATTTATCAGTGTCTGGGCATTTATGTTGTTACCATATCCTATATCTTGGCTATTATGAATAATATTGTCATGAACTTAGAGGTGCAAAAATCTTTTTAAATTAATGTTTTAACTTCTTTAAAAAACAATACCCAGGAGTGGAATTGCTGGATTGTATGGTAGATCTATTTTTAAACTCTGAGGAAACGCTATACTTTTTTCCATACTGGCTGTATCAATTTGCATTCCCACCAACACTGAATGAGTTCCCTTTCTCCATATCCTTGCCGACACTAGTTTTTTGTGGTCTTTTAAGTTATAGCCATTCTGACAGATATGAGGTGGTATCTCATTATGGTTTTGATTGCATTTACCTGCTGATTACTGATGTTGAGAATCTTCTTATGTTTCACATGGCTATCTCTCTGTCTTCTCTGGAAAAGTGTTTACTCAAGTACTCTGCCCATTTTTAATTTTTTTTATGTTAAACTATATGAGTCCTTTGTATATTTGAGATATTAACCCCTTAGCAAATATATTGTTTGCAAACATCTTCTCCCTTTCAATAGGCAAAGTTTTCATTTTACTGATAGAATCCTTCACCATGCAAGCTTTTACAAATTTGTTCAATTTTATTCCATTTGTGTGAGGATACAGATCCAAAAACATATTGCTAAGATCTATGTCAAAACTGTACTGCCTGTGTTCTTTCTAGAAGATTTATGGTTTTAGATCTTACACTTAAGACTTTAATTCATTTTGAGTTTATATTTCTATGATGCAAACAAGTAGTCTAGTGTGATTTTTTGCACTTAGGTGTCTAGTTATCCCAACATCACTTATTTTGAAGACACTATTTTTTCCCCAACATATTCTCTTGCCTCTTTAGTCACAGATTGATTGCCTATATGAATGTGAGTCCGTGTCTAGGTTTTCTATCCTGTTTCATTGATCTATATGTCTTTATATCTATATCTTTTTGTGCTAGTACCATGCTATTTTTATTGCTGTAGCTTTGTAGTATAATATGAAATCAGGAAGTGATGCCTGTAACTCTGTCCTTTTTTCTCAAGATTGCTTTGGCTTTAGGATGTCTTTTGTGTTTCTATATAAATTTTAGAATTATTTGTCTAGTTCTATGAAAAAATGCCATTGGTATTTTGATAGGCTTTCCATTGAATCTGTAGATTACCTTGAGTAGTATAGTTCTTTTAACAATATTAATTCTCCAGATTCATGAGCACAGTGTTTTTCATTTATGTTGTCTCCAATTTCTTTCATCAGTGTATTACAGTTTCTGAGCATAGTCTTTTACTTCCTTAATTAGATTTATTCCTAGATATTTTATTTCTTTTGGTGTGATTGTAAATGAGATTGTTTTCTTAATTTCTCTCTGGTGATTCATTGTCAGTATATGGAAATGAGACATATTTCTCTATGTTAATTTTGTACCCTATAAATTTGAGTACTAATAGTAATCATTTTTTTAGTGAACTCTTTAAAATTTTCTCTATATAGTA
Source organism: Antilocapra americana (assembly GCA_007570785.1). NCBI lineage: Eukaryota > Metazoa > Chordata > Mammalia > Artiodactyla > Antilocapridae > Antilocapra > Antilocapra americana. The sequence continues at coordinate 12,910,787 of ML662442.1, forward strand.
TTATGACATTTGCAAACAGTTTTACTTCTTCCTTTCCAATTTGGATTACTTTTTGTTGTCTTATTGTTGTGGTTGGGACTTCTAACACTATATTGAACAAAGTGTTGAGAATGGGCATCCCTGGTCTTGTTCCTGATCTTAGAGGAAAAGTTTTCAGCTTTTCATCATTGAGTATGATGCAAGTTGTGTACTTGTCATATATGGCAGCTTTTATTATATTAAGCTATGCTTCCCCTATGCCCAATTTGTTAAGGGTTTTAATATAAATGGACATTGAATTTTGTTGAAAGCTTTTTCTGCATTTATTGAGATGATAACATGATTTTTATTCTTCAATGTGTTAATACACTGTATTACATTGACTGATGTGCAGATATTGAACCATCTTTACATTCCTGAGATAAATTCTACCTGATGGAATTTTTAGTGCATTGTCAAGTTTTGTTTGATAATATTCTACTGAGTATTTTTGCATCTATGTTCATCATTGATGTTGGCCTATAATTTGGGTGTATGTGTCATATCATCATTTGATTTCACTATCAAGGTGATGCTGGGCTTGTAGAACAATTTTAGAAGCATTTCTTCTTCAGTTTTTTTTTGCAACAGTTTGGGATGGATAGGGATTGCATACATGCTGTGTGCTCAGTGTGTCCAACTCTGCAATCCCATAAACCATAGCCCACCAGTCTGCCCTGTCCATGGGATTCTCCAGGCAAGAATACTGGAGTGGGTTACCGTTTCCTTCTCCTCTTCTTTAAATGTTTGGTAGAATTCTCCTGTGAAGCTTTCTAGTCTCAGACTTTTGTTTGTTGGGAGTTTCTTCTTTTATTACTGATCGAATTTCAAGTCTGTTGGTCTATTCTAATGATTTCAGACTTATCAACCCCTACAATCATATAACCCAATTCCTTAAAATAGATATCTCTCTCCTTCTTCTTAAAAAAATTTTATTTTGTTGATATAAAGGTGTTATGGACTAAGTAGTAGCTATTTTTATAAAATCCATTAAGAATTCAAAATAACTCCAACAAAATCAGTGCTAGGGATCCAGAGAATATTTCTTAAAGAAGGAAATCCTCCAACTGAGACTTGATGTATAGTTTCCCAGATAGAAAGGGATAGGGAAATAGGGCAAAAATTGTTTATCTTTGCAAATCCAGCACCTAGAAACAATGTCTACTATTCAAGAGATACTCCATAAATGTGTGGCAATCAGGTCTATATAGCAGAGAAGGAGATAGAACTTAAATAGGAAAAGTAGGAAAATAACAAAGCTGCCCCCCCCACAAAATGGGCTCTTATCAAGGTGACATGACAATGTATAAAACCTACCAAATAGAAAATAGCCCAGACTTTAGATATTCCATCTTTTCTATTCATGAACATCCATTTTTAATTTCAGTTATCATAATTCCTTTCAGGAAATGCAATCAATTTTTACATGAATTTACTAGGTGCATTATTATTCTTCAATGCAAAGAAAAATTTAGAAACCAAGCTTTTAAGGCATATACAATGTTTAACTTCTGCATTCTAGTCTGAGAACAAGAAAGATTATTTTATTGTAGTAAATATAGTGAACATACTTTCAAATATTTAATATAAATACAAATATTATTTTGTAACATAAATAAAATTTGCTAAGCTTAAATTTTCCCTTGTCTTTTATTATTAAAACAAGTTTCTACTCTTTCACAACTTTTAAAATGCCTTTCCCATTATGGTCCCCAAATCCAATTACTATTTAAAACTTTCCATCTAATTCTCTGAGGATTCAACTCATTCCCTTTTTCATTCACTTAAGCAAACCTAACAGTTGAAGAAGAGAAGAAAGCTAAACAGTATCTTCTGAGTTGACCCCAAAGCAAATCTGCTTGTCTTCTATAACTTGAATTTAAGTTAGAGACAAATTAAAAAATAGAATTGTTTTAATGAACATTCTTGAAGTTTTAGACAAAAACTGTAAAGCAAAGTTCATTTAATAGAATAGCTGTAGTAAATTTTCTGGTTTTCTATGTTCCAAAGTTTTATACTGCTTTTTAGTGTATACTTCTGTAAATGTTAACATTACAAAATAAAATCAAGCACAGCTTTGAGGAAGCCAGTTTGAAACCTTGCAATCAACACAGGATATAGATCCTGAATTCATTAGACAATACCAGTGGAAATTAACAGAATGGCTATTCTTATTGACTTATTATTAAAAAGACAATCATAAACCAGTCATTACTATGTATAAATTTAAAACCTAAAAATTAGCCTATATTCATATAGATTATAAAAACTGAAATAGAAAGTTAGAAATGGAAAACTAGTTAATAGTGATCTCTGAATTTCCACAGGCTGAATGGGTGAAACAGTTATATAAACCTCTTGGTTCTCAATAAGCAAGCTTGATTCCGAAGACAGTATTTTTTCCCTCTTCTAATTATAGAATATATTTTGTTCATCTGAATTTTTTTGCTCTTCAAAGACAAGGAAAAAAATATGCTGCTGTTGTTGGCAAAGTTGTGCATCCTAGTTACGTGGACACATCAATGTTTTGAGACAGATTTGTATTCTCTTTCCTCAAAGTAGATTCTAAAGTTTAATTTGGAATTTATTGAGTAATCACATTTCATTCAAATGGACAATTTAGATAATTTATATCACAAACTGTAAAATTTTACACTTTTTTGTAATTATCTATGTGAAATAATGAGAAATAAAAGAGTAACATTTTCCGTGTTCCCAGCTAGAGATGACATCATGCTCATGATCAGATGCTCAATCTTTGTCACCCCATAGACCGTAGTCTGCCAGCCTCCTCTGTCCACGGGACTTTTCGGGCAAGGATATTGGAGTGGATTGCCATTTTTTCCTCCAGGGGATCTTCCCGGCCCAGGGATCAAACCTGAGTCTCTTACATCTCCTTCACTGGAAGGAGGACTCTTTATAACTAGTGCCATCTGGGAAGCCCAGAGATAACACAAGTGCACATAAAATTACATATCTGCATGACAAATATGATGTATATATAGTTGTGTGGGTGTGGGCATATATACAATGTAGGTAGTATATGTATTTGCTATAAACAGGTGTTTTTCTAATTTGTGCTGATTATTCACTCATCATGCCAGGGACCATGCTCAAAATTTTATGTTTATTTTCTCATTTTATCCTCATGAAAATCTTGAGAGATTTGAAACAGTACTATAACCATTTTATAGAAGAGATAAGTGAAGCTCAGAGAAGTTAAGTGACTTGCCCAAGTAGTAAAGTCAGAATGTTTAGAGAAAAGAAAAAAGCTGGCCTGACTCACAGCCCATCTGCTCAGATATTTGGTGTTCCACAGATCTTAATGAAGCTAATGCTCTCCTAGCAGAGCAAGATGCATGGGAGCATGTATTTCTTGTTTGTTTACTTAATTTTTTAAAATCACAGTCTATATTTATCAAAGGGTGTGTTTAAATTAATTCATTGTTGAAAATTCTTCAAAAATAATTTCCCAGCAGTTGTTCAAAATGGGGGGAGGGATAGAAATTAAGCAATCTATATGGCTAGGTTTTCCCTGGAAACAGCATATTTTGGCTTCATGTTGGACCTCGCCTCAGTGCTAGGCAGGGTCTAGCTCATGTCCCAAAGCCACTTGATGATTGTTTTAGCAGGAGGCACCCACGCTTGAGCAGAGTTAAGCCAGGCACTTGTGCGATTGAGTCTTGACTCCTTCTCTGTGAAGAGCTAACAGAAGGCAGACGGTAGGTGCTCTGGTGTGAGAGAGCTTCAGAGCATGTCATGGTTCTTTTAGCTACATACGCGTATAAATGAGCTGCTTCACATAATGAGAGGGCAGGAAGGGACCAGAGGAAACATTTTATCTAACTCTCCCATTTGCTGACAGATCTAGAGAATAAAAAGATTGGCTCCAAGACAGGCAGATAATCATAGACAGAGTTAGGAAGGGAACTCCTGTTAGTTAGGAAGGGAACAGAGTTAAGAGGTCTTTTGACTCAAATACAGTGATTTTAGCCCCCCTAACGCAAGCTGAGAAGTGTCTTTTTCATGGCAAGTGTGAAACTGTCTAATTCAAAGTGGCAAACTAGGAGGTATTATTGGTTCATGAAACTGAAACCGTCACAGTATCAAAAGGAGCTAGCTTTTCTCCCATCCTTCAACAACACTTCTCTACATTGATTCTACTTTCAGGCCTCCCTTGGTAGCAAGATGGTTACAGCAGCTATAGTGTCAAGTAGTCTTGTGAGTTCAGGTTCAAAGGAAATGAGGACTTCTCTTTCTCCAAACAGATTCAAATGAAAATCTTGCCCTAACTTTCTCCAAACAGAATTGAGTTTGTTTCTGTTCCTGAAAAATCAATGCCAAGGTGATGGAATGTCTGGAGCAGGGTCTAGTTCCCATGCCCATCCCCAGAGCCCTTTTGAAAATAGCATTTTATTTATAATTTTCAGCTGTGTTGGGTCTTCCTTGCTGCACAGCCTTTCTCTAGTTGTGTAGAGTGGGAGCTACTCTCTGCTCATGGTGCATGGGCTTCTCATTGCAGTGGCTTCTCCTTTGCTTAGTGCAGGCTTCAGGGCATGCAGGCTTCAGTAGCTGTGTTGTGGGCTCAGTAGTTGTGGTTCCTGGGTTCCAGAAGCACAGGCTCAAGTGTTGTGGTGCATGGACTTAGTTGCTCTGTAGACTATGAGATCTTCCCAGATCACAGATTGAACCCCTGTCTCTTGCAGTGGCAAGCCCGTTCTTTACCACTGAGCCATCAGGGAAGCTTCTCAGCCCTTTTTGAAACCACATGACTGAGAGTGGGGCTAGAGCTTTCCCAATAAACCCAACAGGAGAAAAGTAAATGGACGAAGAGTGTCAAACAACACATGCCCAATATATGCATGTAAATAACCCTGTTATAAAGTAAGGAAGTGACTAGTGATCTTTACAGCAATTAATAAAAGTTTCTATCACTAGATGAAGGTATATCAAGATTTGTGTCACATATATTCTTCAGGTCCAGTTCAGTTCAGTTCAGTCGCTCAGTCTTGTCCAACTCTTTGCGACCCCATGCATAGCAGCACACCAGGCCTCCATGTCCATCACCAACTCCCAGAGTCTACCCAAACCCATGTCCATCGAGTCAGTGATGCCATACAGTCATCTCATCCTTTGTCATCTTCTCCTGCCCCCATCCTTCCCAGCATTAGGGTCTTTTCCAATGATTCAACTCTTTGCATGAGGTGTCCGAAGTATTGGAGCTTCAGCTTCAACAGCAGTCCTTCCAATGAACACCCAGGACTGATCTCCTTTAGGATAGACTGGTTGTATCTCCTTGCAGTCCAAGGGACTCTCAAGAGTCTTATCCTACACCACAGTTCAAAAGCATCAATTCTTCAGTGCTTGGCTTTCTTCACCTTCCAACTCTCACATCCATACATGACTACTGGAAAAACCATAGCCTTGACATTCAGACCTTTGGTGGCAAAGTAATGTCTCTGCTTTTCAATATGCTATCTAGGTTGGTCATAATCTTCTGTCCAAGGAATAAATGTCTTTTAATTTCATGGCTGCAATCACCATCTGCAGTGATTTTCGAGCCCCCCAAAATAAAGTCTGTCACTGTTTCCCCATCTATTTCCCATGAAGTTATGGGACCAGATGCCATGATCTTAGTTTTCAGAATGTTGAGTTTTAAGCCAACTTTTTCACTCTCCTCCTTCACTTTCATCAAGAGGCTTTTTAGTTCCTCTTCACTTTCTGCCATAAGGGTGGTGTCATCTGCATATCTGAGATTATTGATATTTCTCCCAGCAATCTTGATTCCAGCTTGTGCTTCCTCCAGCCCAGCATTTCTCATGATTTACTCTGCATATAAGTTAAATAAGCAGGGTGACAATATACAGCTTTGACATACTCCTTTTCCTATTTGGAACCAGTCTGTTGTTCCATGTCCAGTTCTAACTGTTGCTTCTTGACCTGCATAAAGGTTTCTCCAAGAGACAGGTCAGATGGTCTCTGGTATTTCCGTCTCTCTAAGAATTTTCCACAATTTATTGTGATCCACACAGACAAAGGTTTTGGCATAGTCAATAGAGGGATATAGATGTTTTTCTGGAACTCTCTTGCTTTTTCAATGATCCATCGAATGTTGGCAATTTGATCTCTGGTTCCTCTGCCTTTTTCTAAAACCTGCTTGAATATCTGAAAGTTCACGGTTCACATATTGCTAAAGCCTGGCTTGGAGAATTTTGAGCATCACTTTACTAGCGTGTGAGATGAGTGCAATTGTGTGGTAGTTCGAGAATTCTTTAGCAGCGCCTTTCTTTGGGATTGGAATGAAAACTGACCTTTTCCAGTCCTGTGGCCATTGCTGAGTTTTCCAAATTTGCTGACATATTGAATGTAGCACTTTCACAGCATCATCTTTCAGGATTTGAAATAGCTCAACTTGAATTCTATCACCTCCCCTAGCTTTACTCACAGTGATGCTTTCTAAGGCCCACTTGGCTTCACATTCCAAGATGTCTGGCTCTAGGTGATATACTTTATTAAGTTATAAATCACTTAAAACAAAAATGATATAGAAAAATATTTTAATAACAATGACCAAAGAATTAATGTATACTGCAGTTATGGAAGAAAGTGCAGAGAGAGAAATGTTATCTCATCTGCAGAAGGTAGAAATGGTGATAGCATGAAATTAATAGTTTTATCTATCTTAATAGAGTTAAAGAGTTCTTATGCTGCATATTTAACACATTTCATATACTACTTACATTCAGTGCTTTTCACTCTTGCCTGAATTTTCCTTTTCATTTTTCTATAATATCATGCTTCAAGATATTATGTGCTGCTGCTGCTGCTGCTAAGTCACTTCAGTTGTGTCTGACTCTGTGTGACCCCATAGACAGCAGCCCACCAGGCTTCCCCATCCCTGGGATTCTCCGGGCAAGAATACTGGAGTGGATTGCCATTTCCTTCTCCAATGCATGAAAGTGAAAAGTGAAAGTGAAGTCGCTGTATGTACATTTCTACAGTTTTCTGGCTGTGTTTCTTGCTAGAATATAAGCTCCTACAAGGGAGGGATCTTTGTCCTTTGTGATGCTATGTCTCAATATGTAGAAGTCCCCAGCACAGAATAATCCCTTAATAAATTTTTATTACTATAGAATCTGATATGGTAGCCATTAACCACATGCATATTTTTAAATTTTACTTTTAATCAACTAAAATAAAATAATTGCAAAAGTCAGTACGTAAGTCACAGTAGCCACATTTTAGGTACTCAGTAACCTCATGTGCTAGAGGATAGCATAATAGAAGATACAGATGTAGATCATTTTTACCATTTTAAGAAAGTTCTATTGGATGCTACTCACTTAATAAATGAATAAATATTCAGAGTAAAGAAGAAGACAAGCGAATGCCATTATAATAATTGTCAGGCTGTGAAGTTAACATCTAAAAGTAGAAGGCTGTGTCAAATCCTGAAAGACCATTGTGGAAAATCAGAAACAATTAATAATATCAAGTTTAGAGACGTTTTTGATAAAATGCAAACTGAAATTTGATTCTAGATCAATTATGTAAAAGCAAAGACACTAAATGATTTGAGAACAGACCTGGAAATGTAAATTAGAAAATCTTAAGTCTTTGAACAAAGTACTCAATAGCATAAGTGAAGTCCTTTTCAACTTTATTATCTTCATTAAAATTACTCCATAAATATAAGGAGAAGAAGCAAGATACATAATCTCTATTTTTAATGAAGCAAGATCATATTTGTAACCTTAGGTAGAAATATATAAATATGGAAAACTGATAGAGAAATGGAATATGACACAACACCAGTTTCCTATTGCCTCACTTTTAGTCACAAATAGACAGCCAAGAATGTCACCAGGCATGTGTGGGAAGCCTCTGACATGGAAGAGCAAAGCCAAAGCAACCCGAGCAAAAAAAAGAATGGGGAAAACAAGAAACAGTAAAAGAAACAGGAAAAAATCCTCAGAGGAAGAAGATGATATTGCATCCATGAAACAAAAACATAATGTCATGGAAAGCAGAATTAAAAAACAAATGTTTTGAAATTAAATATATATATTTTTTTAACTATGAAGAAAATAACAACAACAAAAAAAAAATAAGGGAGAAGTACCAAGAAAAAAGTAAAGGGTAAGATCAATCCAAGGTCCAAAATCCAACTAGTAGGAGTTCTACAAAGAGTAAGTGGGTCTCCCTAGTGGCTCAGTGATAAAGAATCTGCTTGCCAATGCAGGAGACATGGATTGGATCCCTGATTCGAGAAGATCCCACAGGCAGCAGAACAAATAAGCCTGTGCATCACAACCACTGAGCTTGTGCTCTAGAGCCCAGGAGCCACAACTACTCAGCCCACATACCCTAGGTACCCTAGAGCCCGTGCAGCATAACTAGAAAGTGGCCCCTACTCACCACAACAAGAGGAAAACCCACGCAACCATGAAGACCCAGCATGGCCACAAGAAAAAAAATAAAAATAAATAAAATTATTTTAAAAAGCAGGTGGAAGATAGAGAATAAATTATCAAAAAATAATAAAAGTAAACTTCCCAGGGTCAAATGGTCCATAAATATGAGAAGAAAAAAGTAAGAAAATGTAAACAGTGTATACTATGTGACACAGCAATAATAATCAATGCATAATTTGTATAGAGTCACAATAATAGATTTTAAAATGTGATGGCTCAGTGGTAAAGAATCTGCCTGTGATGCAAGAGATGCAGGGGGCACGGTTTCAACCCCTGGGTTCAGAAGATCCCCTGGAGGAGTAAATGGTAACCTGCTCCTGTGTTGTTGCCTAGAGACTCCCGTGGACTGAGAAGCCTGGTGGGCTGCAATCTATAGAGTTGCAAAGAGTTGGGCATGACAAGCGACCACTCATGCACACACACAGGCACCCATAACTATATCGACTAATTGGGAGGAAGAAAGGAAGGGGTGAAGTAGTACTGAAAATTCTCATTTATGAAAGGAGAAAATCGTTAGGAAATCTTCAATGAGTAATTGAATAAATAGTACTGTATGAATATTATTTGGAAGTATGGTAAAATTGTGAAACATCTCAGTAGTTGGAAAGTGGATGATGGTTGTTTTATTCTTTTTATATAAAGTTTTAGTAGCTTCTACTTGCCTTTTAAAACTATCTGTATGTAGTGATTAGACAGAAACAGTAAACATGAGATATATTAGCCTATATTCATTCATTCATTTGCATTTTTACCCCTATTAGGGTTGTAGATCAGTCTAAATCCTTTTTGTAAGTTTTTTTTTAATGCTTATTTCTAGTAGGCTGCAAATAATTACAGGCCACAGAACAGAAGAAGGTAAATTAGTCTATCATTTTGTGTATATATAGAGAGAATACATATATGTGACATATTATTAATATGTAAGAATCTCTCCTATTTCTCTGCTCTAATTTTTGCAAATACTTTAGTGTCACTCCAATAGTTTAAAGAACCACCTCTAGCTTCCTGTTCCAATAAAAAAAATGATTTTTACTCAAACATTATCTATGCTTACTGATTTGGAGAAGCTTCTTTTTCTGTGTGAAGCTTTGGAAGACAATTTTCTTTTCTACAAGTTAATCTGTAAGAGTCTCAGTGTAGCACTTTCATCAAGACATTTGGACTGCACTGAATAGAAGTGTGGAGCCCTCAGTCACATATGCTGACATGTATTCACTCAGGAAACAATTACCAAAATCTCACTGGAACTGCGTAACTCATTGATATGTTTTTCAAGAGTTTCACTAGAATGCAAGCCCCATAAGTGCAGAGTTTTCCCCTTCTTTTCAGCACCATCTCCCTAGCATCAAGACTAGACTCTGGGATGGCCAAGAAATGTTCAGATCTGTTGACTGACTCACAGAGGAAATAGAACTTAGTGTTTTAGAGTCACAAGTTCCTAGATTAAGGTCCTGGCTCTGAGACTTTTCATATTTCTGATCTTGTCATATTTCTTAAACCATTTGTATGTTTCCTCATTTATAAAAGATAAATATGATTCATTGTACATAGCTCTTGTAAGTACTAAGCATGAAACAAGTATAAAATGCATAAAATTATATCTGACACAAAATAAACTCTCATTAAAAAGTATCTGTAATTATTAAGGCAGTTAGCCTCACAGGAAAAAAAAAACAATTCATTGATAATCATAAGAAAAGTAAGATTTGCTAGAATAAGTATTTGTGTCAGTAAATTTAGAAAAGCAGTTTCCCAGAGTGTTTGATTAATTGTCAGAAATAAAATTTCCTAGACGAAAAGGTTCTTCTAATTCTTGTTTTCTTCTTGACTGTAAGAGAATAGTTGATTAAATTAATGCAACCAATATTTTAAATGCTAACTTTTATAAATATAAGACATGTCCTCTCATAATCTCAAATCACTCATATCTATCTCTTTAAACCTCCAGAGTGGCAATAGGAGGCTTGTTACAATATGTAAATCTAGTAAAGTGTTAGTTGCGTTCCGTTGGGTCTGACTCTTTGTGACCCCATGGACTGCAGCATACAAGACTCCATTGTCCCTGGAGTTACCAGGCAAGAATACTGGAGTGGGTTGCCATTTCCTTTTCCAGGAGAGCTTCCTGACCCAGGGATCAAACTGTGGTCTCCTGCACAGCAGGCAGATTCTTTAACACCTGAGCCACCAGGGAAAATCAGAAACAAACCAACTCTAGTAAGTGCCCTGCATGCAAACCTTCAAGTCGTAAGCTTTCTAAGATGGGAAAGTGCTTGGACATGTCCAGTCACAGACGTTAGCTCATGTGTCTGGTGTATGTTGTCATGTGCGTGCATCTTCTACAAGTGGTTGTGCTGTGTTGTACTTTACTGTACAGTACTATATGCAGTACAGTAGTACAGTCTCTTTATTTCAAGCCCAGGATGTCCAGAAGCAAATGTAAAAGCCGTAGTGATATAGCTGGTACTATACTAACAAGCATGAAGCAATAATGACAGCAACAAAAGTAAAATTATTTGAGACTGGATCGGGGAAGACAAAGAAGTAACTGAAGAGATTCATGACCCAGAAAATGGCAAGAGGATTTTCTGTGAGGAGGTCCTACAAATTTCGAGCCATAGGACCCGAATGTAGAATGGCACATGAAGGATACAGCAGCCATTCAGAATATAATCCAATGCCAGATATCGTTACCTTTTTGGTTTTCAGGAAGGTGGTAGAATTGAAGCTATAAAGGAACCAGAATCTGTGCATCAGCTTCAGCCATGAGTGAAACTGCAGCTTGCCCTCTGTCTCCTGTTGCTGAAGACCCTTCACCTCTTCCATCTCCTACCTCCTCTCCCAACTCTAGTCAGTAACTCTTCTTGCCTGCTCCCTTGATCCAGTCTCTGTACCAGTTGTTATACTCTACTACTGTAGTTTTCAAGGTACTGTACTATAAGATTAAAAGTGTTTTATTTTTGTGTTTATTTTTTATGTGTTATTTGGGTGAAAAGTATTATAAACCTCTTATAGTACGGTACTGTATAGCCAATTTTATTAGCTGGGTAACTAGACTAATTTTATTGGACTTACGAACCAACTGGATTTGTGAAGGAACTCTAAGAACAGAACTCATTCGCATGTAAGGGGACTTATTGTAGGCACCAATTTGAACCACACACCTCTTCCATCTTCTTGCCTTTCATCAGGGCTAGTTACAAAGGTTAAAATCTTCAAGAGACTTCCTTCAGACCATATGGTGGTAGCAGTTTACTTGCTAAGCCATGTCTGACTCTTGTAATCATGGACTGTAGCCTGCCAGACTCCTCTGTCCATGGGATTTTTCAGGCAAGGATACTGGAGTGGGTTGCCATTTCCTTCTTCAGGGGATCTTCCCTTCCCAGGAATCGAACCTGGGTCTCCTGCATTGCAGGCAGATGATTTACCAACTGAGCTATGAGGGAAGCCTCAGACTATATACCCTCTCACTTTAAACATTTCTCCTAAGAAAGTTCTTGTGCGCACCTGCTTCAGAGTGAGAATCCACAAGGCTAGTTCTTAAAGAAACTTGGAGTCTCTTGCCTCCTTCCTAACACCTCCCCAGACTGCAGACAGCCCCTGTGATGAAATATCTGGCCTGTGTCCAATTATTTGCTCTGGTAGATATTCTCGTATCTCTGTAAGACATTAACTGAAAGCTTAAATTAATGTATTTGACATAGTTTATGCATGACCCTGCCAAGACAGCATTTGAATAATTCATATGTGGTGACTGCTAAAAAAGGAAACAGAAACATGGAGCAGAATCCTTCATTCTGATGTCAAAAAACTTGAGAGTTCTCACACTTTCCTTAATTATAATAGATATTTGCATGAGAGACACAAAAAAAGTACTATTGAGAAAATCTAGCTACAAACTAGAAGAATTCATAATATTTTACATAGTCACTATTCTTTTCTCACTTAAACTCAGGCACAAGAAATGCCTTTACAACAAAGAAAGTCAAGAAATTTATGAGGAAATTACTACTACATGGCAGACTTTCCATTGATTATAAGTGCTTATATATCGTTAACTTTATATTATATTAATGAATGATATCATGAGTTGAAATAGACAAAATGACAAAACAGTGACAGCTGATGACATGTTGTTTTTTTAAATTTGGCCAGACCTTTTATGTTAAAACTGTGAAAAAGGGACCATATCAATATAGAAACTATCCATAACATAACCTAGGAACAGTCTGAAAAGTCTCTTAGTTTTACTGAAAGAAAACATAATAATCTTGTGAGTACAATAATGCATGAAGACATAATAAAACTACAGAATGAAATGAACTGAGGTTGCAATGGGAAAACTCTGAACACTGAGATGTTACTTAAGCCTATGACAATTTTCTTAATGAGCTAGAAATAACAAGGAACGTAATAGAGCAAGCTGGAGTTACTCTAATAGAGCAAAGGACCAAGGAAACTACAATGAAGGCAGAAGAAAAAATAATGTACATAAAGAAAAGATCTCTGAAACAAGCAAGGACTGCATCTGCAGAGTGAAAGATCACGCCTTCTTCCAAGAAAAATGAGTCCAAAAGCAGTCAACTCTCAGGCCCCTCCTGGATGAGCTGCTGTTACTTCCAAGATAAGCCAGGACACAGAGGAGCCATGTCCGCCAAGTTGTGCAGAAGGACTGCCAGGAGAATATGAGCTGTGGTCACACTGTCGTTCAAATATAGGGAAAAGAGGAAGATGCTTTCAAACATGAAAGAACTCAAGGACTAAAGCACTTTGGAGCCCTTCTTGGGGCAAAAAGTACATGCCATTAAATCAGGCCAATAAAATCATCAGTGGGGAAGCCTTGTTGAAAAGCACTCAGTGTGGTGGTTCCATAGAACAAAGTCTCCATAAAGTTCAAAGAGAAAACAGTATCATCAGAGTCTATGCTATTTTCCTACTCTCAAGGCAATAGGCAGACATTCTCAAACCTGCAAAGACTTGGGGACTTTAGAAGCTCTGAATTTCTCTCTAGGAATTGATGGTGAAATTCAGTCATTTCAGTTGAGGTAGGAAATGGAAAGGGTTCCCAGTTGGTGCTATGGTAAAGAATCCACTTGCCAATGTAGGAGACCCAAGAGATACAGGTTTGCTTTCTGGGTTGGGAAGAGCACCTGGAGTAGGAAATGGTAACCACTCCAGTATTCTTACCTAGAGAATTCCACGGACAGAGGAGCCTGGCGGGCTACAGCCCATGGGATTGCAAAGAGTCAGACATGACTGAGCAGCTCAACACACAACACACACACACATATATACAAAAAAAGTCTTTATAAAGGAACAAAGGAAAAGCAAGAATGAAGGTAAGTCAATGACAGTGTGACACTGGATGTCCCCACAGCTGAAAGTGTCATTTCAGGTTAATCATTTCATTTGCTTCATTCATCAGAGCACAAAGCCACCCTGTAAAATGTCTCTAATGCTGCTTCATCCTCAAAACCTCAGAGAAGAGCCACTCACTTCTGTTCCTGGGGAAATAAATAAGGTTCAGATTCTCTCTCTGGCACCCAAGGCATTGTGGTGTAAAGGCACCAATAATCAGCTCTGTGTCTCTGATGGCATGTCTTCCCTTTGCACATAGTTTAGTACTATTAATATTTTACTTGGCATTTTGAGAGAGAAAATTAATACTTTCTTTCAGCAAATATCTATTTATTGAGTGCTTACAAATATGAAGTACTAGAGAGTGAACACCATCATCATAAGCTTTCATCTCATCAGGGAGACAAACACATAAGGATCATTAATGCTTTGCTAGCAACTGAGAAATCAATGTGCGTTCTTAACCTGCACCACCACATTCCACCAGTCCCAGAGACTGTCTTTTCAAATACAATAAATTCAGTGCCAGCCTGATGCAACATGAGTTTTTCTAATGTATTTGAATGTTTAGAAATGTGAATAAGTTTTATATTATGCATTATATATGTTCTTCTCTGGCAAAAAAAATTAATGTTTTAAAATAATAAATGTTGCAGTTTACCATATGGTTTTTTAGAGTTCTTGTTACTATTTGTGTCCAGTGCCATCCAGTTTATTTTTAAATGGATTTTCCGTTGAAGCTGATGTCTAATGCAATTAATGCATGAAGTTAGGGTCAGACAGCATGAATTATTCATTGGGTTCTCACACTTGCCTTTATGGTTAAGTCATCATAATATATCATAGTTACCATGGAGAATGCTAAGTTTCTAAAACCAAAAATTATTACTCTTTTTAAAGATTCTTTTATATGTAACATAAGTAGATGTGTAATGAGACCCATTATCAAGGAGAAAGAACTACTTAAAATAAATTTTTATATTATAACTTTAAATAAAATGTAATCTGTATCTTTAATTAACTTAGATTTGTGTACATATAAGTTTCTAAGAAATAGAGCATTTTTAAAACCATATCTTCCTACAAGACTGAGATTGAGTTAAGCGTATTTATTTTGGTACATTAGTCTATAATTAATTCTGATTTTATATCCCTTAAGATTATGCATGAACACAAAGTGAGGGAAAGTATCATATTCAATCTGCAAGACAAATGTAACTATTTTTCTTAAGGAATTTCTTTTGTTAATGCAATTATTTTAATTTGAGTTTTAATGTGTCTCAAAGTAGGGATGTACTGTTCATTTATATCTAAGTCATAGGTTTGAAATGGAGTTTACAGGCTATGGTTCCATAGCACTCAGATTAAACTGTAAAAAGTCCTCCTGACAACCCCCAGAGCCTTGCCAAGCTTGCAATCTTGCCCATTGCTCCTCAAGCTATCCCTCTCCTCTCTACTTTCTGTCCACACTGGCCTCTCTGAAGACTCCAAACTCATTTCTGACTTTAAGCTCTTGCCTTATTTCTTCATTCTGCATACTGGTCAAGCTCCCCCAAAATCAGCTCACTGTAGCCAAGCTAGGCCTTGAGGGGTTAGTTCAGATGTCACCTTGGAGAAGACACATCATTCTTATATTTTCTTCATAACAAATTGCTATTTAAAATTATCTCACTAATGTATTTGTTACTTCACAAACCGTAATTGCAAGCTAATTATGATCTGTTCCACAAGCAGTGTTACCTATGTGAGGCTTAAACACTGGTTCCTGCCTCTTTTGGTCCCTGTGTCCCCATCACCAGAGTCAGAGCATGTGTTCAACATGGAGTGAGCAGTCATTACATATTTTCAGAGTGAATGAACTAGGATTATCAAGGACAGGGATTGGCAAACTTTTTCTGGAAAGGATCTGTTGATAAATATTTCAGGGTTTGTTGGGGATTTTCTCCTTTCCTTTCCTTTCTTTTCCTTTCCACAACTCTTTAAAACTGTATAAAACCAATCTTAGGCAGACTTCACAAAGACAGGTCCTGGGGCAGTTTTGCCAATGGCTAGATTTTGTTCATGGGTCACAAGCATGATGTCCTAATCCCAGTAAAGGTGGCTTATTATGCAGTAGATTCTTACTCCAGACCCTTGAATTAGTCTCTAGAGATGGGGTCCAGGAATCTGTGTTTTCCTTAAGGAATTCTTAGTTGCTCAGTCATGTCCAAGTCGTATCTCTTTGCAATCCCATGGACTGTAGCCCACCAGGCTCCTCTGTCCATGGGATTCTCCAGGCAAGAATACTGGAGCAGGTAGCCATTCCCTTCTCCAAGGGATCTTTCCATCCCTGGGATCAAACCCCAGTCTCCTTCATTGCCAGCAGATTCTTTACTGTCTGAGCCACCAATGAAGCCTTCTTGATGCTTAGCAACTGATAAATTTGAGAAGGAGGGTATTGAAGTGAAGTGAATAAACTTACAAGCCACTTAGGAAAGAAAATGATCATGATAAAATTTCACTAATGCAATAAAGTTTACAAATAATAAAGTTATTTTTTTGGTAAAGTGTTAAATAATAGCTTAATTTTTTTTAGAGCTTATCACATTCACTTACCTTAAATTCTCTACCTTTAATGAGGAACAGAACTTTATCTACTTTTCTTAGGTGCCAAGAAGTGAAATTTGTCTATCCTATCCCATTATAGAAATGATAAAAAAAGTTGAAGCTTAAGCTTAAATGAAAAAAATCCCATGCTTTGTTCCACACTATTTTCAGACTCTACAGTGGACACCAGTGCTGGCTATAAACTCTTTGTTTAGTAGAAATCTGACATGGAATCGGGTCACTGAGAAGGAGACAATTTTAAGAGGACTTTCTTTAAAGGTCAAAATGCAGTAGCATTTCAGTGAAGTGGAAAGTACAGCTATGACTGTTCTCACTTTCAATGTAGCAGTCTTTCAGCACAGGCTTGAAAAAGTTTCACTTTTATAGATTTTAGTGTCAAATTGATTTATCATTTACCAAATGCTAGAAACAATGTGAAAAGTAGAAATAAAAATAATTAGAAGTAACTATTGCAATTTATTTGTAATTGTTCAGTGTCCTTTCTGTTTGTTTGTTGTTTGTTTTTCTCAATTATATAGAAGCTTGCACTATATTTTCTCTGATCTGACTTTGAACATGTCTAGTCCAAAGATGTGTAATTCATATAACCTCTCGATTTATTATGTCTATACTTTAATTTATTAGTAGTACCTCTGCCAGGCTTCCGTTTGGCTCAGCTGGTAAAGAATCCACCTGTAATGCGGGAGACCTGAATTGGATCCCTGGGTTGGGAAGATCCCCTGTAGAAGGGAACAGCTACCCACTTTAGTATTTTGGCCTGGAGAATTCCATGGACTGTGTAGTCCATGGTGTCATAAAGAGTTGAACACAACTGAGTGACCTTCACTTTTATTTCATGCCTTTATTAGTTACTGATAATGCTTGTTTTCAACACTGAGTGTGCTTCAGGAACTGCAGTATACACTACCTAACCATGATCTGCTTTAACCTCTCTATTGGCTCCCTACCCTCCTTATTTTGTGAATGAGGAAACCAAGGCTGAAAAAGTATTAGAAAGTCAACCAAGGGCACACCCATGGGAAGTGGAAGAGTTGGGAGGACTATCAGTGGGCAGGCCTGAACTATTCCAGTAGAAGAAGAAAAGGAGAGGAACAAAGGATCTGGACCCATGCAAGGGAGGAAAGAGGAAAAACAGGTGGGAAAGGTGGAGAAATAAGGAGTCATCTTGGGTTCACACCACTTGATAAGATTTCTTGACAATGTCCAGCAATAGAGAACAGTATTTCCAATTTCTTCTTCCATTTAGTGTCTTTTAACTTCTATGTGAAAAATAAGCTTTATGATGCTACTTAAAATGAAGTACATCTTGTCAATTTTCCCTAAATTTTGTGTGTTTTAAAGAAAAAAGACTTTTCCCTAAACAGAACAGAAACCAACCCTACCCAAATCACATTTATTAAACTTCTTCCATTGAACATGGAAGACCTACAACTAAATGTCAGATAGATAATAACTAATCTAGGCCAAAGTTCATATTTAATATTGAGGGACCCGAATTAAACATTCTTTAATAGAATGTTTTTTCAGGAAATAAATCACTTCATAATAGATTCCAAAACATGGGGTCATGACAACTAAGAGGCCAGAATATAATGTGGAAAATTGATTAAAATATGCACAATCATGTACATACAGCTGTTCTGCACACATGTGCATGTACACACAAACACATCCAACTTTGTTCCCAGAAAATGTTTTAAGTGTTTATTGTTCCATAACCATATAAAAGGATACAAGCATATTCCTATGATTATGTCAGTGTTTCAAAAGCTATTATTTTATATTAATGCCAATTTTCCAAAGCCATGAGGTACTTATTATTAGATACAAATGATCATAAACAATTAAATTCTACACTGCTGGAATGTGTTTATTTCAATTAGGAAATCATTTATGTGATAAAGAGATGATGACAGAAAACCTAAAACCATGGCCCACAATTATCAAGATAAAGTATTTTGTCATGTAATAATCTGACACAGAGGCTTTCCTGGTGGCTCAGATGGTAAAGCATCTGCCTGTAATGTGAGAGACCTGGGTTCCATCCCTAGGTTGGGAAGATCCTCTGGAGAAGGAAATGGCAACCTGCTCCAGTACCCTTGCCTGGAAAATCCCATGGATGGAGGGGCCTTGTAAACTACAGTCCATGGGGTCTCAAAGAGTTGGACACAATTGAGAGATTTCACTTTCACTTAATCTGACACAAAAGCTATACAAATCGAACATTTTGTTTGCAAAGCAAAATGTGGTGTCATTATGATTTTCTTGCATGTCCCTGTGATATCTAGTAAATACCAAAGCTTAATTTGATCAAAAAGCTGTGAAGTAACCAAGGATCAGAGAGTAACAATGGTGATTCAACCACAGTGTGGTCATATTGTTAGATAGATTGGAATGGAACAAATTCCCTTGTTTCACTTGGTGGGGAAGAGTGGTTACTGAGTGAAAAGGAAAATTAGATTGCAAAAATAATTTCACAGTAGCTATTCTTCGACTTCCATATGAATTTATTATTATTATTACTATCATTATTATCCCTAGAACTACAAACTATTTTAATTAACATATTCATGTGAGAATGATATTCAATTGATAAAATGATTTAGAACAAGCATACAGGCTTACATTTCTGATAAAATGAAAGGGTTAGTCACTCAGTTGTGCCTGACTCTTTGCGACCTTGTGAGCTGCAGCCCACCAGGCTCCTCTGTCCACGGGATTTTCCAGGCAAGGATACTGGAGAGGTTTGCCATTTCCTTTTCCAGAGGATCTTCCTGACCCAGGGATCGAACCCACATCTCCTGCACTGAAAGTAGATTCTTCACCAACTGAGCTACCAGGGAATCCCCTTCTGATAATATGCGAGACTACAAATACTGAAATTTTCATCCCCACAAAACCTTCAAAATATTAAAATATCTTTTAAAAACAGACAACCAACATTACAAGAAAATGAAGAGAATCTTCAGAAAGGAATAATGAAGTGAGAATACCAATACACAGTGACTTTAAAAATGTCCAAATACAGAGGCTTGCCCTGTGGACATTTTCTGATCCCCAAGGAGGTGGCTTCTCTGGTGGCTCAGATGGTAAAAAGTCTGCCTGCAATGCAGGAGACCTGGATTTGATCCCTGGGTCAGGAAGATCCCCTGGAGAAGGGAATGGCTACCCACTCCAGTATTATTGCCTGGAGAATTCCATGAACAGAGGAGCTTGGTTGCCTGTAGTCCATAAGGTCACGAAGACTCAGACAAGACTGAGAGACTAATAGTTTCACTTTCAAGGAACTGTAAGACTTTATGGAGTGTGCAAGCAATGCAAGACAAGCACTTAAAACTGGGGAGTCCAGTTAGAGATCCTTTGTATAAGCCAGAGTTCCATGGAAGCACTATCTCAGGAAAAGTAAAAAGCTAGGGCAAATTGTCCCATGAGTGGATATAACAAGGAAACTGGTCTGACAAAACTTACTCTCAGGTAAAAGGTGAGTGTGGGGGGAACCAGAAGCCAGCCTTCTTGTAGTACCTGGGTTAAAATTTACAATAACTTCAAGTTACCAAAAAAATCCTACACAGCTTTAACTAATTAAATATTTTACAGTCTCCCAGAAGCCATAATTAGCTATGTAACAACAACAGCAAGAAAGGAATTATTCTTTCTTGCAAAAAAAAAAAACAAAAAAAAAGAAAGGAAGGAAGGAAGTTTTTTCAATTCAGATCTCATTGAGCTCTCATAGATACAGTAACAAGTCAGACACACAAAATTTACAACATGAGAGAAGGTACCAAGACGAAGAGTGAAAGTGAAAGTCGCTCAGTCGAGTCCAACTCTTTGCGACCCCATGGCATTGGGAATAGAGAGAAGAATAGATGAATTAGAAGAAGATCCTTAACCAGTGAATGGGTGGTGCTAGAGCCTAGATCCTTGATACAGTCCATGGAATTCTCCAGGCCAGAATACTGGAGGGGGTAGACTTTCCCTTCTCCAGGAGATCTTCCCAACCCAGGGATTGAATCCAGGTCTCCTGCATTGCAGGTAGATTCTTTAACAGCTGAGCCACAAGCCCAACAAAACTGGAGTGGGTAGACTATCCCTTCTCCAACGAATCTTCCCAATCTAGGAATCAAACCAGGGTCTCCTGCATTGCAGGCAGATTCTTTACCAAATAAGCTATCAGGGAAGACTAAGGTGAAGAGTAAGCAGAAGCATTAAAGAGAAGAATAATACTTTCAAAGACTTAAAATATTGAAATTGTTCTTTGAATGTAAAATTAATATGATAGATATACTTAGAGAAATGCATCTGAGCCACTGGAGAAGGCCATAGAAATACAGTTCAGTTCAGTTCACTTCAGTCTCTCAGTCGTGTCCGACTCTTTGCAGCCCCATAGGCTTCAGCAGGCAAGGCTTCCCTGTCCATCACCAGCTCCCAGAGCATGCTCAAATTCATGTTCATTGAGTCAGTGATGCAGTCCAACCATTTCATTTTCTGTCATCCCTTTCTTATCCAGCCTTTAATCTTTCCTAACATCCAGGTCTTTTCTAATGAGTCAGTCTTCTCACCAGGTGGCCAAAGTATTGAAGCTTCAGCTTTAGCCTCAGTCCTTTTATGAATATTCAGGACTGATTCCTTTAGGATGGACTGGTTTGATCTCCTTGCGGTTCAAGGGACTCTCAAGAGTCTCCTTCAACAACACAGGTCAAAAGCATCAATTCTTCTGTGCTCAGCCTTCTTTATGGTCCAAATCTCACATCATACAAGACTACTGGAAAAATTGCAGCTTTGATTATAAAGAATTTTGTTGACAAATAATGTCTCTGCTTTTTAATATGCTGCCTACCTTTGTCATAGATTTTATTCCAAGGAACAAGCGTCTTTTAATTTCATGGCTGCAGTCACCATCTGCAGAGATTTTGGAGCCCAAGCAAATAAAGTCTGTCACTGTTTCCATTGTTTCCTCATCTATTTGCCATGAAGTGATGGAACTGGATGCCATGATCTTAGCTTTTGAATGTTAAGCTTTAAGCCGGTTTTTTCACTTTCCTTTTTCACTTTCATCATTTTGGTTCCTCCCCACTTTCTGCCCTATGGGTGGTGTCATCTGCATATCTGAGGTTATTGATGTTTCTCCTGAAAATCTTGATTCCAGCTTGTGCTTCATCCAGCCTGGCATTTTGCATGATGTACTCTGTATATAAGTTAAAAAAGCATAGTGACAATATACAGCCTTGACGTAGTCCTTTCCCAATTTTGAACCAGTCCATTGTTTCATGTCTGGTTCCAACTGTTGTTTCTTGACCGGCATACAGATTTCTCAGGAGTCAAGTAAAGTGGTCTGGTACTTCCATCTCTTAAAGAATTTTCCACAGTTTATTGTGAACCACACAGTCAAAAACATGACTAAGAAATAAAAGGCTATCATAAATCTTTGTTATTGTTCAGTCACTAAGTCATGTCTGACTCCTTCTGATCCCATGAACTGCAGCACGCCAGGCTTTCCTGTCCTTCACTATCTCCCAGAGTTTGCTCAAATTCATGTCCATTGAATCAGTGATGCCATCCAACACATCTCATCCTCTGTCACCCCCTTCTCCTCTTGCCCTCAATCTTTCCAAGCATCAGGGTCTTTTCCAATGAGTGCTCTGCACATCAGATGGCCAAAGTGTTAAAACTTCAGCTTTAGCATCACTCCTTCCAATGAATATTCAGGGTTGATTTCCTATAGGATTGACTCATTTGATATCCTTGCTGTCCAAGGAACTCTGGATTCTTTTCCAGAACAACATTTCAAAAGCATGAAATCTTTGGCACTCATGACTCCTGGAAAAATCACAGCCTTAACAATATAGGTCTTTGTCAGCAAAGTGATGTCTCTGCTTTTTAATATGCTGTATAGGTTGGTCATAGCTTTTCTTCCAGGGAGTGAGCGTCCTTTAATTTCATGGCTGCAGTTATCATACTCAGTGATGTTGGAGCCCAAGGGAAAAAAAATCTATCCCTGTTTGCATTTTTCCCCCATCTATTTGCCATGAGATGATGGGATCTGCTGCCATGATGTTGGTTTTTTGAATGTTGAGTTAAGCCAGCTTTTTCATCCTCCTCTTTCACATTCATCAAGAGGCTCTTTAGTTCCTCTTCACTTTCTGCCATTAAAGTGGTATCATCTGCATATCTGAGGTTGTTGATATTTCTCCCAGCAATCTTGATTCCAGCTTGTGAGTCATCCAGCCTAGGATTTCACATGATGTACTCTGCGTGGAAGTCAAATAAGAAGGATGACCATATGCAGCCTTGATGTACTCCTTTCCCAATGTTGAACCAGTCTGCTGTTCCATGTCTGGTTCTAACTTTTGCTTCTTGACCTGCATACAGATTTCTCAGGAGGCAGGTAAGGTGGTCTGTGTTTCCCATCTCTTTAAGAATTTTCCAAAGTTTATTGTGATCCACACAAGCAAAGACTTTAGCATACTCAGTGAAGCAGAAATAGATGTGCTTTGGTTTTTTTTCTGAATTTCCTTGCTTATTCTTTGATACAAAAGATGTTGACAATTTAATCTCTGGTTCCTTTGCTTTTTAAAATCTATCTTGTACATCTGGAAGCTCTCAGTTCACATACTGCTGAACCCTAGCTTGAAGGATTTTGAGCATTACTTTGCTAGCATGTGAAATGAGTGCAATAGTTTGAAAATTCTTTGGCATTGCCTTTCTCTGAGATTGGAATGAAAACTGACCTTTCCAGTCCTGGGGCCACTGCTGATTTTTCCAAATTTTATAGAGTAGTAATGTAAAAAATAACAAAAATAAGGAATTTTTAAAATATACATTATAATAATTAAAGAAGTAAAGATACTTGCTGGAAGAGACAAACAGCAGATTGAAAAATTTTCAAGATATTTAAAAATTGGGAAAAACTCTAAAAAATGATTCAGAATTCATCAAGGAGAAATAGAAAAATTTGATAGAAATTATAAACATAAAGTAAGAAGCTCTATCACACATTTAATCAAAATTTCTAAAGGAGATAATAGAGAAAATTATGGAGAGATTTAAAGATACAATAGCAGAGAATTTTCCAAAATTGACCAAAGATGCATATTTTTAGATTTAAAAGTTCACATTTAATAATATTAAGCAATATGAGCTTCCCAGATGGCTCAGTGGTAAAGAATCCATCTGCCAATGCAGGAAACTAGAGACATGGGTTTGACCCCAGAGTTTGGAAGATACACCTGGAGAAGAAGATGGCAACCCACTCTAGGATTCTTGCCTGGGAAATTCAATGGACAGAAGAGCTTAGTGGGCTAAAGCTAATGGGGTCACAAAGACTTGGACACAACTTCAGCAGGTGAATAACAACAATCAAACAGTATAAATAAAATGGAATACAAAGTTAGTCATTTTATGATGAAATTGTGGAACCAAAGACAAATGTTAGAAGCATCTAAATAAGAAAAACAGATTAACTGTAAAGTAATAATAGGCAACCAATTCTCAAAATAAAAAAAAAATTGATACCAGAGAAAATGAAGTAACATATTTTAAAGCTTTAAGAGATAATATGCTGACATATAATTGTATACATAGTTAATGAGAGTGAAAAAAGACACCTTCAGGCAATCAAAAAGAAGAGTTTACCAGCAGAAGATCTCCAATAAAAGAAATTTTTAAATATGTCCTTGAAGAGGAATAAAAATGTTTCAAATGGAAGGTTAGAAATGAACAGGAAATTAATGAGGAAAGAAAAAGACAAATGTGTAGATAGTTCTACATAAACATTGACTTGTAAAATAGTAATAATAATACTTAATAAGAGGGTTGAAATACAGAACTGAAGAGCCAGCTCATTGGAAAAGACACTGATGCTGGGATAGATTGAAGTCAGGAGGGAAAGGAGACGGCAGATAATGAGATGGTTGGATGGCATCACCAACTCAGTGGACCTGAATTGGAGCAAACCCTGAGAGATAGTTAGGGACAGGAAAGCCTGGTGTGCTGCAGTCCATGCAGTCACAAAGAGTTGGACATGACTTAACACTAAACAACAAAATACTGTTCAACAACTTGAATGTCAGCTAGCATAGAAAGTTTGGGTGTTTTCAGGAATTAAAGATATAAGGTCTGGTACTATTCAGTAGAAGAAAAAAGAGATAAAATTTCAGCTTAAATAAATCAATTAAAACTTCAAAGTAATCACTAAAATAAAAAATGAAATAAAATTTATAAATTTTGAACCAACAGAAAGAAATGGGAGGCATGAGAAAGAAAAAAAAAATGGAATAGAAGGGATACAAATGGGAGAAAAACCAAGAAGGATGTAGCAAAAATAAAGAAGCAAACTAGGCATGATCAAAATAAGTCCTAGCATATTAATACTCATAATAAATCTGAATGGATAAAATTCATCCTGTAAAAGGTAACAGTAATCAAACTGAATAGAAAAAGAACATAGATACTTTCTAGAAGAGACAAAGAGAAAGACTGAAAATAATAAATAAAAGACCGAAAGTGAGAAAAACACACAGGTATATAGAAAAAGTCACATGAAAATATTTAGAGCAGGAAAGATCATGACACATGGAACCCAAAAGCTGGAGCTAAACAAGTGGGTTTCTGTCTATGGAGGTGAAAGTTGAGATTAGAGAGGGAGAGGATTCTGATCTTAAAGAACCTTGTAGGCAAGATAAGATTTTATTCTGAAAGGGAATGAAAACCAAATGCTTTCTAACTGAGAAATAGTGTGATTTGTATAACAGATTGAGTTGGGAGAAATCAGGAATCCAATTTTGAGAGATAATGGAGGTATCAGGTAAGCAGCTGGATCTACATATCTGAGCTTAAAATGCAAAGTCTAAACTGGAGCTCTAGGTTTGGAAATTCTCTATGAGAGTAGTATAAAAAGATACATGAAAGCATAAGGTCTTTTAAAAGAGTGTTGGCTGAAAATAAAATTAAATTATTGAGCCTTAATAATTCAACATTTAGAGGGGTACAAAAGAGTACAACTATCAGAAGAGTCCAGGAAGGAATTTCAAAGAAACAGCAGGAAGACGGGAAGAATGACTGTTAATTACAACTAACCATAATGCAAGCACTCATAAATTCATCTCTCTGTCATGTTAATTCATTTGCCAACTATCTGAATTTTGATCAGTAAATAACTTGGAGCAAAGATTAAAACATTAGTATATTTTCCCTAAAATTTCATCCAAAATATGTCATTCATTAGACACAGAGCACTGAAAATTCTGTGTTATGAAAACTTAAACATGTTTATACAATAAAAGATATATTTGGGGAAAATTCACTCGCATTCATAGCAAGGACTGCTTCTTTCCTCCCCTAACTATTCTCTTTCTCTTCTTTAATAATGAAACCTTCATAATTTTAGGTGGGCCCATGGTCTAGCAGATCTCATTTCCTATCCTCCTTATAACTCCCCATGTAGCCATCTGGGTTATATTTGATGACAGAATAGAAAAAAATGTGTGTAATTTCAGGATGCTTCTTTGGACAAATGAATTTTGTTCTCCTGGAAAGAGGACATGATGGTAGAAAGAGGAGCCATCTTGTACAGCAAGATGGAACCCTAATTTTGAATGAAATAGTAGCAAGATAAAATAACTATTTTTGGTACTAGTAAGTCCCTAAGAAAACCTTGGTCTAACTAACTAGATCTTAATTAAGGATAAGCAAATTCCTATCTACTTTAAGCCCCTCTTTGTTATAGCAGGCTAATGTGCATGTAATGCTCATATAGTTCTATCTACTGAAATACTTTTGCCTATATTTTTAATATAGGTAATTAAATATAAATATTACCTATATATTTTAGTATAGGTAATATAGGTCATAAGTAATCTCAGAACAAGTGGCACTAGCGGAAAACATAATCAACCTACCAGATACATAGAAACAAAAACAGCAAATTGATAAAAGTGAGGTGACAGAAGAACATGTTCCAAATGAGGGAAGAACAACTAAGTAAAGTGGAGATAGGCAAAGTACCCAATAAGGAATTCAAGGTAGTACTGAAAAGTTAATCAAAGAAACTGGGGGACAATGTATTAGCAGAGTGAGAAGTTTTTAAAGAACAGAAAACATGAAGAAGAATTAGATGAAGAATACAATGAGCAAAATAAAAAATACACTAGAAGAAATTGTAGAAGATTAAATGATACAGATGAATGGGTCAGCAGGCTAGAAGGTAGAGAAGTGGAAATCATTGAAGCTGAACAGGAAAAGATACAAGAATAAAAAGAAATGTGGATAGTTTCCAATATTGGAAAAGTGGTCTTTCATAGGAGAGGTCCAATTGTCCTAGCAGCACATTCCCCTCTGGCCACCAGAGCTGCATCTTCTATGAATGCCATCTCTGTAGGCTGCATGTGTTATCCTGGTGAGCTAGGTTGACTGCTGTGGATGGTCTAGTAGCATGGCTGACTGCAGCACAGTTGATTGTTAGGTCCTGACTTGCGCAGAGGCTGTGGCCATTGGTTGACAGAACTGGTCATGAGGTGACTTTCTATGGAACCCTTAGCAGGTAGGACTAGCACTGGTTCACTAGTGAGAAGAGCCAGGTTCTGTGGGAGGAGGTTGCAGAACCAGGATTTCCTGGATCTAGTGTTGGCCTACTGGTAGGTGAAGCCTGTTCCTGACATGGCTGATGGCAGTTTCTGTTCCATCCCAAAGCTGGTGCTGGCCTTCAAGGCAAAACTTCTGGGACTAAATTTCCCAGTGCAGAACCCCCAGGTTGGAGGACCTGATGTTGCACTGACTCTGTGCTTCTTGGGGAGAACCCCTCTGTAACTGTAATTTTCCTCCCACTTTTGGGTCTTCTACCCAGGGGTATGGGTCTTTTCTATACTGTAACTTTTATTCATCTCATTTGGTTCCTTGTTTATATTTCTAGTTATAGAAAATATTTTCTTGTAGATTCCAGTCTTTCTTGTCAGTAACTGCTCTATAAACTTTTGTAATTTTGGTGTACCTGCAGGATGAGGTGAGTTTAGCATCTTCCTACTCTACCATTTACAGCAATCCACAAGGATAAGGACTTTATTGAATTTATCATTGAATCTTTATTACCAAGCACCATAAACTATATTGAATTAATGTACTGAATTAAATTATGATTCTCCCCAAACTCTCCTCTCTTAGTCATTTTCCCTTGTGCTCTTTCTGGGAAGAGGGGTTGCTTATCCAGTTGTCTAGAATATGAAATAATTGGGCCATGTTCTGTAATGTGTCAGTCTGCTATATCTAACAGGTAGCACTTTGTTCCTCATTTCCTCTTCCACTACTGATGCATCAAGCTCTCTTCTTCCTGCTGAAAGAAGTTGCTCTCTCTCTCTCTGTCTCTCTTTTCTTTCTAATCCAGCTCCTAGGATATGAGGCTATTCAGGTTAAAAGATGTGATAGCTTCCCCATACTTAAAATCAGTTTCATTATTCTCTCATGTCAAGGCATGTGTGAACATGTGGGTCATAATATTCAGGCTCGGGATAATCAAGAGAATACTCAATACCAATATCTAGACCATACTCAAAAACCCTGTCTTTGTTAGATTTTTGCTGCTATATTTAACTGCTTTCAAGGAACTGATGAAATTATGTTATTTAATACCTGACTTTCATTCTTAGTGTGCCATCTTCTATTAATCGAGAACTCCAAAAGCAAAAGAAGATTAATGATAGTAACATTTGGCTACTTAACTTAATCCAATATCTTAAAAGATACTTTCAGACTCAAAGTAATACTTTAATATCTTTGTATATTATGTACCTTGTTATTACAATGGATAGTCTCTAATTTGTAAGAATTTATTTAATAATCATTAGGTAAAAGAAAGCAAAAAAGTGATACACTACAGCTAGGTAGTATCTGTATAAGAAACTACCCTAAACTTTATTTTGGGTAATGAGGATAAAAAGACCCTCATTAAATGTGGTAAGGAGTGATGAACACTGTGAATCAATGGATTGAAACTTCCTGTAGAGCTGCTAGATTGTTGGCATTGAGGTTCTAGAGAAGATGAGGTGAAAAGTTAAAAGTATTGGTTAGCAATTGAGATACATGTTTAAAGTATACAGTTTAGTTATCAGTAATAGCAAAGTTTGGGGAATGCCATCAGAGTGAATAAACAAGGAAATGTGGAGAGCAGGAGTATTGGATGGAATGAAGGGTGCTTGAAGGATTATTCACTTACATATAAGGACAGGAGTGGTCTCAGAAAGAAAAAGTGAGTAAGAAATTAAGACCATGGGGAAAAAAGAGATAAGTAATTACTTAAAGGGAAATGACAATAGCAGAGTACTAATCTGATGATGTGGGATTCAAATATAGTAAGATTTGAGTAAGTTCTGGGAGAGGATACATAAATGACAACAAAAACACCCATTCAATATTTCAATCTGGTAGTACAAGAGTTATCAGGAAAAAGAAACAGACAAAAGAAAAGCCACAATCTGAGAGCTACCATAGTGACAGGTCCTCTGGAGAAAGTTAGATTTTCATGAGGACAAGAAGATAAATGGTAAATTCATAGAAGCCGAACAAACTGGAGATTCTTACAAAACATGGACTAAGAAATCCAGATGAAACTGAGAAAAAGTTGGAGCTGGAGAGACAGGAAAGGATATGGAAGCCATGGGAAGCAGGGCTTATCATGGAGGCAGACAAGAGGGAAGGGCTAGTGAGGTTGGGGAGGAGTGGCTTTCTGGGACACTCTCCTTCACCATGTACAGTTCACCCTGGATTTCCAACCAGAGAGAGATGAGCTGACTCTGAATGTGTATGCTCAGTTAGGACCATTGTTTATATATAGAGTTGAGACTTCTGGAGAAGCTGGGGTCAGACTTCCTTCTCGCATGATGATACAGTATCCAAGGGCAATGATTGATCACTCTTTGCTCTTTAATAGTGTTGTGATCCTGGAAATTTATTTAACTTTTCTGAGCCACTGCTTCCTCATTTAAAAACATTAATAACTGTGATAATTAAATGAAGTAACATGTGCTCTAAATTGTTTAATTTAGAGCATGGGCAGTCATTATATTTTACCTGTTACTGTTTATTTCCCCAAAGCTTAAGTTAATGATTTAGGAAATCACATCAAAACTCATTGCTTTGTTCTTGTGGTTAGAATTAATTCCTAGCTCATTCAGAAATTTTCCTATGGACTTCCAGAAGCTAGGTTACCTTTACTAACATCAACTGAATGTAAATCATCTCTTGTTAGTACCATGAAATTAAAAGATGCTTACTGCTTGGAAGAAAAGCTACGACAAACCTAGAGAGAATATTAAAAAGCAGAGACATTACTTTGCAAACCAAGGTCTGTATAGTCAAAGCTATGGTTTTTCCAGGAGTCATGTATGGATGTGAGAGTTGGGCAATAAAAAAGGCTGAGCATCAAAAAGTCGACCCCTTCAAAGTGTGGTGCTGGAGAAAACTCTTGAAAGTCCCTTGGACAGCAAGGAGATCAAACCAGTGAATCCTAAAAGATATCTACCCTGAATATTCATTGGAAGGACTGATGCTGAAGCTAAAGCTCTACTACTTTGGCCACCTGATGGAAAGAGCTGCCTCACTGAAAAGACCCTGATGCTTGGGAAGATTGAAGGCAGGAGAAGAAGACAACAGAGATGGCATGACCAATTCAATGGACATGAGTTTGAGCAAATTCTGTAAGATAGTGAAGGACAGGGAAACCTGGCATGCTGCGGTCTATGGAATCACAAGAGTTGGACATGACGGAGTGATTGAACAATAAAATTAGTACCATTTCTGCAACTGGGATGGAGACATTGACTCTTACATAAAGAAAGAATTTTTATTTAAATCTAGTTAGTATTCATTGTTATCTCTGTGGTATTCATGAACTAAACACTCTATTGCTATGTGATCTAAATAGTACTCTGAAATCTGCCACTGTTCAGACTTCCTGACCCGTGGCAAGCACAGTAAAGACAATGAGCATGATTTAAAAATTGTGATAAAAATAGAACAATAATAAGTGCAGTTTATTATTTTCTTACTGGACAAAAAAATTGGTAGAAAATGGAAAACGATAATACAGATCATGTTGACATTATATTTTTCTCTAAGAGTATCATACAGGAAAGTCATACAGAAAAATCAAGAATATGGACATTCAAACCTTCAAAGGTATTTGACTTTTTTCAATAGCACTTCATGCTGCTCCGTCTAATCCTATGCATAAAGAAATACTAATGCCATATTAAAGAATGTTACTTTTCAAGCAAAATCATGTAAATATAAGGTACAGAATAAAAGTATGTATTCCAACAAAATTTTACTTTGGACACTGAAATTTTGATTTCATATTTTTCACGTGTTAAAAAAATTATCATTTTTATCCTTTAAGCCATATAAACATAAACATGGGGTTCTTGATGCTGGAAAAAATTGAAGGCAAGAGGAAAAGGGGGTGACAGAGGAAAAGATGGTTGATGGCATCACTGATTCAATAAACATAAATTTGAGAAAACTCAGGGAGATAATGATGGGCAGAGAAGCCCGGTATGCTATAGTTAATGGGGTTGCAAAGAATCAGACACAACTGAGCTGAGCGACTGAACAACAACAAAACATAAATATATAAAAATGTTCTTTGTCTGTGGACTGTACAAACAGAAATAGTGAGAGGATATTGCTGATGGATTTGTCCTGTGGGTTGTAATTTGCAAACTAGGTGACGCAAGATGGTATAGTCAGGTTTGCAAAACACTGCAAAGCTCTACTAAATGTGATCAGCATTTAAGAAACCAAATGAACAAGGTATCAATGCATTTTTTAAAAAGGTAAATGCAAAATGAAACAAAGGCAAGTAATAGACTGGTTCAAATGCAATTTTGCTTTTTGCATGGCTGAAATTTGTTGTTTGATATTGCAATATATTCTTATGTAAATATGGTTAAGTTACACATTATTTTAATGTGCATTTCTTGTTTTATGTTTTTTTTCCGCTAATGACTTATTACTTCACATTTATTTTCTCTGTATTCTAGACTATGGAAATAATGTTAGACAAAAAGCAAATGTGAGCAATTTTCTTATTTGAGTTCAAAACGGGTCATAAAGCAGTGGAGACAACTTGCAACATCAATGATGCATTTGGCCCAGGAACTGCTAATGAACATATAGTGCAGGGATAATTCAAGAAGTTTTACAAAGGAGATGAGAACCTTGAAGATGAGAATAGTGGCTGGCTATTAGAAGTTGACTGTTATCAGTTGACAGCCATCATCGAAGTTCTTTTTACAGCTATACAAGAAGTTGCCAAGAACTCAATGTTTAGCTCAGTGCATGTGTGCTCAGCTGCTTCGTCATGTCTGACTCTTTGCAACCCTATTATCTGTAGTCTGCCAAGCTCCTCTATCTGTGGGATTCTCCAGGCAAGAATACTGGACCAGGTTGCCATGCCCTCCTCCAGTGTATCTTCCCAACCCAGGGATAAAACCTGTGTCTCTTATTTCTCCTGCATTGGCAAGCAGGTTCTTTACTACTAGCACCATTTTGGAAGCCCATGGTTGTTTGATATTTGAAGCAAATTGGAAAGGTGAAAAAGCTTGATTAGTGGGTGCCTCATTAACTGACCAAAAAGTCAAAAAAATCTGTCATATTCTGAAATGTCGTCTTCTCTTTCTATGCAACGAATATACAGTGCAGTAGTGGTTCAAGACGTTTTACAAAGGAGATGAGAGCCTTGAAGATGAGGAGTATAGTGGCTGGCCATGAGAAGTTGACAACAATGAACCATTTCTGGATTGGATTGTGACTTGCAACAAAAAGTGGATTGTTTACAACAACTAGTGATGGCCAGCTCAGTGGCTGGACTGAGAAGAAACTCCAAAACACTTTCCAAAGCCAAACTTGCACTAAAAGAAGGTCGAGCTGGTGGTCTGCTCAGCAAATTGACATGATGTACTGAAAACTGCAATGCCTGCAGGCAGCACAGGTCAACAGAAAGGGCTCGGTTCTTCTCAATGTCTAACCATACACTGCACAACCAACGCTTCAAAAGTTGAACAAGTGGGACTACAAAGTTTTGCCTTATATGTCATATTCATCTGACCTCTCACCAACTAACTACCACTTTGTCAATCATCTCAACAACTTTTTTGCAGGGAAAATGCTTCCATAACCAGCAGGAAACAGAAAACCCTTTCAAAGAGCTTGTTGAATCCTGAAGCATGGATTTTTACACTATAGAAATAGACAAAGCTGTTTTTCATTGCCACAAATGTGTTGATTGTAATGGTTCCTATTTTGATTAACAGAGATGTGGTTGAGCCTAGGTATAATTATTTAAAATTCACAAACTGCAGTTATTTTTAGACTAACCTTTAACAACACTTTGGTAAAACTATTGGCAGCATACAAATGGTTAACATCCTATATATACATCAATTGTATGTAAAGAACACAACTTAGGAAATTTTCTGGCAGTTCAGTGGTTAAGACTCGGTGCTTCCAGTGCAAGGGGCGTAGATTTCATCCCTGGTTGGAGAACTAAGATCCTGCATACCATGTGGCATGGCCAAAATATTGAAAATTTAAATAAAAAATAATTTTAAATAAAAAGGAAACACAAGCTATTTAGAAAAAAAATCCAGGAAAAGATACAAATAGGGCATAAACAAACAGCTAATAAAATATGGATAAATAATCAGAATTCTAAGGAAAGTTAGAGATGGGTGAGTTCTTAGCTGGCCAGGTGACTGCAGACTCTCTGGATTCTGAAGGTGTTTATACTGACTCTTAAAAGTTATTTTTGTGCATTCTTAAGAGAATTTTATTGCAGCAGATACTTCCTCCTCTGGTTGATTTGGTCAGGCTGATGCACCACTCTTCTAGATGTCCTCCTGTAACTCTTTCTAAAGTTACTAGTGAAATTGAATAATCAGTTAGATCCTTTACCAGTGGTCCCCAACCCTTTTGGCACCAGAGACTGATTTCATGGAGGACAATTTTTTCTTGGAGTTGGTTGAAAGGAGTATGGTTTGGGGATGATTCAAGCACATTACATTTATTGTACACATTATTTCTATCATTATTACATCAGTTCTACCTCAGATCATCAGGCAATAGATCCTGGAGGTTGGGGATCCCTGCCTTAAACTATAACTTGCTTATTAGTATCCTGTATCCTGCCTTCATCAATCAAACTTGTCTTAACCTTTCTTGCAAATTGCATATCCTCCAAGCTTCACATAGCTTAGATGATATATCCAAGACTCCTTTGAGCGCCCCTGATAACACTTTTGATGTTTGGGTCTCTATAGTGAAGGTTGCTTAAATTGCTTTTGCTTTCTAAGAGCATGGAGTTAGTCTTGCCTAGCTCAAACTGGTCCGATCACTGACCGTTCAACAAGCCTGCACAGATGTCTGATGGATGATGCTGATGTCAGAGGGCCAAAAACACTACCCTTAGATTAGGCTAATGCTATCATTTTCAGAGCATACATCCCATAAACTACTTAACTCAGATATACCATGCATAACACTAGTTGCTTCATCTTTTTCTCGCCTCCAGTCACCTTTCTCCACAGCTCAGACCACCCTGCTTCTTTATCCCATAAATATCCTAGCCCCAAGCCTTTGGGGAAGTCGATTTGAGATGTGTTCTCCTATTTCCTTGCTTGACTGCTCTTAAATAAGCCATTTTGCTCCTGGAAACCTCAGCATCTCAGCCTTTATCTTGCTGCATATCAGGCCAACAAACCTGGCTTGGTGATACTAGGACTATAGCACTTACTTCTGGCCTCTTTTTATTGGAATCTCTTGATCCATCTAAGTGCTCTTTTGGTTAGAACCTAAAATGGCCTCAGACTAGAACAGTTTCCTTCACAGGCTGTGTGCATCTGGTCAGTGGCAAACAGTCACACATCAGAAGCCTTGATGGCTTTAGGCTATGGCAAATAAGTTCAACCACCTCACTCTGCTGCTCAAGCTCCACCATCAGCCTCAAACGTGCACTACACGGCTGTCGTTCCAGCAGGGAACATGCTTCAAGATCTCCTGCATTCCCCCACAAACCCCCCAAAATTTAAGGTGAAGATAGAAGATACCTTTCTCCACTCTCTGACCTACTTGCATTTCTCAGCCTAGCTGAGGTTTCCAGATTAACAACATCTACTTGGTTTTTAAAACACTTCATTTGTAAATTTTTCACAAAAGATCTGTCTTAAGCTCATTTTCTGGAGAAGACAATGGCACCCCACTCCAGTACTCTTGCCTGGAAAATCCCATGGACAAAGGAGCCTGATAGGCTGCAGTCCACCGGGTCGGCAAGAGTCGGACACGACTGAGCGACTGAACTGAACTGAAGCTCATTTTTATACGTGATGTTAGTATAACATCTCATTACACATAGTTATTGAACTTTGCATTGATGAACATTAATAAAATTCATATAAAAACTGACAAAGTGGTTGGTCATAAGAAAAACGTTAATTGAAATAAAATTATATAGGCCATGTTCTCTGACCATAATGTAATATGATTGAAAATTAAGTATAACTATTGTTATTTATTTGTTTACAAAAGTCAGTCTGGAGTTTCATAAAAAAAGATTGTTACTCCTGAGGTGACTGAGAAGTGACAAAAGATTTTACATTTTCTTTTGCTTATTTCTTTCACTTTGCTATTTTTAATAAGTTTACATTTGCAATTTAGAAATTAAAGCAAATAAACGATGGCAACAAAAAGAAAAGTGAAATCTGTAAGCAGAACCTAATACTACAGCCAAATCAAATAAGATAAATACTGAACAGAATTCATTGCATTAAGCATTGAGCGGTTCCTAGAGATCTCTATCAGAGCTGTTTCATTGGAATATCAGATTTTATTAAGGAAAAAATACTTTTAAATAAAAGCATATTTCATAAAATAACAATAGAGTGACAGCTTTAGGAAACTGCTTGAAGATTTATATAGCTACATAATAAAAAACAATTTTATTTTTAAATATTTTTTTGATATGGGCCATTTTTCAAAATCTTTATTGAATTTAATACAGTATTGCTTCTGTTTTATGTTTTGGTTTTTTGGCCATGAGGCATGTGGGATCATAGCTTCCTGACAGAGTTTGAACCCACTACCTGTACTTTGGAAGTCTTAACCACTAGACCAACAAGGAAGTCACAAAAACACTTTTCAGAAGACCTTCTCTAGTTGATTAAAACCATTAAAAATCTGGGTGGGAAAAAACTACTTCACGTGCAGATCGCATTTGATTAATTTTAAGTCTCAATATGACTGAATTCTCATTTTAAATGAAACTGTTTAACTAATGGCACATATGTGTAAAGCAACTGATTGCTTTGGAATTAAAACTGCAAGAAAGAGAAAATCATAATAATCAATTTTTCATATGTAGAACTTGAAGCTTCTTTGCCAATGGTACCTCTTAAAACCAACTGAGCTAAACCATCACAGTATGAGTATAATGCTTATTTTTGATGCAAAAAATAGTTTTATCTATGCATGAACATGTCTATCCAAAGAATAAAATGCTCAACATAACTAAAATTATTTTAATGCTAAATTTTAAGTGACAGATATTAGATTATTGTGCATTTCATATGACTTCATATTTCCATTCATGCTGAATGTTTAATATAAAAAATATTGATGTATATAATCAATTATACAAATCATGGTGTTGTGTAATACGATGATAGGAATAAAATGAAGCTATAAGTAAATACTGAAATATATACTATCAAGTTGTTTGAAAGTCCAGTATAACGTCTATAAATAGCAAAAATAAAAGTTAAAGCTAAACAACCAAATTGCATGAATGCAATAGTATAAAGAGATGGTATTCAACCTTTATTTTATCATTTAATTATTAATGGTAAATAATTTGCCTGAAATTCATAAGATTTGGCAAAGACCTATTGCATCATAGTTGAATAGATTAGGAAGATTTTACTCAAGGCTATTGCAATAGAGGGTAGAGATTGAACTCAACTCCATTGAACAAAGGGCTTGAGGTTTTTAAGTGCTGGAATGAGCTAGTAGAAAAGTACTAGAGGAAGCTGAATGAAAAGTTGGTAAATTTAATTAGGCCATCTGTGCTTACTGACACTTAGAGATCAAAATTTCATTCAGCTTCCTCAACTTGAGTGAAGTCATAAGGTTATGGAAAGATACTCCACAGGATGTATCAAGAGGAAAGAAAATTTAAAAAATAATGAGATGTCACCACACATCTACTAAAATGACCAAAATCCAGAACACTGAACACCAAATGCTGACAAGGATATGAAGCATGAGGAACTGTGATTTACTGCTTATGGGAATGGAAAATGATATAGTCACTTTTGAAGACAGTTTAGTGATTTCTTACAAAACTAAACATACACCAACCATAGGATCTAGCAATCACACACCTTAGTATTTGCACAAAGTAACTGGAAATTTGTGTCTATACAAAAATCTGCACACAAATGTTTATAGCAGCTTTGTTCATAATTTCCAAATCTTGGAAGCAACCAAGATGTCCTCCAATAAACTGTGGTGCATCCAAACAATTGAATATTATACATTGCTGCACAGAAATGAGCTATCAAGCCATTAAAACACAGAGAGATAGCTTACATGCATATTACTAAGTGAAAGAAGACAGTATGAAAGGCTATATACTGTATGATTCCAGCTCTATGGCATTCTAAAAAAGACAAAACTATAGTGAAAGTAAAAACATCAGTGGTTGCCACAGGTTAGGGGAAGAGAAAGATGAATACATGGAACATGGAGGAGTTTTAGAGTAGTAAAAATACTCTGTATGATACTTAAATGGTGGATACATTTGCCCAAACCCTTAGAATATACAACACCGAGAGTGAACCCTAATGCAAACTAAAAATTTGGGGGACAATAATGTTTCAGTGTAGATTTAGCAGTTGTAACAAATGTACCACCCAAATGGGTGGTGTTGATAATGGGCAGAGTCCTTGCATGTCTAGGGGCAGGAGGTATTTTGTTATCTCTCTATATTTTTACTTTTGCTTTAAATCTAAAAATAGTGTTAACCATTCAGTCATGTCCAAGTCACTGCATCCCCTGGGACTGCAGCCTGCCAGGTTTCTCTTTCTATGGAATTCTCCAGGCAAGAATATTGCAGTGGGTAGCTATGCCCTTCTCCACGGAAACTTCCTGACCCTGGGATCAAATCCAGGTTATCTTTGTATTTTCTTACTTTTGCTGTGAATCTAAAAACCACTCTTAAAAAGCTGTCTTTAAATTTTTTATTTTAATCAAAACAACTAAGATTTTTTTTTTTGTAGTTTATTGTGCTTTATTATACATAGATTTGAATCCTAGAAAAAACAGTGCTAGAATCTTTTTCATAAAGGACATTCTTTTCCATTTTATAATATTTATCACCAGTTTTCTTTTTTTTTTTTTATTATTGTTTTTGCCATACATTGTTATGATATCACCATGGGTTTACATATGCTTCCCCTCCGGGTCCCCCTTCCCTCCTCCCTCCCCCCCGGGAAATCTCGCTGCACCAGTCCCGAGCATCAATCCTGGGCTGGCGATTGATTAGACACATGACAATTAACATGCTTCAATGCCCTTCTCCCATCTCATCCCACCCTTACCCTCATCCACAAAGTCCACAAGTCTATTCTATACATCTGCGTTCCTTTTGTTGTCTCCCATGTTGGGTTCTCATTACTGTCTTTCTAAATTCCATATATATGTGTTAATATACTGTATTGTTGTTTTTGCTTCTGGCTTACTTCACTCTGGATAATGGGCTCCAGTTTCGTCCATCTGAGTAGAATTGCTTCAAATGAATTTTTTTTTAATGCTGAGTAATATTCCATTGTGTATATATACCACAGCTTTCTTATCCATTCGTCAGTTGTTTACAATAGCCAGGACATGGAAGCAACTAAGATATTTATTAACTGAGGTTTAAAATTGTGAAACTTTATAAAAACTTAGCATTTGAGTTTACTCAAATATTTTTAAAAATAATAATAATATTGGAATATATAATTTCTTTCAAATGCATAATTTGATAAATACTATTCCAGTGGTTATCATCAGTGAAATAAAGAAGAAGAGGATAATGTTCTCATTCTAAGAATCTACTTTACATGGTCTTTTAAAAAATCCAACAAAGAAATCTATTTTTAAATAAGCTATTCAGTCTCTTCCAGATTTTATACATCTATCAAATAGAAGTTTTGACAGCATAGTTAATGCTTTTGGAGTCTATTCTGTTTTTAAACTGACTTATTTTAAATTCATTGATTATAGTATTTTTATATATTATTAAATGTTTGGCCCAATAAATAATTTACAGCCAAGTAGGTTAAGTTTCAGAAATGTTATATCTTGGTCAATAACCTATTCTGTGATAATATAAATAAAGAATATACCTTTGCCTCATTCCTCAGATTAAATATGTGGCACATATTTCCAAACATTATAGGAAGAGTCATCTTTGGTTTTTACTTCCAGACAGTGAAAAGATAGCCAATTCTGTTGAAAAGGGAAAAATGTATTATAAATGTAATCTGTTTCCAGTCCATGGCATCCAGAAAAATATTTTTTTATTTGTACTATTTTAATGTTTTAGCCTTTACTACCTTATAGTTCCTGGAGGAGGGCATGGAATCTACTCCAGTATTTTTGCTTGGAGAATCCTATGGAAAGAGGAGCTTGGCAGGCTACAGTCCATAAGGTCACAAAAAATCAGACATGGCTGAGGTAATTGAGCATGCACACATGTACCTTATAACTAAGAAATTCATTGTATGTATAAATCATATGTCCTACTATTGAAATAAGTATTTTATATAATAATCAAAGTATCTTGGGAAAATAGAAGTTGTTTTTAATCATACTGTTACTTTCTAAAAGCTCGGGACTGGTGCAGCGAGATTTCCCGGGGGGGAGGGAGGAGGGAGGGGGGACCCAGAGGGGAAGCATATGTAAACCCATGGTGATATCATGACAATGTATGGCAAAAACAATAATAAAAAAAAAAATTAAAAAAAAAAACTTTGACTTAATTGAAGTAAGATTTTAACTTTTCTTAACTATCTGTGATAATGGATTCTTTCATTTTCTTGAAATTGTCACAGTTTCAACACAGTTTCTTATAGATGTTCTATCTGAACACTCTTACATGAATACTATAAAAAGTATAAATATGGATAATTAAAGAAGACTAAGAAAATACTACTGTGCCTAATTACCAATGTGCCTTTTCTAGTGGCATAATTTTATTCTGAATTATAATTCCTTTTTAAACATATCTTCTAATTTTCTTAAAGAGTGTTCTGATAAATTGTGAATTATACCTTATCAATAAGAAAATATTATATTGTAATTGCTTCCCAGTTAATATATATGAAAACAGGTTTGCCATGTACCAATTATTAGGAGTTTTTTACTTAGCAAATTGTTGAAATCAAATCTGTCAATAATCTTATAGTGTATCTCTCAGTAATAAAAACCTGAGAAAATGTGCAATTCCACACAGTTTGGTTCCAACTCTCTGTGAAAATTTCTCATGCAGTGATATGGCAAATTCTTTATTTGAGGACAAGACTATGTTTCATATATATATTTTACAACACAATGCTTTAATTCAACATATAGATTTTGAGCATTTGCTCTGTGACAATCATTCTGTAGAGTGAGGAGAAAAATTAGGCTGCTATATCATCTCCAAACAAACTATGCCCCACTATTTTTAATGTTTAACTCAGCATGATGTATTCAATTTGGCTGTCGAGTTGAAAATTGCAAAATTTGGTCAACTTACTTATATGTCAACTACTTTAAGTAATTCAATGTGTAGTTAGTTCTGTAGTTAAATAGAAGAAAATGAAATTAATACATATCTCATAAAGTAGTTGTATGGTCTAATGAGACAAAATAAACAAAGAATTCTTAGGCATTAGATATTATCCAGATATTTGGATCAGAGTAAGTGTCCTTTATATACAGGCCGTGATTATTACTAATATGGTTAATACTATAACATTATTTTATATCTTTTAATTGAAGAACAATAAGGAATGTATACATACATTTTCCTTCAATATTTAAAAACATCTCTCTTTGATTACCTCAAGAATTTAAATACATATGACTTTTTGTAGCAAAATTAAATTTTAAATTCTAAAAATCAGAAAAGGAAATTGGAAGTATCTCAGGTAAAAAAAATCTTACTATATCTTCTTTCTCCACAAATACATAAATTGGGAGTTCTAGTATGGTCCATTTCAAAAATAGTATACATATTTACACATACATCAATATTCTCAGAAATAATCTTGGCAAGGACACCTTAGTTCAAAGAATAGGTTGTAAAGCAAATATCGTATCTGGGTAACTAGACGAATTAGATGCTTCATGAAGAACAAAAAAAGCTCTTTAAGAATTATTGTCTGCAATTTTTAAATGTTTACTGTAAGTTTTTGATAGTCTAGGTCCACATATCCTTACACACAATTCCAAAATCAAAGAATTCTAAAAACATAAAAATGGTTTCCAATCAATATACCAGTGAAACCTGAAATGACCTACATTCAGTTCAGTTCAGTTCAGTTCAGTCACTCACACGTGTCTGACTCCTTGTAACCCCACGAGCTGCAGCACGCCAGGCCTCCCTGTCCAACACCAGCTCCTGGAGCCCACCCAAACTCATGTCCATTGAGTTGGTGATGCCATCCAGCCATCTCATCCTCTGTTGTCCCCCTCTCCTCCTGCCCTCAATCTTTCCCAGCATCAGGGTCTCTTCCAATGAGTCAGCTCTTCGCATAAGGTGGCCAAAGTATTGGTGTTTCAGTTTCAACATCAGTCCTTCCAATGAACACCCAGGACTGATCTCCTTTAGGATGGACTGGTTGGATCTCCTTGCAGTCCAAGGGACTCTCAAGAGTCTTCTCCAACACCACAGTTCAAAAGCATCAATTATTCAGCACTCGGCTTTCTTTATAGCCCAACTCTCACATCCATAGATGACCACCTTAAAAACCATAGTCTTGACTAGATGGACCTTAGTCAGCAAAGTAATGTCTCTGCTTTTTAATATGCTGTCTAGTTTGGTCATAACTTTCCTTCTAAGGAGCAAGCATCTTTTAATTTCATGACTGCAGTCACCATCTGCAATGATTTTGGAGCCCAGGAAAATAAAGTCTGACACTGTTTCCACTGTTTCCCCATCTGTTTGGCAGGAAGTGATGGGGCCAGAAGCTATGTTAATCTTAGTTTTCTGAATGTTCAGTTTTAAGCCAACATTTTCACTCTCTTTTTTTATTTTCATCAAGAGTCTCTTTAGTTCTTTCTCAATTTCAGCCATAAGGGTATTGTCATCTGCATATATGAGGTTATTGATATTTCTTCCAGCAATCTTGATTCCAGCTTGTGCTTCCTCCAGCCCAGCATTTCTCATGATGTACTCTGCATATAAGTAAGTTAAATAAGCAGGGTGACTGAATGCATTCAGTCAGTGACAAAACAAACACTTATGCCACTTTACTAAATCAAGCAAAATCCTGGGGCAAGGGGGACTGCCCAGGATGTGGGTTCTATCGCTAGGTCTGGAAGATGCCCTTCAGAAGGATATAGCAACCCATTTCAGTATCCTAGCCTGGAAAATCCCATGGAAAGAGGAGCCTGGCAGGCTACAGTCCATGGGGTTGCAAAGAGGGGGACATGACTGAGCAAACACACATGCACATATAGATATGGATATGGATATAGATAAAGACATAGATATAGATATACCTTACATCTTTTTTATCTACTCACCTGTCAATAGACATTTTGTTGTTGTTCAGTTGTTCAGTCATGTCCGATTCCTTGGGACCCCATGTAATGGGAAGCATGCCAGGCTTCCCTGTCCTTCACCATCTCCAGGAGTTTGCTCAAAATCATGTCCATTGAGTCAGTGAAGGCATCCAACAACCTCATCCTCTGTCGTCCCCTTCTTCTGCCTTCAATCTTTGCCAATATCAAGGTTTTTTCCCAATGAATCCACACTTCACATCAAGTGGCCGAAGTATTACAGCTTCAGCTTCAGCATAATCCTTCCAATGAATACTCAGGGTTGATTTCCTTTAGGATTGACTTGACCTGGTTTGATCTGCTTGCTGTCCAAGGGACTCTCAAAGAGTCTTATCCAGCACCACAGTTCAAAAGCATAAGCTTTTCAGTACTCAGACTTTTTTCATTGTCCAGATCTCACATTTGTATATGACTACTGGAAAAACCATAGCTTTTACTATACAGACCTTTGTAGTCATAGTAATGTCTCTACTTTTTTAGTATGCTGTCTAGGTTGGACATAACTTTTATTCCAAGGAGCAAGCATTTTTAAATTTCATGTCTGCAGTCACCATCTGCATTATTTTTGGAGCCCAATTGATTTTGTCACTGTTTCCACTGTTTCCCCATCTATTTGTTATGAAGTGATGGGACCAGACACCATGATCTTTGTTTTCTGAGTCCTGAGTTTTAAGCCAGCTTTTTCACTCTTCTTTCACATTCATCCAGAGACCCTTTAGTTCCTCTTCACTTTCTTCTGTAAGGATGGTGTCATCTGTGTATCTGAGGTTACTGACATTTCTCCCTGCAATCATGATCCCAGCTTGTGCTTCATCCAGCCTGGCATTTCGCATGATGTATTCTGCATATAAGTTAAATAAGCAGTGGACATTTAGGTTGCTTCTATACCTTGGTTATTATAAATAATGCTGCTATGAACACTGGCGTGCATTCATACTTTCAAATTTTTGAAAAATTAAAACACAGTGAACCAAAACCTGTGAGACACAGGAAAAGCAGTTCTAAGAGGGAAGTTTAGAGTAATACAAGCTTATCTTAGGAAACAAGAAAAATTTAAACAACCTAACTTTACACCTAAAGAACCTAGAGAAAAGAGAAGAAGCAAAGTCCAAAGTTAGTAGATGGAAGCAAATCCTAAATATAAAGCAGAAATCAATTAAACAGAGACTAAGAAAAAAAAGTGGAAAAAAACTAATAAAACTAAAAACTGGTTCTTTGACGAGATAAAATTGTTAAACCTTTAACTAGACTCATTTAAAAAGAGAGAGAGGGCTAAATTAACAAAATCAGGAATAAAAAGGATGTTACAACTGACACCACAAAAGTAACAAGGGATCATATGCTACTTCTGTGAATAACTAAATGCCAATAAAATGGACAACCTAGAAGAAATGAAGAAATTCTTAGAAAAGTACAATCTCCCCAAGAAGTAGAGAATATGAACAGACCAATTACCAGTAATCAAATTGAATCAATAATTTTAAAACTCCCAACAAATAAATGAGGGTTTCCCTGGTAGCTCAGACAATAAAGAATCTGCCTGCAATGCAAGAGAGACCCAGATTCAACCCCTGGGACAGAAAGGTCCTCTTGAGAAGGAAATAGCAATCCACTCCAGTATCTTGTCTGGAGAATCCCATGGACAATCCCTGGTGGGCTATAGTCCATGGGGTC
This sequence comes from Antilocapra americana, assembly GCA_007570785.1. Classification (NCBI taxonomy): domain Eukaryota; kingdom Metazoa; phylum Chordata; class Mammalia; order Artiodactyla; family Antilocapridae; genus Antilocapra; species Antilocapra americana. The sequence goes on from ML662442.1 coordinate 12,954,763, forward strand.
GCAAAGGGTCAGACAGGACTGAGTGACTTTCACTTTCAACAATTAAAAGCCCAAGAACAGATGGCTTCATAGGTGACTTCTATCAAACATTTCCTTCTTAAACTACTCCAAAAAATTTCAGAGGAAGAAACACTTGAACTCATTCTATGTGGTCACCATCACCCTGATACAAAAATCAGACAAATATCACAAAAAAGAAAAGTACAGGTCAATATCACTGGTGAATATAGATGCAGAAATTCTCAAAAAAGTAATAGCAAACCAAATCTAACTACTTTAAAAGGATCATATACCATGATAGAGTGAGGTTTACCCCAGGGATGCAAGAATTTTTCAGCATTTACAAATAAATCAAAGTGATACATTACATTAACAACATATGATTACCTCAATACATGTAGAAAAAGCTTTCGATAAATTTCAAAATACATTTATGATAAAAAATAAAAACCTTCAGAATGTGGGCATAGAAGAAGCCAATCACAACACAATCAAGGCCATGTATGACAAATACTATCCTTGTTTGAAGGCTTCATTCTCCTAGACCTTTCTAGAATTTCAAAAAGCAGGCTCAAGCAATTAATAGGACAATAAAGTCATAGGTCTCCTGGTTTCTCTTGAAGGAATATAAATAAGAGTTTGATATATAGATAATAATCTCTGAGTTCTTATACAGAAACCAAGACACAATCACACCCCCAGCCAACACCCTGCACCTACATGGAAGGTGGTGACTACATGCTGACCACAAACACCCAGACTGCTTGGACCTAGAAGGCTGAGATTCCAGAGACATCACCCTATTACCTCACCACCAACCAATCAGAAGAAAACCACATACACTGCAGCCCTCACCCCAGATTTTGCCTTTAAAAACTCATTCCTGAAAACCTTTGAGTAGTTCAGATCTTTTAAGCATGAACTGCCCACTCTCCTTGCTGGGTGTCCTGCAGTAAATCTTTCTCTGCTCAAAATGCCAACATTTCCATTTGTTTGGCCTCTCTGTGCATCAGGCACATGAACTTGTGTTTGACAACAATGATAACTAATCAATCAGTCTGACAGTGCCAAAAAATCTGAACTAGTCTTGTTCCTGCTGATATGAACATCTGGTGGACCAGGTACAGAATGTGGATGAGTGACAGGGTATAGTATCCAGGATAAGAAAACATCACACTGCCTCTTTTGTGGTGAGTCATCTGGGCTCTAGAAAAACTATACAGATGCTCAAGGAATATCTCTTAACCAGATAAAGATAATAGGTGGAAAATTTTCCCCTTGCATTGAAAACATGACAAAGGACCTTTACTGGGTGACATGCCAGGATGATATTGTAATCAAACTCTGGTTTGATTCCACAAGTCACATAGGCAAACCCTTCAAGCAAGTTGTGAGTGACTCTAGAAATATCCATTTTTTGGCATAACATCTGCCAAATCACCAAATATTCTGGATGACTCATAAGCCACCCTGTACAACTTGAGGTTTTACAGCTGCCCCCATGATTAAGCTACCCAATGCTGTGAACTCTATATGGATAGGTATAAAATCTGGACTTACTTGGTTAGGTGACAGAATCAAGCTTTAATGTTGCAAGGAGCAGACCACAAGCCTCCTATATCAGCCTTTTTACTGTCTGCTTTGCTCTCAGAGGCTGACAGAAATGCAAAGGAAATGGAAGTGTTTGGATACTAGCAGTACCAATGGTCAAGGTCATGGGACATGCCAGATCTTAGGAATTTCATGTTCCATTCTTATCTTGTCTGTAAACCACCCTGGCCTTTTAATTTTATGTGACAAAAAAGCCTAAACCAGATTCCCAGCTAAATGGTAAGGAAGATGTGGACTTGTGTACCTGGCTCCTTCTGTCACTGAATATTCCACCCTAAATGCCAGCCAAGTTACAATCCTAGGCTCTTTTGCCCTTGAATTTGTGTCACATAAATGTGCCAGTTGATAAATCATGGAGAATCCTCTTACGTGTCACAACTCCACATTCTTTTCAGCCTTGAGGGTCTTATTCTCAAGTTTTGGAGATTATGAACTAGAAAAATCGATCCTGAATCTCTCCATGGTAATGGGACAAAAGTTCAATACCACTATGCAAATTTTGGAAATATTCCAGTCAGACATTAACAGCTTTGACTCTGGGGTGCTCCAAAATCATTGTGTCCTATATACACCAATGGCCCAGCAAAGAGGAGTTTGTGCAATCATTACTGAAAAATGTTGCTTTTACGTGGATTAAATGGAGCAAGTGTATGTAACATCTATCTAATGAAAGAAAAGATTAGCCTTTCCCTTCAGATAAATGGAGCTCATACATTTTATTGAGCAGAACCAGTCCCAGGATTGGGGAACTGGTATAACAGGATATGTACATTGTGTTCCTTCCTATTTGTTCATCCTCCTTCTAAACTACATCCTTTATTTCCTTTATAGATTTCTTACTGCTATTTATTAACTTATTTTCTCTCTCTACTGTCTTCAGCTCAGTTTTTTGTATGTCAAACTTCCAGGGAAATTTCAGAGGAGAGAACTGAAGGGGCTCAGGGCAGGCCACCCCAAGATGTGTCACTGTGGTATGTGAATTATTTTGAGTTGAAAACAAGCAAAACACAAATGATTTAAGAACCCTTGAACTTCCCTCTAACTGCCTAAAAGAATTTAAGATAGAAGGTCGGTTCCAGTAAGGAGCTATCCCCACGGATAGTAAAGTATGAACTAGGTGGTGGTAGAACCTTAGCAAGGCCATTCAATCAAAGTTCTCTCTGTGTCTCCAGATGCCCTGGCAAACATTTGCTTATGGATCATTAACTGATTTCCATTATTCTATGAGTTACTTTTCGTCCTTTTGAAGTTCCCAACCATTTCCTCCTTCTCCTTAATCCACAGTGACATATAAACCTCATTATGCCTTACTGTTTGGCAAACACTTCATGCCTGTGTGAGTTCCCCATACATACTGTCAATGAAAATTAATCAATGAAAAAACTGAGAAATTTTATTCAAACCAAATTTGAAGATTATAACCCAAGAATAGTGTCTCAGAAAGTTCTGATAACTGTTCTGCTTGTTAAAAGTCAAGGCATAGTTATATATAAATTTTGTGAGACAGAGGGCTGTACATTATATAATGTCTTATTGACAGTTTACACAATCCAGAGCAAAGTATTATCATGGCCCCTCACAAGATCAAAGAGGAATGTTATCTTTAAGGTGTTGTCTTATTGGTGCTAAGAGAGTGTTGCTCTTCATGATTGAGCGGGTATTTTGGCTGATGGAGGAGGTCTGATTGATGCGTATCGATGCATATTGTACACAATGTACAATAAAGGGGAGAGAGAAGACCAAAAGGCAGAGAAAATATGTTTCAGTTTTTCTTGTCTTGTGATAAAATATGATTTTTAGTTCACAGTACATAAAAAATTTGATTATCTCCTGCTAATCCACCTTATGTCATTTTAATCACCAGCCAAAAAAAGAAAAACAAAAAGAGAGAAAGGGGGAATATTTTTCCCAATATATAAAATGAGTTTCATGATCTAACATTTAAAGTTCCTGCTATTAGTAACACTAAAAATACTTATCTTAAAATCTATCATCATATTATGAGTTAATAAATTAAAACAATTTTGTATATTCCAGGTCAGATGTTTACCAAAAATAATGTCTCACATTAATATGTCTACAATAATAAGTCAAATATAGAAGGTTCTTTTTTGGCTTATAGTGGTACTTAAAATTTGATTATATTAAAGCAGGATCTGCATAGATTGTTTTATTTTTGTATTTTATTCTTAATTGTATCAATGAAATATTTGCTTATTGCATAAAAATAATACTGAAAAGTTCATCACTATTTTTAGCTATCTCTTATTCCTAATTTATCCTACTCATGTTACCAAACCAGATCTGTTTGCCTAAGACGCAATAAGTCAAATGCTGAGATGTCAAGCTTTACAGTCAAGAAAGGGTTTATTCCCAAGGCCGTTAAGGGAGAAAATGGTAGAACAAGTCTCAGATCTGCCTCCTCAAAGTTGAGGAGCTTGGGATATTTACAGAAAAAAAATAGAGTTTTAGTCTTAGGCATAAGGAAAGGTGATTGGAGTCAGGGAAAAAGTATTCTGCATAGGTACATTTGGGTTACATGCTTCTGCTTATTCAAAATAGAGGCCCTCAGCATGATTTATGAATGGAGTTTTCTGGTCATCTGAGGTCAACAGGCCATTCATCAGACACAGACCTCGTTTTAGAGTTACTGTCCAAATCAACCTTCAGTGGGCGGGAGGTGACACCAAGTTCCTAGAGAATAGCGAGTTTGCCTGAGGCTGGGAATAAGCAGAGAAAGAGAGGGGGGGAAAAGCTGAAGTGAACTTAATCAATGAAGGGAATTTTACAAACAAAGGCATTTTGAGCAAGCTATTTGCTCATCTATTATTCTGTCAGACTGGCTTAAGAATTTCTATTAGCTATCAGATTCTGTCAGCCCTATGAGGCAGAGTTTCACTCTCCATCCATTTGGTCTCCAGAAATGATGACTTTTAACTCTTGCAGCATTTTCTTCTCTAGTTGTTTCTGATTACAGGAAAACAATCATTCATGTAAGATCTCTATATATCTATTGTCTTATCTTTGTGTAGCAAATCATATGCATGCATACGCACTTACATATAATTTTTCCTTATTTTTTTTTCAGAATAGTATTTGTTCATAATATAAAAATAGAAGAGATCATTCCTGAGTCAAATGGTATACCATGATTGTGAATCATCTTTCATACAACTTATGTTGATTTTCCTTGAATAATTCCTTTATTATTTTCTTAGATTTCTCTCTATGTCTTGAGCTCAAATTGAGCAGTTTGAAGCATTACAGCACTTTTTCCTAGATTCCATGTCTCCTTCCTGTTTCCTTTTTCAATCCTTGGACATAGGAGATAGCATTTGAAATTCTTGTATTTAGAAATGTCTTTATTCTACCTTTACACTTGACTCATAATTTTCCAGAATATAGGATTCTGGGTTTCAAGACATTAACAGAATTTTGAGGGCACTACTTCCAGATGCTAGCATTTTGTAACTCAAAGCATAGTCAAGAAACCAGCAGCACCAACAGCATCTGAAAGCTTGTTAGAATCAACCTCAGACCTAATGAGTCAAAATTTGCTTTTTAACAAAATATTCAGTGATTTGTATACATGCAAATGTTTGAGAAGCTCTGATCTATAATGAAGTGTTGCTATCCACTTTTGGTTTCATTTCATTTGTTGCACTGAAGATGCAATGAGTCATTTACAACTTGAGAATTATTTCCTTTGTTTCTAGATAGTGTCCTTATACATTTTCTTGGTAATTCCTTCTTTGCCATTCTGTCTCCTATGTGAAGTATCTCCTAAATGGATGTGGAACCTCCTGGACTGATCCTCGAAGTTTTCATCTTTTCTCTCCTTTTCTACTCTTTTCATCTGTTTTCTTTCTAAACAACAAGAAAAAAAAGTATTACATTGTCATCTTCCAACTCCACTGAACTGTGTATCAGCTATCATAGCTGAAGGGCTTCCCTGGTGGCTCAGATGATAAAGAGTCTACCTACAATGTGGGGGAGACCCAGGTTTGATCCTTGGGTTGGGAAAGCCCCCTGGAAAAAGGAATGGCTACCAACTCCAGTATTCTTCCCTGCAGAATCTCATGGACAGAGGAGCCAGACAGGCTCCGTAGGGTCCTTCCTGACAGGTCCATGGGGTCACAAAGAGTAAGACACAACTGAGCAACTTACACATATTAGTTTTAACTTCAGTGAGCTCTTTATTTTTTCTGATTATTCCTTTTACATCTCATTGTCTAGATGCTGGTCATAAGATATACCTACTTGCATGGGATGCTGAGAAATTTGTTTTTTCATTTCAGGAAGAAATATTGTTTACCAAACTCAGGTTTGTCTGTGAGACACTTGAAAGCCAATATATCAGTACTCAAGAGATGAATGTTCATTGGAAAGGAAAGTTTGCTTTATTCAGGAGGCCAGTAAGCTGGGGAGAAGGTGGGCTATGTCTACAAACAAACTCTGAAGATTCTGCTTGACCATGAAAGTTTTAAAGTTTTAATAATCATTTGGAGAGGGGGTCAGAGTCTTCCACTGTGTATAGACTTCTGATTGTTTGGTGGTGAGATTAACAGGGATTCTCTGCTCAGCCTGAAGTTAACATCTTCTACCTCAATGAGAGCCTTATTTCCTACAGAAGATTTCAAAGTTGCTATTAAGTTATATTCCTTGAGGAAGAACAATAATTCTGCCCCCAGGGCTTACCTATTGTTTCTTGACTGCTCCTACTTGGTTTCTGCATTCCTTATATTCTTTGATAAGCAACTATTTGACTATGCCCTTTGGAATTCAGGGAATTTCAAAGAGACTAAATAAAGCCTGTTTTCTAAGACATAGGGAACACAGAAAGGATTTGTACCCAAGAAGACCCACGAGGTCCTGCTCCATTTCAATGTAACTTACTAAAAATCATTATTCTGTTATCAAGGAAAGGGAGAAAGTGTAATACGGTTGGCAATTACAAGTTTCTGTCACAAGTTCCGAATAACTAACTTATTTCATATGAAATAATACTGTTATTTTTATTCATTTTATTTACACTTTGTTTTTCTTACAAACTTTATTTGTTTGATTTACACTTATCTATAAATCTCTTTATCTTGAAGTAGAGTAATGATGACTAGTAAACAACGGAGAAAATTACATTGAATAGGATAATTATTTAAAAACAAAAACATTAGAACCAAATACCATTTTGATTTTTAAATTCAGAGTAGTGTATGTGTGAAAATGTTAGTCTCTCAGTCATGTTGAGTGAGAGTCCTAACTCTTTGGGACCCCATGGACTATAGCCCACCATGCTCCTCTGTACTTGGAATTCTTCAGGAAAGAATGCTAAAGGTAGCCATTCCCTTCTCCAGGGGATCTTCCCAACCCAGGAATCAAAACCCAGCCTCCTGCATTGCAGGCAGATTCTTTACCATCTGAGCCACCAGGGAAGCCATCTAAAATGTATAAGATCTGAGTCAAATCTTACAACTTGCAGTCAGAGAACTGATTTTCATAAAGGTTATAGTAGAATAAACCAGATACTTTTATTCCCTGGAACAAAATCTGACTCCTTTATTACTGAAAGAATTATACCCTTTGACTGTTCAGACTTGGGAAAGACAGGTGTGTAGCAGTAAGGGAGGAAAGCTAAATTGCCTAGTAAGTTTATCAATAAAACCAACCACTCTAACTATAGTATAAGCCCTGATGTGTGTTGTTGTTTTTCAGTTGCTAAGTCATGTTCAACTCCTTGTGACCCCATAAACTGCAGCACACCAGGCTTCCTGGTCCTTCACTACCTCTTGGAGTGGGCTCAAACTTATATCCATCCAATCAGTGATGCCATCAAACCATCTCATTGTCTGTGCTCCCCTTCTCCCCTTCTCCTAAATCTTTCTCAGCATCAGAATCTTTTTCAGTGAGTCAGCTCTTTGCCTCAGGTGGCCAAAGAATTGGATCTTCAGCATCATCCCTTCCAATAAGCCCTGATGATTAGCTTTTCTCTTTGTAACACAAGTGCCTAACTTAAGTTTTGATTGCCAAGGCATACACCTCAAAGAGACATCCATTTCAGAAAGGTATTCAGTGAGACTATCTGGAAGAAACACTTTGCCAGATAAAGAACTAAGCTGCCTTCCCCAGCTGAGGCTCCTTTGTTTTAGAGATCTTAGTTGGTTTTGATAATTGACCATTTGGGCCACTTTTTTCTCTTGAAGCTTCAAATCTTCAAATTCCTACTCTTGTATTTAGCATTCACCAATAAAGAGTGCCCCAGGAAACACAACCCCAATAAAAGCAGAACCCCAGGCCCAGACAATCTCAATCTCTCTTTCTCCTAGAGCCCTCACTGTGTGCCCCCTGACATGCCTTGTAAATGCCAGGGCTTGTAAGTAATAAACTCTGTTTTTCTTCAGAGCTGCCTAAATGTTTATCACTAAAGGGCATCTTGCAATCATAATAAGAATCATAAGGGTCCTGCAATGTAACTTTGGTTTGGAAAGGGAAGATGTCCATGAGATGTGATCTGGGGTCCAGGTGAGTCCCTCCAGGCATGTCTAGACAACTGTAGTACTGAGGTCAGTACAAAACATGTAGAGATGGATGGATATGGGTGCCACAACCCCACATCATCCATGAAGTCATTCAGATTACATTTCTACCCTTCCATTTGGTCAGCTCTTAACTAAAACAACAGAAATCCTAGAATATCTTGTATTTACATACAAAAATCTGCCATGTGGTAGTGGAACAGTTCTACAATCCTAAAAATTAAACTTCTCAGAGAAGAGAAAAGATCAGTGGAGGATGCAAAATCTACCCGTCATTTGAAACCTCTTGTATTGTTCCTGAGTGCAAAACCCTCATTGGATTGGCTAGAGAATATTTTTTAATTTTTAGAGTTACTTCACTCACATTGATTTAATACTGATATTTATAGCTATTAAAATATTTGTTGGAAAAGAGTTGTTGTTGACAACAAACGTAAAATAACTTGACATGGAAAGAAACTTAAATAGAAATTGATTAGTGTTTGTTCTCATTATATTTATTTATATCTGTCCTTGTTATATTTAAAATTTGTATGTTCTTTCTCAAAATTTGCATTAACTCCAAAAGTTTAGAGATTCTATTCATTAAGCTTAGCTTTATTATATAGTATAATATTCTTTGCTTATGTTTCTGTACAATAGATGTCTATTTTATATTCTAACATCTATTCTGTTGTCACTAGAATGATCTAAATATAGAGGTTCTTTAACACACAGATCTTTAGTCCTGTCTAGTCTTTCTGAGACAGAAACAAAAGCAAAAAGCCTAAGAAGAGCAGTAAAATTTAGCTAGGTTCATTCATATTACTGGAAACTATTGCTTCTGGCATAGAAATTAAAACTTATATTTGTGACTGCCAGAAATAATAAAGTTTTGGATTTATGATGAGGCCTTCAGAATTATTTTATTTTTAAAGGTGGAAGATGTACAGTCAATGAGGCTTGAACTGGTGTGGCTCATTCATTCCAGAAATGTGGGAGTGAAAGAATGTGAGTGCAAGGCCCAAAGATGCTATTGTGTGACAGAAGTTGGACAACAGAAAGGAACCTACTAATCGAGCAGTTTATTTTTAAGTACTTTGTGTAAAATGCATACAACCCTCAGCATTTCTGCAACAAAATCAGAAAACTGAAGAGTTACATATATATATATGTCCTTACAGTCTTCAACTTTATTTTCCCTACAGATATTAAATCTCACAGTAAGGTGGTTTTGGAGAAGGCAATGGCACCCCACTCCAGTACTCTTTCCTGGAAAATCCCATGGACAGAGGAGTCTGGTGGGCGGCAGTCCATGGGTCGCTAAGAGTCGGACACAACTGGGCGACTTCCCTTTCACTTTTCACTTTCATGCACTGGAGAAGGAAATGGCAACCCATTCCAGTGTTCTTGCCTGGAGAATCCCAGGGACGGGGGAGCCTGGTGGGCTGCAGTCTATGGGGTCTCACAGAGTCGGACACGACTGAAGCGACTTAGCAGCAGCAGCAGCGAGGTGTTCTTTATTAATCACTAGAAAATTCTCAGTTCCCCCAGCAAAGCCAATTTACATTAAAAATAATATCCAGAAAAAAAACCAGAACCTGCTTTCTCTTCTTTTTTCACCTTATTATTTTCCTACCATTCATTGGTGAACATTTTTATCTGCGCATAATCTCTACTTTAACATTCTATATCCCAATAATCCTGCCTCTTCCTCTGAGGAGAAAAAAAAGATCAACTAGACAGCTGTAATAGTCATGATTTAATTATTTCTTTTTCTCACATGTTTCGCAACTTTTGCTTTCAATTTCTTTTGCATGGAGGAAAATATATGAATTATTTTCCACTTTACTGGAAAACCATCAGGAGCTATTTTCTTCTTCTGTCTCAGGTGTGGCCTGGGACTTCTGAGAAGATCACAATTATGGTCCCATAATTTTGGAATCAAGGAATTTGAGGACACAGTCATGTTCTTGTTCCCACACAGAGCTTTTGTAGAAAAAAGATTCTTCTTTATTTTTACCTTTTATAAGTATCCAAATGATGCTATAATGAAGTCCCTCTTAAGCCAAATATAGGTTAATTATTTATAGACTCACATACATTAACTTGTAGAGGTAAATAGATAATATTTTTGAACCAGTAGAAGAAACGCACTGAAAACTGGCATATTATTTCTTCAATGAAAGATTAATTCAAGATTTCAAAGAAATCTGATATATTCCTATCAAACAAAATGTTTACATCATTATTAATAAAATTCTCCTGCTGCTTGTTTCATTTTAAGTTTATTTACTTTATCATTTTAAATTGAACTTAAAATGAATTTGTTATTTAGGGATTCCCTGTTGGCTCCTTGTGATAAGAATATGCCTGCTAATACAGAAGACAGGGGTTTGATCCCTCAGTCAGGAAGATCCCCTGGAGGAGTGCATGATAATTCACTCCCATAATCTTGCCTGGGGAATTCCATGGACAGAGGAGTCTGGCAGGCTACAGTCCATGGGGTTGCAAAATTTATTTTATTGTTTCAAACTGAACTTTAAATGAATAGGTGAAGTTAATATAACTTAAACATATATAAATATACTAATGTGCTTTTCTCTGGGGCATTTTTTTGTTTGCGAGATTCTATCTTGTCAATTATATATGTCCTCCACAAACAGAGAAAGCTCTAGAAGGAGAGAAGGATGAGGCAGAAACTCAGAGAAGAGACAGCAGAGCTTGGGCTCCCCTCACCCTTTCCTGCCAGTGGTGGAGAACTGTGGGGGACTGAAGCAGACCTATTTCTGGGAGATTTGAGACACCTTTGAAAGTCTACTTGGGCTCAGGGGCTCCTGGTGGCTTTGCTGAATCTTCCTGGCACTGCATATAAATCTAGTCTCCACTCGGTCTCCCTTGCCCTCTCCTTCACTCGGGGTCAGTTTGCATATTGGTGTCCTATCTGTCCAGCCTTTTCCAGCTCCCTTCCTTTAAGTAAGTGTTTCCTCTCATAATATCATTGCACATTTAATCATGTCTTGATGTCTACTTCTCAGATGTTGTTGTTCAGTAATAAAGTTATGTCCGATTCTGCAACCCCAATGACTGCAGTGCAACAGGCTTCCTTATCCTTCACTATCTCCCAGAGTTTGCTCAAACTCATGTCCATTGAGTCAGTGATGCCATCCTACCATCTTTTCCTCTGTTGCCCCTTTCTCCTCTTGCCCTCAATCTCGCCCAACATCAGGGTCTTTTACAATGAGTCTTCTCTTCACATCAGGTGGCCAAAGTATTGGAGCTTCAGCATTAGTCATCCCAATGAATATCCAAGGTTGATTTCCTTCAGGATTGACTGGTTTTATCTCCTTGCTGTTTAAGAGACTGTCAAGAGTCTTCTCCAACACCACAGCTTGAAAGCTTCAATTCTTTGGCCCTCAGCCTCTGTTATAGTCCAACTCTCACATCCATGCATAAATGCTGGAAAAGCCATGTGGCTTTGACTGTGTAGACCTTTGTTGATTAGTTGATGTCTCTGCTTTTTAATATGCTGTCTAGGTTGGTCATAGCTTTTCTTCCAAGGAGCAAGTGTCTTTTAATTTTATGGCTGAAGTCACTGTCAACAGTAATTTTGGAGCCCAAGAAAGTAAAAAGAGTTTACTATGTGCAACTACCATATAGTCCATGGTTTGATGCCTCCCTGGGTCACTGGCTTCTGGGGAGCTTGAGATGGAGCTGTTCTGTTTGGTGATGATGTGGTGGACCATGGCTATATTCACTTGTCAAATATGCTAGAACTATAAAGAATAAACTGTAATGTATGTAATTGAAAAATCAATTGAAATGTTCAGGATTCAGGATGAAATTCAGACTGTGGCAAGTGAATTTATTATAAATGTATATTCACATTCCCTCACAGAAGGGGTGGGGGAAAGGAGCTTACAAATAACTTTGGATAAATGTGCTTTGACCAGATAATAGCAAAAGGAAATGGATATGAACACTATACTCTAGCTGGCAAATTTGCTTCTGACTGGTGCTTCTATTAACAATTCTGAACCTGCTTTACATATATACTGGATTGAACAAGTGTTTCGATGGTGGATGGGATGGTGGATGGTGGATAGTGAATGGTGGGAGCTAGGGATCTCATTGTTGGAGAGACAAGTATTGGTTGGCCAAAAAGTGCATTTGTGTTTCTGTATGCAGCCCTAGGGAAAAACACAAATGCACTTTCTTGCCAACCCAATAATAGATGAGCCAGGTGGAAAGAAAGGTTAGGCTAAAGCTTATGCAACTGAATTTAGGTGGATGCATTAATATGAATACCTCTACTGTGTATTTATCTGTTCATATTTAGACAGATAAACACAAAAATTATAGATATGAGTATGCACATGGGTTAGTTTACATACATATATTCTCTTGTTCTGCCTGCTTATAAAGCCTTGAATTGTGATGATACAGAAGCAACAAGTACACTTACCACTCAGACATTGATTTCTAAATACCAATGAAAGAAAACAGGGCTCCTTAGGGAAATGGTTGATTCTAAGTCTGAGCAGGAAACATATATGATAAACCTGGGTCATCTTGTAATGCCTGAAAGTAAGGATGGGCTCAAAAAGCAAAATGAGGAGTTAAGAAAAAGGGAAGCAGAAAACAGCTAGAAAGAGCTTCCAGTGGTCAAAGCTAGAAGAAATTAAGCAACAAAATAAGCAATGTGGTACTATATTACACCTCAAAGTACAAAATAAATATCCACGTGTCCATACTGATGTAAATAAATGACCAAGTGAATACATATCTGGGAGAAAAGGGAAAAATCTTCCATAAGGAAAATTCTAAAGGATATAAGCAAATAGTCAGCCCTCCAGGAGGGGGAACTTAGCATCAAGTGCTTGCCAGACTTGGTAATTTGCATCCAAAGAATAGATTATACAAAGCTGAATCCTTCCTCTGAATTGCCCTTGGCAGAAGCAGGCTGCATGTCCCAAGGTTATCAGGTTATGCCCATCCTGCCACTCACCGCAATCCAACAACTTGTTGGTGCAAGGTATGGTCTAGAAGACAAAGAGTCACCCTTTTACCTCAAATACCAAAAGTTATGTCAGATCCAGAGTCCTGGGTATTTGCTGGAATTACTTTTTCAACTGCATCAAAGTCCAACTTCTCCTGATTCAACCATGTCCTTTTCTTTCATTTATATTGTTCCAGACAGGCCTCTCTAGGAAACCTCCTGCATGCAAATCTTCATCTCAAAGTGACCTTTCAGGGGCCTTACCTAAGACACTCTGCATAAAAGGAAGAGACAGGATGAATATAGGAGATAGTTGTATAGTGAAGAAGAAAGTATTAGATTGGGGAGCAGATACAAGGATGAAACAGAATTAAAAGCTTGGAGAAGTAAAAAATGATACATAGATTTTACTAGTTTAGAGAACAGGGTACAGGGCACAGTATGACAGGAGATGGACACATTTGAGAGAATGGAGATAGAAAACCTCTTGGAAGACAACAGCAGGAGTGGATCCTGAATGTGGAGGGAGTCTACTCTCCCCATAGATTTCCTAGCACCCTTTGAGTAAGCTCCAAGTGTGGCTCTCAGCTTTAGCCACTGCTCTTGGGTCACTGGAATGACCTGACCCTGTCATTGTGACCCTGAGTCACTTTGGCTGAGCCCAAACTGTCATAAGAGTTTTACAGTCTTAATTTTTAATTTAGAAGTGTTGGAGAAGTGTGTAATTTCCTCAGTTCTGTCTTGCCACAGCAAAAAAAATTGAAATGGCATACCAGTGTTATAGCTCAGTTACAGCTCAGTTTTATTTGACAAGCAAAGGAAAATATACCCTCAAGGCGTGAGGGAGGGCCGACCCAAAAGAGGTGAGGGGCTCAATTTTGGCTCCTCTTTTTACATGTTTTTTTCTCCTCCCCTGAGCCTACCCTATGTAAACTGGGCTAGCCAGGAGGGCTGTTTGTTTCACCTGAGGTTCTCACTCCAGTCCTCTACCTACCTAACATCCCCCCTTCAAGAGATGGGAGGCCCAATTCTTTGGGAATAGGGTGTTGAGGTCTCTCTGGCTACTTGCTGCTGAGCTGGGATGGCAAGGGGAATTGGGCCTCCTCCTCAAGCCTCAGAGTCCTTATAGTGATGTACATATAAGGGTGAGTGATATTTTCTGTGGCCAGGTATAGTTTTATATATCCTTGTTGAACTGGCACTGCATGTTGTAGCTTGATGACCTGGGCAGAGACAAAATGGGTTAAACAATTGATAATACATGGGCAATCATAAGCAGCATAAATATGGTGATAACAGGGGTTAGTAGGGACATTAGCCACCTTCAAATTACCACTTTCCAGGAGAAGGAGCCCCCAATAGAGGTTGTAGCCACCCCAAGAACTCTCCAGCTCGTTCTTTGAGATCTTGTAGGATCTGAATGTTTTTCTTGAGGACTATGAGCTCTAATTTAGCTGAAGGTATATACCCAGAAACACATCTTATTCAAAATGGCTCAAGTTCCTCTTTTTTCAGGGATCTGGAGGTCTATCTTCTGTCAATTTTGTAGTACAACCCCTGCCAAGCTGTGTTGGCTCTTCAGAGCTATCCTGAGAAATCTTATCCCCAGAAACTTGATTTTGGGTGTATTCATTAAAATGGCACTCATTTGTGGTCCTGAATCGGTATCTGAGATTCCCCAGGGGCCCACAAGTGTATAGAGTGTCTTCTTCTGTTTTCTTCCATGGCCTGACATGTGCGTAGTGAATCCAGGAGTCATGTCCTAGTACCTTGACTGCTCTGGGGGTAGAAAGTATTACAAAATAGGCACCCTTCCATTGTGGGCTGGAGTTGAACCTTTGGGAACCCCCTCTTTCCAGACTTTAATTAGGACTTCAGTCCCTGGAGCATATAGTGGTGGCTCATTAGAATCTTTTGGGTCTTGGTTGACACCCCACAAGCTTATATCCTATTGAAATTGCCCAATGGTCATGGTATAAGACCAGAGTGGCTGAGCCTCTGGATCTAGGAAGAGGTCATTGACATAAACAAAAGGTCTTCCACATAGCATCTCATAAGGACTAAGACCAACCTGTTCCTTAGGGTAATAAGGATGCAGAGGAGAGCTATTGGTAAAGCCTCTTTCCCTCCCATGGAGGTCTCCTGGGTTATCTTTCTCATTATTGATCTTAATAATTGGTTGGCTCTTTCTACTTTTCCTGAAGACTGAGGCCTCCAGGCACAATGGAGATAATTAGTAATGCGAAATGCTTTAGAGACCACTTGGGTGACCTTAGAAGTAAATGATGTCCCATTGTCACTTTGTAATGACCTGAGCAGACCATATCTCAAAATGATTTCATGAAGTAGTTATTTTGCCACCTCCTCAGCCTTCTCAGTCCAGGTGTAAAAGCCTTCAATCCATCCTGTGAGTGTATCTATCATGACTAATAGGTATTTACACCCTGGGGAAATGCATCTGGGTGAAGTCCATCTTCCAGTCCTCTCCTGGGTAGGTCTCAAACCGTTGGATGGTCTGGGCTAGGTAGGGTCTTTGAGCTCCTTGGGGGTTGTTTAATTGGCAAGTGGGACAAAAGGAGGCCACTTGCCTTTTAGTTGTTTGGAGGCCTGTTTCTCTGAAGGACCTTTCTAGTCATCTTTGGAAGGCCTTCTCCCCTAAATTAGTGGTGGCATGTAAGGAGTTAACCAAATTAATTTGGAGGCTCCCAAGTAGAAAAAGGAGTTCTTCCTTTTGGAACCACCTCATCTGATCTTCTTGAAAGCATCCTTAGCTTTAAGAGTCTCACCTTCAGCATGTGAAGGAGTTTCTGGCATATTAGTCTGTGGAACTAAGGTGGCATCCCCTATAAGGTCATTGTTCTGTAATGCTGCTCTCTTAGCTGCCTGATAGGCTGCTTGCTTCCCTTGTGCCACTTCCGTGCTCCCTTTTTGGTGTCCTTTACAGTGGGAGACTGAAACCTCATTGGGTAGATGGACTGCCTCCAAGAGTCTAAGGATTGAATCACCATACTTGACAGAGGACCCTCAGGTGGTCAAGTGGCCTCTTACTTTCTAAATAGCCCCATGTGCATGTAGCACCACAAAGGCATACTTAGAGTCAGTGTAAATGACTACTTTTTTTCCTTTTCCCATCTCTAAAGCTCAAGTCGGGGCTATGAGCTCAGCCAATTGGGCTGAAGTACCTGGTGTCAAATGTTTAGCCTCTACAAATGTTTAGGTCTCAAAATTGGAGACCATTGCATATCCAGCTCTTCTTTTACTGTCAAAGACAAAGCTGTTTCCATCAATGTACCAGATTTCCTCAGGACTGGTCAGAGGCTCTTCCAACAATCCCTCTCAGGGTTTTGTCCAGTGGTTCAAGGTTTCTAGACAAGAGTGAAAGGGGAGAGAGTCCTCTAGGGTAAGCAGGAGCATAGCTGGGTTAAGAACCTCACAAGGGGATATAGTCAGGCCTAGATTTTCCATCAGCTCTACTTGATATCTGAGAACCCTTTGATCAGACATCCATAAATGGTCTCTCCCATTTAGGAGTTGTTTCACTCATTGGCTGGTGAAAAATAGCTAGTTTACCCCCAAGAGAGAGTTTTAAAGCATCTTCTATCAGGACTGCAATAGCTTAAAGATTTCAAAGGCAGGGAGAGATCTCTTCCCAAAAAGGGAGTAAGACACTCAGGGGTCACCAGAAACTGGTGGGAAAATATTTGCACATCATAGCAATGAAGAAGTGCTCAGGTGAATCTTTTTGTAATTGTTGTCCTGTAGCACCCAAAATGGTACAGGTTTGGGAGGAGAAGGCTCTGAAGTATGAGGTCAGGACAGAGTAGGTAGGTGTTATGTCAACCAGGAAATTCTTGGACCTACCTGCCACATCCAGTTGCACCCTTGGCTCCAGCCCCATGATGCTTGTCTATGACAGGTGGGCTGGCTGGAGCAGGTCACTTCAGTCCTGTTGAACCATCTTGAGGAAAGGCTTGGCACTTGACATTGAGGCTCTTGGGTCCCCAGGGCAGAGTGCCACCCAATGTCCCAATTGATGGCATTTGTAGCAAACTGTTTTAGGAGACTTGACATGGTTTGGACACTCTTTGGCTCAATGCCCAGCCTGTGTACAGATTAAACATTTGCCTCATGCCTTGTCCTTTGAGAGATCAGGGTTTGCCATAGGGCTTCCCTGGAGGGCAGCCAGCACCTGGGCATGACTTTTCTCTTTCATTCTTGCCCTTTCCTGGGCCTTGGCCTCCTTCTCCCTTTGGACCATTTCATCTAAAGAGGTAGCAGGGTCCTGCTGCTGCAGTTTTTGGACCTTTATCCTGATGTCTGATGCATACTGAGACAGGGATTTGTTCTTTAAAATCACTTGTCCCTCATAGGAGTCTAAGTCCAGATTGGTAAACTTTGGGAGGGCCTCTTTTAGCCTTTCCAGAAAAGCAAAGGGGTTCTCACTGGACTCCTGTTACTGCCGAGACTGGGCACAGTCCCACAACTAGTAGGCTTCCTTCTGTTTCCATGGGTGGAAACTTACTTCCTTACTTCCCCTTACGTCCTTAGGGGTAAGTCTTTCTGAAGCTTATCCTACCCAGTACTGTTGCAACCTAAGAGCCAGGCATCCCCGGGTCAGGGTGCAGAGCCCCAGGCAGGCTGAATCAGGACCATTTCCTGGAGGTCAAATCCCCGGGCAGGTCAAGGAATGTCAGCCTCCTGAGAATTGGGTCCCTGTTCAGGTTGAGGTATGTCAACCTCCTAGACCCCTGGACTGTGGATCCCCAAGCAGGTTGAAACATGACAACCTTCTGAGGACCAGATCCCTAGGCAGGTCGAGGCAGGTCAACCTCCTGGGACCCCAGACTGGTGGATCCTTGAGCAGGTTGAGGCATAACAACCTCCCAGGAACCAGATCCCTAGGCATGTCAAGGCAGGTCGACTTCCTGGGACCCCAGGCTGGAGTTGGGCATCCCCAAGGTCTCCAGTGTGACTAGTGCTGGGTAGGATTAAGAGATTGTAATCTTAACTCATTGTTGGTTTGTCCACTGCAGATGGGAATAGATACCATGATGTAAAGCAATCCAAGCCTGTGCCCTGATACTGGGAGCCTGGGGAAACAACCATAAGCTTTATCTTCTTATTGCTCTGAGGAAATGTAAGTCACTGATTTCCTCTCCTAGTCCTCCATAAGAATAGCTTAGAGTGCTTCCAGTGGTAAACATTGTCATAGACACACTTTAGGTAATAACAGAAATAATGACAAATGAGTAGGTTATTTGGTCATGTTAGGGACATTAAGAGTATTTTAATAATAAACTAGGTGGAGTGATGTTTTCTACAAGGGGACAGGGTCCTGGTAGTGGGAGTAAATAAATGGCTTAAGGACAAACTGATAAGAGACAACAGACCAGATGTTCCATAAAGGTGGAGTGGAGATTTGATCCGGGAGTATTTTTGTAACTTTAGGAGAAGGATGGTAAGGGTTTGGCCCAAATGGCCTGAAGGGCTAACTCCCAAAGTGGCAAACATTATCCCTGGAAGCCCAATTGCCCATGAAGGGATGCCGCCAACAGATGGACTTCTAGCAGGCATCGTGTGCCTGTCACCCACTCTAGCAATTTCACTGAGAGATGCTGTTGTTGCACATGTTGTAGGGAACACGCAAGATGAAGTCCTGAATATCTAGAAGGATTGGATATTATACAGTATTTCCTTTCCAAGTGCCAGCTATTTTCTAGTTGTCTCTCCAGAAGATTGTAGAAGCAACATTGTGCACCTGGCTGGGGCTCAGGAAAAGAGAATGAAATGGGAGCAGGGCACAACCTTTGAAAGAATGACATAGCCCAAGGGAATAACATAAATGAATTAAAATCAAATGGGTCCAAATGACAGACAAGTAAAATTCAACTAAACCTTGATTCTCAATCTGCAAGCTAAATGGCACACCCAAAGGCGCCATGACAGTTACAGGGCACTATCAAAAGACCAAGGAGTGAATGATTCCCCAATTGTTGGAATGATCCTCCCACTCAATAGCATATGAAATCACCCAGCTCACAAAAACTAACCACACAATTTATGGCTTCCACATTCACCCTCTGTGATGGCACATACTCTGTGGACTGTGCTTCTCTCTGAATCTGAACAAATCTATCTCTTACCTATCATTGTGTCTTTCATTGAACATTTTGCAATGAGATAGCAAGAACCTGAGCTTCAGTAGGTCCTAAAA
Source organism: Antilocapra americana (assembly GCA_007570785.1). Taxonomy (NCBI): domain Eukaryota; kingdom Metazoa; phylum Chordata; class Mammalia; order Artiodactyla; family Antilocapridae; genus Antilocapra; species Antilocapra americana. Next base: position 12,974,099 of record ML662442.1, read on the forward strand.
CCAGGCACTGTGGGTTTTGGCTGGCTCAAGTCCCAGTCAGATATGATTGAGTGACTAGGTATAGCACAGAGTCCCTGCCATGGGAGTCTGAGTCCCAATCTTAGGTAAAGAGTTTCAAACACAACTTCCAGAAATGGCAAGATGATGACCTGCCCAATACTTTGTAAGCAGTGGCATAGATAGAGAGAGGCGCTGAAGGACAGGAAGAAAAAGCTGTGGGAAAACGTGCTGAGGATTCTCCTTCATAACCAGCCAGAAAATCTGCTGAATATCTGACCTGTGCTCACAGTTTTCATTGGCCTGATCCTTGTCACAAAGAAGATTAAGGACAGATAACCCTCACGCACTTGGGCAACAGCTACTAAGACACAGCAGATAGGAGAGCCTTTGGGACGCCCCTGCCAGAGTTCCTCAGTTTCGTCCACTGCGGCTCACCTTTTCACAGAGGGTTCAAGGAAATAAGAAATGAGGGATCGTAAAGGAATTAAGATTTTGTTAGCCATATGTCCTTCCAGCCACAGGAGCGAGGACCTCCTACCTTAACCGGAGGTCTTCTGGAATCTGAGACTGAGCCACATGAGCTTTCTGCCAAGTTTGTTTTTGCTGTCCCAGCTTGCAGCACGCTAGGTTTCTTGTCACTTCCACTGCACTGGATTTTCCTGCCATTGAGCTTCTACCATGTGAGCTTTTGCTGAGCTGGGCTTCTGCTGTGCTTGGCCTCTGGCTCGCAGGGGCCAACCTGAGGTTGTTTCACCTAGGTTAAATCCGAGAAATGGCACCAGATATATCATGAGAGTATGTAATTTCCTCAGTTCTGTCTCACCGCAGCAAAACTTTGAAGTGGTATACCAGTGTTACAGTTCTGTTACAGCTCAATTTTATTTGGCAAGCAAAGGAAAATACATCCTTGAGGCATGAGGGCAGGCCAACCCAAAAGGGGCAAGCAGCTAAATTTTGGCTCCTCTCTTTTATTTGTTTTTTCTCCTCCCCCTGAGCCTGCCCTATGTAAACTTGGCTAGCCAAGAGTGCTGTTTGTTTCACCTGAGGTTCTCACTCTGGTCCTTGGGCCTTCCTTTGTTCTGTTTTTGTGGGCTTTTTCCTTTCTTTGTCTTTTAGCCATCACTAATTAGGATTCCTTTTTCTTATTCTAAAAGAAGGAGTATAAATATTACAGTCAAGTTGCATCAAGTCTAATGTCTTTGGGATCAAAACTGACCCAGAAATAATGGAATTATTTATTCTAATGGAGAGTGAATGAGAATCACTCAGTTGTGTCCAGCTTTTTGTGACTCTGTGGACTGTAGCCCGCCCGTCTCCTTTGTCCATGGAATTCTCTGGGTAAAAATACTGGAGTTAGTTGTCATTCCCTTCTCCTGGGAATCTTCCCAATCCAGGGATTGAACCCTAGTCTCCTCCATTGCAGGCAGACTCTTTATCATCTGAGCCACTGTGCCCTGGAGAATATACAAAACATTTACTTACCTTGTTGCATACGTTGCGTTCATGGTTATAAGACAGAAACAAATGTAATGTAAAGCTTAGGCTCCATTTGGTTAGGCTCATATTCCCAAAAGGGAGCAGGCTCAGCTAAACCCCTTATGGCTGGCTCTGGGGCCCTGGAGGGTAATAAGAGTGATTGAATTCCTACAAATTTGGATGGATAGACCACCATTAAAAAGAATCAGGAGCACTAGAAGAGTAATTGTGGGCCAAAGGCTGTACGCACAGACAAATCCAGTTTCTCAAGGAAAATCTTGTAACTAGAGGTAACAGTTGTATTAAGATGCAAATTCCAGATCCTCAAAGCCTAATGCCATGGCATCCCATTGTACTCTTACCTCACTTAAACTGGAAATACAAGCCATACCTTTCTAGTGGATAGGTTTTTCACCTATAGTAAAGAAATATCAATAGAAAACTATGTATTCTTTTACAGACTTTTACCAAATTCCATGTTTGCGCCTTCTAATTATTTAGGATTATGGTTAGAGAGGGCTTCCCAGGTGGCTCAAATGGTAAAGAATCTGCCTGCAATTCAGGACACCCTATTCAACCCCTGAGTTGGGAAGATCCCTTGGAGAAGGGCATGACAACCCACTCCAGTATTCTTACCTGGAGAATTCCATTGACAGAGAAGCCTGATAGGCTGCAGTCCATGGGATTGCAAAGAGTCAGATACGACTGAGCGACTAACATTTGTACACGTCGATGGTTAGAGAAAGAAAAGACTAAATATACCATCCTACGGAAACAAATTTATTTCCACAGAAAATAATTTAGCCTTTAAGGAAATTCAAGAATTTCCTAAATGATCATATTGGAAACTGAACTGGAGATCAAAAAAGTGATCTAGAAGGAAATGTGAAAGTTCTAGAATCTTCAAATCTCCAATACTGCACAAGAAATGGATGCATTTCTGCCTAATTCAAAGATATTAAAAAAGCATTCTTCAACATAATATTAAGCAATTCCTTTGAGTGTGGGAGGGCAGGGGGTTTTAGTGTGGGCAACTTTGCTAAAAAGGAATAAAGGGATTTCAATGGTTTATATTTTCCTTCTTCCTCCCCCTTTGTTTCTACTAATCAAACTGTACTTTTAATGAGATGGTTACATTACTGATAGTTTTTAAAATTTATCTGTTTCTCCTGCGGAAAGTTGTTCCAAACTTAATCCTTTTGTTTTAAGCATTTTGTATCTGTCAATATGTACCATTTATCAATATTAAGATAAAATAAAAGCCTCAACTGGCAAATTGTTTAAATTTGCATACATAGATAGAAGTTAATTTTATAAATTCTGTAGCCACTACATTTTATCTATTCATTTGTCCCCTAAGACTTTAGGATGGTATAAATTAGAACACTATAAAGTACTTACAGATGAAAAACTATAATTATGATTTTGTGCTGGAGATTTCAGGATGTTTTAAATTTAGCTGATCTGCTTTCATAAACAACTCTGTTAATTTTCCTTTGTAAGTATGTATAACTCATGTAAACTTCACTTATTTCTTTTTGTTTGTGCTAAATGTTTTTAAAATCATAAATGATTCATGCATGAGATAATCATTTCCAAGCAAACAGAAATAATTCCTAGAATATGTATCAGGCAGTAACCATTTTACTCATTGCATTTCTTTTTTTATTGCATTTAATTCATTTTCCTCTTTATACACCAGTACATTTTATGCTTTATCAGATGCACGGTACTTGAATGAGAAAATTATGTTGACATAATTAAGGAAATATGAATCAACTTATCAGATCTAATTTTCCTGAGTTTAAAATTAGGAGCAGAAGATGGCAAAATTTGATTGTATCTTAAAATGTTCTGAATTATCTTGCCAACTCTTTTTATTAATTATTCTAAAATTAGATTTGACTTTATAACTAACTTCATGATTCCCATTTTTTTCCTACTCCCAGCTGGAAAAATACCACCGTCTAAAATAAAATATTTTAGGCAATTTCATATCTAAAACTGCATTTGAGTAGTCACCAAGGAAGACACTGAAATAAAGTGCTAGGGAATTAAAGAACATGATGCAGGGATGTTTGCCTTCTAGAGGACCTTTCTTCCATAGCTGTTGAGTAGAGTGCAATTTCCACTGGAGGTGCTCTGTACTATTTCTACCACCAACATCATGAAAGTGCTATTTCTTTTTCAAATCGCATGACAAGCTGAAAGCTTTCTTGGAAATAAAGATGCCTTGTTGATTCTGAGAATGATTTAGAGAACACAAACTATGATACAAAATGAAAAAGTAAATTTTCCCAAATAAAAGTATCTCTTTTTTTCTGGGCCCATGAAAGCAAAGACAAGCTATTGCAAAGACAGCTGCATTTAACAGAGAAGAGGTAAGTCATGGGAATCAGTCTGCGACAATGGAGCTTCAGACTCCCTTCAATGAGACCTGAGAGTTCTCCTTGGAAAGGCAGTGGTGGGGTGGGAAGAATTCACTGGGAAGACAGGCTGATTTGAGATCCTGGCTCTGTCACTTACTAGGCCTGAACAAGGACAAGTTTTCAGCCTTTTTCTGAGCTTTGATTTCCTTCCTTGTAAAATAGACAGAATAAAACTGACTGTATATGGTTATTTTGACTATCAAGTAAAACAATGAAGGTTAAGCATGAAATAGATGTTCAGTGTTCATGGGCCTACGGAGAAAGTTGTTCTCAGCAGCTTTGAAGTATGGGATGTTCCATCACCTTGCTCTGGCTGAAGAGTCAGATTATGTAACTCAAGATAGTCTGTACATTTCTGGTAGATTAAGGGAATTGAAGGAGAGTAAAAGGAAGATTATACATTCATCTAGTCCCTGATAAGTGACAGACACCATTTCCACAAATATAACTAATTTAATCCTGAGACATACCCTATGAGATAGATACTATTCTAGCCCCCATTATCTTAGCATAAGGAAACTAAGAAATATGCTTGATGATATTTTAATAAGAAGATGAAAACTGAATTTAAAACCAGGAATTTCATCCATTTTCTCATGGAGCATTATTTATTTCAATATGAAATAGGATTTAGAGTCCATAATTAAAGCAACTTGCTCTTTTAAGCTCTTTTATTCTTTGGACATATCCCATTAAGTTCATAGTCAAATTATCACATTTTAAAATCACTTGGAATATTATCTTATCATATGGTTATATGACTGAGTGAATATACATCTTTAGGTTCATTTAAAAATTTTTATTCTTAAGGATTATTGTTTTATTTTTAAAATTATAAAATTATGTAAAAGATTTCTATAGTACCTAAATGAAAAAAGCTATATTTTTAAAAATCTTGCCTCTATCTTCTCCCTCAACTTATTTCATTTCGTTGCTTATAGGTAACTTTTTACCTATTTTATTTTTGCTGCACTGAGTCTTCTTTGGTGCCTGAGGGCTTTCTCTTAGTTGTGGCAAGTGGGGGCTACTCTCTAGTTGCAGTACATGCGGTTCTCATTGCTGTAGCTTCTCTTGCTGTAGAGCCTGGGCTCAAAGGCACAAGGGCTCAATAGTTGGGTTGCATGGGCTTTGTTGCCCCATGGCATGTGGGGTCTTCCTGGACCAGGGGTCAAACACGTATCCCCTGGACTAGATTTTTAACTATGGAATGACCAGGGAAGCCCCTAAGTAACATTTTTGAGAGTTTTGTTAATTAAACATTTGTTTAATGTTTTACTTCTAGTTAAAATCTGTCATTTATTTTAATATTTAAATATAAAATATAAACTAATGAATAGTTAGATGTTGTAGAGTGATTTATTATGAGAGTCTTTTTTTTATATCATGCATTTTTCTAGGCTTCACATTTAGATAAATCACACATCTACCTAAAATTTGCTAGGCTATCAATAAATTACAGCACAGTGCTTGTTCTTACAGATTGACCCAAAATTCATAAATTAAAACTTAAATGACTGATAGATTGTACATTCTCAATTTAAGGATTTTCTTAAACACAGTACTAAGATCTCAAACATCCTGAGCATAGACGTTCAAAGATTATCAACTGTTTAAAGATTGTCTTAAAGATTATCAACTGATCCCCTCTTGTGCTGTGTGCTAAATCGCTTCGGTCCTCTCTGACTCTCTGCAGTGCTATGGACCACAGAGCATCAGGCTCCTCTGTCCACAGGATTCTCCAGGCAAGAGTACTGGAGTGCCCATGCCCTTCTCCAGGGGATCTTCCAGATCCAGGGATCGAACCCAAGTCTCTATGTTTCCTGCATTGGCAGGCAGGTTCTCTACCACTAGCACCACCTGGGAAGCCCTATGCTCCTCTTAAATGACAATAAAAATAATGAAGACATCACAGCTTAGTTTTTCACAAAGTCAGTACAAAGGTTTGACATTTTAGATTTTCATTGTCTATTTTTACTTTTAATACAAGCAAATGTATTTCTTTCATTTTTACCTAAACAATAGCAAACTGAAAACCATTTTTTCTGCCTTGTTTTTTCCCCCCTTTGGATGGATGTATTAACACTTTTCTAGCTAGTTCCCTATTGCGGTCTCCACCTAGTCCCCAGTTACCCCTTAACTAGTCCTTAGTTGCTCTGCTTTGAATAGCCTTATAGAAACAAGATAGTTATTTTTGGTAGCATATTTTTCATAATGGATTACTAGAAATAACTCTACTAAGTGAAAAGGTAAATAGATATGTAATTTTTCCAGATACTTCTAAATTTCCCAATACGGCAGTTGTATCATTTATCATTTTTATTCTAATTAACACTGTATAAGAGTGCTGTTTCCCCCTAACCTCTTCAACAAAATATGTTGTAAAGTTTTGTATTTTTAACTTTTACTTATGGTAAGAAATAGTATTTCATGGGATTTTTCCTACTTTTTAAAGTAAACTTGATCATCTTTTCAAAATGTTCAGAGATGTGCATTTTTATTTTCATGAAATGTCTATTGTTTCTTTTTGTGATTGTATGTATTATTTCTGTGGGGTTTTATTCTCTATTTTTAGAAACAAAATATGCTATGAGCTTTTGATTTATTTTTATTAAAAGTTCATAAAGAAATTGATAAGAAATTCATCTTCCATAAATTAAGCTTGAATTCTTATAAAAAGTTGTGTTATTTGTCCAGATAGGCTAAGCTATGCTCTAGTAACAAACAAGCCCTATCCCTGGTGGCTCAGATGGTGAAGAATCTGTCTGCAATGCAGGAGACCTGGGTTCGATCCCTAGGTTGGGAAGAGCCCCTGGAGGAGGGCATGTCAACCCATTCCAATACTCTTGCCTAGAGAATCCCCATGGACAGAGGAGCCTAGCAGGCTACAGTCTATGGGGTCGGAAAAAGTCAGACATGACTGAATGACTAAGCACACATATGCCATATTGGCTTAGCATTGAAATGGCTTACTTTTCACTTACCATAACAGTAAAGTATGGTACTCTCAAGAGTTTGTGAAGACGGTTATGGCCAGGTCTATAAGGGCTGCATCACTTTTGCCCACATCCTATTGGCCAGAACTGAGTCAAGGAGAGTCATAAATATAGTCTTCCTATGTGTCCAGAAAGAGGAAAATCAACTGGGATGTTTGTGACCTCATAGTGCTGGCTCTGCCAATAAGCACTGTTTGATTAGAACAAGATTTCTATGTATTTGATCATTACTACATTACTTCCTTTGACTATCACTACTTGAAAGACAAATGGACAAGCATGCAACATTTAAAAATTCTTATTGTCATAGCTTCCACAGTTTATTATTCTGTCTTTTGAAGGAGTGAACATCTAACCATTTCTCTATTACTCAGCTGTGACATGAAGCTTCCAGTTCCAAATGCCTGTGTGTTGTAGTATATCCAACTGGTATATTATGACAGGCATTGTGAATCTGAGTTATCCTTGCTTCAGTCATCTCCACCTGTTTAAGCATACTGCTGAGGTCTATCTTTATTTTGGAATCATAATTTCCATTTTGTGGAAATATCTGAATCACTTGCTTCTTATTTATTGCTATGCTCTTCTGAGAGTGTGTGACTAACCAGTTCAAGAAGAACACTAAGAGTTACAATGCTTAGATGCAGTGTGTAAATGTTTAGTTTTTTTTTTTAACAAGAACAGAGACTATCCTTATGGGCTTCCTATTTAAGAAACCTCAAGTGATTGCCTTGGAGGTAGCAAGATGAACATCATTTCTTAAATACTTGCTTCTTAAACTTACATTTTACAAGTTTGTTTGTACATAATTTTTATACCAGTCAAGTTCATTAAAAAGGTTCCTAAAACTTACATTGAGTATTTAATTTTGTCCAGAATTGAGGTGAAAGCTCATTTATGACATAGCAAATTATAAGGAAACTAATACACTTTTGCATATTTATTTAATTTTCTCTAAATTGAAAATGTGTCATTTGTCTTAGTGTGTCTTGTTGAATTGAGCATACTTCCTTGTGCTCTGAGAGTACCCTATGTTTACTTCTATCATAGTGATTGTCACAGTACATTGCAACTGCCTTCTTGTTGAAATTTCCTCCACTAGAATCAAGGGCTTGAGCCATGTCTTTCATGCCAACCTCCAACACCTTTTGTGCCTGGCTCCTAGAAGTGTCATAGGAAAGAGCTACATCTGAATCCATGTTGGATCTGTTTCGTTTACTTTGTTTCCTGTTGCTTTTGTTCACTAAAAGAATATTGTCTATACATAATGGCCTGCCTCAAGGAACCCTGCTCCTCTGTCTGAATGTTAAACCAAAGTGCCTTTGTTAAGAGAAACATCCTCACCCTCTCCATCTGTAAATGGCTAAAAGAAGGAAGAAAGAACACATCCTTTTCCCAATGCTGGTCATTCTGGGAGATATTTGCAAAACCTATGACCTTTTTACTTTACTTCCTCATCTCCTCTCTGCTTTGTTCTATTGAAGAACCCGACACCCAGACCTAAAGAAGATGGTCATTTTGAGACATTAGCCTTCTATCTTCTCAGCTGGCTGGCTTTCCAGATAAAGTCATCATTTCTTGCCTCAACACAGTGTCTCCAATTTATTTGCCTATTGTGAGGTGAGCAGAGCAAGCTTGTACTTAGTAACAGAAACTTATCAATAAAAGTTTGTGGATATGAATAAATTAATAAATAATAATAAATACTTCAAGAAAATGATGCTTCTTAATGATTACTTTATTGTGATGAATTCAGGATCTATTGCTGAACTGGAGAAATTACAATTTTATATATTTTCAAATGACTTTTTACCATTTAATGACGCTTTCCTAACCTTTGCACTGACTAAGGAAAAAAGTTTTAATCAAACTGTCCACAGAGAATGTAGTCAATTTATTCTGTTGTCTCAAATATGTAGCTCTTTATAAAGATGCATTTTTGACATGAGTAAAGCCCATCTCCCTCTCTTATCCTCTATCTCTATTTCTTCTATGGGTATAAAACCAGGCTAGTATTACATGATCCTTATTCCAACATCTTGACAATAAGCAATTTAATCAACAGTGGGCGCATTTCCAGTGGAGCAATCAGATTCTTTGGCGAACTCTAGTATTTGAAGTTAAAAACATTAGTCTCTGCTGTCACTTACAGTGCAATGAAGTAGAGGTGTAACAAGGAAGTACAAATCTGACTCCACATTGGATCTGTTTATTTTACTCTAACATTTGTGTTCTATTGCTTTCACTACAAGTTAATCACTAAAATGGTACTGCCTTTAGCTTAAAGTATAAAGTATATATTCCTGGAGTATTCTCATCTACAGGAATCCTGCTTCCCAGTCCTGAAAATTATACTAAAATATCTTTGTTTAACTTGCAGAGAACATCCTGACCAGGCCCACCTGTGAATGGCTGCAAGAAAGAAGAAATTAATACATCCTATCTGGAGTCTAACTGGAACCAGGAAATTTTCAACAACTTATTGCCTTTTTTACCTTGCTCTTCACCTTCCACTCTTTGTTCTATTAAAAGAAAGAAAGAAAAGAAACCTAGCATCCAAACCCAGGCAAGATGGCTCTTTGGAACACTAATCCACCATCTTTTTTATTTGCTGACTTTCCAAATAAAGTCATGATTCCTTGCACCAACACCTTTTCTTTTGATTTATCAGCCTGTTCTCTGGTGAGCAGAACAAGCTTGGACTTGATATTAATGAAAGATGCAGGGACTGAGAAAGTTATTCTAAGGCAGCCATGGAGGTGGGAGGAGGGTTCTGGAAGGAGAACACATGTATACCTATGGCGGATTCAAGTCAATATATGGCAAAACTGACACGATAATGTAAAGAAAAAAATAAATAAATAAATTTTTTAAAAAGTCAATAATAGGACAACAAGTTGAAAAAAACAAACAAAAACAGCATGGAAAAACTGTTTCTTTAAAAAGATGAAGAAATCAAAAGTGAAGAGAGTAGCAGAGAAAAAAAAAAGTGTTCTTAGGTGAATGGACCTTGACTTTGCAGGTGGTGCAATGGTAAGGAATATGCCTGCCAATCCAGGAGATGCAGGTCTGATCCCTGGGTCTGAAAGATCCCCTGGAAGAGGAAATGACTACCCACTACAGCATTCTTGCCTGGAAAATTCCGTGGACAGAGGAGACTGGCAGACTACAGTCCATGGAGTCTCAAAGAGTCTGACACAACTGGGCCACTGAACATGGAGGTGAATGGAAGGAGTCATTTTTATACAATTTTACAAACAAAACTCAATGCTCAAGAATATGACTTCCATCATTTTTCCTCAATCAAAAGCAATTTTTATCTTGAACTCTCCATTTTACTGATATCAGAAAACATCATCTAGTCACTACTTAGTAAACTCAGCAGAGGTTATTTGATCTATTCAGGTTTAAAATTTCATCATCTTGGGATTTAAACTCAGTGGGCTGAGGAGTCAAAATCAGTCCATTTAAAGTTTCCTCTTTCTGATTCCTGATGTTCTGGGGAGCATGTAGTGGCTCACAGCATCATAAGCAAGAGACACCTGATCCATGACCGTGTCTTTACACCAGCCTCCACTGAGGCATAATGCTTTCTGTTTGATTATTGCCAATACATGCTTGTCTGTGGTGTTGCTGAGCTCTCTGGATTCATGAAGACTCCTGATGTCCACCTTCACAGAGTTCGTCCACTGGTCTACCCAAACACTTGCAGTCTTTTCATCACCATCTTCCACACCTCCCTGACACTCTGTGAGACTTCTTCTAGGATGAACAGCCTAAGTGCTCCGCCCTTGCTGCCCCTACAATTGTGCACCTTTCTGGATGCAAGTCTCCTTTGCAAGGACAATGATATCCTGGGCTGTATCTGGAAACAAGGCAAAAGCATTCTGGCCCTAGGATCCCCTCAACTTTACCTTCTGTACTGTCAGTGCCTCCCATGAGGCAAGACTCAAGTTTCTTTGGAAATTTAGGAGGTTCTGTTTCACAACAGTAGTCAACACTTCTGCCCGCTTATCCAAACTTGGGAAAATATTGCTTGGCCCAGCCCCAAAAAGACACATTTCCTTTCTGTGTGTAAGGAAAACTAACTAACCACATCTTTCCAAGGAAGCCACTCATGTAGGTCATTCAGGCAAAGAATCATTAGACTGTTTCTCCCAATTCCCTTTCTCCCTCTTTGAAGAAAAGCACAAACAGGCCCTGTGAGCTGAAAGCATGTTTCATATACACATTAGTCATCAAAGCAATCAAGTCCAATCTATGAATGTAAGTGATACAGACTATGTTTACCCAGATGCTCCACATTTATTTCAACTCCTAAACTGGGGAAAATTCTACAGTGTTTTTAAGCTTTGGGACAGCTGGATCTTGTATTTTAAAAAATGTACAAAAATAAAAAATGGGATGGCTGGTTGTGATTAAATAGGAAAAGGAAAATTCAGGTTGACTTTTTGTGTTGGGTGTGTCAGACGCATGGCAGGCACATGAAGTATCTCATTTAAATTCCATGACCACTGTGAAGTAGATGTTAGTAGTTTTATTTCAGAGAGGGAAACAAGATTGAGTTATTCAAGTTATACTAAGACCCATATCATCAGTTGAAGTGTGTTTTCCAAAAAAGATGTATTGAAATCTTAACTCTAGGTACCTGTAAATGTGAATTTAAAAATAGAGCCTTAGCAGATGTAATCAAGTTTAGATGAGGCTGTCCTCAATTAAAGTGGACCTTGAGTCTAGTGACTGCTGTTGTTGTAAGGAGAAAAACATTTGAAGACAGTCAGCTCAGTTCAGTTCAGTTGGTCAGTAGTGTCCAACTCTTTGTGACCCCATGGACTGCAGCACGCCACGCTTCCAGGCTTCAGAGCTTGCTCAAACTCATGTCCATTGAGTCAGTGATGCCATCCAATCATCTCATCCTCTGCCATCCTCTTCTCCTCCTGCCTTCAATCTTTCCCAGCATCAGGGTCTTTTCCAATGTGTCAGTTCTTTGCATCAGGTGGGCAAAATATTGGAGTTTCAGCTTCAGCATCAGTCCTTTCAATGAACACCCAGGACTAATCTCCTTTAGGGTGTACTGGTTGGATCTCTTTGCAGTCCAAGGGACTCTCAAGAGTCTTCTCCAACACCACAGTTAAAAAGCATCAATTCTTCAGCACTCAGCTTTCTTTATAGTCCAACTCTCACATCCATACATGACCACTGGAAAAACCATAGCCTTGACTAGACAGACCTTTGCTGACAAAGTAATGTCTTTGTTTTTTAATATGCTGTCTAGGTTGGTCATAACTTTCCTTCCAAGGAATAAGCGTCTTTTAATTTCATGGCTGCAGTCACCATAAGTAAACAAATAAAAAACAAGGACGTACCAAGCACGTAGGTCTCTAAGGCACTCAGAATGGCCTGCTCAGCATCTGTGTCAGTGCTAGTAGAAAGATGAATGGAGTCTGTGAGCAAACAGAAGAGGCTGAGTCCCTCTCTTGTAATTATGATAGTTATGAGCTTACTATTACTGTTTTCTGACTGTTTTGTAGTTCCTCTGTGTTCCTTTATTCTTCTCTTTCTCTACTGCCTCATGGTTTGATGATTTTCTGCAGTGATATGCTTCGATTCTTGTTTATCTTTTGTGTGGATACTACAGCCTTTGGTTTTGTGGTTACCATGGAAATTACATAAAACATCTTACATTTATAACATTCTATCTTAAGCTGATAACAGCTTAATTTCAAGTTAATACAGAGTTTTCCATTTTAACGCTCCCATCTTCCTTTCATGTTTTCCATGTTACAATTTATATCTTTTTACATTGCATGTGTGCTCAGCTGTGTCTCACTCTTTGCAACCCCATGGACCAAAGTCAACCAGGCTCCTCTGTCCATGGGATTTCCCAGCAAAAATACTGGAGTGGGTTACCATGCCCTCCTCCAGGGGATCTTCCCTACCAAGGAACAGAACTCGAGTCTCCTGCATCTCCTGCATTGGCGTGTGTATTCTTTACTGCTGAGCCATCAAAGAAGCCCCTCTTTTTATACTGTGTATCCATTAATGAACTATTATAGTTATTTTTAATACTTCTGTCTTTCATCCTTCATATAAGAGTTATACGTGATTTGCCCACTAGCATTCTAACATTAGGGTGTTCTGAATTTAACTATATATTTATCTTTGCCTGTGAATTTTATACCACAGACAACATATGTTGCCTGCCATTCCAGTAAATAATGAATGTTGTCCACCATCAAGCCATTAGCTGTTGCACCTGCTCCTAGGTGGTGAGCCCTGAAGGGAATGCAGGATGGAGAAAAACGGGATGCTGGCCCTAGATATTAAAAGTTAAGATGCATTTCAGAGGAATAATTTCAATGATCTCAAACTCTTGTGTCTTCACATATGTAGAAAAACACTAAAATCAGTCATTTTAAATGTGTATTTTTTGTGATTAGCAATAATATTTTGATCTTCAGCACATGTTTGTTAATTTTCAGCAAAAGCTCCTGTATATCCTGGCTCTTCCCTTACTTCTCTGTAGCAGTTCCCCAGAGCTACCTGAGAGACTGTCTCCTAGGTTATAATCCTCACTATAGCTCCTGAACAAAACCTAACTCGCAAATTTTAGGTCGTGAGTTTTTTCTTTCTTTTTTTTTTTTCCATCAACAATATTTACGTATGCTTTCCTATTACTAATTAGCTCCCTTTACTTTCAACTTGAAGATCCCTTTAACATTTCTTGTAAGGCTAGTCTAGTGGTCATGAACTCCTCTTATAGCATTTGTTTGTCTGGAAAAGTCTTTTTTTTAAACACTTTTTCAATATTTAAGGACTTACTTGCTTATTCTTGTAGGTAGATTTTAAAGTGTGCAAATGAATCTGTTCTCAGGGAAACACTGGGAGATGAGTGGGTTTTACCTGCTCACCCTGTGCTAAACCCTGGAGTACAGTCACAGTGAGTTTTCACAACAGAAACTTATTTTTTTGGTATAGTTTTGTGAGTATGATGGATTCAAGACCCATTGACTTTCAGAGGTAGTTGTTCTGAGTCCATCACTTTGGTGAGAGTCTTACATTTGGTATGCTAATCATGAGGTTCAAATCCTTAGCTCCTAAGCAAGACACTGGGAATTCAGGGCTCCTTTCAGATTGTATGACCCTGGGCCAGAGATAGACTTATGGCCAAATGGTGTCTCAGCTTTTCCTACCCATTTTGATGTGTACCTACTCAGTAGCTCAGTGTGGAGGAGTCACTCAGCTAGTTTCTGGATCTCTTTTATTAGAAGGTGCAACAATGTATATAACTTTAGAGTTAGTGCATCTAATAAAGCAGGGGAACTGAGAAGCTTCTTATGTCATCATCTTGGCCCTCTCTCTCAAATTTCTCCTTCCATTGTTAACTTAGATAAACCTATTAAACAATGCTACAAGAATGCAATCAGCCAAATCCAGAATGTAGAAAACTCCAAAGGGAAAATAAGTGGTTTCTTTAACAAATAAGTTGCGAAAAAAGAAGGAGATCTATAAAAAGTTATATTAATCAACTGCAATATATGGAGTTTATAAGCACTTTCCCTGTGGCTCAGCTGGTAAAGAATCCACCTGAAATGTGAGAGACCTGGGTTCAATCCCTGGATTGGGAAGATCCCCTGGAGAAGGGAAAGGCTACCCACTCCAATATTCTGGCCTGGAGAACTTCATGGACTGTATAGTCGAATACAACTGACTGACCTTCACTTTCACTTTTCTTTCATTTGAAGTAGTTAAAAATAGACTCAGAGAAATTTGAACACTGATCATATAATTTATGACATTAAGGATTATTGATATTTTGGTGTGATGTTTTAAAATTCCTGATCTTTCCTGGGCTGGCGATTGATTTCACATATGGTAATTAACATGTTTCAATGCCATTCTCCCATATCATCCCACCCTTGCCCTCTTCCACAGAGTCCACGAGTCTGTTCTATACATCTGCGTTCCTTTTGCTGTCTCGCATGCAGGGTTCTCATTACCATCTTTCTAAATTCCATATATATGTGTTAGTGTACTGTATTGTTGTTTTTCCTTCTGGCTTACTTCACTCTGGATAATAGGCTCCAGTTCCGTCCACCTGAGTAGAACTGATTCAAATGAATTTTTTTTTTTTAAATACAGGACTGATGCTCGGGGCTGGTGCACTGAGATGTCCCAGGGGGAGGGAATTGGGAGGGAGGAGGGAGGGGGGTTCTGGAGGGGGAGCATATGTAAACCCATGGCGGTTTCATGTCATTGTATGGCAAAACCAACACAATAAAGTAAAGAAAATTAAAAAATAAAATAAAATTCCTGATCTTTTAGAGACACATTATCAAGCATATGTATAACATATAAAATGTTTTTAATTTTTCCAATAATATGTGTGTGTGTGTGTGTGTGTGCACCCTTCTATGGGCTTATCAGGTGGCACAATGGTAAAACATCTGCTTGCCAATGCAGGAGATGGTTGTTTGATCCCTGAGTTGGGAAGATCCCTGAAGTAGAAACAGGCAACCCACTCTAGTATTCTTGCTTGGAAAATTCCATGGACAGAGGAGCCTGGCAGCCTATAGCCCATGAGGTCACAAAGTCAGACATAACTGAATGACTAAGCATGCATGCATATACATACAAATGTACATATACACACATATGTGAAATGAAACTTATTTGGAATAACTGAATTGGAGATGATGGCAATTAGTGTACGTAAGAGAAGACTGCCCAAGAGGTGATAATTTCTGAAGCAACATGTTACATATTTGGGTGTCTGATATTATTTTTTGGTATATCTTTGAAATGTTCCATAGCAAAAATAACACTGAGCAATTTCAAAAGAATACATTTAACTTTTACCATTTAACATTCTGTGGGCATTTGCTCTTGGAGAGAACATCCTGTTACACTGGAGATTGGCAGAGATTGTAACTGATACACATAGGTAATTCTCCATATAGGACTACCATGGGAAAGAGAGGGAGACAAGGAGAGGGAGATTAAATGACAAGTAAATTACACCACCTGCCTTCTATCCCAGCCCAACCAAGAACTCAACCTCCTTTCTGCTTCTCCCTTCGTACTTGGAGTTTAAAAACCAGGCTACCTTGTCTGATCTTATTCTTCCATAAAGAAGATAATTCTAATGAGACTGAGAAGAACTGTCTTCTTATATTCAGTTTAAATTATTTTGCAACTTCCAAAGCCTGGAAGTTTGGGCAACTTGTCTATAGAAGTGTCTGGAACACTGTGCTTTGGTCATCCCTTGCCAGAGAAGAAAAGTTAGTATTTACCTCTAGCAGCTTCTCCCAACTTTCCTGATAATAAGAGTCTTCTGGGATTTTAATCAAAAATTCAGGTTTGTTCTCTGCATATAGGCAGATTAAGAAAAACATATAGAAAGGCAATTATTTGTTGTGTATGTGAAATAAAATTTAGAAATATAATTATTTATTATCATTATGAAATTCAAATTTAACTGTATCCTATATTTCTGGCCTCCTTACTGGGATGATATTCAGGAATTATGTTTGCACTTCAGGTTCTTTTTTTTGTTTGTTTGTTTTTGTTTGTTTTTTTACAACGTCTTGAGTAGAAGCTCTGAGCAGTTTCCCTTTCCATCTGAGCCTATCAATCACCTTTTTAAGTGATTTTAAAATAATCAAATCATGGAGTATCCCGCTTTGGATTATAGCAGAGAGTGTTTTGCCTATGTTATCCTCTAGGAGTTTTATAGTTTCTGGTCTTATGCTTAGATCTTTGATCCATTTTGAGTTTATCTTTGTGTATGGTTTTAGAAAGTGATCTAGTTTCATTCTTTTACAAGTGGCTGTCCAGTTTTCCCAGCACCACTTGTTAAAGAGGTTGTCTTCTCTCCATTGTATATTCTTGCCTCCTTTGTCAAAGATAAGGTGTCCATAGATGCGTGGATTTATCTCTGGGCTTTCTATTCTGTTCCATTGATCTATGTTTCTGTCTTTGTGCCAGTACCATACTGTCTTAATGACTGTGGATTTGTAGTATAGCCTAAAGTCAGGTAGGTTGATTCCGCCAGTTCCATTCTTCTTTCTCAAGATTGCTTTGGCTATACGAGGTTTTTTGTATTTCCATACAAATTGAGAAATTATTTGTTCTAATTCTTTGAAGAAGACCTCTGGTAGCTTGATAGGAATTGCATTGAATCTATAGATTGCTTTAGGTAGTATACTCATTTTCACTATATGGATTCTTCCAATCCACGAACACGGTACATTTCTCCATCTGTTTGTGTCCTCCTTGATTTCTTTCATCAGTGTTCTATAGTTTTCTATATACAAGTCTTTTGATTCTTTAGGTAGAAATACTCCTAAGTATTTTATTCTTTTTGTTTCGATGGTGAATGGGATTGTTTCCTTAATTTCTCTTTCTGATTTCTCACTGTTAGTGTATAGGAATGCCAGGGATTTCTGTGTGTTGATTTTGTATCCTGAAACTTTGCTATATTCACTGATTAGCTCTAGTAATTTTCTCGTAGAGTCTTTAGGGTTTTCAATATAGAGGATCATGTCATCTGCAAACAGAGAGGGTTTTACTTCTTCTTTTCCAATCTGTATTCCTTTGATTTCTTTATCTGCTCTGATTGCTGTGGCCAAAACTTCCAAAACTATGTTGAATAGTAGTGGTGAGAGTGGGCACCCTTGTCTTGTCCCTGATTTCAGGGGGAATGCTTCCAGTTTTTCACCATTGAGGATAATGTTTGCTGTGGGTTTGTCATATATAGCTTTTATTATGTTGAGGTATGTTCCTTCTATTCCTACTTTTTGGAGGGTTTTTATCATAAATGGATGTTGAATTTTGTCAAAGGCTTTCTCTGCATCTATTGAGATAATCATGTGATTTTTATTTTTTAATTTGTTAATGTGGTGTATTACATTGATCGATTTACGAATATTGAAGAATCCTTGCATCCCTGGGATAAAGCCTACTTGATCATGATGTATGATCTTTTTGATGTGTTGTTGGATTCTATTTGCTAGAATTTTGTTGAGGATTTTTGCGTCTAAGTTCATCAGTGATATTGGCCTGTAGTTTTCTTTTTTTGTGGCATCTTTGCCAGATTTTGGAATTAGGGTGATGGAGGCCTCATAGAATGAGTTTGGAAGTTTCCCTTCGTCTGCAATTTTCTGGAAGAGTTTGAGTAGAATAGGTGTTAGCTCTTTAAATTTTTGGTAGAATTCAGCTGTGAAGCCATCTGGTCCTGGGCTTTTGTTTTTTGGAAGATTTCTGATTACGGTTTCAATTTCCGTGCTTGTGATGGGTCTATTAATATTATCTATCTCTTCCTGGTTTAGTCTTGGAAAGTTGTACTTTTCTAGGAATTTGTCCATTTCATCCAAATTGTCCAGTTTATTTGCATATAGTTGCTGATAATAGTCTCTTATGATCCTTTGTATTTCTGTGTTTTCTGTTGTGATCTCTCCGTTTTCATTTCTAATTCTGTTGATTTGGTTCTTCTCCCTTTTTTTCTTGATGAGTCTGGCTAACGGTTTGTCAATTTTATTTATCTTCTCAAAGAACCAGCTTTTGGCTTGGTTGATTTTTGCTATGGTCACTTTTGATTCCTTTGCATTAATTTCTGCCCTGATCTTTAAGATTTCTTTCCTTCTACTAGACCTGGGCTTCTGCATCTCTTCCCTTTCTAGTTGCTTTAGGTGTATAGTAACCATTTGATTTTAATTCATTTATGTTATTCCGTTGGGCTATGTCATTCTTTCAAAGGTTGTGCCCTGCTCCCATTTCATGCTCTTTTCCTGAGCCCCAGCCAGGTGCACAATGTTGCTTCTACAATCTTCTGGAGGGACAACTAGAAAATAGCTGGCACTTGGAAAGGAAATACTGTATAATA
>ML662442.1:12997880-13028221 GCA_007570785.1 Antilocapra americana
TGCCATCCAAAAGTCTACAAGCAATAAATGCTGGAGAGGATGTGGAGAAAAGGGAACCCTCTTACACTGTTGGTGGGAATGCAAACTAGTACAGCCACTATGGAAAACAGTGTGGAGGTTCCTTAAAAAACTGCAAATAGACCTGCCATATGACCCGGCAATCCCACTGCTGGGCATATACACCGAGGAAACCAGAATTGAAAGAGCCACGTGCACCCCAATGTTCATCGCTGCATTGTTTACAATAGCCAGGACATGGAAGCAACCTAGATGCCCATCAACTGACGAATGGATAAGAAAGCTGTGGTACATATACACAATGGAATATTACTCAGCATTAAAAAAAATTCATTTGAAGCAATTCTACTCAGATGGACGAAACTGGAGCCCATTATCCAGAGTGAAGTAAGACAGAAGCAAAAACAACAATACAGTATATTAACACATATATATGGAATTTAGAAAGACAGTAATGAGAACCCAACATGGGAGACAACAAAAGGAACGCAGATGTATAGAATAGACTTGTGGACTTTGTGGATGAGGGTAAGGGTGGGATGAGATGGGAGAAGGGCATTGAAGCATGTTAATTGTCATGTGTCTAATCAATCGCCAGCCCAGGATTGATGCTCGGGACTGGTGCAGCGAGATTTCCCGGGGGGGAGGGAGGAGGGAGGGGGGACCCGGAGGGGAAGCATATGTAAACCCATGGTGATATCATAACAATGTATGGCTAAAACAATAATTAAAAAAAAAAAAAAATGGGAAAAAAAAAAATAAAAATAATCAAATCAGTTGTATAAGTGTTGCCAATCTAATTGTTAGTTGCTATGTATGATTACCATATTTTGTAGTCATAATTATGTAGATTGGCCAGCATGTGTTAGATATATTTGGTTCTAACTTTTTTTTTATTGCCACACTAAACTCTTGAGTTACAGTTGGCCTTAAAATTTTGTAGTTCATCATCATTGTCTCAGTTTTAAAAATTAGAAGGAAAATTTCACAAGATACCTTTAAAATTGTAAAAGTGGATCTCTAGAGATGAAATTTATTGGTCCTTTTTGACATTATATTTATGACATCATTCGAATCAAGCTGATTAATGATACAGTGTAGTGAACCTTGACTCACAGTTTTGTCCTCAAAGGATCCTCAACTCTGGAATTTTCTTCTTCCCTTAGTCCAGTGAAAAATGAGCTTCTTGGCGCCAAGGATACCTTCAAGGGGTAATTGTTTACAAAAACATCTGCCTGAGGGCTTAATAATAGGGATTAAATGATAAATCGCATTTTAAATGCATTTGCCATGTATGAATCCCAAGAGGATCAGTAATGAAAACAGTTCAAAAAGTAATACTAGTAATTAGGCATGCTGGTTTATAAAAAAGGATCCTCATATACTTTGAAAGTTTGACATGCCAATGATTCCCAGATTACTAAACTCAAGGTGTCACAAACTGATTGCCAAAAATATCGAGACTGATTTAATAAACATCACTTAGTCCAGCTTCAATAGCCCAAGAAAAATTCAGGACTTGATTTCTCAGAACTTCTGTGACCTGTGGGAGCATTTTATTAAAGAAAAACGAAGCAGATTTGCTTTAACTAACTCCAGCCTTCAGTGATAAATAGAAAGAATCCCTCACAAACATCAGAGCTCTTTTAAAGTTTTTATTTTAAAAGACTCAAGTGCTTTATTGGGTTTTTAAATTATTTTCATAGATTTGGAGAGGGTTTTGTTTCCTCAGGGCTAATACTTTTGGAACAATGAGAGACATCATACTGGGAGACCTGCCCTTTTGCAGAGTCTATGTTAAAAGGAAATACAACTTAAGACTGAGATGGTTCCCTTCTTTTGGTCTGACTACAACTTAAAATCTACCCAGATTCCATAAGATTGTGTCGAATGACTGGCCCTTGAAATCCTCTTTAAACTTTTTAACCTGAAGACTCCAAATTTTGGACAAACCTCTCCCCTCCTCAAGTTCAAATGTTTTAACTCCAAAAAGAAAAAACAATATTATTCTCCTAGAAAAAGTACTCAATATGTTCATCCTTCACCAAACACTAGGGATCTGAATTCTCCAATATGCATTAGAACACAACAATTCTGAGCTGAAGCATCACTACAGTATTCCTAAGGAGTAAAATGACAAATTTCTGAGAGGGAGTATTATGTTATCTTGGGAAAACTTTCTAATATTATTGGGCATCTTTGATAAATGTTTGTTCTGCATAATCTCTAAAATTAATTCCAGGTCTAATTTTTTTCTCTTTCCTTAACAGTTAAGAGTTGCACCACAGCTTTGGTGGCTCTCTACCTGGAAAGCTCAATTGAAATTGTCTTTAGAAACAGCCTTTGGCAAAAAATAATAATAATAATAATTAATGTGATAATGAAATGAATACAAAACATTAAAGAAATTAATACAAGATCAACCTGATTCTAAGATTGATCTAAGATACAGATGTATGTTCACAAATAGTCAGACAAAATAGATTTCTTGATACATTCCTAGAAGATGCACTGCATCTTCATGCAAAGTAGAAGGAGAAATGAGCTCAGTGTTTTCATTTCTAAACGTCCATGTGATTAATTTTTACTGGTACAGGCATAATTTCAATTTACCATATCTTCTAAAATCAAGTTGCTATTAGGATTTTCATTCTATCATGCACAAGACTTTTGGAAAACAAAAATCATGGGTAATAGACTAACAAATACAAACCATAAACCACCACCTATTAGTAATATGAGCTTGGGAAAATCATAAATCTTCAACAGAGGAACGATTCATGACAACCTATATAGTGTGATGTGTGTGTGTGTGTAGCTCTTGATAAATATATGTGGAAATATTTATTGACCATAAAGTACCCTACCAATGTAACACTTTTTACTGTAGGATCCATACAATACAGGACATTTAATCAAAGACTGAAGAATGAATACATTTTATCTATTTATCTGAATCACAGAGAAGCTATTGGAAGCAATAGGTTGATAAACTTTTATGACAATAATCTTGCTTTGGAAAGAGAAAAACACATGTAAATCAAGTCAGTTCTGCAAGACGTGAAGGTAACATCAATAGTCACAAGCCATAAAGTTCAGTTCTTCTTTGAAAGGACAAAGATGTCTTCAAAGGTGGGCTTTATTATTTTTCAGAGATGGTGAGGCCAACAGGTCAGGAGATGATTGGCACTGGAAAAGTAGTTTGTTACTCACAGTTCCCAAGAGAAGGGGTCATGATGTGTCATGAAGAGCCTCACAAGAAGGCATGAGAGCTCATCAGGAGGGAGGAAGTGAGGGAAAGACATGAACAAGAGTCTCTGTTGGGCTCTCTGTGGGCAGGAAACAGCAAGGCATGGTAGGTAAACTTAGAATTTGCCAGTGTGAATAATTTCAGTGAAGTCTGGACATAGGGACTGTCCTTAGTTTCCTAGTACCTAATCTTGGAGTGACAAAGGTGAGGAATTATGGTCCCAAGTATGAGACCCCAACAGAGGAGATGGAGGGGCTGTGGGTTCTGGATCAGTTAGCTTGCATATGAAAGGTGTACTCAGCTAGTCATCCTTTCACTGTCTCTAGAAATTGTCTAGCCCTGAGAAGACTAGTCTGTCCACGGTCAGGAAGGCCCCAGATGCTAAAGCATCAGAAATTATAGAAAATAGCAAATACAAGCCTACCTCAAGAAAGAAGAGAAACATCAAATAAACAACATAACTTTACACCTAGAGAAATTAGAAAAAGAAGAAGAACAACAACAACAAACTCAAAGTCAGTATAAAGAAATTGTGAAAATCAGAGCAAAAATAAATGAAAAAGATACAAGGGAGACTATAGCAAAGATCAACAAAACTAAAATCTGGTTCTTTGAGGAGATAAATAAAAGAGACAAACTGTTAGACAGACTCATTGAGAAAAAAGGGAGAAGAATCAAGTCAATAAAATTAGAAGTGAAAATGGAGAAATTACAATCGACAACAGAGAAATACAAAAGATCATAAGAGACTACTATGAGTAACTATATACCAATAAAATGACAACTTAGAAGAAATCCAAGAAGAAGAAATAACAATTATAAATATATATGCACCCAACATAGGAGCACCACAATATGTAAGGCAAATGCTAACAAGTATGAAAGGGGAAATTAACAACACAATAATAGTGGGAGACTTTAATACACCACTCACACCAATGGATAGATCAACTAAACAGAAAATTAACAAGGAAACTCAAACTTTAAATGATACACTAGAACAGTTAGACCTAATTGATATTTATAGGACATTCCACCCCGAAACAATGAATTTCACCTTTTTCTCAAGTGCACACGGGACCTTCTCCAGGATAGATCACATCCTGGGCCATAAATCTAGCCTTGGTAAATTCAAAAAAACTGAAATCATTCCAAGCATCTTTTCTGACCACAATGCAGTGAGATTAGATATCAATTACAGGAGAAAACCATTTAAAAATTCCAGCATATGAAAGCTCAACAACACACTGCTGAATAACCAACAAATCACAGAAGAAATCAAAAAAGAAGTCAAAATATGCATAGAAATGAATGGAAATGAAAACACAACAACCCAAAACCTATGGGACACAGTAAAAGCAGTGCTAAGGGGAAAGTTCATAGCAACACAAGCTCACCTCAGGAAACAACAAAAAAGTTAAATAAATAACCTAACTTTACACCTAAAGCAACTGGAAAGGGAAGAAATGCAGAAGCTCAGGGTTAGTAGAAGGAAAGAAATCTTAAAGATCAGGGCAGAAATATGTGCAAAGGAAACAAAAGAGACCATAGCAAAAATCAACCAAGCCAAAAGCTGGTTCTTCGAGAAGATAAATAAAATTGACAAACCATTAGCCAGACTCATCAAGAAACAAAGGGAGAAGAATCAAATCAACAAAATTTGAAATGAAAATGGAGAGATCACAACAGAAAACACAGAAATACAAAGGATCATAAGAGACTATTATCAGCAACTATATGCAAATAAACTGGACAACCTGGAAGAAATGGAAAAATTCCTAGAAAAGTACAACATTCTAAGACTAAACCAGGAAGAGATAGATAATCTTAACAGACCCATCACAAGCACGGAAATTAAAACCGTAATCAGAAATCTTCCAAAAAACAAAAGCCCAGGACCAGATGGCTTCACAGCTTAATTTTACCAAAAATTTAGAGAAGAGCTAACACCTATTCTACTCAAACTCTTCCAGAAAATTGCAGAGGAAGGTAAACTTTCAACCTGATTCTATGAGGCCACCATCGCCCTAATACCAAAACCCGACAAAGATGCCACAAAGAAAGAAAACTACAGGCCAATATCACTGATGAACATAGATGAAAAAATCCTTAACAAAATTCTAGCAAATAGAATCCAACAATACATTGAAAAGATCATACATCATAATCAAATAGGCTTTAACCCAGGGATGCAAGGATTCTTCAATATTCGCAAATCAATCAATGTAATACACCACATTAACAAATTGAAAAATAAAAACTACATGATTATCTCAATAAATGCAGAGAAAATCTTTGACAAAATTCAACATCCAATTATGATAAAAACCCTCAAAAAGCAGGAATAGAAGGAACATACCTCAACATGATAAAAGCTATATATGACAAACCCACAGCAAACATAATCCTCAATGGTGAAAAACTGAAATCATTTCCCCTGAAGTCAGGAACAAGGCAAGGGTGCCCACTCTCACCACTACTATTCAACATAGTTTTGGCAGTCTTGGCCACAGCAATCAGAGCAAATAAAGAAATAAAAGGAATCCAGATTGGAAAAAAAGAAGTAAAACTCTCACTGTTTGCAGACGACATGATCCTCTACATAGAAAACCCTAAAGACTCTACCAGAAAATTACTAGAGCTAATCAGTGAATATAGTAAAGTTTCAGGATATAAAATCAACACACAGAAATCCCTGGCATTCCTATACATTAACAATGAGAAAACAGAAAGAGAAATTAAGGAAACAATTCCATTCACCATCGAAACAAAAAGAATAAAATACTTAGGAGTATTTCTAACAAAAGAAACAAAAGATTTATAAATAGAAAACTATAAAACACTGATGAAAGAAATCAAAGAGGACACAAATAGATGGAGAAATATACCGTGTTCATGGATCGGAAGAATCAATATAGTGAAAATGAGTATACTCCACAGAGCAATTTATAGATTCAATGCAATTCCTATCAAGCTACCAGAAGTCTTTTTCAGAGAATTAGAACAAATAATTTCAGAATTTGTATGGAAATACAAAAAACCTCGTATAGCCAAAGCAATCTTGAGAAAGAAGAATGGAACTGGAGGAATCAACCTACCTGATGTTAGGCTATACTACAAAGCCACAGTCATCAAGACAGTATTGTACTGGCACAAAGACAGAAATATAGATCAATGGAACAAAATAGAAAGCCCAGAGATAAATCCACACATCTATGGACACCTTATCTTTGACAAAGGAGGCAAGAACATACAATGGAGAAAGGACAATCTCTTTAACAAGTGGTGCTGGAAAATGGACAGCCACTTGTAAAAGAATGAAACTAGAATATTTTCTAACACCATACACAAAGATAAACTCAAAATGAATCAAACATCTAAGCATAAGACCAGAAACTATAAAACTCCTAGAGGAAAACATAGGCAAAACACTCTCTGACATAAACCAAAGCAGATCCTCTATGACCCACCTCCCAGAATATCAGAAATAAAAGCACAAATAAACAAATGGGCCCTAATTAAAATTAAAAGCTTCTGCACAACAAAGGAAACTATAAGCAAGGTGAAAGGCAGCCTTCAGAATGAGAGAAAATAATAGCCAATGAAGCAACAGACAAACAATTAATCTCAAAAATAGGCAAGCAACTCCTGCAGCTCCATTCCAGAAAAATAAACGACCCAATCAAAAAGTGGGCCAAAGAACTTAACAGACATTTCTCCAAAGAAGACATAAAAGTGGCTAACAAACACATGAAAAGATGCTCAGCATCACTCATTATCAGAGAAATGCGTATCAAAATCACAATGAGGTACCACTTTACACCAGTCAGAATGGCTGCCATCCAAAAGTCTACAAGCAGTAAATGCTGGAGAGGATGTGGAGAAAAGGGAACCCTCTTACACTGTTGGTGGGAATGCAAACTAGTACAGTCACTATGGAGAACAGTGTGGAGATTCCTTAAAAAACTGGAAATAGTCCTTCCATATGACCCAGCAATCTCACTGCTGGGCATACACACCGAGGAAACCAGAATTGAAAGAGCCACGTGTACCCCAATGTTCATCGCTGCATTGTTTACAAGAGCCAGGACATGGAAGCAACCTAGATGCCCATCAATTGATGAATGGGTATGAAAGCTGTGGTACATATACACAGTGGAATATTACTCAGCCATTAAAAAGAATTCATTTGAATCAGTTCTACTCAGGTGGACGAAACTGGAGCCTATTATCCAGAGTGAAGTAAGCCAGAAGGAAAAACAAAAATATAGTATACTAACATGTATACATGGAATTTAGAAAGATGGTAACGAGAACCCTGCATGCGAGACAGCAAAAGAAACGTAGATTTATAGAACAGTCTCGTGGACTCTGTGGAAGAGGGCAAGGGTGGGATGATATGGGAGAATGGCATTGAAACATGTTAATTATCATATGTGAAATCAATCGCCATCCCAGGTTTGATGCTCGGGGCTGGTGTACCGGGATGGCCCAGGGAGAGGGAATTGGGAGGGAGGAGGGAGGGGAGTTCTGGAGTGGGGACATATGTATACCCATGGTGGATTCATGTCAGTGTATGGCAAAACCAACACAATAAAGTAAAGAAAATTTTAAAAAAGAAGAAGAAATGGACAATCTCTTAGAAAATTATAACCTTCTGAACCAGGAAGAAATAGGACTGAGCCAAGAAGAAATAGGAAATCTGAATAGATCCACCACAAGCTTGGAAATCAAAACTGTAATCAAAAATCTTCCAACAAATAAAAGCCCAGGACCAGATGGCCCCACAAGTGAATTTTTCCAAAAATTTAGAGAATATCAACACCTATCCTACTCAAACACTTCCAGAAAGTTGAAGAGGAAGGTAAACTCCCAAACCCATTCTATGAAGCCACCATCACCATGATACCAAAAGCAAACAAAGATGCCACCAAAAAAATAAAACTACAGGCGAATATCACTGATGAACATAGATGCAAAAATCTTCAGCAAAATTGTAGCAAACAGAATCCAACAACATATTAAAAAGATCATGCCTCATGACTGAGTGGGCTTTATTCCAGGGATGCAAGGATGCTTCAATATTGGGAAATCAATGTGATACACCATATTAACAAATTGAAAGATAAAAACCATATGATTCTCTCAACAGATGCAGAGAAAGCCTTTGACAAAATTCAACACTCATTTAACATAATAACTCACCAGAAAGCAGGGATAGAAAGGACATACCTCATCATAATAAAAGTCATATACAACACACCCAGAGCAAACATTATCCTCAATGGCAAGAAATTGAAAGCACTTCCTCTAAAATCAAGAATAAGACAAGGGTGGCCACTCTAACCATTTCTATTCAACATAGTTTTGGAAGTCCAAGCCACAGCAATCATAGAAGTAAAAGAAATAAAAGTAATCCAGATTGGGAAAAAAAGCAAAACTGTTAATGTCTGAAGATGACATAATCCTCTACATAGGAAACCCTAAAGCTACCACCAGAATGTTACTACAGCTAAGGGATGAATATAGCAAAGTTGCAGGATATAAAATTAATACACAGAAGTCCATTGCATTCCTAACACTAATAATGAGTAAACAGAAAGAGAAATTAAAGAAACAATTCCATTCACCATTGCAATGAAAATAATAAAATACTTTGGAATAAATTAACCTAAAGAAACAAAAGACCTATTTATAGAAAACAATAAAACACTGATGAAAGAAATCAAAGATGATACAGATGGAGAAATATGCCATGTTCACGAATTGAAAGAATCATAGTGGAAATGAGGACACTACTCAAAGCAATCTATAGATTTAACACAATTCCTATCAACCTACCAACGGTATTTTTCACAGAACCTAGAACAAATAGTTTCACAATTTGCATGGAAACACAAAAAGACTCAAAGAACCAAAGCAATCTTGAGAGAGAATGGAACTGGAGGAATCAACCTTCCTCACTTCAGACTATACTACAAAGCAACAGGCATCAAGGCAATATGGTACTGGCACAAAGACAGAAAAATAGATCAATGGAACAAAATAGAGAGCCCAAAGATGAATCCACACACCTATGGACACCTTATCTTTGACAAAGGAGGCAAAAATATACAGTGGGAAATGTTTGCAAAAAAATACAGCATTAAAGAGAATGTAATTAACAAATGGTTCTAGGAAAACTGGTCAACCACATGTAAAAGAATGAAACTAGAACACTTTATAACACCATACACAAAAATAAACCCAAAATGGACTAACTATCAAATGTAAGACCAAAAACTATGAAACTCTTAGAGGAAAACATAGGCAGAACACTCTCTGACATAAATCACAGCAAGATCCTCTATGACTTACCTCCCAGAGTAATGGAAATAAAAGAAAAGATAAATACAAACACAACTGACAAACAATTAATCTCCAAAATGTACAAGCTGTTCATGCAGCTTAATACCAGAAAAACGAACAATCCAATAAAAAAGTGGGCCAAATAACTAAACAGACATTTCTCCAAAGACATACAGATGGATAATAAACACATAAAAAGATGCTCAGCATCACTCATTATTCAGTTCAGCTCACTTCAATCATTCAGTCATGTCCGACTCTTCGTGACCCCATGGACTGCAGCATGTCAGGCCTCCCTGTTCATCATTAACTCCTGGAGTTTACCCAAACTCATGTCCACTGACTCAGTGGTGCCATCCAACCATCTCATCCTCTGTCATCCCCTTCTCCTCCCACCTTCAATCTTTCTCAGCATCAGGATCTTTTCAAATGAGTCAGCTCTTCACATCAGGTGGCCAAAGTATTAGAGTTTCAGCTTCAGCATCAGTCCTTCCAATGAACAACCAGGACTGATTTCTTTTAGAATGGACTGGTTGGATCTCCTTGCAGTCCAAGGGACTCTCAAGAGTCTTCTCCAACATCACAGTTAAAAAGCATCAATTCTTTGGCACTCAGCTTTCTTTATAGTCCAACTCTCACATCCATACATGACCACTGGGAAAACCATAGCCTTGACTAGATGGACCTTTGTTGGCAAAGTAACGTCTCTGCTTTTTAACATGCTGTCTAGGTTGGTCATAACTTTTCTCTCAAGGAGTAAGCATCTTTTAACTCATTATTAGAGAAATTCAAATCAAAATCACAATAAGGTATGATCTCACACTGGTCAGAATATTCACCATCAAAAAGTCTACAATAAATGCTGGAGAGGGTGTGGATAAAATGGAACCCTCTTACACTGTTGGTGGGAATGCAAACTAGTACATCCACTATGGAGAACAGTATGGAAATTCCTTAAAAACTGGAAATAGAACTGCCATAAGACCCAGCAATCCCACTGCTGAGCATACAGAATTGAAAGAGACACATGTACCTCCATGTTCACTACAGCACTGTTTACAATAGCTAGGACATGGAAGCAACCTAGATGTCCATTGTGAGATGAATGGATAATAAAGTTGTGGTACATATACACAATGGAATATTACTCAGCTCTAAAAAGGAATGCATTTGAGTCAGTTCTAATGAGTTGGTTGAAACTGGAGTCTACTACACAGAATGAAGTAAGTCAGAAAGAGAAACATCAATGCAGTGTATTAACACATATAAATGGAATTTAGAAAGATGCTTAGACGCTCACAATGATCTTATATGCAAGGCATCAAAAGAGACTCAGATGTAAAAAGAGACTTTTGAACTATGTGGGAGAAAGTGAGAGTGGGATGATTTGAGAGAATAGCATTGAAACATGTTTATTTTCATATGTGAAATAGACGACAAGTACAAGTTCAATGCATGAAGCAGGGCACTCAAAGCTGGTGTTCTGAGACAACCCAGGAGGACCAGGTGGGAAGGGAGGTGGGAGAGGGGCTCAGGATGGGGGGATCCATGTGCACCCAAGGCTGATTCATGTCAATGTATGACAAAAACCACCAAAATATTGTAAGGTAACTATTCTACAATTAAAATTAATTAATTAATTATAAAAAGAAATTGCAGAAAATAAAAAAGAGCATCAGTTGATGAAAAATCAAAGAGAAAATTGTATCTATCATGCTAGTGTTCATGGTTCTACATAAGAAAATGTAAGCATAATTTGGTTAATAAACCATAGTGAAAGGAAATCATTCAGAATTTCTCACTCATTTTGTGATAAAAGAATTCCAGTGACTATCATCATCCTTTGGGTGATTTTCCGAGTGTGTATGTCCTCTTCATCTATTGTACATATTTGATACAGGTCTGATTCTGGCAATATAGGCCAGTGTTACTGTGAATAACTGGAAAAGAACACAAAAAATAATCAGAGTAGATTTGCAGAGGAGCTCCCCCAGGCCTGGAATCTCCTATTTAACCATCCTTTTGTCCCATGGTATCATTTTATTTTTAGTTGAACTATAGTTTATTTGGGCATCCTTGGTGGCTCAGTGGTAAAGAACCCACATGTCAGTGTAGGAGATGTACTAGATGTGGGTTCCATCTCTTGGTTGAGGATCCTTTGGAGAAGGAAATGGCAACCCACTCCAGTATTTTTGCCTGGGAAAATCCATGGACAGAGTAGCCTGGCAGAGTACAATCCATGAGTTCTCAAAAGAGTCAGACCAAACTTGGTGACTGAAACAGCAACAACAGTAGTTGCTTTACAATGTTGTATTAGTTTTTGCTGTACAATGAAGGGAATCAGCTATAAGTACACATATATCCTCTCCCTCTTGGACCTCCCTCCCCCACCCATTCCCATTGATTCATCTAAGTCATCACAGAGCATCCAACTGAACTCCCTGAGTTATACAGTGGGTTCCCACTAGCTCTATGTATTATGCATGGAAGTACACGTAAGTCAATCCAGATGTCCCAGATCATCTCCCCATACTGTGTCTACTTGTCCACAGCCAGTCACAGTGTCTCAACTCAGCATGATGGAAACAGCTTTCTGGAGTGGTACAGTGCATAACCCACTTGGTGCAAATGGCATCCTGACCACTGCACAGCCAAAGAACAGGCTGCATAAAAGTCTCTGAATAAAAGTAAGGAGACAATGAAAGCAACTAAAAGGAGAAATGGGAGAAGTATTTTCATTGGAAAACTGTTTGATAATAGACTCCATTTTTTTTCTTTTCCAAAAAGCATAGACAAAGCATATCTTACAGTGAAATGTGTTCAGGTACTCTTTATTCCTTTAGGTGAATGCAACCCTTCCTTTCCTGGGAAGAAAATGATGTCAGTGCTATGGTTTAAAGAGAAAACAATTCTTATATGCAAAAATAGAAAAACAATTGTATGAAAATGAAGAAAGGGAGAGTATGGCTACTTTTGAATCAAGTCACACAGCTTTTTAGAGATTAAATTAAAATAAAAACCTTAAAATTGGTTCCTCAAATGAAAGTTGTGTTAATAAAAAAATTCAAAGAGTAGGGGGAATACCCATGAGGGAGAGAAAATATTTCTCCTTGAGTATTATCTATTTTTTTAATTTTTATTTTATATATATATATTTTTAATATTTTTTTCTTTACATTATCGTGATGGTTTTGCCATACATTGACATGAATCTGCCATGGGTATACATGTGTCCTCCTTCCAGAAGCCCCCTCCCACCTCCCTCCCGATTACATCCCTCGGGGTCATCCCAGTGCACCAGTCCTGAGCACCCTGTATCATGCATCAAACCTGGGCTGGTGATTGATTTCACATACGATAATTTACATGTTTCAATGCCGTTCTCCCATATCATCTCACCGTTGCCCTCTCCCATAGAGTCCAAAAGACTGTTCTATACATCTGTGTCTCTTTTGCTGTCTCACATACAGGGTTATTGTTACCATCTTTCTAAATTCCATATATATGCGTTACTATACTGTATTGCTGTTTTTCCTTCTGGCTTACTTCACTCTGTGTAATAGGCTCCAGTTTCATCCACCTCAGTAGAACTGATGGAATATTACTCAGTCATTAATATCTATTTTTAATATTAACCCATTCAAACAATATATTCAGATTGTTGCAATTCAAATTTTTCAGTTGCCTATCTCTTCTATCACTGCTTACTTATTCCCGCCTATTCATATATAATAATGTACCTATATGTAGCCTTTACTTGCTAATGAAAGATTTTTGTCACTTTGACATTTCTTAAAAATATTTTTTACCGAGACTCAACCACTGATCTCCAACTCTGTTATTAATATATCTTAGGTTCATTAATTTTGTCATATTCCAAGTTTTTGCTCAGATATATTTGTTATCAAATTTGTGTTTGAATTTCATATTCTCTAAGCTTCCAAAGCCATAATACATTCTTTCACAGCACTCTATACAAAAAAAATTACTAATCAAGCATCTTCATGTGGTTTGTTACTTGCAAGTTTGTCTCTTCCACTGAACTGAATATCTAATATCAAAAGCTCTACATAATTTCTTTACCATGTCCCCAGTGCTTAGCAGAGTCTCTGGTACAAAAATGATACTCAATAGATCTTGAGTGAATTTATTAAAGAACAAAATTGAATCAATGGATGGATGAATGGATGGATACATGCCTCTCAAATGAAAGTTCAGCCAGTTGATTGTGAATGGAATAACTGATACAGGTTTTTCATGTCACAAAGATGAAATCAGCATTAAGAAAGATGATGCTGAAAGTAACATATTTTCCTAAGTGCATTAGTTGCTGTGTAGGAACAGTAAACAATTCTTAAGAAAACACTCCAAGCAATTAGTTTGGTTGTCCAGAATGGGGAGGAGCTGCCCATCAGAGTGTTTTAAAATGAGACTGATGACTGTGTTTTTCCACATGGAGCATGCCAACCATCAGAAACTTATGAGTTGTATCATTAATTTTATGTAATTCTTGTTCTTGTTATTTTATTATCACTGTAAGTGTCCAATACTATACACATAAAATGATGGTAAAAATCTAAACATCTCAAATATACTCAAAACCATATATTTAATTTTTAAACTTATTTTATTTAAATCTTGCAAAAACCTTAGCTTTCTTAATACACTAAATTTGCGTTTATCTCTTTTTGCCAATTTTACTGCATTTCAGCTTACTTGATGCTATGTCAAGGCTTTCTTTGAATGTGAGCAGATTTTTCTATGTTTGATATTAAGTCAAGAAGCTTTATTTACCACAAGCAATTATCTGCTATTGATTTTTAGTACCAGATTTTTTTCTCTTTTAAGAACAATGAACTTAATATTTGGTCAAGCTGTCTCAAATCTTAGAAACTTGCTCTACCCCCAAATTTGTTCTTATGTTCACTCAGTTTATTGAGGTAAAATTAACATATAATATGGTAAAATTCTCCAATTTAAGTTTAAAATTCAGCTAGTTTTGATTTTATATATATAATATATATTATAAATATCATATATAGAGTATAATATAAAAATATAAAGAAAATATAAATATATATGTGTATACATATACATATGTACATACTCCTCTATGGCACTTTACAGTCAATTTCTTCCCTCAGCTTCAGCCTCTAACAAACTCAGATTTACTTTCAGTCCCTGAGGCTGTGATGTTTTCTAGTAATGTTTTGTAAATATCTGTATGTGGCTTTTTTCACTTCACATAATGACTTTGAGACTCATTCATGTTGTGTGTATCAGTAGTTAATTCCTTTTTATTAGTGAGCATTAGTTTATAGGGGTACATCAAAATTTATTTATTCACTTGCTGTTGGACAATAGGGTACCATCAATGATTTGGCTCTTATGAACATTTATGTACAAATATATGTTGAACATATGTTTTGACTTTGCTTGAGTAAATATCAAAGGTAAACTAGTTCCCAGCATGATCTTTTGGTAAGTATAGCTTTATAAACAACCTTCAAAATGTTTTCTAAAGTGACTGTGGCATTTTTCATTCCCACTAACAATGTATTCAACAATTATACCAACAAGAATAAAACAAAATCATATTGAGTAGAGTCTTCACAAGGAGAAAAATCCATCAATTAGTACTAATTTAGAAACCAGGGAAGTTTGCAATTTCTGGATCTCTTTCAATTGATTGTTTTGTGTCCTAGTTATGGATCATATTTTCCTGTTATTAGAATTTATGATTGAATTATAATTGGATGGTAAGCAATTTGAATTTCACTTTTTTCTTTGCTAGATTTTGTTGTATTCCCTAAAAGAACATTAGAGTTTGTGAGACTTTTGACCCCTTTGTGAAAGTGGATCCAGATTAGACTTTAGGGTAAGGTTAACTTAACTCCTTTACCGAGGCAATATTCTTGTGAGGATTCACCTGCTTTTTGGGTTCCTCAGTTCAGTTCAGTCTCTCAGTCATGTCTGACTCTTTGCAACTCCATGAACTGCAGCACGCCAGGCCTCCCTGTCCATCAGTGTAGCATTATGAGAAAAATTCACTTCTGTTGCAACATGTTCTCATCATAGGCATCCTTGTCTAACCTTAATTTATTTTCAGAGACCTATAATTGATTAATTTGGGTAAATTATAATTTTGATATTCAATTATTATCAAGTTTTTCTTAAGTTATAGCATCTAAAAGCAGAATTCAGCCTTATGAGAAAAACAGGACTTGGTTTATTCTGATCCTTCTTTTCTCCACTAGTTCCATTAATTTTTGCTCCAAAATCATTCTTTATCTGCTTATTATTTTATTTATTTATTTTTCTTTAGACCCTCCTCATATTTGCTATAGTGCTGTCATAGGACTCTGTCAAATAAATTGAATTGAAGTAGGACTGTTTGAGTTGCCTCTCAAGGTTTTTAAGTAGACTTCTTTCAATTAGTAAAAGTGTTCTCAAGTTTTCCTCACTGTATGTGATAAAAGTAATCAGCTAAATCGGAGCTCTAATTATTGGTAAATGTGATTTTCCTTAGTTCAACATGTGCATATCCCAAATATGAGGAAAATAAGATGTTTAGGAGATAGAGGAGTGGAAACTATAACTGTATCCCATGACACTAGCTCTGTCAACAGAAGTCTTAGAAACAATCAATATGCACACTTACCCTGTTAGGGATTCTCTGGGTTTCTTGGACTTGAGTGGGTATTTCCTTCCCCATTTTTGGGATGTTTTCAACTATTATCCCCTCAAGTATTTCTTCATGCCCTTTCTTTTTGTCTTCTTCTTATGGAACACCTATGATTTGAATGTTGGGGTACTTAACATTGTCCCAGAGATCTCTGAGTTTATCCTCATTTCTTTTAATTCTTTCTTTTTCCCTCTCTGCTTCATTTATTTCCACCATTCTATCTTCCACCTCACTTATACTCTCTTCTGCCTCAGTTTACTGTTGGTTTGCTCCAGAGTGCTTTTGATCTCAGTTATTACATTATTCATTATTTACTGACTCTTCTTTATTTCTTCTAGGTTTTGTTAAACATGTCTTACATCTTCTCAATCCTTGTCTCTAGTCTATTTATCTGTAACTCCATTTTGTTTTCAAGATTTTAGATATCTTTACTATTATTACTATGAATTCTTTTTCAGGTAGATGCCCTACCTCCTCCTCTTCTGTTTGATTTGGTGGGAACTTACCATGTTCCTTTACCTGCTGAATATTTCTCTGCCTTTTCATTTTGTTGAGATTGCTGTGTTTGGGGTAACCTTTCTTTAGGGTGGAAGTTTGTGGTTCCTCCTTATTGTGAAATCTGCTCCCTGTGGGTGGGGTAATCCCAGGACCAGATGGCTTCCCAGATGAATTCTATGAAAAATTTAGAGAATGCCTCACACCTATCCTACTCAAACTCTTCCAGAAAATTGCAGAGGAAGGCAAACTTCCAAACTCATTCTGTAAGGCCACCATCACCCTAATGTCAGAACCAAAGATGCCACAATAAAAAAGAAAACTGCAGGCTAATATCACTGATAAAGAGAGATGCAAAAATTCTCAACAATATTCTAGCAAACAGAATTCAACAACATATTAAAAAGATCATACATCATGACCAAGTAGGCTTTATCCCAGGGATGCAAGGATTCTTCAATATTCAAAAATCAATCAATGTAATACACGACATTAACAAATTGAAAGATAAAACCATATGATTATCTCAATAGATGCAGAGAAAGTCTTTGACAAAATTCAACCCCCATTTATGATAAAAATTCTCCAGAAAGCAGGCATAGAAGGAACATACCTCAACATAATAAAAGCCATCTATGATTAAACCCACAGCAAACATTATCCTCAATGGCAAAAAATTGAAAGCATTTCTTCTAAAGTCTGGAACAAGATAAGGGTGCCCACAGATTAGAAAAGAAGAAGTAAAACTCTCACTGTTTGCAGATGACATAATCCTCTACATAGAAAACCCTAAAGACACCACCAGAAAATTACTAGAGCTAATCAATGAATATAATAAAGTTTCAGTTTATAAAATTAATACACAGAAATCCCTTGCATCCCTATGCACTAACAACAAGAAAACAGAAAGAGAAATTATGGAAACAATCACATTCACTATTGTAATGAAAAGAATAAAATACTTTGTAATAAATTTACCTAAAGAAACAAAAGACATATATACAGAAAACTATAAAACACTGATGACAGAAATCAAAGATGGCACAATTAGATGGAAAAATATACCATGTTCATGGGTGGAAGAATCAATATAGTAAAAATGAGTATAATACCCAAAACAATCTATAGATTCAATGCAACCCCTATCAAGCTACCAACAGTATTTGTTACAGAAGTAGAACAAATAATTTCTTAATTCGTATGGAAACTTTACCTCAAATAGCCAAAGCAATCTTGAAAAAGAAGAATGGAACTGGAGGAACCAACCTGCCTGACTTCAGGCGATACTACAAAGCTACAGTCATTAAGAGAGTATGATACTGGCACAAAGACAGAAATATAGATCAATGGAACAAAATAGAAAGCCCAGAGATGAATCCATGCACTTATAAACATCTTATCTTTGACAAAGGAGGCAACAAGATGCAATGGAGAAAAGACAATCTCTTTAACAAGTGGTTCTAGGAAAACTGGTAAACCACCTGTAAAAGAATGAAATTAGAACATTTTCTAACACCAAAAACAAAAATAATCTCAAAATAGATTAAAGATCTAAATGTAAGATCAGAAACTATAAACCTCCTAGAGGAAATCATAGGCAGAACCCTCTCTGACATAAATCACAGTAAGATCCTTTATGCTCCACCTCCCAGAATAATGGAAATAAAAACAAAATAAACAAATGGGACATAATTAAATTTAAAAGCTTTTTCACAATGAAGGAAACTATAAGCAAGGTGAAAAGACAGCCTTCAGAATGGGAGAAAATAATAGCAAATAGAACAACTGACAAAGAATTAATCTTAATCTCTATGCAAGCAGCTCATGCAGCTCAATACCAGAAAAATAAATGAACCAATCAAAAAATGGGCCAAAGAACTAAATAGACATTTCTCCAAAGAAGACATACAGATGGCTAACAAACACATGAAAAGATGCTCAATATCACTCATTATCAGAGAAATGCAAATCAAAACCACAATGAGGTACCATCTTATTCCAGTTAGAATGTCTACTATCAAAAAGTCTACAAACAATAAATGCTGGAGAGGTGTGGAGTAAAGGGAACCATATTACCACTATTACCATTGGTGGCAATGCAAACTAGTACAGCCACTATAGAAAACAGAGTGGAGATTCCTTAAAAAACTGGAAACAGAACTGCCATATCACCCAGCAATCCTACTGATTAGCATACAAACTGAGGAAAACAAAACTGAAAGAGACACATGTACCTCAATGTTCACTGAATCATTGTTTACAATAGCTAGGACATGGAAGCAACCTAAATGTCCACCGGCAGATGAATGGATAAGAAAGCTTGTATATATACACAATGGAATATCACTCAGCCATTAAAAAGAAAGCATTTGAGTCAGTTCTAATGAGGTGGATGAAATTGGAACCGATTATACAGAGTGAAGTAAGTAAGAAAGAAAAACAACAATGAAGTATATTAATGCGTATATATGGAATTTAGAAAGATGGTAACGATGACTCTATATACAAAATAGCAAAGAGACACATATATAAAGAACAGAACTTTGGACTCCGTGGGAGAAGGCATGTGTGGGATGATTTGAGAGAATAGCATTGAAACATGCATATTGCCATATGTGAAACAGATGACCAGTTCAAGCTTGATGCATGAATCCAGCAATGCCAGTGCACTGGGACAACCTAGAGGGATTTCATGGGAGTGAGATGGGAGGAGGGTTCAGAATGGGTGGACACATGTACTCCCATGGCTGATTCATGTCAATGTATGGCAAAAACCACCACAATGTTGCAATACAATTAGCCTTTAATTAAAATAAATAAATTAATTTAAAAAAACAGATTTAAAAAAATAAGTACACTTTTTTCCATATTTTAGTTTCTAATAATACTCTCTAAAAAAAATGGAACCAAAGCTCCCTGGAGAAATAGCTAACTCTAGAACTGGGTGAGGAAAAATATCAGATGAGGTTGGATCACCTTGAAGTGCCAGGAAGTAAAGAAGTGCTCAAAGCACAAAACAGTGGGAGTAGGACAAAGTAACACAAAAGCCCAGAGATGAGAGCTGAATGGCTAAAGCTGGCACAACTTGAATGCCAAAATATAGTGTTGGATTACACTCTGAAGTACAAAATAAATACCCATAAGTCCATACTGATATAAACAAATGATTAAACAAATAAATGGGGAGAAAGAGAAAAGTCTGTACAGAATTTCAAATAATTTGAGTAGTTCTTCTTCAAGGAGATGAAAGTTAATACCCTACCCCTTTGAGTGTAGATATACACTGAGTATGGGGGAAGAGGGAAGTGTCATCCTTATAACTGAAAAATTTGACAAATACAGCCTCAGTGAAGTAATCAACATTATCATTATCAGTGACAAATCACGTTCACAGCAGGTACCCTTGATATGATATCACAAAAATGGGTTTTTACCTCTGTGTTTGCCTTCTCAAAAGTACATAATCTCAATCTAACCACAAGTAAAGTATCCAATAGACTGATTAAACTAAAGAAAGGAAGAGAAAGAAAGGAAGGAAGGAAGGAAGAAAAGAAAGAAAGAAAAGAAAAGAAAAGAAAGACTGGGAAATTGTTACAGTCAAGAAGAGCCTAAGGAGACATGATGATTAAATATAGTGTAATATCCTAGATGGAATTTTGGAGCAGATAAAAGATATTAGGCTAGTGATTTAAATAAATTTTAAAGTTTCGTTAGTAATGTGTCAATATTGGTTCATTAGTTGTGACAAAGCACAACTGGAAAATGTGAACAAAATGGGAACTAGATGCAGAGTTTATGGGGACTGTTTGTACTATCTTCACAAATTTTCTGTAAATATTATCTTCTAAAATAAGTTTATTAAAACAAAAGGACATTTTGAGCTTTGTGTTTAGCCCAAATAAAGCTGTCTCCTATATACAAGCAGAATAATATCTTAACTATTAGGAAGTGATTCACACTGTCATTAAGTATTGATGATGCCTGGAGATGGAGAAGGAAATGGCAATCCACTCCAGTATTCTTGCCTGAAGATCATCATATACAGAGGAGTCTGGCAGACTACAGCCCATGGGGTCACAAACAGCCTAACACACTAAGCAACTGAACAGCAGCAGTGTCCAGAGAATACATATAAATTCTTCTAAACACTCTTTTTAGGAGTTCCACTGTCATTGAAAGGACTAAGGGAAATTTACTAAATTATAATTATCTGATAATTAGATATCCACAAATATCTATAAAGGAAGCCAACAAGGTGTGTTGCAAAGTAAACGTCTAAACCAAAGGCTAAAGTACTCTCAACAACATTTGAATAAAGGAAGTAGGGCATACAGAATTTCTTTTTCTCTAGCCTGTGTAGCAGAGCCATGTTAATCACATTTTAAACATTCCAAACTGTCTTGAAATAGCAGACGAATGGCAGGTAGAGATTGAGGAAGGAGACAAGAAAAATCAAGTAAGATTTGATAGTAATACGAGATAAAATCATTTCAGTTCACAGGATATGACTAGTGAACTCAAATAAATTGAAAAGATGATCCGTTTTCTACGGAAAAGATTTATAAGAACAAAGAGCTAACAGAGTCAGAAGAGTAAGCCATTTTCCTTTCTCTGCTGCATCTGAAATAGAGCACCGACATCGATTAGAGGTTGGCAGAACCATCCTGGACTGTCTGCTGCCTATGAGTGGTGAGCTATAAATTGCTGCTACTTCCAGAAGATCTGATGGAATCAGTTCCCACCTCTGCTGGAATTTGATCTTGTTTAGTTCAGTATTAAGCACTATGATGTGTATGTCAAGTGTTTTAAAAGAGAAAAACCCAGAAAATGTGCCAACAACTCTAAGTAAAATTTATAACCATTCCTAAAATGATCCTGCTGACCTGGTCTACCTAGCACTGTCTTTAATTAATAATCCTTCCATTTTAATCAGCCAACTGAAAAAATGAATGAATTATTTCCTATTTCATGACCCGACACATGAAATTAATGACTGGCTGGTGGTATTTTTTTAAACTTTTAATTACATGTCTTGCCAAGGACAGAATTTATTATGTTTTCCATGAAAACTAATGTTTTCATAATGTGTTCTTCTTGCAGTTAGTATAAATATTGAGAATTTTATGATACATTGTTGTCTAAATGTCCCCTTTCAGAATGGAATTCTATTCATCTTAGACTTTATAGGGGAAGGGTAAGAATTTTATGTCTATACTGGCAATGTTTTGCCTTAGAATGAGCCAAATGGTGTTGTAACAGTATAAATGAGATGCAGTATAAATTTTCATGGGGTGCTACACACTGTATGACTTATTTTTGTCTATTCTTTATTTTGAATGGTGATTCAACTAAGAACACAAATCAAGTGTAATGCAAACTTTCTGCTGAATTTTTAAAGCAGCTTTATTGAAGTATAATAGACATGCAATAAACTGCATATATTCAAAGAACACAATTTGCTAAGTGTGGGCATATGTATAAATCCATAAAACCATTATTACAAACAAGATACTGAATGTGTCCATCACCTCCAAATATTTCTTTGTATAATATAATCCTACTATAATCCTTCCCATTTCCTAATTCCTCTTCCCAGGCAACCAGTTATCTGTTTTCTTTCACTATAGATTAGTTTGCATTTTCTACTATTTTTTTATAAATGGAATCATAAAATGTGTACACTTTTCTCCAGGCTTCTTCCACTCTGTATATTTATTTTGAGGATAATTCATTTAATCACACATATCAATAGTTCATTCTTTCTTCTTGTTTAATACTATTCTAGTGTTTGGACATCACAATTGATTTATCCTCTTAGAAGCTGATGTATATTTGAATTGTTTTCAGATTTTTACTTTCACAAATAAATCTTCCCTGAACATTTGTGTCCAAGGCTTTAAAATAAAAGAGAATGAAAAGGCATGACACAGGCTGGAGAAAATGTTTGTAAATCATATATTAAAGAACTTGTATCCTGAATATATATATAAAAAAATCTCAAAAATCAATGATAAGAAAACAGACATCCCAATAAAAACAACAGGCAAAAGGTTTAAACAAACCTTTTAATTAACTTTAAAATTTTTAATTAATAAGAAAATATAAAGATAAACTTAAGGAAAGATGCTCAATATTATTAGTCATGAGGGAATGCAAATTAAAACCATTATTAGGTACCACTATGCCTGCCCCTCTTCTCAATGATAACAAGGATGTGGAGGAACTGGAACTCTCATAAGTTTCATACATTGCCAGTAGGAATGTAAAATAGTACAACCACTTTGGAAGACAGTTTGACAGTTTCTGAAACATATCTACCAGATGACTCAACCTGTTCACTTCTCGATATTTACTGAAGAGGTAGAAAATCACATGCTCTTCTTGATGAGTTTAGTTGTTCTGACCTTTGTTCTTCTGATCACTACTCAGTTTGACTCATACCTATCTGTACTTATGGAGAAGGAAATGGCAATCCACTCCAGTATTCTTGCCTGGAGAATGTCATATACAGAGCAGCCTGGCAGGCTACAGTCCATGGGGTCACAAAGAGTCAGACACAACTGAGCGACTTCACTTTAACTTTATCTGTACTTATCACTTTACTTTTAGTTATATTAAGCTGATGTATATTTTATAATATAAGGCTGAATTTTTTAAAATATTGCAACAAAATCCAAAAACACTTAGAAGTGATAATTGCTCAGTTATGTCTGACTCTTTGCAACCCCAGGGACCATAGCCCACAAGGCTCCTCTGTCTATGCGGTTTCTCAGGCAAGAATACTGGAGTGGGTTGCCATTTCCTTCTCCAGGGGATCTCCCTGATCTAGGCATCAAACCCAGGTCTCCTGCATTGCAGGCGGATTCTTTACTGTCTGAGCCATCAGGGAAACTACTTTACCACATGGTTAATTCCTACTCACATCATTTATGCATAGTACAAATGGTAGATTTTGATAAATTTGTTTCAACTAATGTCTAACCTTAACCGTGAAGATGAAGTTAGTAAATTTCCCAATAGCCCAGGAGTACATTTTTTTTTAAGTCTTTGGTACAATAAATATCCTCTAAGGAAGGTAGTAAAATGTATCTGAAAAAGATCATTTGAAACCCCAATCTTAATGAGTTAGACATTAGTTCTATATTAGAGCCTGGATACTTTAGACATAGCAAGGAAGAAACGTAAGTATGCTCGGAAATTAGATGTTAGATGTCTCTAACTTTACGGAAATTCTTCTGTCAATTCCATTTCCAAGCCTCAGTTTTTCATCTGTAGCATCGAGGTGGTAGTAGTTCCAGCTATTGGAAGCTCACAAAGTTGTTTGAAGTTACATGAGATGAGGGATGCCTGGCTCATGGCCAATGCTCACCAAATGGTCTTCATGTCTACTGCCAAACTTTCTTTGTGTCATTTACACAAATAAGTTTAACTCAGTTAATGTTTTTGTGGGTGTGAATGAGAAATCTGAATTCTGGTAGATTTGCATAAGCTGCAGAAATACTTTTATTTGGGCACAAATATCAAGAAACATTCCTAAATCTAAGGAAGATTATTTAAATACTTTCTCCAGAAGAGATGGATAATCTTAACACACCCATTAAGCACGGAAATTGAAACTATAATCAGAAATCTTCCAAAAAACAAAAGCCCAGGATGAGATGGCTTCACAGCTGAATTCTACCAAAAATTTAGAGAAGAGCTAACACTTATTCTACTCAAATTCTTACAGAAAATTGCAGAGGAAGGTAAACTTTCAAACTGATTCTATGAGGCCACCATCACCCTAATTCCAAAACCCAACAAAGATGCCACAAAGAAAGAAAACTACAGGCCAATATCACTGATGAACATAGATACAAAAATCCTTAACAAAATTCTAGCAAATAGAATCCAACAACACATTAAAAAGATCATGCACCATGACCAAGTAGGCTTTATCCCAGGGATGCAAGGATTCTTCAGTATTCAAATCAATCAATGTAATACACCACATTAACAAATTGAAAAATAAAAATCACATGATTATCTCAATAGATGCAGAGAAAGCCTTTGACAAAATTCAACATCCATTTATGATAAAAACCCTCCAAAAAGCAGGAATAGAAGGAACATTCCTCAACATAATAAAAGCTGTATATGAAAAATCCACAGCAAACATTATCCTCAGTGGTGAAAAACTGAAAGCATTTCCCCTGAAGTCAGGAACAAGACAAGGATGCCCACTCTCACCACTACTATTCAACACAGTTTTGGAGTCCTTGGCCACAGCAATCAGAGCAAATGAAGAAATAAAAGGAATCCAGATTCGAAAAGAAGAAGTAAAACTCTTACTGTTTGCAGATGACATGATACTCTACATAGAAAACCCTAAAGACTCTACCAGAAAATTATTAGATCTAATCAGTGAATATAGTAAAGTTTCAGGATATAAAATCAACACACAGAAATCCCTGGCATTCCTATACACTAACAATTAGAAAACAGAAAGAGAAATTAAAGAAACAATTCCATTCCCCATTGAAACAAAAAGAATAAAATACTTAGGAGTATATCTACCTAAAGAAACAAATGACCTACATATAGAAAACTATAAAGCACTGATGAAAGAAATCAAAGAGGACACAAATAGATGGAGAAATATACCATGTTCATGGATTAGAAGAATCAATATAGTGAAAATGAGTATACTACCCAGAGCAATCTATAGATTCAGTGCAATTCCTATCAAGCTACCAGAAGTCTTTTTCAGAGAATTAGAACAAATAATTTCACAATTTGTATGGAAATACAAAAAACCTCAAATAGCCAAACAATCCTGAGAAAGAAGGATGGAACTGGAGGAATCAACCTACCTGACTTTAGACTATACTACAAAGTCACAGTTATCAAGACAGTATGGTACTGGCACAAAGACAGAAATATAGATCAATGGAACAAAATAGAAAGCCCAGAGATAAATCCACGCATCTATGGACACCTTATCTTTGACAAAGGAGGCAAG
Organism: Antilocapra americana; assembly: GCA_007570785.1. Classification (NCBI taxonomy): domain Eukaryota; kingdom Metazoa; phylum Chordata; class Mammalia; order Artiodactyla; family Antilocapridae; genus Antilocapra; species Antilocapra americana. The sequence goes on from ML662442.1 coordinate 13,023,678, forward strand.
AATATACAATGGAGAAAAGACAATCTCTTTAACAAGTGGTGCTGGGTAAACTGGACAGTCACTTGTAAAAGAATGAAACTAAAACTAACACCATACACAAAAATAAACTCAAAATGGATCAAAGATCTAAGCATAAGACCAGAAACTATAAAGATCCTAGAGGAAAACATAGGCAAAACACTCTCCAACATAAACCAAAGCAGGATCCTCTATGACCCACCTCCCATAATATCAGAAATAAAAGCATGAATAAACAAATGGGACCTAATTAAAATTAAAAGCTTCTGCACAACAAAGGAAACTATAAGCAAGGTGAAAAGGCAGCCTTCAGAATGGGAGAAAATAATAGCAAATGAAGCAACGGACAAACAATTAATCTCAAAAATATACAAGCAACTCCTGCAGCTCCATTCCAGAAAAATAAACGACCCAATCAAAAAGTGGACCAAAGAACTTAACAGACATTTCTCCGAAGAAGACATAAAAATGGCTAACAAACACATGAAAAGATGCTCAACATCACTCATTATCAGAGAAATGCAAACCAAAACCACAATGAGGTACCACTTTACACCAGTCAGAATGGCTGCCATCCAAAAGTCTACAAGCAATAAATGCTGGAGAGGATGTGGAGAAAAGGGAACCCTCTTACACTGTTGGTGGGAATGCAAACTAGTACAGCTACTATGGAGAACAGTGTGAAGATTCCTTCAAAAACTGGAAATAGACCTGCCATATGACCCAGCAATCCCACTGCTGGGCATACACACCGAGGAAACCAGAATTGAAAGAGACACATGTACCCCAATGTTCATCGCTGCATTGTTTACAATAGCCAGGACATGGAGGCAACCTAGATGTCCATCAACAGACGAATGGGTAAGAAAGCTGTGGTACATACACACAATGGAATATTACTCAGCCATTAAAAAGAATACATTTGAATCAGTTCTACTGAGGTGGACAAAACTGGAGCCTATTATACAGAGTGATGTAAATAAGAAGGAAAAACAACAATACAGTATACTAACACATATATATGGAATTTAGAAATATGGTAATGATAACCCTGTATGTGAGACAGCAAAAGAGACGCAGATGCATAGAACAATCTTTCGGACTCTATGGGTGAGGGCAAGTGTGGGATGATATGGGAGAATGGCTTTGAAAAGTGTAAATTATCATATGTGAAATCAATCGCCAGCCCAGGTTTGATGCTTAATACAGAGTGCTCAGGGCCGGTGCACCTGGATGACCCAGAGAGAGGGAATCAGGAGGGAGGTGGGAGGGGGATTCTGGAAGGGGAACACATGTATACCCACATCGGATTCATGTCAATGTATGGCAAAACGAACATGATAATGTAAAGAAAATAAATAAAATAAAATTTAAAAATAAATAAATAAATAATTTCTCCAGCAGATATATATAAGCACCATGTAACATTAATTTGTTTATTGACAGTTCTGTGTTCAGTTTAATATTAGCTATGACATTCCAGATCAATATATTTTTTAAAATCTAACATTGTATTTTTAGGCATTTGCAGTTTTAAATCTGTAGATTATGTTCCAAATATCTATAACTTTCCTATTGAATATCTTGGGTTTTTCCACAGGGATGAAGCACATTTCATGAGGTATATATTATACAAGTATAGATAAACATTTCAATTCTATTGTACTGTTATGTATCATCATTGTTTTAGTCTAAAATATACGCTGAATGACATAATAGAAAACAATTTTACTATTAAAAGAAAGTCAGTTTCACTTAAAATTGTCTTATTATTTATAGTTTTATCTTCCCAGAACATTTCTGTTCCTTGCAATTATTGTATCACATTGTGAATAACAGATGTCTTAAAATTGATTCCTGTCTCTAAAATAGAATGTTGCTCTTAGTATCCAGACATTTAATGTTTTCTACAGCTGTGTGCTGAATCTATGAAGTAGTATAATATTTCCTAAGAATATTTTTAGGAATGCCTAGCTAATGCTTTTCTTGTAAATACCCTAGTGATTAGAGGGTGACAGTTTCCTAATGGATACTTAGATTCCAATGTGACTGAAAGAAAAACCTATTATTAATAGTGCTACTGTCACAAAGATTAAATTATATCCACCAACAACCAGTATTTTCTGAAAATCAAAATTCTGAGAAGCAGTCATTTTTACTCAAGATTGTATTTTTGATTGATATGTAATTAGCTCAAATATCAATTTATTCAAGAAGAAAGAGAGTAAAATATACTCATAATTTTAAGATATTATATATTAATTCAAGAATATACAAGTCATCAAGTTCAAGTATGAGCTATTTTTAAAAACTTATTTCTACATGTAATTAAGGATTACATTCAACCTCTCATCCCTTTCTTAAGAACTTTTTAGGCAGTAACTAATTTTACTTTAGTTTATTTCCATTTGCTTAATTATACTGTATTTCAAACTTGTAATTGTTAGGAATTCTTACAGCAGTACTCCTCTCCACTTCATATACCAGAATGATACAGAACTGTCATCTTCTGTGTAGTTTTCTGAGAAATCAGGTAACCCACACCAAACTTGAATACTTTTAAATGGTTGGAAGTCCCTAAGAATTCACATACATCCTTACAAGTCAATTCAGAAATTAGAGGGTTAACTGGTGTCAGCCACTAATGTAGAATCAGGGATATCCCCTCAGCAAATCACTGCTGCTGACACCCCCACTTTCTGTACACAATCCTTCTTTTTCATAGTATTCTGATCTTCATGTTATCTGATTTTGACAAGCTGATGGTGGATACTGGAAATATATTACAGAAACTAGACTGAAATGATAAGTGTGTGCTAAGTTGCTTCAGTCATGTCCAACTCTGAACAACCCTATGGACTGCAGCCTGCCAGGCTCCTCTGTCCATGGATTCTCCAGGAAAGAATATCAGAGTGGGTTGCCATGCCTTTCTCCAGGGAATCTTCCTGACCCAGGGCTTGAGTCTGCATCTCTTATTTCTCCTGCATTGACAGGTTCTTTACCACTGGTGCCACTTGGAGAGCCCTAAATCAGAAAGCCAGTGTCCCAGTTTTGGCTCCAAAACTTAATTGTGTGATTCTGGACAAGATTCTTAACTTTCTGAACTTCTCTGAGCCTTAATTTATCTGTAAATTCAGAGTATCGATACCAATATCACACGTTTATTAGAAAGCGTAAGAGAAAAAATTCTTATATAAAACTTCTGTAAAGGCATTGTCCTTCTATTTTAAAGCATTATTAATTCTATTATTTTTTGGAGTTTTTCTGAGTAGGCACGAGATATTTTTTTGGAAACACATTATAAGAATTTTCTTTTGCTAAAGTAATTGATCTGTGATTCTGTATGAACAATATTGTTCATTCAATAAACAATTGCTGAGTGCCTATTGTAGGCCAGGTACCACAGTATGGGGGCTTCCCAGGTGGTGCTAGTGGTTAAAAAAAAAAAAAAAACACACAACCCACTTTTTGCCTGGAAACTCCCATGGACAGAGGAGCCTGGCAGGCTACAGTCCATAGAAAAAAGAGTCAGACATAACTCAAGAAACTTAACATGCACACACACACCACACTACAGGATTTTTGAGATGTGTTTCAACAGCAAAACAGGAAATTACCTTTTAATTAAAATGATATCTAAAAGTACAAGCAGACCAAAAAGAGTGACTGAGAAGATACATTTACTTGCACTTTGAAGAGGAAAATTGGGGGGTTTTGTTTTTGTTTTGTTGTTTTTGTTTTCTCATTGGAGAAGACATCTACAGAGATGAATGCTCTCAAAGGAAACTTAGAATTTGACACCAGGTCAGAGAGGTTTACAAGCCTGAGCATCCAACATGGAATCTAGAAGGCCAGTTTTGAGTAGAGAAAATGGAAATGGTGAATAAGGATAAAATAGGACACAATGTCAAATGAAAAAAGACCAGAACGTGGAAGTGTCTCTGCTTTGGTTATAACAATGTTTATGTATGGACAAACTAAAAAACTGAAAAATGAGCACAATTAATAGTCAGCATGAGGACATCATGAGTAAATTTTTATCCTATTTGATATCCTTTATTGTTTCAATAACATTGCTTAGACAATAAATACAAGTTAAGAGAAAGCAAAAGTAAAGACAAAAAATGTAAACTGAACATGGGCAAATAGAAAATATCAAACTGAAATAAAGCATTATTTATTTAACGCATTATCTTGAAATATAATCCAAAATAATTCTTTACATATGGAAACTCAACCTGTAGATCAAAACAGTATTAATTAATTAAACAGAATCTATCCTTTACCACAAGGTTCAGATGATAAAGAATCTTCCTGCAATGTGGGAGACCTGGGTTCAATCCCCAGGTTGGGAAGATTTCCTGGAGAAGAAAATGGCTACCCAATCTAGTATTTTTGCCTGGAGAATTCCATGGACAGAGGAGCCTGGCAGGCTACAGTTCATGGGATCACAAAGAGCTGGACAGGACTGAACAACTAACACACACACACACACACACACACACACACACACACACACACACACA
>ML662442.1:13028231-13052031 GCA_007570785.1 Antilocapra americana
CACACACACACACACACACACACACACACACACACACACACACACACCCTTTACTACTCACCTTTATTCTCCCCACTATAAAACTTTTTTCTCTCTAGCAAGATTCTGGGTGTCCAAAGTTCTGTACCTTTTCTCTTCTCTTCCTGAAGCCCTCCCTTGCCACCAGAGTTCTGTACCACTTCTGAAACCTGCATCTCCTAAGGGATCAGAACTTAGTCAAACCATTTAGTGAAAGAACGAGAGCCGGACAGGGTACAGTCCATGGGGCCACAAAGAGTTGAACACGACTGAGCACATAGCATACACAGACATCTGTGCGCTAGACTGGGACTACCTCTCATTCGTAAGTTTATTTTATGAAAAATCATACTTAGCAGGTAAATTTTCCTATAAACTTTTAACTTTCAAAGGAACTTTAAGAACAAAATCTATTTTGGCATATGTTTTGAAAGACAGACTTTGAAAGTTTGGTTCCAGACAACCTCAATAAAACAAGTCACACAAAATTTTTTTTTATTTCCTGTTGTATAAACAAGTTGTGCTTACACTCTGTTGTAGTCTATTAAGCCAGTAATAGCATTATGTCTAAAAAAACAACGTGCATAACTTAATTTTAAAATAATTTATTGCTAAAAATATTGCTAACCATTACCTGAGTCCTTGGAATGTTGTAATCTTTTTGCTGATGAAGGGTCTTACCTGGATATTGATGTCTTCTGACTGACCATAGTGGTGGTTGCTGAAGGCTGGAGTGACTATGGCAATTTCTTAAAGTAAGACCACAACAAAGTTTATGACATTGATTGACTCTTTTCATGAATTATTTCTCTGTAGTGTATTTACCCACAGTAGAACTTCCTTCAAAAATGGAGTCAGTCATCACAAACCGTGCTGGGGCTTTATCAATTCAATTTATTCATAAATTAAGGATATATTCTAAATCTTTTGCTGTCATTTCCGCAATCATCACAGTATCTTCACCAGATGTAGATTTCATCTCACAAAACTCCTTTCCTTGTACACCTGTAAGAACAACTCCTCGTTTGTTTAAGTTCTATCATGAGATTGCAGTAAATCAGTCACATCTTCAAGTTTTGCTTTGTATTCTACTTCTCTGCTATTTCCACATCTGTAGTTACTTCCTCCTCTGAAATCTTGACCCACTCAAAATCACCTTTGAGGGTTGAAATCAACTTCTTCCAAACTCCTGTTAATGTTGATATCTTAATCTCTTCCTATGAATGTTCTTAGAGGAACCTAGAACCTCAAATTCTGTCCAGGAGGTTTTCAATTGACTGTACTCAGATCCATCATAAGAATCACTAACTCTGGCAGGTATAATATTACAAAATGTATTTCTTAAATAAAAGAGTTGAATATTATAATTACTCCTTGCTTCATGGGCTGTAGAATGGATTAGCATTAGCAGGCTTGGAAACAGCACAAATCTTGTTGGATACCTCCACCAGAGCTCTTGGATGACCAGGTTAATTGTCAATGAGCAGTAACATTTTAAACTAAATATTTTTTTCTTGAGCACTAGGTCCCAATAGTGGACTTAAAATGTTGAGTAAATCATGTTGTAAACCTATGTGCTGTCATCTAGGTTTTGTTGTTCCATTTATAGAGCACAGGCAAGAAAATTTAGCATAACTATTGAACCCTAGGATTTTCAAAATGATAGATGATCATTGGCTTTAATTTCAAGTTACTGGCTGTAATAGCCTCTAACAAGAGAGGCAATCTGTGCTTTGACACTTTGAAGTCAGTCATTGACTTCTCCTCTCTAACTATAAAAGTTATAGATGTCACCTTCTTTCAGTATAAGGCTATTCCATCTACATTGAAAATCTGTTGTTTGGTACAACCATTTACATTAATGATCTTGGCTATATGTTCTGGATAACTTGCTGCAGCCTCTATACCAGCTGTTCCACCTTACATGATGATGCTTTGGAAATGGATTTCTTTCCTTAAACATGATGAACCAACCTTTATTGGCTTCAGACTTTTCTTCTGATGCTCTGCCATCTCTCTCCATCCACACACTTTCACCAGAATCCTGAGTTCTCATGGAACAGAATGACTCTGTTCTCATATATACACAAGAAAAATATCTTTGTTTTAGGTCTCTTGAGTTATAGGAAAGGGAGGATTATATGGGGAAATGACTTAATCTAGATTTTTACCAAAATCCTTTTGTTGCAAGATTCTTTATACAATGTTTTAGTGGACTAAAACATTTTGGAAACTAATTCATCTATTTGTTCCATTTTTTGTTTTATAACTTTTGATAACCTTGTAACCCTACGGACCATAGCATGCCAGGCTCCTCTGTCCATGGGATTTTTCAAACAAGAATACTAGAATGACTTGCCATTTCCTCCTCCAGGAGGTCTTCCCAATGGAGGGGTAGAATCTATGTCTCTTACATCTTCTGCACTGGCAGGCATGTTCTTTACCATTAATGCCACCTGAGTAGCCCTTTGATAACCTGAGTATTTACATAAATAAGTTAATGTATAATGTAACAATAACTACCTTTTTACTTGCCAAAAATGATTTTCTGGGAAAAAATATAAAAGAAAAAATTTCAACTGGTGCTTTTATTAATGATATTTCTCCACTAATACACACACCAATCTATTTTGGAAACTTCTCTAATCTGTTTCATCAACATTTTTATTGCTAGAACATTATTATGCATTTCCTTATGCAAGGTTATATAATTGTTCCCTATGTTCTATATCTGTGTATTCATCTGTCAAATTATATTATTTTTATTATATTTCCTCTCAGGCAATGGGCATGAATTTTCTTTTGCACATTTCCTTTGAATTGGTTCCTAACTGGATAAACTGTTTAAACTAATGTATAGGAAAAATAATCATGCAGTCTATAGAATTTTACTATTACAAATAATATATTTATTTTTGAAGAAACAAAATTGCATTAATTTGGATAGTTTGATGAAATTAGTGGCTATTTGATATATTAATAACATGTGGGCCATTACATCTGCTCTGTGCCATCCAACATAAGCTACATGCACAGGCTGGATGCAGGCATGGTGGGTGAGCTGCCCAGAATCCCTCTCCAAGCCTGAGGTCCTCAGTGATGCCTACTGATGATGCAGACCTGAAGCCCTCTCTAGAAATTTGTCCTAGACCATGAGTAATTGCCCTACTATAAGCTACTATTCCCTTCCCAGTAGCAGCCCTTCTTGCCTCCCTCCTCAAACAAGGACACCTGTGAAGAGTCATCCCTGCTCACATGAGACCAGAAAAATCAGTTAAGGGCTCTTTTTACCTTTCTTCATCACAGCTCAACTCTCCCTCTGCCCACGCCTGGCTCCCCATGCCCTTACAGGAGTGTTCCCAAGGCCTTACTCCATAACCCCTGCACTGAAACCCCCATCTCATGCCTGCTGCCTGAGAACACAACCTGGGACCTTCCTGCTTCATGAACCAAGAAACAGTATAATAAGGGAAAGAAAAATAATTTGTTCACGGGCACACTTTGCTTTCAAAATATTTGCATCTTATATTCTGTGTTTCCTTAAGTGAAAAAGAATAGCAGCTAGGAGATTTTAATCCTTTTATTTCTCTTGGTGGCTCAGTTCAGGCACTCCCTTGTCAGGAATTGAAACTATGTGAATCCATTAAACAGGACTTTAGAAACTCCTTACCCAGGAGGTATGTGCCAAAACAAATATACTGGGATCCATCAAGCAGAGCTAATGAATATCTAATAAGACATGTGAAGCACTAATACATGATGAAAAAGAAAAAATCTATAGTAAGAGAAATTGTAATACTTCCCTTTGTCCTTTATGCAGCATAACCCAGAGTTTGGTATGAAAATATAGTACTATCCATTTATTTTTTTCCAGTTAATTTCTCAAATTCCAAATTGCCCTTATTAGCAGGAAGCCCAACATCTCAATTCTGGAGCAGGAAGGAATTCAAAGAGAAGTTTCACTCTAGTGTTTTATACTTTTAACAAAAATCTGAAAAAAAATAGGATAAGATGATGACATGATAAGTCGCTAAGTCATGTCCAATTCTTTGTGACCCCATGGACTATAACACACCAGGCTCTTCTGTCCTATCTCACTTTCTAACTCACTATCTCTCAGAGTGTAGTCAAAATATTTGTATTACTTTTGGTACTTTTCTATATTTATGAAATTTTCACAGAAGATAGACAAATAGTGTTGTAGGCAATAGAATAAATAAAAATCTTGATCCACTAGGTACCCAAGAAATATGCAAAAGACAGTTTTATTTATTTCAAATTGACTTATTTGAGAATAAATTCAACCTCCCCTCCCCCACCTCCAAAGCAGTAGTTGCCAAAATTCAGGCATTGTCAATGTGTCAATGCTGTGTCCCAGAGGGTGACTATGTCCCCTCTTTCTGACCTGTGACTGAGACATATCTTTTCTATATTTGCCCATCATCCCAAGTACCTTTTCTTTTTCACTTGAGCTGTGACTTCTCACAGGACTCACTCCTGAACATGAGAATCTCTCACTGAGAATAAGTCCTAGATTTTATTCACATCTACCCTCTTTCCTTGCTTCCTCTCTACCTTGTTTTAAAGCAGTTCTCACTTTGCACATCAAGGCTGAAGTATCCTTGTTATATCAACTCAAACCTCTCTAGAGCACCAATCAGCCAGTTTAGAAGTGTGTGAATGTCATAATAATGAAAAAGAAATGTTAACAAGTTTTTATAAAGATCAATCAAGGAAATACGAAGTGGAACAGGTAGAGTCGTGCTTTCTTTATCCAGAACTTGGGGATCTGGTATTTAAATTTATATGGAATATGTCCCACACCTAAAAATAGAGACAAAAAATGAAAAAGCTGCTTAAAGGTGAAGAGCAGCAGTCCACAACCCTTTGGGCACCAGAGATTGGTTTCCTGGAAGACAATTTTTCCATGGATTGGGGTAGGGAAAGGTGGGATGGTTTCAGGATCGTTCTCATAAGGAGCACATGACCTAGATCCCTTGCATGTGCAGTTCACAGTAGGGCTCATGATCCTATGAGAATCTAATGCCCCCACCAATCTGACAGAAGCAGAGTTCAGGAGGTAGTGTGAGTGATAGGGAGCAGCTATGAATACAGAGGAAGCTTCACTCCTCTCCTTCCCCTCACCTCCTGCTGTGTGGCCCGGTTCCTTACAGGCCATGGCCAGTACAGGGTTGTAGCCTTGGGCTTGGGAACTTAAGGTGTAGAAAACATCCAGTTCACAAATTAAGCCACATATTAAGTTTGCTTAGAGGAGCATCCCTCAAGCCTGACTCAGAAAATATTTGCATTATTTTAGATACAATTTTGATAATCTTGATTTCATGCCCTTTGAATATAAATTAAATTGGATTATTCAAGACTTAATAACTAGATAAAGAAGAAGAGTTTTCTGAAAATTAATAATAAGAATTCCAGAAGAATAACAACATGAAGCCATTTAATATAGAGACTCATGATTTTAAAAAATTTAATAGTATTATTACTCTTTGTGTCATAAAAAAATTAAGTTCTGTTAAGATAGTGATTAATAAATCAAAAAAGTCTAAAGTATGCATTAAAAAGCTTTTATCCATCAAAATGATAGGATTAAAATATAATTGTAAAGCTATCTAGGAAACTGGGCTACAGAGCAGTTTTTCAGGCTCAGGTCTAAACATGTCACTTTTGGGCTTCATGTTTTTCTTTTGTTTCTATTTTCATAACCATCTCCCAAGTGGAGACCATAACCAGTTGGCCTCCAAGTGGGAGTGCAAGGACCTCAAGGGGAAAAAGACAACCTTTGAAGTAAAGGAAGAAAATATTGAATTATTTGTATTCATTACACTGTATTATAATAAAAAGAAATTCATTACACTCTGTTGATGTGTAAGGCCTTGATGCCCTTCTTCAGTTCCACTGATAATAAATAGTCTCAAAGAATTCAGAGGTAAGAGGTGATGTGCAGTTTGGTGATGACACCTTAGTCTTTCATTTACTTTCAATGTATGGCAATGTACTAATTTATATGAATCAGCAAGTGAATGTATCATTTATAGTACTCAATTTTGATTAAATCTCAGAAAGTGAGCAAGTTGCTTAAGAACACATTCCTGAAGAAACCATTGAGTGAAGATAATACAATAAGATTGAAAAGAAAAAAAGAACAATTAAAAAATAATAGAGCTGAACCATATTTTTCTTCCCTTCACACAAACTTTCTCCCAGTCACACCAAAATGTAAGGAGAAAGATGATCTGGTAAGATTTGAGAAGATGATTGACAAAAAAGTTCAAAATTGTCAAGAAGACTATTAAAAATACTGATTAACTTTTGCCATTATTATAGATGAGCCTCAAAGTAAGCTTTGTATCTTGAGATATTAGCTAATGATAACATAAAGCTACCCCAATTAGCAAAGCCCTTCAAACTCCATTTTACTTCATGTTTAGCATATCTTCTTAAAATTTCTGTTTTTATTTGTGTTAAGTAATTTAGTAATGTGCTTCATTCACTGAAGAGCCGTTTATTGAGTCCTCTCTCTTGTGCCAAATACTGTTATGGAAACTTGAAAGATATCAATAAATAAAACAGATGTTTTTTAAAACTGCCTTTATGGAGTTTACAGACATATAAATAAATAGACACACAGATATTGAAGGAGTGCTTTAAAAAAAAAAACAAATTGTGTGTGTAAAAACAAAAATGTTCGTATACCACTGGTATCCAAACTATGCCTTACATGACATGCAAGAACCTTCCTACATATGTGACTTTAATAGTGATATTTATAATATCAAACTTAACTCCTCAGTCATTATGATGCATTTCTTCAAACATTTCATTATACTATTAATACTCCTCTCCTCGATGCTTTATATATCTCTTCACTCTCACCGAAGTACTTTGTCTACCGGTTATTTCATGGCCATCTTGTTTCTCAAATCTCCTTTATATCCTTCTACACTGACCTCAGTCCCCCTTCTCTGTGTAACCTCACGTGGTAGTTTTCCAGAATGAGTCAATTCCTTTCCTATGCCCTCTATTACTGTACCCTGCGTCCAAGTCCATTATTGCAGTTACACATTGTTCTAACACAATTTGTTGGTATACTGATGATCCTTCCTCAAAGGAGAGATTACATCTTATCCTTTGCTTTGTCTCTAGTTCTAGTACCACATCTATATAGCACACTTGTAGTTCTGCTGTGTGCTCAGTCGTGTCTGACTCTTTGCAATCAATCCTATGGACTGTAGAGCCGACAAGGTTCTCTGTCCATCACATTGTCCAGGTGAGAATAGTAGAGTGGGTTACCATTTCCTCCTTGAGAGGATCTTCCTGGCACAGGGATCAGACCCATGTTTCCGTCATCTTCTGCATTGCAGGTGGATTCTTTACCACTGGGCCTCCTGGGAAGCCGCAGTAGCACACAGTTATCCCTAAAAAAATAAAAAAGCTTAAAGAGAATCATATTAAACTAATCTCAGAATAGTTTTCAGATAAGTGAAGTTTCACTCTTTTGGTTCCTCAAAAAAACTTTAATTAAGTGATAAACTTTGATTTTCCAGATGTGACTGGGCAGCTTGAAGGTAATAGCAGCTACTTTTATCATATGCTGTTCTGATTATACAATGTCTAAAAGCATTATCCTGATTCTTGTTTGGCGATTTTTGTTCCACAAACTAAACAGTTCTAAATCTGTGAGACAGACTAATACGCTAACATTGTTTGAATAACATTGCCAGTAGAAGTTGCCTGTGATTTTTTTTCACTTCCAGGAAGCAAACTGAATTAGGGTGACAATATGCCCCTAGGAGTATCTCACTTCCTTATCACTATTATTGAGAAGTTACTTTGAAAAATAAAGAACACACTAAACATTAAAGAATAAACACTTTATAGCCATGAATACTGATGGTGTATGTAGAACTGCAGGAACCCAAGTTGTGTAGTTCTCAAAACACTGAAAATATTTCAATTATCCTCATTTTCATCAGGCATTTTAAAGAGCTATTGCTTGTCTCTGTCCATTTTATGGCTTTGCTATTGCAGGTCATCTTGTGCTACATGCAAAATTGGTTTTAAAAGATTCCAACAATCTATGTACCAAGGAATAAAACACTATGGGTGAGCCATTAAAGAATTTAGGGATGAACTTCTCCTGGTAATTTTAGCCATTTAATGACACATCCACAAGTTAGAGAGAGAGAAAAAGAGAAAATGAATGAGATTCAGCTGCAAATATGATTGCAAAAAAAAAAAAAGCAACAGGAAATGCCCAACAGAAAATATGCAAGGACACAACTTTTTTTTACTCTCATTACTTTGACAATAAATCTTAATATTTTCCAGAATTTTGGATGGATATGATAAGCAACTATGTTTATAGCAATGCAATTATATTTGTTAAATTAAAAACAGCAAGAAGTTCACATATCCTTTACTATTTGAGGAAACAATATCTAAAAAGATTGGTATCTATAGAAATTCCAAACTACTGGTATCATTAATTCTTACTATAGATGAAACAAGGGAAATCTTATATATTCTATGAGGTCTTTTTGTCTAAGCTACCTTTCTTAGTTTCTTACTGGTATTGAATGGTTTTTATTGCTTTCTTAAACCCTTGCTAATGTAACATTTGTTGTTTTCTGTATCCACATCTAAAATATGAATCTGCTACTTGTGACTTCAGTGTTTTGTTTAACCAAGCATAGTACTGTAATCATTTATCATCTCATTTATTAACTACATGATAAACCTTATGAAAAAAAATTTTCCTGAAATTGACTTTTTATTGCAGTCCAAGTACAGAGTGGCCAAACTTTTTTGTTAAATATACAAAAATAAAGTTAAAGCCAATTTTATCAGAGATGATATAAATAAATCAGCATGTGCTTTGGGGCTTCCCAGGTGGCTCAGTGGGTAAAGAACCTGTTTGCAACTGCAGGACATGCCAGAGATATGGGTTCAGTTCCTGGGTCAAGAAGGTTCCTTGGAGGAGGGCAAGGCAACCCACTCCAGTATTCTTGCCTGGAGAATCCCAGGGACAGAGGAGCCTGGTGGGCTGCCATCTATGGCAATGCACAGAGTCAGACACGACTGAAGCAACTTAGCAGCAGAGCAGCATGCAGATATGAAAGAAAAATACAAGTGGTAGCCACCATAATAATTTAAATCAGTGGCTTTTATGCTTTTCCCCTTCAACAGAATTCTTTTATTATATGACATCTGATGTCAAAAGCCACCGAATAAGTAAGTTCATTTGTATCATTTCTTTTTAGATTCCATATATAAAAGATACCATGATATATTTCTCCTTCTTTGTCTGACTTGCTTCACTCAGTATGACAATCTCAAGCCTATCCATCTTGCTGCAAATGGCATTATTTCATTCTTTTTAATGGTTGAATAATATTCCATTGTATATATGTACCACATCTTCTTTATCCATTCCTTTGTCAATGGATAGTTAGGCTGCTTTCATGCTTTGGCTACTATAAACCATGCCGCAATGAACAGCAGGGTATGTGTTCTTGCAGAAACAAACTCAAAGACTTAGAGAACAAACTTATGGCTGCTGGGGGGAGAAGAATGGGGAGAAGGGATAGTTAAGGAGTTTGGGACTGACACGCACACACTGCTGTTTTTAAAATGGATAACAAGGACCTACTACATAGTCCCAAAGAAAGAGCCATTGAATAAAATAGATCATAGGGGAGCTCCTCTGATGGAACCTGATTTTATGGGGGCAGAGCTCTTTCTCCTGGCACCTCTCACCATGTCTCCCAAGGCAGTGCCACAGAAGCTCTATGATTCTAGAAATTCTCAGTGCAAAAACTGTGGTTTTAAAGTATAAGATCTTTAAGGGGAATGGAACAATATTTCTAGAAAAGTTATATGCCAGATATTTCATACATACATTCTTATTTAACACTTGAATAAACTCTGTAAATATAGATCAACTCTGTAGATTTATATCCATATTATATCTCAGGAAGCTGAAATTCAGTAGATGAAGCCATTTATCTGAGCGTTTATGCTGCCTGTGAGTGTAGAACTGAGAGTTCCATTCACATCTGTCCATTCCTAAAGCTCACTTTCTTTTAGTCTGTTATTTGCATTTCCAAAATAAAAATAAAAGAGTGGAGAAGAGACAATAGCGCTGTGATTAAGCCCTCTTATAATAATTTGTCATTATATATATTAAAAAAACAAAAGCATTTTTGTTCTGTAAGGTTAAAGGCCCCAAGTCACTGACATGGTACTTGAATAGTTTACACTTTTAGGATCAACAGAATGGTCACAGGATAAATGGTTTATTTTGAGCCAAAACCCATGTGTGCCCAGAAGTGTGCTGGGCTTTGACCACGGGTAGGATGGTTGAGAACAATTTTTTCACAGATTTGCCAGGAGAGAAATGTTCAGTAATGGATTCACAAGCCTGGTTGCCTTTTAAAGTCCCCTGGGAGGTTTCTAAACAAAAGGATGCCTTTATCCCTTGGCAACTGCAGCCATAGAATTAAAAGATGCTTGCTCCTTGCAAGGAAAGCTATGACAAACCTAGACAGCACATTAAAAAGCAGAGATATCACTTTGCCAACAAAGGTCTGTATAGTCAAAGCCACATGGTTTTTCCAGTAGTCATGTATGGATGTGAGAGTTGGACCATAAAGAAGGCTGAGTGCCAAAGAATTGGTGCTTTCAAATTGTGGTGCTGGAGTAGACTCTTGAGAGTCCCTTAGACTGCAAGGAGATCAAATCAGTCAATCCAAAAGAAATCAATCCTGAATTCTCATTGGAAGGACTGATGCTGAAGCTGAAGCTCCAATACTTTGACCTCATGGTGTGAAGGGCCGAGTCACTGGAAAAGACCCTGATGCTGGGAAAGACTGAAGAAAAAAGGAGAAGGGGGCAACAGAGGATGAAATGGTTAGATTGCATCACTGACTAAATGGATATGAATCTGAGCAAACTTCAGGTGATGGTGGAGGACAGAGGAGCCTGGCATGCTGCTGTCCACAGGGTCACAAAGAGTTGGATAGGACTTAGTTGCTGAACAGCAACAAATAGGTACGATATTATCTGGACTGTGATGGCTGTGAGGCTGGAGGGCCTGCAAGTGGGAATAAGAAGAAGTTTCTCTGTTAAAAAAAAGAATACTCATTAAAGACTTCTAGATTTCCCAAATGAGATCTATGTATAAAATGCTGACAACCTTCTCAATTGCTAAAGTTTCTATGTAATGTTGAATGTCTACATGTTCAAAATTTTTAAACAGAATAAGGAAAATTAGGAAACTTGTATAATTCAAATTCAAAGCAATTGAATTATAAATTCACGTATGGGTTTCATCCTGATTTCAATGAAGTTTTAAGTTTTCTAATGAGAAAATACTTCCAAACATGAACATTCTTTTAGTACTCAGTTTAAGTGCTCAACAATAAGATTAAACAATCTATTCTTATAGAAAAATTATCTAATGGTTTAAAAATTGTCATTAGCTGCCCTTAACAGATATTATTTTACATCATAAAAAGAATGAACTGTTCTGACTTTATTCATCCAACAATAACATTGGATAACAATAAAACATTTCTTTTCATTGGAAATGTCTAAATAGTCAAGGATTAATGAAGATAATGAGCAACTAATGGATTATTTGCGAGACTTAGAACATTATCCCATCCCCCCAAAAAAATACCTGAATGGCTTTTACTCAAATTCAAGAATTCAGAAACTTGAGAAGAGTTTGTAGAAATGTCTCCTATTTAAGTAACTTTCTGAATCTGCTAGTGATTAGTCTCTGAAAAATTAACATGAAATGCAAATAATTGGTATAAACACTTAACCAAAGAAAAACCTAAAGCCCTACTTTGATAAACATTTAAGACTGTGAGGAAGACTACAACTAGCAAAGAATAGACCTTCAGACTACACTTGCTGGCCAGGATTTCTGAATCTATTTATGTACCCAGTGACATATGGTAATATTTCCTGGGTTTCAAAATACACATGCCTGTGTATGTACATCAAAGATAAGCATACTGTCCCAGTGAGTTTTCTTTTTTTTATTTCTCCTCACCTTCAATCTTTGCTCACTTTGTCACACATTCATAACTGCTCATCCATCTGTGAAGTAGGAACTTGCTTCCCCTTATGTCACCACCTCTGACAGGAAAACCCTAAAACAGAGCCATTCACCTGCCCCTTGTTATCTTTTTCTGAATCTCTTCTCAAGAACATCCCATCCCTTGTACTATGCATGTGACAGAGCTAATTTTCATCTCAGATAATCAGATATTTGCTCTATAGAAACTCTCCAGATAGGTTCAAATGTGCTGAAAAAATCAATGATATACTCATTTTATAGAATTTAGTCCATCATTTTATGTCTTTCTCATTGTTATCAATTATATGATTAAATGATATATAACAATTAAAGATTTGGAAAGCTACAGTGGCCAAATAAACCTAAAATCTTTGTTATCTGTTTCTTTACAATATGATTCATTTTATGCTTATTTTCATTTTTCCAAGGCCTTAAACCTGAGCTAACTTAAACACTAGAAAATTATAGTCACAACAAAAGTCATGTTCACATTTAGGCTCCCCCATTTACTAACTCTATTGCCTTGGACAAGCCAAAACTTCCCTGAGGCTCACTTTCTTTATCAATAAGATGAATATAACAGTACACCTGGCTCTCCTATTATTGCAAGAATAAAACAAAATCATTTTACATAATGATGATTAGCTCATAACAGTGTAGTGTCTAAGTATTATTGTTAGCAGGTTAAGTATGTCATTTTCCTTGGGCATTGAACTTTAATGGATACACGTTAGGCCTTGTAAGTGTCCAATTGCCCATATGACTGTTCTCACAGTATTGACATCATAAATGTCAAGAAGCAGGGGAAGCAGAGCTCCTAAAATGATAGCTTATATACTCAATATATATAATTTAAGGAATGCCACATTTTAAACTAATTTTCAGCAATTTTCATTTAGAATTCCCCAAAAACTAAGTCTGAATTTTAATGTATAAAGGCAAGCAGTTATATTTATCATGCTGGGTTAGATACATTCATTCAGTGTTTGATTTCTTCCATGACGTTTTGAAGACCCCTAAACATATAAGGCTTGTAAATTTCTCCCCATTTTATGGCTGAGCAGATTGAGAATCAGAACTAAATGACCCTCGCCCCCATAATAGACAGCTATGGGAAGGAAAGCATGTTTGGGGTACCATTAGGGGCACCCTCAAGGTGCCTTCACAGACCAGCAAACAAGCAGAACCTCCCAGTCTGGATGCAGTCCTCACCTGATCCTTAACCAATGTGCGCTTTCCTCACTTGCCCAGCAAATACATGTGTTTTGTGTTTGTAGTTGGATGTTATTTCACATATTACTGGAATATTTTGTCTGTTATATAATTAAGCTGGAAGGAACATTGGTGGAATGTGAACTAGCAATATGACCCAAAGATCATCAAAGAAGCACAAGTCTTTTAATGATCATGTATAATTGATTAATAGTCTTGATTTTGCTTCTGTTAAAATTAATAGTGTTTGAAAACAGTATCTGTGCCTTATTTTGTTTTTGTTTCTTTGTCTGCAGCATCCCAGTAACTAACAGGATAGTCTACAAGGATGTGTTGTCTCATCAGGGCAATTTCTGCATCACAGAACAAAAGTGATCATCCTCATTGTGGATGTATTGTTGTAATTATCAAGGTATTCGCTAAAAATTGATTTGTATATTTTATCAAGTCATTTTGTTTTAGGTCAAATAATCCCAGCTGCAATTTGTCACTCTGAAGAGCAGTGACACTTCTGTTCAGAGTCAGAAGAGTTTAAATGGGATAGGATTTTCCAGAAATTTTTTTTTCTCCTTTAATTTTAAAACTTTGTCAGAATGCCCTCTTTTCCATTCCACCCACTCATGAGATTTTCAGTAAAACAGCAATAAAAGGGAAAAATGGGGGAAATATTGAGTTTGCAAAGAATATTCATGAGTTTTTTATCTTAAAGATCCTTATAAACTTTTTTAGTTCAGCTATGTAGATCCTTTTTTATTTTACAACAAGAAAGAATTTTTACGTAGTTAATCTGGTCACATTCACTAACAAAACAGAGCTCAATATGGAAAGCTACCATAGAACAAACACAAAACCTGTCAAAAATGGTAGATTCATGATATATGTTGCTCAATTATCCCTCAGCTTTGGCTTTGCTGGTTTTCACACATACTCTGTATTGCAGGATCCTCTTGCCTGTGTCTGGTTTGAAAGTTCTAGTTTGGAATTTTCTTGGCAAATCATTGCTGTTTATTCCAAGAGTTTTTCTCCTTGTTTTTGTAGCATTTTTCTTAACTGCACTAAAATGAAAGACAATTTTACATTAATTTTTAAAAAGCATGGGTATACAGTGTTCTGAAATTCCTGAAGAATTTTATTTTCCACCAGGGATTATGTACCATACAGACAATCAAAGTCAAACAAGCTAAACAAAAAACAAACAATAAAACAATTGACTTGAGTTGTAAGAAGGGATCTGTGACCTTTCTTCCACTGTGGATTGCAGCCTGGATCTTTGGGACTGAGTCTGTATTATATTGTATTGTATTGTACTGTATTGTGTTGTATTGAGGGATTAAAAATGTGCCAGTCTTTGATTTCTACTTGAGAGAACATGTATTTCTGAGTGTAGGCTCCCTTTTAGTGCTTCACATCACAGCATGTGTCAGACCATACACCGCATGGTATAACACCATGTTTGATGATATGCAGAATCAGTTTCTCAGCTTCACCCTCTGTGTCTTGTATTATTGTTTGAGTGCTAGATTTTTAGTCTTGACTTTCCAAAATGGATATGAGGACAGATCAGGACATTTTTTTCCAAACATGTAATTAACCATAAGGTCATATTATTTTTTATGTGTAATTTCTTCAAAGAGCTTTGATTTTATATGTTTAACTTTATTTTAATTGAGATTTTGGAGAATGTACTATACTGACACAAAATGAGTAATTTAAGCAATAATGAAAATGCTCACTTGGTCCTCATTATGGTTCATGGTTCAGAAATAAGATAGACATACAAATAATTACAATAAAAAGCACAGTGTGAATGATTTCAATCAGGGGAATATGCCTTTATTCCCCTTCCTTGTGTGACAGCTGACTAACTTTTCCTGACCACTTCTTCTTCATATGTTTATAATGTATGCTTCAGGCTTTGACGTTTATGTATGCCTGAAGCAATCTAGGTTGCTATTTCTTCAAAGGAAAATGTTTGTTTATACTTTCCAATAGCTTGACATTTGAAGTGTTGAATTTTCTCTACCAAAAAAAATAAATAAATAAAGTGCACAGGCTTACAAGACATTGCCATTACATCTCAGTTTCACTAAAACAGTCTCCTTTGCCTTTAGTAATTGAAAGCAGGTAAAGTGTTTATAGATGATGATAACTATCAAGATGGCTTTTGTTTTTATTTTCCTATATGACCTTGCTCTGTGATGGTTTCATTTCAAGCCAGGGATTCTGATCTTCCCCAATTTCAGAAAAGTTTTCCCCATGATTGCTTCATCTTAGAACTGTAGTTCTTTCAGCACATGTTTCCATCTGGAAATGAATCACTCTGTGATCCACATGTGCCATACCAGCTAAAGTCAAACTGGGGCCCGTCTCTGAAGGCTCTGCCAAATACAAGGATATTCCAAGCCACGAGATATTGGCTTTCCTATTTGATTAATGAGGACAATATTTAAATTTGATATGTTTTTAAGGTCAATCTTTTGCTTCAAAGTAAAAGGCCTTAATTATCATCTTATCCTTAATAAAATGGTCAAGTGTAAATGTAGATTAAAGTTGAAACCTGCTTTGTTTTGGAAAATGGATTGTTTTTGTCTAATTTTCTCTTTTTTTCCTGATGACAAAGAATTTTACTTATTGAATTTCATTTATTTCTCACTTATATTTTCTGATGACAAGAAATTTTTAATAAACTTCATTTCTTTTTCTTTTATGGTATACATTTCTCTTTTATTTCTTAAAACAAATTTTGAAAATCATTTGATACATCGAAATAACCTAAGTGCCTTCATATCTCAATAAACATACCTACTAAAGGGCACAGTGAGTTTAAGAAGAATTAAGTAAAGGTAGAAATGAAAGTTATAATTCCACTTATAAGTCAAAATCACAAAATCTTGAAATAAGGTGGGCTCATATTAAAGATGAAAAAATCTTCTTTATTCTTCCCTCCCTATCAGATATATAATGTGAATTTTTTTTCATACACAGTTCCTCAAAGTTTGTGTTGCTGTTGTTGTTCAGTCACAAAGTCATGTCTGATTCTGCAACCCCATCGAATGCAATACACCAGGCTCCACTGCTCTTCACTATCTCCTGGAGTTTGCTCAAGCTCATGTCCCTTGAGTTGGTGATATCTAACCATCTCATTCTCTGCTGCCCACTTCTCCTTTTGACTTCAATCTTTCCTAGGATCAAGGTCTTTTCCAATGAGTTAGCTCTTCACATCAGGTGGTCAAGTACTGGAGCTTCAAACTACAAGTATTGGAGCTTTGTGTACTAGGTTCAAAAGCTAGAAAGCAGAAGATTTATTATCTACATATTTATATTCCATATAGAGTATATAACATATATTATTATTGTTGTTCAGTTGCTCAGTCATGTCTGACTCTTTGTGACCCCATGCATGCCAGGTCTTCCCTGTCCTTAACCATCTCCCAGAAATTTCTCAAACTCATATCCATTGAGTCAGTGATTTCATCCAACCATCTTGAACTCTGTCATCCCCTTCTCCTCCTGCCTTTAATCCTTCCCAGCATCAGGGTCTTTCCCAATAAGTTGGCTCTTCACATCAGGTGGCCACAGTATTGGAGCTTCAGCTTCAGCATCAGTTCTTTCAATGAATATTCAGAACTGATTTCCTTGAGGATTGACTGGTTGGCTCTCCTTACAGTCCAAGGGACTCTCAAGAGTCTTCCCCAACACCACAGTTCAAAGCATCAGTTCTTTGGTGCTCAGCCTTCTTTATGGCCCAACTCTCACATCCACACATGACTACCAAAGAAACCACAGCTTTGACTATATAGACCTTTATCAGCCAAATATATCCTCATATTAGGTTATGTGTTAATCCTTGTCTTAGATTAGATTCTCTAAAAATCAGAGTCTGAGACAAAAGTTTGTGTATAGGCAAGTCATTTGATAAGTAATCTCATCTACAGTAGTGAAGGACTTGAGAGAGTGACACCACTGGTTGAGCACCACTATGGGTAAAAAGATGTTCAGTCCTGCTGGGAACTTCAAGGAGAGGGGATTTGGAACACATCCCAGAATGAACTGTCCATAAGGAAACAAGATACCTACCTTCTCTCTGGGTTGAAAATTGCCCTATGGCAATAGCTACCCCATATTTCAAGGTTGTCCATGTGTGATTACTAACTGAATCCCTGTGAGCATCTCACCCTGTGCATTAGGAAATGCCCAGGGAAAAAGCATTGTATGATTGAAGTAAGACTTTCTGCATAAAGCAGGTTGAAGGTCATGCAGACACACGTTACTACAAGTATACAAATCAGATGAGAGCTTAGATGGCCAGTAGAGTCTATTGTATCTTCCAAGTTTATGACCTATACCTCCTTACTAAGTCAATTCAGTTATAATTCCTTCAGAGCAACAGTGCCCAAAATGAGCTCCTTAGAATACATGAATAATGATAACATTTGTAACTGGATCCCCAAGTTTTATCTTCAAGGAAATATGAGAAACATTTAAGCAGAGTGGAATAGATTTATTTGCTCAGCACTTTCAGAATACTTAGTCTATTGATGAGTTTCTGAATCTAAGATTTATAAATGATCTTTTTCTAAATTATTTTTCTCTATTTCAGCTATGCTACTTGTCTCATTTTTATTTTCTCTTTCTCAGTTTTATTTGACTTTTAATATATTCTATAAAAATTAATCTTTTCAATTAAAATTTCCTACTACTAGAAAGCATTTTTACTATTTCAATCTTATCCATCATGCCCCCACCCTTATTCTCAATATTAGTTGTAGTTATGTCTTCTCTGATTCACATAGAACTGCTACTTTTATAAAAAGAAATAATCTCTGGATTTACATTTCAATTTGATTTTTTTTTCTTTTTCTGAATTAATTCTTTATCTTTTCCATTGTTTGCTATATACTAATTTTTTACTTGTTTTTCTTTTACTAACTTATTTTTTATTTATTTTTATTTTTTATTTCTGAAATTTTATTTTTTAGTGAATTATGATTGATTTAAAATATTATATTAGTTTCAGGTATATAAGATACTTAGCAGTAAAAAATATGCCTGCCCTGAAGGGGAAGCAAGTTTGATCCCTGTGTTGAGAAGATCCCCTGGGGATGAAAATGGCAACCCACTCCAGTATTCTTGCCTGGGAAATCCCATGGACAGAGGGGCCTCATGGGCTATAGTCCATAGAGTTGGAAAAGTAAGACTTAACAGCTAAACCACAACCACCATATAAAATATGGATCCTCTATTTCTATACATTATTTAAGGATCACTATAATAAGTCCAGTTACCATCCATTATCATACAAAGACATTAAGTTATATTGACTATATTCCCCACAATGTACATTTCATCCTGTGACTCTTTCACTTTCTAACAGGAAGTGTGTACCTGTTAACCTTCCTTACCTTTCACTCCTGTCACCATCTCCATTCTCTTTGGCAACCACCTATTTATTCTCTGTATCTATGACCTTGTTTCTGTTTTGATGTATTTGTTCATGTTTTCTCTTTTAGGTTCCACATCTTCTTTATCTATTCATCTATTGACAGGCATTTAGTTTACAATCATATCTTGGATATTGCCAGGGGTGAAATTTCTGTATTGTATGCTAGTTCTATTTTAAAACTTTGAGGAACCTCCATATTGTTTTCTTTAGTGATTGTCCCACTATGCATTCCCTTCAGCAGTCCACAAGTGTTCCTTATTCTTCACATCCTCATCAACACTTGTTATTTCTTGACTTTTTGATGGTAGTCATTCTAAAAGTGTGAAGTGATATCTCACTGTGGTTTTGATATGCATTTCCCCAATGTTGGACATCTTTTCATGTACCTGTTGGACATCTGTATGTCTTCTTTGGAAAAGAGTTTTTGAGGAGGGGACGTCGCGTCGCCGGGTCTCAGGCCGCTGCTGCGGAGCCGCCTGATGGAGCGCCCTCCCCGCCCGCCGCGCCATGGCCGAGAGCGACTGGGACACGGTGACGGTGCTGCGCAGGAAGGGCCCCACGGCCGCCCAGGCCAAGTCCAAGCAGGCCATCTTAGCAGCTCAGAGACGAGGAGAAGATGTGGAGACTTCTAAGAAATGGGCCGCCGGCCAGAACAAGCAGCATTCGATCACCAAGAACACAGCCAAGTTGGACCGGGAGACCGAGGAGCTGCACCACGACCGGGTGACCCTGGAGGTGCGCAAAGTGATCCAGCAGGGCCGGCAGAGCAAGGGGCTGACACAGAAGGACCTGGCCACGAAAATCAACGAGAAGCCGCAAGTCATTGCGGACTACGAGAGTGGCCGGGCCGTTCCCAGCAACCAGGTTCTGGACAAGATCGAGAGAGCCATTGGCCTCAAGCTCCGGGGGAAGGACGTTGGGAAGCCGATCGAGAAGGGGCCAAGGCCGAAATGAACACAAAGCCTCGAGATCGATGCGCTCCGGCTGACCTCGTCTGGCTGGTCCCCCGACTGCCGGCGCCAGCACGGCTCTCTCCACGCGGCTGAGCGGAACACGGGTGGGAGCGCTGCCTGGGAGCCCCTCTCCTCGTACCTGCTGTCTGACTAACTAACAAAACCTTGCAAAGTGTTTGCTTCTGATTTTTCCTCCCTGTCCCCGGCCCTCAGTGGGGTGCGGAACACTGCCTTCCTCTCCCCCAGGGTCCATGCCACTGCGGGTGTGGCTCCGGGGAGCTGGCCGGGGGGGAGTGGGATGGGCGGCCACCGTCTGGGAGAGCAGCTGCGTGTCCAGCCCGGCTCGTGGAGAAGCTAATAAAGTGTGTTCCCTCCTGAAAAAAAAAAAAAAAAGAGTTTTTGAATATCAATCCCTTACTGAAAATATCTTTTTAAAATATATTCCCCCATTCAGTAGATGATCTTTGGGTTTTGCTGATGATTTCTTTTGCTGTGCAAACCTTTTGTAGTTTGATGTAGTCCCATTTGTCTATTCTTGCTTTTGTATCCCTTGCCTATTTTGCTAGGAGACATGTTAAAAAATGCTAAGACTAATGTCAAAGTCCATAATACTCATGTTTTTTTTCTAAGTTTTTACAATTTTAGGTCTTACATTCAAGTCTTTAATCCACTTTGCATTTACTTTTATTTATTTTTTTTGGGGGGGGGGGATGGTGCCTTTTATTAGAAGAAATGATGACAGTATATAAAATCAAAATATTGCTTGTGCTGTTGTTTTTTAGCTTATACTGGTGACTATAAATGACGGAACATATTGGTGATCTTTAAAGGGAAGAAACTCTTTTATTGAACTTTGATGTGTCTGTTTGCCCATTTAATCCTCAGATTAATTCTAAATGGTAAACACTCATCCCGGTTTTTTTTTTTTTTTTGAGTTATACTGGTTGCTACAGGAAGAGCTTTATTTTTTTTTTTTTTTTTACTTTTAATATATTGCTCGGGACAGTGATACCATTTCATTCTTTGACACGTATATGTTCAATTTTCTCAACACCATTTATTGAAAAGACTGTCTTTTCCACAACTGTATAGCCCTGTTTCCTTTGTCATAGATTAGTTAATAATATCAGTGTGGATTTATTTATAAATTCTTTTTTTCCCAATGATCTATTTGTCTATTTTTTGTTCCAGTACCACACTGTTTTCATTACTGTGGCTTTGCAGTATAATTTGAATTCAGAGAGCAAAATACTTATAGTATTATCCATTCTCGAGATTGTCTTAATTATTCTAGATCTTTTATGCTTTCATAAAAGTTTTAGAATTATTTGTTCTAATTCTATGAAAAATAGTTTGGATATTCTGATAGAAATTGCCTTGAATCTGTACACTGTTTTGGGTGATATGGATATTTTAACAGCATTAATTATTCTAATCCAGGGGCATGTAATATCTTTCCATTTATTTGTGTCATCTTCAGTTTTTTCCATCAATGTCTGCAGTTTTCATAGTACAGGTCTTTCATTTCCTAAGTTAAATTTATTACTAAGTACACTATTATTTTGATGCAACTGTAAAAGTGCTTGTTTTCTTAATTAATCTTTCTGAGAATTTGTTATTAGTGTTTAGTTCAGATCAGTTGCTCAGTCATGTACGACTCTTCTTGACCCCAAGGACTACAGCATGCCAGGTTTCCCTATTCATCACCAACTCTTGGAGCTTTTCCAATAAGTCCATTCTTCACATCAGGTGGCCAAAGTATTGGAATTTCAGCTTCAGCATCAGTACTTCCAATTCCTTCCAATGAATATTCAGGACTGATTTCCTTGAGGATTGACAGGTTGGACCTCTTGCACTCCAAAGGACTCTTAAGAGTCTTCTCCAACACCACAGTTCAAAAAGAGTCAATTCTTAAGCACCTTTTTTTTTATAGTCCAACTCTCACATCCATACATAACTACTGGGAAAACCATAGCTTTGAGTAGATGGACCTTTGTTGGCAAAGTAATGTCTCCGCTTTTAAATATGCTGTCTAAGTTGGTCATAACTTTTCTTGCAAGGAGCAAACATATTTTAATTTCATGGCTGCAGTCACCATCTGCAGTGATTTTGGAGCCCAAAATAATAAAGTCTGTCACTGTTTTCATTGTTTCTCTATCTATTTGCCATGAACTGATGGGACCAGACATCATGATCTTCATTTTTTGAACGTTGAATTTTAAGCCAGCCTTTTCACTCTCCTCTTTCACTTTCATCAAGTGGCTTTTTAGTTCTTCTTCCCTTTCTGCCATAAGAATGGTGTAATCTGCATATCTGAGGTTACTGATATTTCTCCCAGCAATCTTGATTCTGTCTTCTATTTCATCCAGACCAGCGTTGTGCATGATGTACTCTGCATATGAGTTAAATAAGTTGGGTGACAATATACACCCTTGACGTACTCCTTTCCCAATTTGAAACCAACCCCTTGTTTCATGTCCACTTCTAATTGTTGCTTCTTGACCTACATACAGATTTCTCAGGAGGCAGGTAAGGTGGTATGGTATTCCCACTTGTTTAAGGATTTTCCACATTTTGTTGTGATCCACACAGTCAAAGTCTTTGATGTCATCAATAAACAGAAGATATATTTCTGGAACTCTCTTGCTTTTTCTATGATCCAGCAGATGTTGGCTATTTGATCTCTGGTTCCTCTGTTATACAGAAGTATGTTGCATCTCTTTTACTAGTGTACAGAAATGCAAAATATTTCTGAATATTAATTTTGTATCCTGCAAGCATTCTGAATTCATTTATTAGTTCTAATAGTTTTTTGGTGGAACCTTTAGAATTTTCTATATATTGTATCATGTCATCTACAAATAATGACAATTTTACTTCTTTCTTTCCAGTTTTGATGACTTTTATTTCTTTTCTTGCCTAAATTTCTGTGGTTAGGACTTCCAATATGTTGAGGAAAAGTAGTGAGAGTGGGCATTATTATCTTATTCCTGAGCTTAGAGGATAAATCTTCAGCTTTTCAGCACTGAATATGATGCTGTCTGTGGGTTTGATATATATGGTCTTTACTATGGTGATGTACATTCCCTCAAGATGTTTAATCATAAATAGTTGTTGAATTTTTTTCATATACTTTTTTTGCATATATTGAAGTGGTTTCATGATTTTTATTCTACATTTTGTTAATATGGTGTATGACACTGATTGATTTACAAGTGGTGGTTGATTCATCTTTGCATTCTTGAAATAGTTCTCACTTGATTATGGTGCATCATCTTTTTCTTATTTTTTAATTTATTTATTTATTTATTTATTTTTTTTACTTGTTTTTGCCATACAATGTCATGATATCACCATGGGTTTACATATGCTTCCCCTCCGGAACCCCCCTCCCTCCCCCCCGGGAAATCTCGCTGCACCAGTCCCGAGCATCAATCCTGGGCTGGCGATTGATTAGACACATGACAATTAACATGCTTCAATGCCCTTCTCCCATAACATCCCACCCTTACCCTCATCCACAAAGTCCACGAGTCTATTCTATACATCTGCGTTCCTTTTGTTGTCTCCCATGTTGGGTTCTCGTTACTGTCTTTCTAAATTCCATATATATGCGTTAATATACTGTATTGTTGTTTTTGCTTCTGGCTTACTTCACTCTGGATAATGGGCTCGAGTTTCGTCCATCTGAGTAGAATTGCTTCAAATGAATTTTTTTTAATGCTGAGTAATATTCCATTGTGTATATGTACCACAGCTTTCTTATCCATTCATCAGTTGATGGGCATCTGGGTTGTTTCCATGTTTAGCTATTGTAAACAATGCAGCGATGAACATTGGGGTACACGTGGCTCTTTCAATTCTGGTTTCCTCGGTGTATATGCCCAGCAGTGGGATTGCCGGGTCATATGGCAGGTCTATTTGCAGCTTTTTAAGGAACCTCCACACTGTTTTCCATAGTGGCTGTACTAGTTTGCATTCCCACCAACAGTGTAAGAGGGTTCCCTTTTCTCCACATCCTCTCCAGCATTTATTGCTTGTAGACTTTTGGATGGCAGCCATTCT